>OX276335.1:124674858-125874858 GCA_946251815.1 Dasysyrphus albostriatus | reverse complement strand
TATGCGTCTTGAAATCCGGCGCCATGATTAGCAAATCGTCCAGATAAACAAATACACGATCCCTAATTCGTGCAGGAATCACCTTGTCCATTAACTGACATTATCTTTGAGCTGCATTGCACAACCCAAAGGGCATTACAGTAAGTTGGTACAAGGGTCTTCCCGGTACCGCAAAGGCAGTCTTTTCCCTACTCTGTTTCTTGAGCGGTATTTGCCAGAATGCTTCTTTTAGATCAATACCGGCTGAGGAGCCCCTCGATATGGGGGAGAGGATTCGCATTTTTCTTCGTCAGTGAGTTCACCTTGCGAGAATCCAGACAAAGTCGATTCTTGCCTGGTTTTCGCAAGAGAACCACTGGCGAACATCACGGGCTCTCGCTCTCCTCAATAACGGCGAGGCTCAGCATCCAGTCTAACTCTTCGTACAAAAAGGCTTATACCGCTGGAGAGACAGGGTAGTGATGCTGTTTCACAGGGAGTGCTTCTGCGGTATCTATCACGTGCTCCATGAGCGCCGTCTTTCCAAGACCATCCCGGTCAAAACACAGACATTTCCGTCTGACCGCATCCAGTCTGGCCTGTTGATTGGGATTCAACTAATGAGCGTTCGAGAGATCTGCTTCATCAGTTAACGTAATAGTGCTTATAACATTTGGAGCAAGTTGGAATGTCCTCCAAAAATCTACTCCAAGGTAGATTTCTTGATCCAAGTTAGGAATAAGATAAAACGTAATTTGATTTTCCTTATTTTTATAATGTACTTTGACTAAAACTTTTCCTACAATTGACTGACTCTTACCGTCAGCCGTTTTAACTCCTGAGTGAAACTTTATTATAGGGAGTTTTAGTTCATCGACAAGCTTCATACAATTCTTCCCTAGGATGCTGATACTCCCAGGACTTCTTTATTTTCTAATTCAATTACGCGTACGGCCTAGGGTCCGATGACAAATTTATGACCGTAGAAGCGATGCTTTTGCTTAAATCTTTTCCAAACTTGAATCTATGTCTTGCTTTAAGAACTTTTTTTGTTGGCAAATTAATTTTTGTATTGAAAATCCTATCCCTAGTACGATAGTATTCCTGGATTCTAATGTGTAGGGATTTAATATTGTATAAATTTGATTCCATAGTGCTTTCAGCATTTGTGCTTTGATCTATGTACATCTCTTTTTAAAATTGTTATTTTTGAATTGCCCTCTGCCTTTAGAGGACTTTCATTTGATTTTGTTTCAGCATCAACAACTGGAAATTTTTGTACATTAGGGGTTTCTAATTTTGTGTCGAACGCGAATCCCCTGGAACCTTCGAGTTCAACGTTCGGTTTCCCGGGTTGCATCGCTTATAATGTGGGGTCTTAACTTCCTCAAGTCCGCACTTGTAACAAAACAAATTCAAAGTTTCGGATTCGCACTCAAAATATGTATGACCTTGCGCTTTGCAATTCCAACATATCAAACTTGGACCATCAGCGTACTTCCGAGGAGGAAGTTTCGAACGGTTGCCTCCGAACTGGAAGGCGGCTAAAATTTCCTCAGAATGTTGACCCTGATATTGGTCTTCGTACTCCAACTCGTTTGCTATCTACCTTGTGGCTTCGTTGATTTTGGGTAATCACGTTCTTTTTTCGGGAATGCTGACTCCACATCCTTACAAGCGTTCCTCAGCTGATCCATTGAATAGATTGGCATTAGATACACTTAATTCACCACGCTTTCATTAAGATTTTTCTTTAGGATCCTTACCAATTCAACTTCTGGAATAGGTAAGCGTAATTGTGACTTAATTTTGTTTATTGCCGCCAAGTAATCGTCGATGTTATCCGAAAAACCTTGCCTACGATCCATCAGATCTCGCATTATATCATAATCGGAACGGTTGTTTTAGAATCGGCGTAGCAAAGCATCTTTCAGCATCGGCCAGTCGGGTCTGTAGTTATTACGCTGGAACTGCCAGAACCAGTCATGGGCGTTTCCTCATATCAATAGATGGAAATCTCGCAGTATTTCTGCCCACGGACAACTATATTGGCTTTGAAGGGTTTCAAGCCGAAATACAAAATCTTCAACCGTCATCTTGTCTGGTTGAGCTTCAAATTTTAACCCCCACTTGTTAATGGGAGCCTTGCATCCCGAATTCAACCAGTGCCGTGGAAAATTCGTTTGGTGATAGACGTTAGTTCTCGGGTCATACGGATTTCTCGGTTGCCCGTAGACATTCTCTTGAAGGACTTCCGGTTGGGATATTCAATCCTGGCTTGGCCTCTATTGTTCTTGTGGTCTCCTTCGTTGCTGTGCAAGAGGCACAAAAGGACTTCGGGGTGGTTCAGGCTGAGGACGCTGCAGAGGAGGTGGTTGGGTAACTGGAGGCGGAAAGTTGTAAGAGAGTGCTGGAAGTCTTGGCATTGCCTCGGTATTCGGCTGAGAGGGTCGTCTCAGATTCAATTCTCTGAGGAACCCTCCAAGCTGCGGTTGGATTTCATCTTTCAGAGTGTTGGTAACTTCGTTCTGTACCGAATTTTTGTACGAAGTTAAAGCATCTACAATGGCTAGATTGATATAAGCCTTTCGATCTCCGGAAACTATTCTTCTTTCTGATGGTCTTTTCATTGTTGATGGTCTTTGATTCAAGCTATCTAAAATATCTCTAGAGCCACCACCTTGGAGCAAATTTGAACTATTTGGCCTAGAGATGGGTACCCTACCTAAATTTGGTATGATGGTTTCATTATGGGTTCCAAAACTCGTACTATTAGGTGGTAATGCTTCAGCCCCTAAACCACTTAGGTTGTAAAGGATGAAGGAGAGACCGAATCAATGGAACTGGCTGCTATATTTGAACTAACAGGTAAATTAGTTGCGGATCGGAATGGCCTTTCGAATGTGAAAGGAGAATGCATAACGCGGCGCCTCTCACTTGAATTTAACTGTTGGGTAACTCACCTAGTCAATCTGGCATTATCCTCGAACTCGGAATCTCTAATGATCCGGTTGATGCTATCATCTTCATCTTTGTTGGTGGCATCCATTTTCAAACCAAAAAACCAAAATCGATTACAAAAAAACAAAAGAAGAAAGAAAAACTTCTACCAAGTATAAATTAACAAAAAAAAAAAAAATAACAACAAGACGGGAAAAAACGAAATGATGAGTTTTCTTAAGTTATCGTTTTTCTTAGAAAAACTGTAGCTTAAAAGTAACAAAAAAATTATTGAATAAATTTCTCTTAAATTATTATATATAAAAAAGTTTTCAATTACGAAAACGATTATATTCAAATATATGAATGATTGGAGAAGTGAATTAAATAGGAAATAAATAGCAAACAAAAATTAACTTAACTAAGTCAAAATCAAAAATTTTAAGTACGTAAAAAAATGAGTTTTGAAAAATAATGTTCAAAATATACGTTTGCTGAACGGGTTTTGGTTTTCATATACATACGGGGTGCTTCGAGCAGCATTGTCGGTGGTTTCTTGACGTCATGGTGTGACCCTACTAATGACATCTTTGTAAAATAAGACAGCAGACGGATAGAAGTAAATCCCTTGAAGTAGTGAGATAGGAAAGGAAGTAGAGAAAAGACAAAAAGTTGTTTTCTTCACCGATCCCACGATTTTAGACAGTCTCTAAGGACTTTGCTAAAAGACATAAATCGACCTAAATAAACCTAAAGCGAGAAAAAAAATGAGAAAAAAAACTCAAACAAAATAATTTGTAAGTTGGACGCTGCATCTGTCCAAATTTAAATCTGACACAATTAGACAAACTGGGAAAGAAAATGAAGTTTTAGAAAGAAAGTAATAATTGGAATGAGGAAAGAAGGTAAAATGAGACGTAAAAAAAGTAACTGTTGTCGTTGTAAATTTCCGAAATTCGTCGAGATACACCAAAGTATATCTTTGACTTTCTTGGAGAAGACTTACGAATCTAAAAATTTACAACAAGTCCAGCAGAAAAGAAGAGAGAAAAAGGAAAGAACTACACTTCTTAACCATCGTTGCAGTGAACCTTCAGGAATTCGTAGCAATTCACTAGGTGCGTCATAGACCTTCCTAATGAAGACTTACGAACCCTAAAAGCCCACCACAGTTTCGGCTAGAGAAAGCGAAAAGCACATATTAACCGCAGTCACTGTGAATTTTCAAAATCTCGTCGCGATACGTCTAGGTATGTCTAAAACTTTCCTGACGCAGACCTACGAGTTTTAAAAATCCACAGCAAATTTGGTTTGACTGTCACAAAACGAAAATTACAGGAAATCTTGGCTAAAAAGCTAAGATGTTGGGTGCCATTTGTTGCGAGGCAAGAGGATGGGATGCGTTGGAGCAAGGAATGGATGGAAAAATTGAGACAGGAAAAGAGGCTTGGGAGTGTTTGGAAAAGGGAATAGGAGATGGAATGTTACGTTCCGGGGGACGCGGCCTGCTTGCGGGGCTCGGCTTGAACTCGTCGGAATGGGGGGGATCTTGCCCCCGAAATATAACCTCAGAAGCAACAAAACATAAATCAGGCCTGACAAAAAAAATTATATAAGATAGACCACGGACGGACAATCACTACTCAAGGGCACTGCAGATGTTGTCGCAGTAATGCCAACCCACACAACCATGAAATTCTTGGCAAATTTGGTGTTCGGTGTCCACGTTCCAGTTACACCATCTTCACCGACAGAAATGGGCTACTCTCTACACCCCTGAAAAGTTGGACCTTAGAAACTCATGTTCCGTTCAATGACGAAACAAGAAAACACCAAAAATCAAAAAGGGCGTTAGTTGAAGTTATATTACAACATTCGAAAAACAAACAGGTAAGTTAAATATCACATTACAAACAAATTGGAAATATGTAAATAAAAAAAGGGTTAATCTCAAATGTTATTTGTTTTATATTAATTTTAAGTATCCTTTTCAGATATGAGTTAACTGTAAAGATTTACAAATAAAAGCTAAACAAAAATGAAAAGAAAACTAACCAAAAACGTAACGACGAGGTGTTTCCCAAGAGAGGCTAAACTGTACCCTTTTTGGCACTTCTTTCATGTAAATTAAGTTGTTCGAAAGTAAAATTCCCTACCTCTATAGATCTCTTTGGAGGAGGACGGATTATTCAAAATCTTTGCTAGGGCACGCGATCAAAGAAAAACTGCTTTGGAAACCCTACCTGTCACTTACAAAAAAAGGTATTAATAATAATTGAAAAATTGATTATATAATATTTAAATTAACGTAATCTTAAAAAAAAAAAACACTTCAAACCCCACTTAAAAATAAGTATAACAAAATAATGTAAATTCGAAGACAAATTTAGATACAAAAAAAACGATGAAAATTACAAAATGTATTCCAGCATTAAAAAAAAATCCTTCTTTTTTTTATTAATGTCAAGTATTTTTACTGCTTTGCTGTCCAATTTGATGGCATGGAGAATTAGCAAAAGCAATCCTTCTTTTCTTTGTATGCAACCCTATTCTATAAATTCTTATCTCTATGTACCTGGTCTTCTTTTTTTTTATCAGATTCACTGCTCATCAAAATAGGGCTTCCGAGAGTACAGCTGCGGTGGGTAATAGCAGGTAATAGCACCGGCAAAAAATTACCTCTGGTCTAACTATATAGATGGCTTGGTATTTGGCTGCTAAACGTCGGATCAGCCAATGTGGAGTCCAGAGAAGTATGTGACCAGTACCACAGGATTCAAGGAGGAAACGGATTCCAACAAAAAACAGGTTCCAACACAAAAAACGATGTGGCGGCCCAGTGCTCTACTACCAACCTGGAACCGCCGGAATTCAATTTTCAGTAGTATACCTGTATAAATTTTGTGGACTTCAGAACCAACTTTAAATAAAAACAATAAAATATAAAAATAAAACAATAAAATAAATAATTGTGCCCAATACGCCTTAAGAGTTGGACTTCTATCGGAGATGTCACCCCTTTCTGGTTTCTCCTGGTGTTCTTTCCATGCAAGAATGGGTTCAATATCCGAGTCTTCTTGTAGGGCCGTCCTCAGTTCTTCACTACTCCAACCGTAAATGGGATCGATTCTTAATCGCTGGATGGCAGCTACCTCCTTTTCTTCATGACGTGTGCAATGATTGCAGTCCGGTTTGCAGGGTCTCCGAGACAAGGCATCTGCGTTTGAGTGCAACTTTCCTTTTTGATGTTGAATCTGGTGGTCGTATGTCTGTAATCTCTCGATCCACCTTGCCACTTGACCTTCTGGATTTTTGAAGTTCAAAAGCCAATTAAGTGCGCCATGGTCTATTCGAAGAAGGAACTTCTGTCCATAGATGTATTTATGGAAGTGTTTTGTAGCCGATATTAGAGCTAGAAGTTCTCTTCTGGTCACACAATAATTTCTTTCTGGCTATGAGAGCACCTTGCTGTAATAGGCGATGATCTTCTCTTCTCCATCATGAACTTGCAACAGTACGGCTCCAATTTCCACGTTACTTGCATCAGTGTCGATGATGAATGGTTTTCCTGTTGTCGGATAGGCCAGAACAGGTGTATGTATGTACAGGCTCCGAAGTTAATGTTTATTTTGTTGAGTTTGCCAATTCTTAACGGTGTCCACTTTCTCAGGATCAGTTTTAACTCCTTGGGACGAGATGATATGTCCCGAGTATTTTATCTCAGACTTGAAGAATGCACACTTGTCTGGATTTAATTTTAGGTTTGCTTCTCGAAGCCTCTGGAACACGGCCTAAAGGTTTCCACAATGCCCATCAAATGTTTTACCATAAACGATGACATCGTCCAGATAGACCAGACATGACTTCCAAGTAAGTCCTTGTAAAACGCACTCCATCAAACGCTCAAATCTTTCCGGAGCATTGCATAGTCCGAAAGGCATTACCTTGAATTGCCACAAACCATTTCCTGTGGTGAAAGCCGTCTTTTCTGGATCTTCTGAATGGATTTCTACCTGCCAGTAGCCGCTCTTCAAGTCCAGTGTAGAGAACCATTCAGCTCCTTCCATCGCAACCAAAGTATCGCTGGTTCTTGGCAAAGGGTAGCTGTCTTTCTTTGTCAAATCCTTCAGAGTCTACACCGAATCGAGTACTTCCATCCTTCTTTTTGACAAGGACGACTGGGGATGCCCAAGGGCTTTTAGAATTTTCGATAAGCCCATCTTTCTTCATCGTCGATATCATCTCTTCAACTTCGGCTTGTTTGGCTAATGGGAGACGTCTCGCTTGTCGAATTGGTCTAGCGTCTCTTGTGTCGATTCGATGCTGCACCAGTTGTGTTCGGCCATACTGCCCACTAGGTGAAGAGAGTATATCAGCGTACTCGTGAAGGAGGCTTCCAACGACACTTAGCTGTTGTTCACTTAATTTGGATGACTTGAGAATTTTTGCCTTCATAGAGTTCAATTTCCTCGGGTCCACAGATTGTTGAGTGTCCACTTCTGTGATCTTCGTTATAGCGGACACTGATTCACACTTTCCCACAACTGCTCCTTTTCTAAGCTTGACTTCGTACGGTTTGATGTTAAGTATCCGTACGGGCACCATGTTGTTGTTAGGTGCCACAAGAGTCTTCCCCAGGATGATGTTTTGGGAAGACTGCTCAGAGTCTGGCTCCACCATAAGGTATCGATGCCTTCCCAAATCACCCTTTATTTTAGTCCAAACGAACACTTCTGAAGAAGGTGGCAGGCAAATATCTTCCTCTATGACAGTCATTAGAGTTGATGTGATTTCATTGCCATAAGCCATAGGAATCTCCACATTTCGATACTTAAGAACTTGCTTCCCGATATCAAGGATTATTCCGTGCTCTTTGATAAAGTTGATTCCAACGATGCACTCATCACAAATATCTTCTACCAGAAACACATGTGAAAACTTCAGTTCTGCCAAACGGATCGTAAAACGAACCTCTCCGTACACTCTGGCTGCCTCTCTTGTTGCAGGTTTCAGACGGTAGGTGTTAGTGTTATGCAACCATTTCATCTTCACCAAGTCTCCTCAAATAATGGAGGCAGTGGCACCGGTCGATCGATCGTAGCCACTTGTTTCTTGCCGTTTAATGTTGCCTCCACAGTCAGAATTTTATTGTTTCGTTTAGTCTGCGACACCTGAATAGTGGTTCTGGGGCCATCGATACCAAAAACCAGCTTCTGCCCCTCGAAGTTGGTTCTTACTCGTTAAGAAACAGGCAGAGTTGGAGTATTGGTGTTGTTGTTTCTATTTCTGCGTCCACAATGTTGACATGCAGGTCTTCTAGATGGTAATCTGCACTGACTTGGAGATGTCCGGTCTTGTTACAGTTCCAGCATCGAGTAGGTCAATCTCGCTGGTTTCTTTGCAACGCTGTTCTCTGGCATGAACACTCCTCAATTTCTATTTCTCTTACTCGATGGACTCCTGAGAAGCCTATTCTGCTGCTTCCATAGTCAGGGCGAACGCTAATGCCTCAGGAAGTGTGCGTTTTCCAGCAGTTCGAATTGCTCGCTGAAGGTTGATATCAGATACAGCACGGACAAAGGCTTCTGTTGAAAATTGGTTGTTGATTTCATCCCTTTCAGCCGGATATGCCAGATGTGCCAACCGTCCAATGTCTGCTTGGAGCTGTTGTAGAATTTTTCCTCTTTTATGGAATCTAATTTTGAGTTGAACATGGAAGAAATCTTGCATATGGCCATCTCCAAAGCGTTTGTCAATGGCCTGAACAAGAGTACTGAAGTTGCTATTCTTATCTGTTGGTATGGTTTGTATTAATTCAGCAGCAGGTCCTCTAAGGGCAAGCGTCAAAGCTATATATTTGTCTTCCTCGTCCCAACTATTTGTTGCCGCAGCTGCCTCAAACTGCTTCTTATCGATTGACCAAGAAGTTTGTCCATCGAAGGTTGGTGGATGCATTTCCTTTCTTCTTGGACAGTCGCCAGAACTTTCTCGAACCCTCATTTTCCTTACTTTATCCAATTCCTTTGTAATGCATTCGATTTTATCTTCGACCTTTTCGAACTTTTCTTCTACCGTTGACAATTGCTTATCGACAGTCCAAAATTGTTTATCGACACGCTCGTCTAGGGCAATAATTCTGTTGTCAAAGGCAAACTTACCTTCGAGAAGATTTCGAAGATTCCTTTGTTTTTGGCTTTGTTGTTCTAGAAGATTCTTTTGTTCTTGGCTTTGTTGTACTAGAAGATTTTTTTGTTCTTGGCTTTGTTGTTCTAGAAGATTCTTTTGTTCTTGCCTTTGTTGTTCGAATCGTTCGAGTAGATTCTTTTGTTCATTGCGTTGTTCCTGGCTTTGTTGTTTGAATGGTTCGAGAAGATTTTTTTCCTGACTATCAAATTTGGCGAGCAGCTGAGACAGCAGATTGGTCATGCCTGACGTACTTACTTGTTCTTGCTCTTCCTCCATTTGTATGTCGACTATAAACGTGTCTGGGTTTTCTCCACGTTTTCTTATACCTTCTTCCAGACGAATTATAAGATCATTCTTTGTTCCAGCAGTAGGAAGACCTCGCTTGTTCAGTTCTGCCTTAAGTTCAACTATCATTTAGAGCTTACCCATTGTCTTTTTTCATTTTCACTTTCACAGTCACGTTCATTTTTGTAATTATTGCCTGCTAAAGCACAATAAATTATCTTAACACAAATAAATTAAGTTTTATCCCACTTTTGACACTAATGCAATATTTTCTCAGGTTCGTTAATAAGGCTTATTCACTTTATTTAAATTCTCCACGTATTTACTTTTCACAAAATAAAACACTTTACTTTTACAACCGCAAGCAGTTTATTATTCACCACTGAAATTAATTCACCACTTTACTTTTATTACAACCAACTCTACGCGTTCACGATTAAAAATAAACTACGTCCTCTGCCGGTCAAACATGTGCTTTTATACATTTCACAAGGTTTCCGAAAAAGCTGGAAGGTTCTAGTATTTGCTTCTAGAGGTTTCCATAAGGGAAATTTCCCATACATTTCCCTTTCCAAAGCTTTCATTCTGACGTTTAGAATTGGAAGTTCGAAAGGTTACCAAAACTCTCCGTAGGTTGGTTTGTATCATGTCTAGTCCTGAATTCGATCTTTCTTTTATTCGAGAGTGGTTATAGTTCATTCGTACAAATGTGACAGTCGTTACAATATATTACACAATATAAGGCCAAGGTTACACATGTAAGTTTTACTTTCGTTACTAACGGAACCAACTTTCTGTAAAATTACGAGTGAAAAACATCCAAAACTACGTTTTCTTTCAACTCACAGCTTACTCAAACGGTAGTGTTAAGTTTTCAAACTTACGAAAGCAATTTTTACTGTAAGTTCATCCTTAATGTAAGCTGCTTCTGTAAGACTTACATAAGTTTGAAGTAAAACTTACATATGTAATACTGGCCTAAAGCTTCATCTGGTGAAAGCTGATTAGGATAGGTTTACTTGACTTAAAACTATCTTGTATAGTATTCGTCATTTTATCTAGTGTTGGTTACTTTTTCCACCAATTAAGAGGCGTCATCATTACCTGAGAATTGAAGGCACTTTTCGAAAACAAACCTGCACAAGCTTCAAAGTTGAACTTACTAGAGCGCATAAAACGTGCCAAGAATAATTTCTCTCTGGGGCAAGTTTGTCATTACACCACCATCACCAACGTCATCATCAAAACGAGGAGGCGTTTGGATTCGAAAACTATCCACTGCTATACCAAGAACTGTATCGTTATTTTTTAAAGATATTTCTTTCACTTAACTAATTGCTTACACTGACAGGTCGGAGGAATTTCACTTGGAACAACTAGTCAAGATGGTCGACAACTACAAGTCGAAGTCCTTGGTGTGTTGCGGGCCTGCGGGCTTTCGAACCAGTTTCAGTTTTCAGATACCAATCGAAACACCAAGAAACACTTATTAATTTGTATTGATCCATTATCACGATGGGTGAACAATGATAGTATTGTTGCTATTGATCTCATAGCTGATAAAATGACTCTATCAAATAGGATTAGAGATAAAGCAATTTGCAATGACTATTGCAAAGCATATTAGCTCCTCGGAAATGGACAAGATGTCTACATATCTCAACAGTTCCGAGAAATGAAGTTCCAAAAACAACAATGAAGATGAAAACAATCCTTTTCTTTCTTAAGAATTTCAAAGAAACCCAACTGGAATTTGTTGAGTACGTTTCAATATGGTTAAAAAAAAAAAAATAAAATTATTAAATTATATTAAAAGTACCTTCCTATGAATATTACTGTAGTACATAATGCATATATTTTGAATATTTACTCAAGATAACTTTTAGAATGTTAACTTTATCTACAAGCAGCTAACAGATATATCTTACTATCTATTTTTAGGGATTGCTTATTGGATACAGTCAAAGCTCTGGTTACAGACTATGACCATTGATTGACCCAAAAAAAAAAAAATGGCCAAAAGAAAATGCTGAAAATGGCGCTGTAGCAGCAACCAATAGACCCACAGGATGACTCTTGCAGCGACAAATAGAAAAGAATTACAATCCTCAGAGATTTATGTATGATTCTCTTTTCTTTATTAGTTTAAATTACTTTACAATCTAGTTTTAGTTTCTAAATTGCCTGCGCAGCACTATTGCAGCCACAACAAAAAACAAAAAACTGAAATAATTGCTAACTGGCATTACTAAAATTGACTGTTCCCGTCATTCTCAAAAAAATTAGATTAGTTGGTGAGAAAAAATTGTTTTTGTATCATAAAACCAGTTCTTCAGATAAAAACATATTCCTACGTGACGAAAAATTTAATTTTATTGAATAATTCTAGTTTTATGACCATACATTCGTTAAAAAAAATACTGATAGATCACTTTTTCGCTTTGACGGAACCTTGCCGTACAAATAACTATTAGAGTATGAACATCTGTTTTGAGTGCAGAACTTCATGCAGCGCTGCATGCAGATCTTCTGCACATCTGTTTTAGCGATAAGAATGACTTTTTAGAAAAACATGGCTTCGGCAATTTGAACGAAAAAAAAGGAACTAAACAACCAGTATTCAAAATACTGGGTTGCGTTCATGTGTAGAAATGTTCAGGAATAGGCCTGTTCAGTTACACAACGAGTTGTATCCACCTCGCTTTTCCGTCCAAGTGCGGACTTGGATTGAACGTTCAAATACGGACTGGTTTAAATATAAAGCTCTTAAATAATTGAAAGGCATATCAATAGATATAATAAAGATTAAGTTATTTTAGTGGCAAAAGGCAAAGCTTGAGAGCTGGTCGACTGATTTCCCCATTTTGGGTTCTAAGTGTCACCACTCTCACTTTTCTCACACGCCCAAGTCGCCATTCAGTTGATGGGAAATTTTGGTTTTTAATCACGACCACATTTACATTAACATTTTCTTGAGGTTTTTTGCCATTTATTTCTTTGATGTATCTCCTTTAAATATTCGTCTTTCCAGCGACGACAGAATTGCTGTTGAAGGCCTTTTACTTTTTCCCACCGATTATTTAAAGACAAATTGGCATCGGCCCAATTAGGTTCAGGAAACGCTAGGAGAGGGTTTCCACGTTAATGTCAATAAATCAGAAGGATTATTGGACATGGATGAGATGGGACGAGAGTTTGAGTTGAGCTTAGACCGTAGCAAATTCGCCAAATGTGAATTTTGAACTGGCCCCCAGTTTTCTCCAATGATTTTTGAAACTCTTAACACCTTCCTCCCATAGGCCACCCATATGAGGTGCACCAGGGGGAATATAATTCCACTTGAGATTTTGAATGCCATAAGTGGCGCTCATTTCCTGAGGAAGGGAAGCTAGACATTTTTTGAATTCCTTTCGTAAAAAGCATCAGCCACTACAAAATTGGTTCCGTAATCGGAATACACTTCTTTTAGTAACCCTCGGCGTGCCGTTAATCTTGCAACTGCTGCTAGAAAAGCTTCAGACGATAATTCGCTAACCGCTGCAAGGTGAATTGCCTTGGTTGAAAAACAAACGAACACACTCGCATATCCTTTGGTCATACGACAATTTCGTGCATTTAAACTTCTTATAACGAATCGGCCTGCGAAATCGATTACTGTAAAAGTAAAAGGGGGGGGAAAGTACATCTTTCAGAAGGCAAAGCAGCCATTATTTGCTTACTTAATACCTTTTGAACAATAGTGCAGGTTTTGCAATTCCGAATGCAGGATTTTATGAGAATTTTATGTTTTGGAATCCTATAATTTTGTCATGAATGAATTGCGTGAGGAGGACAGAAAATCTAGAGTTATAGGGCAGAATTAGAGGATGTCGTTCATTATAAGAAATATCAGACTAAGATAAGCGGCCATTTACTCTCATAAGAGGGTTTGAGTCTAAGAATGGGTTAAAAGAAATGATGGAACTTTTGGAAATAATGGCTTTTCTTTCCACGAGACGCGAATAGTCGTTGAGATAATGTGATTTTTCAGACAAAAGTACGAGACGGTTTTTTACAAAATCCATTTCTCGTGGCTTTATCTCATGTGAATCGTATTGATGATTTTCCCTTTTCGAAAGTTTAAAATAAAAACGAAAAATATAGCATATAACACTCATTGCACGAGGTTAGGATTAGAACGATCAAGAATATCTTCGGGAGCATGCTGAACTAATAAGGAAACAACTGCCTTTTGTTCTCGAGATCTTCGACACATGGGGCAATTGGAAGTGTTTCATGCCACTGAGAGATTGGTTGACAAAGCCATCAGGGACCTTTCCACCAGAACGTATTGGGCCTTAACTCTGAAGGCATTAAACCACGAGTTGCTAAATCTACGGGATTTTCAGCTGACCCTACGTGCCTCCAAGGGACGTTGCCTTCATTATTCAAAATTTTGCTGGTGCGATTAGCAATAAGGGTTTTCCATGCGCATGGTGGCTTCTGAAGCCAAGTCAGTACTATAGATGAGTCTGTCCAAAGAAAAGTATTATAGGAATGAACTGGAAAATTTGAAACATAAAACTTAATCAATTTGGAAAGAAGAAGTGCCCCACACAACTCAAGGCGTGGTAATGACACAGATTTGATGGGAGCTACTTTTGATTTTGCACAGAGCAAGTGGGAAGTGAAAGTACTGTCAGAGTGACAGACGCGTATATATAACGCGGAGGCACATGCCTTTTCGGATGAGTCACAGAATCGGTGAAATTGGACTTCTGACAACGGAGAATATTCTACCCAACGAAGTATTTCAATAGATTAGATGCCAGGTAATGAATCTACAAAAATTTTCCATATAGTAAGAGTGTCAGATTTAATTGGCTCATCCCAAGCAGTTTGCTCCGTCCAAACTCGTTGCATCAACATTTTTGCAACTATCACAACGGGAGCCAACCAACCAGCGGGATCAAAAATCCGACCAATTTGGGAAAAAAACTTCTCATTTAGTGGGACTTATGGATATAAGGATTTGTTGAGCGGGGAAATAAAATATATCACCCTTTGCATTCCAACGTATGCCTAAGGTCCTCGTAGTGCTATCCGTATCAAGCTTCAAGAAATTCTCATTTAAAATATGTTCTTGAGGCAAGTAATCGAGTAAACAAGGAATATTAGAGGTCCACTTATGTGGTGGTGCAGTGGAAACCCTGCTGAATCTAGGAAAATAATAAGCTCCGATTGAGCTCATTGTGCAGAATGAATGCTACGAGCGCCAGACAAAACATCGTCGACGTAAAACTCAGATTAAAGAATTTGTTTATGCAGTTGGGAACTCAGTTTTTCCTTCTTTTGCTAATTCGAGCAGAGTATGGATTGCCAAATAAGGGGCACAATTAACTCCAAAAGTGACGGTTAGAAGTTCAAAATCTTCAACTTTTAAGTGGGGAGAAGTACGAAAATGGATTTTTTGAAAAGGAGTATCTCGATGTCTGCATTAAATACATACTTATAAAATCTCCAGCGAATGATTAAAGAGGATAGATCTTGCTGTAAAATAGGCCAAGGGTAAAGTAGATCATTAAAACAGACACCGTTTGAGGAGGAATTCAAATCTGACTGTCCAAATTGCTGGAAGTGCTTTCGGATATTACAGAAGCATTTTATGACTGAAAGGAATCCTGGATCCGTCCAAACAATATCCACCCAAAAATGGTATTTTGTGCCACCAATGAATTAGAAATGACTTAAACACCATTGCAGATAATAGATGGATAGCTAGAGGTCGGTGCCTATCAAAAGATCTGTTTGCGAGGATTTGTTAAATGAGAGATCAGCCAACTTGAGACCAACAAAGAGGTTAGGATTTATTAAAGAAAAGAATTAACTTGGTTGATTGTTTGTGAGGGTGTTAAATACGATGGCTTGGACAGAAAATGTTATTTGAGGAGTTTCAAAAGAAGTGAGTGAAAACGAGCATAACTTTTTTGAAGTGATTGAAAGATTTCCGCTTATACCAGAGACAGTAGTGTTTCTCTCAACGAATGGTAGATTTAAACGTTTTTGTATTGTTTCAGAAATGAAGGATATTTCAGAACCGGGGTCGATAAGTGCCCTCACTCATTTTTTGACGACGTACAGCTTCGATTCGAAAATTTTGGACACTCATATATAGAATGATCTGCTGAGCAGATTTTACACTTAGTTCCTCCCGCCTTTGCAAGAAACGTATTGACTTTATGAGGCTTTTGAGAAAAGGATTTTCGTTGGACTAGAAAAATTGTTGAAATTGTTTGTTAGTTTTGAGGAAGTAGTGTCTGAGATGGATTCGAGTGTTTGAAAGCGAGAACTAAGGAGTTTGTCTAACTGTGTCCATGTCGGAACTTAAGTGGGATCTTCTAAAGATTGTTCCCAAAGGGCAAGTGTGTTTGGGTAGTTTATTGGAACACGCAAAAACAAGGATTGGATCCCAATTTTCAGTACTAACATTATGAACTTTAAGTCCAGTTAAAGAGTCATTGATTTTATATTGAAGAGTTTGAATGGATTTCGCGGATTCTTCTAGTGCCGTAGGCAAATTAAAGAGATTTTTTACTTGATTATTGACAGGGATGTGAGTATTTTCGTATGCAGAGCGCAATACTTCCTAAGGTAGACCAAAACTAGCGTTAGTCAAGGGAAATTGACAGACCGTCCTTGACGCGTCATCCCTTGTTTTACAACGCACATGAAACAGTTTTTTGACTTCCCCTAGCTTCGGATGTTTGATGTACACTGCATCAAACATATTACGAAAAGCCGCCCAAGAAAGGTAATCTACTTACTTTACTTTACTTATGGCGCTCACAGTCCAGGATGGACTACGGCCTCAACCAACAAGCCCCTCTAGCTAGCTCGGTCCCTAGCTAACTGCCTCCAGTTACGCACTCCAAGTTGGTTGAGGTCGCTCTCCACTTGTGTGCGCCACCTTAGGTGGGGTCTTCCTCTGCTGCGCAGACCATCAGGGGTGGATTCGAAGACTCGTCGGGCTGGTGCGTAGGTGTCCATTCGCTCCACGTGACCAATCCATCTCAGCCGCTGTATTTTCAGCTTTTTGACCAGGTCGACGTCGCTGTATAGCCCGTAGAGCTCATTATTAAATCTTCTCCTCCATACTCCATCGATACAGACTGGACCGAAGATCACCCGAAGAATTTTTCTTTCAAAGCACCCAAGCAGACTCTCATCCATTTTTGACAGAGTCCATGCTTCTGCCCCGTACAGCAGGACCGGGATGATAAGGGTCTTATATAAAGTTTCCTTGGTTCTTTGAGAGATGGCTTTACTACTCAAATGCCTTCTTAGCCCGAAGAAACAGCGATTGGCCAGAGTAATTCTTCGTTTGATTTCTGCACTGATGTCATTTTGCGATGTAATAGTGAAGCCCAGGTAGACAAAGTCCTTGACAACTTCGAAGTTGTACCTATCCATCGTGACGTTTTGCCCGAGTTGCCGATGTTGAGATTCCTTTCTCGATGATAGCATATACTTTGTCTTGTCCTCATTAACAGCCAAACCCATTTTCACCGCCTCCACTTAAATCCTTGCAAACGCGCCGGTAACAGCTCGCTTCGTTCTTCCCATGATGTCAATATCATCTGCATAAGCAAGTAGCTGAACGGACTTTTGAAAAATTGTACCTCGGTTGTTGTACATTTGCTTCAAGTACGATGTTAAAGAGGTTGCATGATTATGCATCGCCCTGCCTCAAACCTTTCTCGAGATCAAAGGGGTCGGTGGTGTTCTTACCGACTTTGACGGAGCAGCGAGATTTCTCCATCGTCATCCTGCATAGGCGTACGAGTTTAACAGGGATGCCGAGATGCGACATGGCTCTGTACAGCTCGTCTCTGTTTACGCTATCATACGCGACTTTGAAATCGATAAAGAGATGGTGTGTATCGATTTGAAACTCCTGGGTTTTTTCCCAAAATCTGTCGGAGTGTGAACATTTGGTCGACGGTTGATTTGCCGGGCCTTAAACCACACTGATAGGGGCCGATCAGATCGTTGACAAATGGTTTTAAGCGATCACACAGTAAAGATGACAGAATTTTGTATGCGACGTTGAGGAGACTTATACCTCTGTAGTTGGAACAATTCAGAGCATCTCCTTTCTTGTGGATGGGGCACACTATACCGAGGTTCCATTCATCGGGCATACTTTCTTCCCACCAAATTTTGAAGATAAGTTGGTGTATACTCCCTACCAAGTCATCTCCCCCTGCTTTGAATAGCTCGGCTGGCAGGCCATCTGCACCAGCAGCTTTGAACTCCTTAAGCTTAGCTATCGTTAACCGCACTTTATTTAGGTCGGGTGGACGGAAATGTTGGCCATCGTCGTCCAGGTTGAATGGATTATTCTGCCTCACAGCGGAATTTGGACTATCATCGCCATTTAGCAGTCTAGAAAAGTGTTGTTTCCAGATCCTCAGCACCGACTGTGTGTCTACCACCATATTCCCAATCTCGTCTCGGCAGGCTTTCGTTCTAGCCTTGTAACCCTGGGTAGATTGCCTCACCCTTCGGTAGAACTTTCGAACGTCCCCCCTGCCGCTACACTCCTCAATAGACTCGACCGCCCGCTTTGCATGCTCTCTCTCTTTCCTTCTGAGAAGTCGGCGTTCCTCCTTTCGTTTTTCCCCGTAGAGCTCACGGGCTGCCCTCTCAGCAGCTCTGGTTCTAGTTTGCAGCATTGACTGGTAGGCTTCGTTCTTGGCTGCATGCGCCAGCCGGCATTCTTCATCGAACCAGGCAAACCCAGCACATCAGTGGCGGCACTTCTGATGGCTTGTTGACAGTGTTTCCACTGGTCTTCTGCAGTTTGTGCTGGTGGCGGAGCTGCTGAAGGGTTACGGGAGACTCGATCCGCAAAGGTCCTAGCGATCTCTTACGATTTTAACTTCGCGACATCAAATCTTTTCACAGCATCCGTTCAGTGTTGTGGCGTCAAAGATATCCGCATACGTAGTTGGGCTACAACTAAGTAATAGTCCGAGTCAATGTTGGCCCCTCGGAACGTTCGGACATCCAGGATACTGGAAGCATGTCTGGCGTCTATCGCAATATGATCAATCTGGTTGACGGTTCGTTGATCTGGAGACCGCCAGGTACCTTTGTGTATATTGAGGTGTGGGAATCGAGTGATGGTATTCCGCCCCGCCGCAAAGTCAATCAGCCTGAGTCCGTTACCGGAAGTGTTGTCGTGCAGGCTGTGTCCTCCGACTATCGAACCAAAGATGCCCTCCTTTGCGATTTTGGCGTTGAAGTCGCCAAGAATGATCTTGACGTCGTACTTTGGGCATCTATCATACGTACTCTCGAGGAGATCGTAGAAGTCTTCTTTGGTTGAGTCATCTTTGTCTTCCGTTGGGGCGTGGGCACAGATCAACGTAATGTTTTTGAATTTAGCTTTGATGCGGATTGTGGCCAGGCGCTCGCTTACATTTCTGAAGCCCAAGACTTCTTGCCTAGGTCTTCCCCTTACCACAAAACCACAACCAAAGAGCCGCTGACCCTGCTCCTTGCAGCACTCACCGAAGTAGATGTCACACGACTTCATTCTTCGTATGCCCTCTCCATCCCATCGCACTTCCTGGATGGCTGTTATATCAGCCTTTAGCTTATCCAGGTTCTCCACTAATTGTTCAGCTGCACGTGGTCTGTTTAAGGTCCGGACATTCCACGTGCAGATCCGAAATTCATTGTCCTTGTTTCGTTTGCTGGGGTCGTCAACATTAAGATCATCCATATCTGAGGCGTGTTGTTGTTTCGGAACCGTTGTTGTTTTCTGTGGTAGGGAAGTTACCCCGACGCACAACCCCCGACCTGGAGGGCCAGACCCTTAATATAACTCCAAGGGTGGGGAGCCGGTAAACCGCTCCTTATAGGCCTGAGCTACGAATATATCGTAGTAGCCCATATAAGGTGTTCACTAAGTAGTTCAACCTAACTGGAACTGTAGACGCCACCGTTGATTCCATCTGGGGAATTCTTCCGCTGCCGCCTGGATAAAGGAGAAGTGCCTTAGTGGGAACACTCCTCCCCCCCCTCTCTCGTTTGCTGCCTCCTAAAACCGTCCACAGGGATTGGAACCCCATCTTCAGCTAAAGGTACTAGGCACCCGGTGTTCACCACGGGGAGGTGAGAGTAGGAGTTGATAGACAGAGGTTCGCTTTGTAAAAAAAGCTTGTGGACGCTTGTGTCCTCTTGAATGCACCGTGTCTACCCTTTGAACATCAAGAAAGAAAGGTAATCACCATGAAAAATATCGGTATCACATGGTGGCTGTAGGTCTCATTGCTATTTTTAAACTTAGATTCTATTACATCCATATCTAAAGGTTCTTCTTTTGAAAAAGAAAAAACCGAGCGCAAATGGCATACTTTTCTTTCACTTCCTTCCATAATTCCTTTAGTTTCGTTATTCTTGCGTCTAAGGTTGCAAGCATTTGGTTTTATTTAGGATCATCTTTGGCTGATGCATGTAATTTTACAAGCAAGTCAGCAGCAAAAATCAAGTCGTTCAAAATGGACATGATTCACACAAGTAATTGAAATACAAAATTTGTGAAGTGAGAGCGGAAAGATAAAGAAGTGAATACACAAATAAATACCAGATGCAATCCAAGGTATGCAACAACAAGCAACTGTAAGGACTTTTCAGTAAAAGACTCACAATTTCGAGAAAAAAAAACAGCGATGTTGTTAAGTTTTTAAGTGAGTTAAATCCCTTAAAAACTTGTAAGATCCAAAAAAAAATCTTTGAAATATTTCAAACCAAAATCCTGATGAGAGAGGCAATTGAAAACGAAAAAGTTTTCATACTTTTTCCAAAAAGCGAACAAAAAATCTTTAAGATTCAAAACTGGAATCTTAATGAGAGAGACAATTGAAAACGAGAAAATTTTCAACTGGGTTGGAAAAAGTTGGAAAAACCAAAACTTTTTCCCAAAAACCAGACTAAAAACTTAAAGATTCAAAGACCGGAATCTAATAAGAGAGGAGATTGAAAACGAAAAAGTTTGCAACCTTTTTCCAAAAGGTAGAAAAAAAACTTTTAAGATTCAAAAATGGAATATTAATGAGAGAGATAATTGAAAACGAGAAAATTTTCAATCGGGTCTGAAAAAGTTGGGAAAATCCAAAAACTTTTCTCAAATACACTTAGTTTCTTGTATATAGGCAAAGACAATCTTATGAAGATAAATTGAAACCGTGAGTATAGGATTTTAGTAAAAAGTTCCTGAACAAAATTTCAAATTGCGTTAATCTGAGGGCCAGTTACACAGGTTCAAACATTTTCTAAATTTGATTAGGGATTCGATCAAAGCTATGAAGAGCTTGTATAAAAGTGGTATTATTATGATACAAAAGTATAAATTCTCTTATAAAATTCTTTCAAATTAACTGATTTTAGAAATAGTTCTAGAAAATACAACAGTTTTATTCCTTAAAGAACCGTTATAGAATCACACTATGCTAACAGTAAAGGAAAAGACAAAATTTACCAATTTTCAGCAACTACTGCGTAATTTGGAAGCACGAGCAGTCAAATAACTTCAAAAACGATTAATCTTAAGGATTTCTTAACCGAGTCTTTAAAAAAAATTACAATGACTTATTACAACGTATAATGCACCTTCACTTAGGAAAGAAGGAGAAAGCGAAACCCGAATATATAAAAACAGAAAAGAGAGAAAGAACGTGATGCCAAGAAAGACGTGATATTAAATTTTGTACGGTATAAATAGTAATATTGAAGGACAAAAGATAAATGCCAATCAATTATAAAAGGCAATATACTAACCTGTACAAAATTCTTTAAATAATTTTCGGAACTGATAACTGATGATAACTCCTATGTTGGCTTGTTGCGTTGAGTTTTTTGTTTTTCTTCTCCTGGTAATCGTCCTTCTCCGTTGCACCAATCGAAGCAATAGTGTTTATCCTTGTCGCACCAATCGAGGCAATGATCGACTTAAATTTATTTTCTTTTTTGGGTTGCTTAGCAACTTACAAAAATGTTTGACCAAAAAGCACTTGTGGTACAACAAATTTAACCGCTTTAATTTGCAGCAGCACCCTTTTGCGTGGAACTCTTGGCAGCAGTATGGTTATGAAAAAGCAAAACAGAAGAATTTTCTTTTAAATTTTCTTCATATTTAGTTATTATAAAAAGCCTGAGCACGGGCATTTGAAATTCTAAGTGTCTGAATTTAACCAAATTCCCTTAAAATAATAAAATTCATAGTATCTCCAATGCTGTGATTTTTATATTAGTCGGTAATCATCGAAAAAAATTTGTGTTTGAATTTGCATTTGAAATTCTAGGTGTCTGAATTTAACCAAATTCCCTTAGAATAATAAAATTCACAGTATATCCAATGCTGTGATTTTTTATTAGTCGAAAATCATCGATAAAAATTTGTGTCTTAGAAGGGTATGATAGTCATCTAACTGATGAGCCCAACTATCATACCTGCGCGAAACGCAATGGAGTTGAACTCATTTGAACTTTTAACTTGATTTATAAATGGTCACTCCACTCAAACAGACGAATTTTCTTTTAAATTTTCTTCATATTCAATTATTATAAAAAGCCAGAGCACGGGCATTTGAAATTCTAAGTGTCTGAATATAACCAAATTCCCTTAGAATAATAAAATTCACAGTATATCCAATGCTGTGATTTTTATATACGTAAGTCGGTAATCATCGATAAAAATTTGCGTCTTAGAAGGGTATCATAGCCATCTAACTGATGAGCCCAACTATCATATCTGGGCGAAACGCAATGGAGTTGAGCTCATTTGAACTTTTAACTTGAATTAAAAATTCGGTCACTCCACTCAAACAGACGAATTTTCTTTTAAATTTTCTTCATATTAAATTATTATAAAAAGCCTGAGCACGGGCGTTTGAAATTCTAAGTGTCTGAATTTAACCAAATTCCCTTAGAATAATAAAATTCACAGTATCTCCAATGCTGCGATTTGTATACTCGTATTAGTCGGTATTCATCGATACAAATTTGCGTCTCAGAAGGATGTGATAGTCATCTAACTGATGAGCCCAACTATCATATCTGGGCGAAACGCAATGCAGTTGAGCTCATTTGAACTTTTAACTTGAATTATAAATTCGGTCACTCCTTTCAAACAGAAGAATTTTCTTCATATTCAATTATTATAAAAAGCCTGGGCACGGTCATTTGAAATTCTAAGTGTCTGAATTTAATTAAATTCCCTTAGAATAATAAAATTCACAGTATCTCCAATGCTGTGACTTTTATATTAGTCGGTAGTCATCGAAAAAAAATTGCGTTTGAATTTGCATTTTAAATTCTAGGTGTCTGAATTTAACCAAATTTCCTTAGAATAATAAAATTCACAGTATCTCCAATGCTGTGATTTTTATATTAATCGGTAATCGTTGATAAAAATTTGCGTCTTAGAAGGGTATGATGCTCATCTAACTGATGAGCCAAACTATCATACCTGGGCGAAACACAATGGAGTTGAGCTCATTTGAACTTTTAACTTGATTTATAAATTCGGTCACTCCACACAAAGAAGAATTTTCTTTTAAATTTTCTTCATATTCAGTTATTATGAAAAGCCTGGCATGGGCATTTGAAATTCTAAGTGTCTGACTTTAACCAAATTCCCTTAGAACAATAAAATTCACAGTATATCCAATGCTGTGATTTTTTATATACGTAAGTCGGTAATCATCGATAAAAATTTGCGTCTTAGAAGGGTATGATAGTCATCTAACTTATGAGCCCATTGAGCTCATTTTTTTCGTATTCAATTATTTGTTTATAAGTGTTCCGAAAATCCTGGACTCAAAATTAGGCAGGAAATTGAAAGTGTTCAAAAACTTTTAATATTAAAAATGGTCTTCAGCAGGGAGCGGTCAACTCGCCGATTCTATTCAGCATTTACACCAGCGATCTAATAAATAATCTAACTCAGGCAATTGCGTATGCTGACGATCTAATTGCGTACAGAACATCTCCAAAAGTCGAGATCAGTATTCTTTTGCAGCGTGACTTCGAGAAGATTCAGCAATATTGCGATGACTGGAAGTTGAAAATCAACTTTCAGAAATCAGAAACTGTCTTGTAAGAACTGGCGCAAGCTGGTGATCGTAGGGCCAAATCGACATCCACTGGCGAGTAAAAGTGTAGTAAAGTACCTTGGCTTTTGGATGGATCAGTATTTGTATTTCGACAGACATATAAATGCTGCTTTGGCCAGGGCTAGGGGAGCTTTTGCCTAGACGAAACGGTTGTTTTATAGCAGCCGGCTTGACAGCAGGGTGAAAGTGATTTGCTACATGGCCCTAATCCGGCCAATGATTGCCTATGGATGCCCGGTTTGGTTCAACGTTGCCCCATCTCAAATGGAGAAGATGTGGGTGAAGAATGGGTGTTTGAGAGGCAGTGTCTTCAACGCTGCCTCGGATTGCACAGAGCACCAGAGTCGGATTACAAACATTACTATTCCAACCTGGTTTTATACAACGGCGCCAACATAAACAGATTAGATAATTTCTTGCTGAAGCTTATTCGAGGTCACATTGCAAGAGCGATTTCCTCGAGCAACAGCTTAATTTTTTGGGCTTATTACCCCAACAGCGAATAATTCGAGAGTGTGCGTCTAAGCGGCTTTATTCCACCCGATGCATTCCTCCATCTAGACAGTCGAGGGCTGATCCAGGATAGAGCGGTGGTTCTAATCTACCTCGTCAGCCGTAGAACTGTAGATCGGTGGCTCCTTTACAGTTGGGACGTCCTCGCACAAGACGGAGCTGAGCACCTTCGGTTAAGCAGGACTGTGGCCGAACGGGCCGAAGAGACAGGGTAAAGCAGGAGAACCAGTTCTGGTGGTTGAAAAACGAACATGAAGTCCCTTCAGACATTTAAAAGTTGACCTTGCTTTTTTCTTTTTATATGCCCAACTCACATAGGTTTAGGTAGTTAGTTTTAAGTAGGGACAGTCAAGGTGGTAGAAAAAAAAAGTGTAAAACAAACAAAAACACAAAAAAAAATATAAAATCATTAGAAATACAAAAAAATTATAAAAACGGGAAAATGCTTGCTTTGGCTGTTCTAGTTTGTAAGTAGCTTATAAGTAGGTTGTTATTAGTTGTAAATAGTTTTAAGTAGCTTTAAGTAGTTTAAATTAGTTTTAATTAGGTTTAATTTAGGGTTACGGCAGACTCGATCCGCAAAGGTCCTAGCGATCTCTTACGATTTTAACTTCGCGACATCAAATCTTTTCACAGCATCCGTTCAGTGTTGTGGCGTCAAAGATATCCGCATACGTAGTTGGGCTACAACTAAGTAATAGTCCGAGTCAATGTTGGCCCCTCGGAACGTTCGGACATCCAGGATACTGGAAGCATGTCTGGCGTCTATCGCAATATGATCAATCTGGTTGACGGTTCGTTGATCTGGAGACCGCCAGGTACCTTTGTGTATATTGAGGTGTGGGAATCGAGTGATGGTATTCCGCCCCGCCGCAAAGTCAATCAGCCTGAGTCCGTTACCGGAAGTGTTGTCGTGCAGGCTGTGTCCTCCGACTATCGAACCAAAGATGCCCTCCTTTGCGATTTTGGCGTTGAAGTCGCCAAGAATGATCTTGACGTCGTACTTTGGGCATCTATCATACGTACTCTCGAGGAGATCGTAGAAGTCTTCTTTGGTTGAGTCATCTTTGTCTTCCGTTGGGGCGTGGGCACAGATCAACGTAATGTTTTTGAATTTAGCTTTGATGCGGATTGTGGCCAGGCGCTCGCTTACATTTCTGAAGCCCAAGACTTCTTGCCTAGGTCTTCCCCTTACCACAAAACCACAACCAAAGAGCCGCTGACCCTGCTCCTTGCAGCACTCACCGAAGTAGATGTCACACGACTTCATTCTTCGTATGCCCTCTCCATCCCATCGCACTTCCTGGATGGCTGTTATATCAGCCTTTAGCTTATCCAGGTTCTCCACTAATTGTTCAGCTGCACGTGGTCTGTTTAAGGTCCGGACATTCCACGTGCAGATCCGAAATTCATTGTCCTTGTTTCGTTTTCTGGGGTCGTCAACATTAAGATCATCCATATCTGAGGCGTGTTGTTGTTTCGGAACCGTTGTTGTTTTCCGTGGTAGGGAAGTTACCCCGACGCACAACCCCCGACCTGGAGGGCCAGACCCTTAATATAACTCCAAGGGTGGGGAGCCGGTAAACCGCTCCTTATAGGCCTGAGCTACGAATATATCGTAGTAGCCCATATAAGGTGTTCACTAAGTAGTTGAACCTAACTGGAACTGTAGACGCCACCGTTGATTCCATCTGGGGAATTCTTCCGCTGCCGCCTGGATAAAGGAGAAGTGCCTTAGTGGGAACACTCCTCCCCCCCCTCTCTCGTTTGCTGCCTCCTAAAACCGTCCACAGGGATTGGAACCCCATCTTCAGCTAAAGGTACTAGGCACCCGGTGTTCACCACGGGGAGGTGAGAGTAGGAGTTGATAGACAGAGGTTCGCTTTGTAAAAAAAGCTTGTGGACGCTTGTGTCCTCTTGAATGCACCGTGTCTACCCTTTGAACATCAAGAAAGAAAGGTAATCACCATGAAAAATATCGGTATCACATGGTGGCTGTAGGTCTCATTGCTATTTTTAAACTTAGATTCTATTACATCCATATCTAAAGGTTCTTCTTTTGAAAAAGAAAAAACCGAGCGCAAATGGCATACTTTTCTTTCACTTCCTTCCATAATTCCTTTAGTTTCGTTATTCTTGCGTCTAAGGTTGCAAGCATTTGGTTTTATTTAGGATCATCTTTGGCTGATGCATGTAATTTTACAAGCAAGTCAGCAGCAAAAATCAAGTCGTTCAAAATGGACATGATTCACACAAGTAATTGAAATACAAAATTTGTGAAGTGAGAGCGGAAAGATAAAGAAGTGAATACACAAATAAATACCAGATGCAATCCAAGGTATGCAACAACAAGCAACTGTAAGGACTTTTCAGTAAAAGACTCACAATTTCGAGAAAAAAAAACAGCGATGTTGTTAAGTTTTTAAGTGAGTTAAATCCCTTAAAAACTTGTAAGATCCAAAAAAAAATCTTTGAAATATTTCAAACCAAAATCCTGATGAGAGAGGCAATTGAAAACGAAAAAGTTTTCATACTTTTTCCAAAAAGCGAACAAAAAATCTTTAAGATTCAAAACTGGAATCTTAATGAGAGAGACAATTGAAAACGAGAAAGTTTTCAACTGGGTTGGAAAAAGTTGGAAAAACCAAAACTTTTTCCCAAAAACCAGACTAAAAACTTAAAGATTCAAAGACCGGAATCTAATAAGAGAGGAGATTGAAAACGAAAAAGTTTGCAACCTTTTTCCAAAAGGTAGAAAAAAAACTTTTAAGATTCAAAAATGGAATATTAATGAGAGAGATAATTGAAAACGAGAAAATTTTCAATCGGGTCTGAAAAAGTTGGGAAAATCCAAAAACTTTTCTCAAATACACTTAGTTTCTTGTATACAGGCAAAGACAATCTTATGAAGATAAATTGAAACCGTGAGTATAGGATTTTAGTAAAAAGTTCCTGAACAAAATTTCAAATTGCGTTAATCTGAGGGCCAGTTACACAGGTTCAAACATTTTCTAAATTTGATTAGGGATTCGATCAAAGCTATGAAGAGCTTGTATAAAAGTGGTATTATTATGATACAAAAGTATAAATTCTCTTATAAAATTCTTTCAAATTAACTGATTTTAGAAATAGTTCTAGAAAATACAACAGTTTTATTCCTTAAAGAACCGTTATAGAATCACACTATGCTAACAGTAAAGGAAAAGACAAAATTTACCAATTTTCAGCAACTACTGCGTAATTTGGAAGCACGAGCAGTCAAATAACTTCAAAAACGATTAATCTTAAGGATTTCTTAATCGAGTCTTTAAAAAAAATTACAATGACTTATTACAACGTATAATGCACCTTCACTTAGGAAAGAAGGAGAAAGCGAAACCCGAATATATAAAAACAGAAAAGAGAGAAAGAACGTGATGCCAAGAAAGACGTGATATTAAATTTTGTACGGTATAAATAGTAATATTGAAGGACAAAAGATAAATGCCAATCAATTATAAAAGGCAATATACTAACCTGTACAAAATTCTTTAAATAATTTTCGGAACTGATAACTGATGATAACTCCTATGTTGGCTTGTTGCGTTGAGTTTTTTGTTTTTCTTCTCCTGGTAATCGTCCTTCTCCGTTGCACCAATCGAAGCAATAGTGTTTATCCTTGTCGCACCAATCGAGGCAATGATCGACTTAAATTTATTTTCTTTTTTGGGTTGCTTAGCAACTTACAAAAATGTTTGACCAAAAAGCACTTGTGGTACAACAAATTTAACCGCTTTAATTTGCAGCAGCACCCTTTTGCGTGGAACTCTTGGCAGCAGTATGGTTATGAAAAAGCAAAACAGAAGAATTTTCTTTTAAATTTTCTTCATATTTAGTTATTATAAAAAGCCTGAGCACGGGCATTTGAAATTCTAAGTGTCTGAATTTAACCAAATTCCCTTAAAATAATAAAATTCATAGTATCTCCAATGCTGTGATTTTTATATTAGTCGGTAATCATCGAAAAAAATTTGTGTTTGAATTTGCATTTGAAATTCTAGGTGTCTGAATTTAACCAAATTCCCTTAGAATAATAAAATTCACAGTATATCCAATGCTGTGATTTTTTATTAGTCGAAAATCATCGATAAAAATTTGTGTCTTAGAAGGGTATGATAGTCATCTAACTGATGAGCCCAACTATCATACCTGCGCGAAACGCAATGGAGTTGAACTCATTTGAACTTTTAACTTGATTTATAAATGGTCACTCCACTCAAACAGAAGAATTTTCTTTTAAATTTTCTTCATATTCAATTATTATAAAAAGCCAGAGCACGGGCATTTGAAATTCTAAGTGTCTGAATATAACCAAATTCCCTTAGAATAATAAAATTCACAGTATATCCAATGCTGTGATTTTTATATACGTAAGTCGGTAATCATCGATAAAAATTTGCGTCTTAGAAGGGTATCATAGCCATCTAACTGATGAGCCCAACTATCATATCTGGGCGAAACGCAATGGAGTTGAGCTCATTTGAACTTTTAACTTGAATTAAAAATTCGGTCACTCCACTCAAACAGACGAATTTTCTTTTAAATTTTCTTCATATTAAATTATTATAAAAAGCCTGAGCACGGGCGTTTGAAATTCTAAGTGTCTGAATTTAACCAAATTCCCTTAGAATAATAAAATTCACAGTATCTCCAATGCTGCGATTTGTATACTCGTATTAGTCGGTATTCATCGATACAAATTTGCGTCTCAGAAGGATGTGATAGTCATCTAACTGATGAGCCCAACTATCATATCTGGGCGAAACGCAATGCAGTTGAGCTCATTTGAACTTTTAACTTGAATTATAAATTCGGTCACTCCTTTCAAACAGAAGAATTTTCTTCATATTCAATTATTATAAAAAGCCTGGGCACGGTCATTTGAAATTCTAAGTGTCTGAATTTAATTAAATTCCCTTAGAATAATAAAATTCACAGTATCTCCAATGCTGTGACTTTTATATTAGTCGGTAGTCATCGAAAAAAAATTGCGTTTGAATTTGCATTTTAAATTCTAGGTGTCTGAATTTAACCAAATTTCCTTAGAATAATAAAATTCACAGTATCTCCAATGCTGTGATTTTTATATTAATCGGTAATCGTTGATAAAAATTTGCGTCTTAGAAGGGTATGATGCTCATCTAACTGATGAGCCAAACTATCATACCTGGGCGAAACGCAATGGAGTTGAGCTCATTTGAACTTTTAACTTGATTTATAAATTCGGTCACTCCACACAAAGAAGAATGTTCTTTTAAATTTTCTTCATATTCAGTTAATATGAAAAGCCTGGCATGGGCATTTGAAATTCTTAGTGTCTGACTTTAACCAAATTCCCTTAGAACAATAAAATTCACAGTATATCCAATGCTGTGATTTTTTATATACGTAAGTCGGTAATCATCGATAAAAATTTGCGTCTTAGAAGGGTATGATAGTCATCTAACTTATGAGCCCATTGAGCTCATTTTTTTCGTATTCAATTATTTGTTTATAAGTGTTCCGAAAATCCTGGACTCAAAATTAGGCAGGAAATTGAAAGTGTTCAAAAACTTTTAATATTAAAAATGGTCTTCAGCAGGGAGCGGTCAACTCGCCGATTCTATTCAGCATTTACACCAGCGATCTAATAAATAATCTAACTCAGGCAATTGCGTATGCTGACGATCTAATTGCGTACAGAACATCTCCAAAAGTCGAGATCAGTATTCTTTTGCAGCGTGACTTCGAGAAGATTCAGCAATATTGCGATGACTGGAAGTTGAAAATCAACTTTCAGAAATCAGAAACTGTCTTGTAAGAACTGGCGCAAGCTGGTGATCGTAGGGCCAAATCGACATCCACTGGCGAGTAAAAGTGTAGTAAAGTACCTTGGCTTTTGGATGGATCAGTATTTGTATTTCGACAGACATATAAATGCTGCTTTGGCCAGGGCTAGGGGAGCTTTTGCCTAGACGAAACGGTTGTTTTATAGCAGCCGGCTTGACAGCAGGGTGAAAGTGATTTGCTACATGGCCCTAATCCGGCCAATGATTGCCTATGGATGCCCGGTTTGGTTCAACGTTGCCCCATCTCAAATGGAGAAGATGTGGGTGAAGAATGGGTGTTTGAGAGGCAGTGTCTTCAACGCTGCCTCGGATTGCACAGAGCACCAGAGTCGGATTACAAACATTACTATTCCAACCTGGTTTTATACAACGGCGCCAACATAAACAGATTAGATAATTTCTTGCTGAAGCTTATTCGAGGTCACATTGCAAGAGCGATTTCCTCGAGCAACAGCTTAATTTTTTGGGCTTATTACCCCAACAGCGAATAATTCGAGAGTGTGCGTCTAAGCGGCTTTATTCCACCCGATGCATTCCTCCATCTAGACAGTCGAGGGCTGATCCAGGATAGAGCGGTGGTTCCGCTAATCTACCTCGTCAGCCGTAGAACTGTAGATAGGTGGCTCCTTTACAGTTGGGACGTCCTCGCACAAGACGGAGCTGAGCACCTTCGGTTAAGCAGGACTGTGGCCGAACGGGCCGAAGAGACAGGGTAAAGCAGGAGAACCAGTTCTGGTGGTTGAAAAACGAACATGAAGTCCCTTCAGACATTTAAAAGTTGACCTTGCTTTTTTCTTTTTATATGGCCAACTCACATAGGTTTAGGTAGTTAGTTTTAAGTAGGGACAGTCAAGGTGGTAGAAAAAAAAAGTGTAAAACAAACAAAAACACAAAAAAAATTATAAAATCATTAGAAATACAAAAAAATTATAAAAACGGGAAAATGCTTGCTTGGCTGTTCTAGTTTGTAAGTAGTCTGTAAGTAGCTTATAAGTAGGTTGTTATTAGTTGTAAATAGTTTTAAGTAGCTTTAAGTAGTTTAAATTAGTTTTAATTAGGTTTAATTTAGTTTGTAAATTTTATTTAAAACCATAAAATAAAGACATTGAGACCGAGTTTTTTTGTAATTTTTTTTCGGTAAAAATAAAACCGACCTGGATTTTAGTATTAAGATAGTTCTTAGGCCGAAAGGCATTAGCATTAAGTTATTATAGTTAACTTAGAGCGCCCGATTGGAGCCAGTAGGTTAGTTTTTAAGATATTGATAAGTAGGCTAGTTCTTATGAATTTTTGTCTAGCTTTAAGATAGTTTTAAGAAAATTGAAAAATAAAAATGAATTAAAAAAAAACGCGTGGTGGTTAAATCTTCGTAGTCGTGGACGTGGGCTCGATCCCTACCGAAGACCTTCCTTTTTTTTCTAGACCTTTTATTTCTCTTTTTTTAAAATTCTTTTTGATAATTTCTTTTTAATTTATAATGGTTTGCTCGGCAAAGAACTGTGAAGGTTTGCCTTCTACACCGCTTTTTGCCTGTTTTGGATCTTGTGCTATTGAAAAAATATCAAACTCAAAATTTGATTTTTGGTACTGCACTGACTGTCATAAGCATTCCTTATCTCTAATGGCTTTTAAAATGTCTTCTTTTAAAGCAGACATTATAAAACTCTCGAAGGGATTTAAAGAACTGCTTATTTATTTTAATAATGCTGTCTCCAATGTTAGCTCATTCTATTTCAAAACTGATATGGTACTACTTCTACCAACGACTTGGTTATTGAACCTCATTCAGTTATCTTTCCAATAAATAATGAAAAAGATTGTTGCCCAATCTGGATCATCTGGTGCCAAAAGTAATAATAAAAGAGGTCGAGAAAACTCATTCGTTGCTATAATCTCCCCACTCCCAAAACGTTCAAAATCTTAAAAGCAATCCCAAACACCATAACAATAATAATTTATAATTACCCTTTCCCGTTCAAGCTTTGAATTAAAATTCAGAGACGGTTGATCCTAACATGGATTGTGGAAGGTTACCTAATTTTAGTATTAATCCTAAACCGATAAAAGCAGTCTCCAAGCCTTGATCTATTTTTATTTCACGCTTGGAACCTGATATCGTTCCGGATGATATTATTTCCCATTTAGTATCTACTAATAGTATACCCTCTAACACTTCCATTAAATGTACTAAAACTAGTAAACCAAATAGTTTCATTTCCTCTAGTAGTAGTTACACATTCGTTTTTCGATACAATTTGCGACATTAATAATTGGTGTTCTGAAGCTCTTGTTAAAGAGTTCACTACTTCAAGAAAAAAAGGACAAACGTGAAATGCAAACAATATACCAAAATGGTAGAAGAGGTTAAGGGCTTCGCAGCAAAACCGCTAATATCTATATGAACTCCCAAGCATTCTCACATGACATCTTTGTTTTAACAGAAACTTGGTTAAATTCTAGTTTCTTGGACACGGAACTTTTTAATCAGGAGTTCTTAGTTTACAGAAAAGATCGTCATGTTGATAAACCAAAAGAAGTGGGAGGTGATGTTTTAATTGCAGTTCGAAGTAAATTTACATCTTCTTATGTTTCGTTTCCTTTCAACCTCTCTATTGAATTAATCTGTTTAAAATTAACTATACAGTCCAAACAATTGTATATTTTAAATGCATATATTCCCCCGAAAAGTTCATGCGCAGTTTATGTTGAACTCTCTAAGGCCTTGGATTTTGTTATTGACTTGTCTTGCTCCAACAGCAACATTATACTTTTTGGTGATTTTAATTTACCTCACATAGAGTGGGTTCCCTCTGATGACGAATCCTACCAAGAAGCTTCTTTAACTTCTTCTCAAAATGAGTTACTGCTTCTTGATAGAATAATTCCGACTGACTTACAGCAAATAAGTTGTATTAAGAACTGTAAAAATCGAATTTTCGATTTGGTATTTTCTCCAGACGCTAATAGTACTCTGGTTCTAAAATCAAGTTCTGGAGTTACTAACATAGATAACTATCATCCTCCTTTGGATATTTTTTTGACTTGAGCAATCGTCTTACTGAAAACAGTAACCCTTATAATTGTTCATATAGTTTTGACTTCAGAAGGGCAAACTATCAGTTGCTCTCAGATGAATTAGGTCTGGTATTGAGAATATATCAGTGTCTAGCGATATAAACGAGGTAGTTTTAAGTTTCTATTCCTTCCCTAACAGCTGCATTATTAAAACTGTCCCTTCAAAAAATAGAAACTTTTGCCACACATGGTATACAAAGGAGCTGAGAACACTCCGAAATAAAAGAAACAAAGCATGGAAAGTGTACATAAAAAGTCTTTCGCCAGTAGACCACAACTCCTACCGTTCCCTTTTTGAAGAATTTAAAAATCTTTCAAGAAATCTATACACCAACCATGTAAACGAAATGGGTAGTTCTCTAAAAGATGACCCTAAGGCATTTTGGAGATTTATCAATTCGAAAAAAACACAGATGGTTTTCCGAATAATTTCATGTATGAAAATTGATATTTGTTGATATTTGTAACGCTTTTGCGAAAAACTTTCGTAATTCCTTTATTGACAAGCCCTTAGATGTTGACGAAGATTACTTTAGAGATTTACATACCTAACCATACCAAACTAGCTGCCAGCACTACCGAGTACTGTTTTAGGCCTTTTCTCATAATTAAATGATGATTACTCATCGGGTCCAGATCGAATTCCCCCTGTAGTATTGAAAAAGTGTAATTATATACTTGTTCAACCCCTTAAACTCTTGTTCGAGTTTTCTTTAAGGACAGGTAATTTTCCGTATTTTTGGAAGAAGTCATTCCTTACACCAGTCTTTGAGAAGGGTAAAAAAACTGATATTAACAATTATAGATTCATTGCAAAGCTCTCTTACATTCCAAAACTATTCGAACAAGTTGTGTGTGAGAGCTAAGCATTTCATACAAAGAATGTAATATGTGAACAACAGCATGGTTTTGTTTTCCTTCATGTATACGTTTTAGTGATATTATTATATATGCTGATCATATGAAGATTTTTAAAAAAATACAATCTAGTCAGGATCGTAGAAGGGGAATGGGAATGCAGGCTGATATTGACAATTTTAATGCCTGGAGTAGCAAAAACGGCCTCTCTCTAAGCCCAGTTAAATGCCAAACTATAACTTTCTCTAAAAAACGAGAAGTGAGTGCTTTTGATTACTCCGTCTCGCAGCACACACTCTGTCATGTTTTAAGTTTCAAGAACCTGGGTGTTCTTTTTACTTCTGATCTAGGTTTTATAGAATATATTAATTATATTGTAAGTAAGGTGAGTTATTCCATGCTTGGATTTATAAAACGATGGGCAAAGGAATTTAACGATCCGTATGTTTCTCTTTCATTATACAATTGTTATGTTCGACCCCATCTTGAGTACGCTTCCCAAGTATGGGCAACTTCTTACGACATTCATAAAAGCCGTATTGAATCAATACAGCATAGATTCATTTGTTTTGCCTTAAAAGGTCTTCCCTTGGCTGATCCGTATAACCTACTACCTTATGAACAAATAATTCAGCTTCTGCTTCTTCTCAAAGGCGTGTTAATAATGATTTGGAATTTTTTCATCACTTACTCGTATCAATGGTGAAATTGATGCGCCTGACTTGTTAGCCGATGTAGGCATTAATTATCGCGAAGGATCCCACCACCTGCGAAGATTTGAACTTTTTCATGTCCCTTTTCACAGAACAAACTATGGCACACACGAACCTCTCAATCGTATGTGCAAACTTTTTAGCATAAACGCCTCATATATTGATTTTAACATGAGAGAAATAGGATTAAAAATAGTATTTCGAACCAGTGCTCCAACTTTCGTTAATGTAGTAATGTTTTAACTTTGTATGTTTAATGTTAATTTTTTATATTATATTTGATTTTGTATTTTACTGTAATTTTGTTAGTTTTTTGTATTTATGTATGTGCTTGTGTTAGTTTACTTAATTTAATTACCCACTAACACATGCACTCATGATGAGCCTCTGTTTATATAATGCAGCTTGCTCTAAGCTCACTACAACAAAGAATCTGAAGTGTAAAAAAGAAGTGCCAAAAGTTGGCTCTGCATTCGCGATGAGCTTACAACTTTCGATAAAATTAATATTCCACGAATCATGTGGATATCAAAAGAAAACCTTGAATATCACGGATTTTGCGATGCATCTCTCAATGCTTATGCAGCAGTGATATATTGCAGAAGCTTCGATTCGTCTGGAAATTTAACCAACAATATAGCTGCAGCAAAAAGCAAAGTAGCTCCGATCAAAGTTGTTTCCCTTCCGCGTCTTGAACTCTGTGGAGCAGTTCTGCTAACATGGTTAATAACAAAAATTAAAACTTCTTTACAAGATAAGGAAATAAAAGTTTTAGCTTGGACTAACGCGCAATCGTCCTCCATTGGCTGTTGGCATTGCCAAAGAGGTGGTCAGTTTTCATCGGGAATCGTACTTCAGATATTCTTTCTACGATATCTAGAGAATCATGGCATCACGTACGATTTGAACAAAATAATGCTGACTGCGCCTCTTGCGGTATTCCAGCTTCTCATTTACCCCTTTTTTTTAAATTCATTTTTATTTTCAATTATCTTAAAACTATCTTAAAGCAAGACAAAAATTCATAAAAACTAGCCTACTTATCAATATCTTAAAACTAGCTTACTGGCCCCAATCAGGCACGCTAAGTTACATAAACTATAATAACTTAATGCTAATGCAGCTAAAAATCCAGGTTGGTTTTATTTTTTACCGAGAAGAATTTACAAAAAACTCGGCGTCAATGTCTTTATTTTATTTATTTATTCTCATTTACGCCTAAATGAGTTGTGGTGAACCGGATCATCGTGGATTACAAAAGAACGAGATCAGTGACCAAAATTGGAATATTTGGTCAATAATATTCAATCTGATGACTTTGAAAGACGAAAAAGGCAGCCGAGTTATGCTTTCGTGTCACAACTAGACCCTATAAACATTTTTTGAAAAAGTAATAGGCGACTCTTCTCGTTTTCTAAAATCCATTCGTGTGCTCAGATTCATATTTCGGTATATATCAAATATTCGTGAACTTGTTTCTATAAGAAAAATGCTAAAAAGTTATATCTGTGATCCCGTAAAAATCGGTGAACTAAAGTAATTTCTCTTCAATGCTATTGATAAATCTTCCCCTAAAACGCAATCTTTGGCTTTGTCTTCTCTCGAAATTTGCACGGCAAAGACAAAACTAATAAAATTTTACCAAAGTCGAAGTTTCTCGTTAGAAATAAACAGTATAAAAAGTGACAAAAATCTTAACAAAGGTAATAAGTTAGCATCTTTAGCGGCGTTCGTGGATGACCAAGGACTTTTACGCATCGGGGGTCGTATCCAAGAAGCAGATGTAGCTAATTCCGCAAAACACCCCATCATTCTCGACAAAAATACCCGAATTGCCAAACTTATCGTCGATCATTTGCATCTTTGTTTTTCAACAAAGGCTATACACGTAGAGTTTGTAAGCGATCCCTCTTCAAACGCCTTTCTGGCACCTCCTGATCGCTTAGCGTCACATGGTAAGCCGTCCATTTCCATGAAACTAATCGGTGTCTCGACGAAATGTTTCAGCTAGTCCTGAGTCAGCAGCACAACGACATCGTTATCGATCATCTATCCAAGGACAAAATATCGTGGAATTTTATTCCCCCTTCCTCTCCTCACTTTGGTGGACTGTGGGAGGCGGGGGTCAAATCAAATTCCACTTAAATGGAGTCATGAAGGATCATCGGCTGACTTACGAGGAGATGTATACTCTCCTGACACAAATCGAGGCACTCCTGAACTCTCGACCTATGTGGCCGACATCGGATACAGATCCGATAGGTCTTAGTGCAGCCCACTTTCTGATTGATGACACTATAAATTCTATCCCTCATCCCTTTGTCTTGATCAAAATATTAATACTAATTGGTCTTTTTTACAATCACTTAAACAAGGTTTTTGGAAGCGGTGGCAATCCGAATATTTGACTTCATTGCAGCAACGCCCAAAATGGCAAGGAGTCAAACCCGATTTCAAACCTGGCGATGTAGTCATGCTTAAGGACTCTAATCTTCCACCACCCAAATAGATACTTGGGCGAGTGAAAGACGTCCATCCTGGAAAAGATCAGCGACCATAACCACCCAAACAGGAGACTGGAGACATTTCTGCTATGACCTACTTTTTTACCAAATTACATTTTATATTTTTTCATAATCCTAACGGCCTATTTTCAACTTGTTAACTTGCTGAAAAATCTAATCTCATCTGCTACATACATACCTTCTTTTGCTTACTGTCAATAATATTAAACTTAAATATGCCTCGTTCTGTAATCAACCACCAAGCTGTAAGCATCAATCAATTGGTAATATATTTTATCGTTGATAGTTTTTTGGTTTCTTGAGTCTTCGCTTTATTGGTAGATTTCTAGGTGGTTTGAAAATATATTGTAATATTTTCTCAGGTTCGTTAGTAAAATTTATCCACTTCATTTAAATTCTCCACTTATTTACTGTACAAAATAAAACAATTTACTTTTACAACCAAAAAACAATTTATTGTTCACAAACTGAAATTAATTCACCACTTTACTTTTATTGCAACCAACTTCAGCATTCACGATTAAAAATAAGCTCGTCCTCTGCCGGTCAGAAATGTGCTTTTATACAATTCACAAGGCTCGCGAAAAAGCTGGAAGGTTCTAGTATTTGCTTTCAGAGGTTTCCATAAGGGCAATTTCCCATAAATTTCCCTTTCCAAAGCTTTAATTCTGACGTTTAGAATTGGAAGTTCGAAAGGTTACCAAAGCTCTCCGTAGGTTGGTTTGTGTCATGTCTAATCCTGAGTTCAGTGTTTCTTTTATTCGAGAGTGGTTATAGTTCTTCGAAAGTCGTAATAGTACAAATATGACAGTCATTACACTGCCCCCTCCTTAAGAACGGTCACTGTGAACTACTTTCATTTTGCCTCTATGTCCTCTCTGAATGCGGTAGACGACATCGTTTATTCGAGTTACAACAGTATACGGGCCTTCCCAATTTTGTTGAAGTTTCGGTGAAAGTCCCTTCCGATGGTGGGGATTATAAAGCCACACTGTTATACATACGTATATTTATTAACTTTAAATGTCTCACCTCCTAACCCACTGAGTCAGAATGCATAACAATTAAATATTATGCATAGTGACAGTTTTGGTTTCACACTTATTGTGACGCAATGGCTTAGTGGGACAAGTCAACTTCCAGAAAGCAACTCAGTAGGTCAAAGCTGAGTAATGCATTTTGGAAGTTAAACCAAGAAGTTCCAGGTAGGTCGCCAGAACCAGAGGCGAGTCTGATTGTAACCGCGAACGTGATTGTTTGGTTTTGATTACTTGAGCACACTTAACATTGGTGCAGCCGGTACGCGAATCTTTACAAAAAAAAAATTCGTAAAGTGAAATAAATATATAGTAAAAAATTTATAGTAAAAAAAAAAAAAATATATACATACATACATACGAGTAAAGTGAATTGATAAAAATAAAAATAACAGTTTGAAAGTGAAATAAATTAATTTTATCATAAATTGAACAACAAAAAGAAAACAAAAAGTGTAGTTGATCAAGTGAGGTAAAATCAAAACTAATAGAAGGTCTGGTAAGAATTTTGATGTTTATATTGTGTTGATGTTTTTTTTTAAATATAATTAAGTTTAATATATTTAATATATTTTTTTTCCATATAATTGACTTTAAAACACAACCCTCCTCTCCTCTTCTTTAAAGAAACTTTATTTTTTTTTTTAAATATTAATAAGACTAGTTTGATTGTGTTTTTGGGTTGAGTTTGGGTTGTAGCTCGAAATTCCTTGCAAAGATCAATAAAGTTAATGGCCAAGAGAGAAATTGAGGCCCAACTTAATGATTTAATAGAGGAACTAGAAACTCTTAAAAAAGAGAAAAAAGAGCAACGGCGATAACTTAAAGAACTCAACGAGGTACTCCTTTCAGAACTTAAGGATATTTTAAATCCCGAGGTTTTTAATTTGGTTTAGTCTCGGCTTAGCTCTCAGTGGGGTCAATTTCAGCGTATTGAAACGACAGACGTGATTCTGACGGAATATATTAAAGCCGTACAGAATATAAGAAATAGACACACTAAAGAGACAGAACAGCTAGTCAAGCAAGTTGAAAAAAGCGAGAAATTGCGTAAGGAGGCTGAAAAGCAACTCCTGCAAGTAGCAGACGAAGCTGACGAACAACTTGACCAACTAACAAGTGAGTTGAATAAAAGCTTGTCAGCTTGTTTTTTACATCCTCTCCAAAAACCCCTGTCACTAAAAATCTTGTAAATAAGGGTGTTCAGACTCCTGTCACAGGTATCGAACACCATATTTATTTAGGACAAGAATTAGTGGAGACATCTCAAAATCCACATATTAACTTAAGACAAGAATTGGTGGAGGTACAACCAATTAGAACTCAAAAATACAACATGTCATACGAAAAGGTGACAAAGATTGTTTCCCGTGTCATACCCCTATTTTCAGGGCAAAGGACACCGGACTTGTCAAGCAAAGTATACGAATTTATAAACGCTTGCCATTTAGGGTTGAAATGCCTAGAGGCAGGTGAAGCTGAAGATTTGTATGTGGCCTGCATTTCCACAAGGCTAACGGGGGATGCATTTGAACTAATTAGATCTAATCCTCCCAAAATCTTAGCAGAACTGGAGTCAGTTATAAAAACAGCGTATCTGGCAATTATAACTCTCGACAGTGTGATGCTTGAAATTAATCAATCACACCAAGTGATGAATGAAGATTTCCAGTCATTCGATCGACGCTTACTCACGCTGAAAATGAAAGCGAAAGAGATTATTGATTCACGTTACAGTGAAGCGCAATCAATAGCGTTGGTGGCTGAACTCAATAATAGTTTAGTTAAGGTTTTCAAAATGGGATTGTATGATCCTGCTTTGCGTCAGTTTATGCTGACCACCGCTGAAACTGACTTGTCAAAGTTGGCTGATTTGGCGCAGAGAACATCCCTTTTAATGGGAACTCAAAACAACTGGGGAGTTCAATCAAATGTGTTCAGTGCTATCGCACCATGTGCGTACCCACCCACCTGGCCTCAACAACTTCCACCGCAGCCAACATACCCACATACAAATATACATAGTCTTCAAAACTCATACACACCACAATATCATAATCACTTCCAACCATCCAACATTCCATTACATCAATCAAATAATCAGGTAAATCTAGACTCCCCCCATCCAAGTACTAGACACGTAAATAGAACGGCAAATTCTGTTACAAAATGTGGATTTTGTGGAAAACAAAATCACACTTATGCCGAGTGTCAAATACGCAAAAGAACACCATACTGTGATTCTTGCCAAGATTATGGGCATAATCAAAACAGTTGCCAACGTTCACAAATACGTGTTACACGAGTAACATCACAAAAGCCCAGAATAAAATGCAAGTGGTGTTCTAGGACGGGGCATGTGGAGGAGGATTGTTTCTCCAAAAGGAATTATCTGAAGGAACAATCGGGAAACGGCCCGGGGGCCAGTTTAATTCAATAAACTGTGCCCCACCAAATTTACTCTCCACAAACAAAACACCGCCAAAAAATCCCTCTTCAAATAAAAAAATGATGACATCAGAGCTAGGCAGCAAAATACCACCTATGACATCAAAAAGGCAATTTGAAGACACTTTAAATATAAAAGAAAAAAAAAAGAAGTCATTACAGCACAAAAAACAACAAAAAATAAAAATAAATAAGAAGACTTACTCAAAAGAGTTAAACTTCCTTACTTTTCAGTCGGTAAGCAAAACGAAGCAAAAAACTATGGAACCTGTATCTGGGGCAAAAGTTGTCCTAGGTCAAGTAAATTTATGGTTATTGATTGCGAATATTTGCTTAGTTGTGAGTAAGTGTCGCGTAATGTTTAATAAATGTTTTATCTTTTTGGCGGATACGTTTAAGAACTTTATTTTTAGTTTTTGTTATAAGTATTTGAACCAGTTCGCTATGACGAAAAAAAAAAACTAAACAGAAGAAAATATTGTATACATTTAAGAACATTCGTAAGCACGATGTGTTCGTCGAGCTGCCCACATCATTAGCTAAGTACGGAAAAGTACTTGTTCTTGTTGATACAGGGGCAGACTCGAGCTTACTTAAACGAAGTTCTCTAGAAAATGCTAGCAATATAAACACCCGAGAAACAAAGCAACTGGGTGGTGTTTTTGGTGGTGTAGGCACAACATTGGGTACAATTAAGACTAATTTACTTTTCCCAAAAAAATTTTCGACTAAATGGAACATAGTCGATGACGATGATATACCTGCGGATGGTATATTAGGTCGTGACATCCTATGGAATCACACGATCATCGACGCAGTTTCCAAACGAATAACGTTTTTAGATGGGAAAAGGGAAGTCTTAATTGATTTACCTCTCAAATGTTTGCCTTCGAGTCTAGCTACCATGTCTTCACTGAACGAAAAAGTTGTGCAGTGCAAAATTGGAGCTCGGACACGGAGAGTTGTGAAGATGCAAATCCCAAATTCAAAATCAAATGAACTGCTTATACATTCGCAGGAAATTGATAATGGAATTTATTTGGGAAACACAATTGTTAAGGCAAATAACGATTACGTCCATGTCCCTGTTTTAAACTGCACAACAGAGGACTATGTTATGGACACAAATTTCATGCCTACCTATTCAAATTTCAAAAACTACAAAATTATTGAAAACAATGAATACGGAGGTAAAATATTAACAAATTTTAAAAAGGAATCCAGTAATGAACGGATAAAAAGCCTTCTAAGCTCCATTAAAATAGATGAAAACCTAACCAAGGAGAAAAAAAAATCGATAGAGGAGTTATGCATTCAGTTTTCTGATGTCTTTCTATTAGAAGGTGATAATTTAAATTATACACCCGTTTTGTCCCACAACATTCCCACCAAATCTGACCAACGACCAATCAACACAAAGCAATATAGAACGCCAGAGATCCATAAAAAAGAAATTGAGAAGCAAGTGAAAGAGATGCTTGATCAAAACATAATTTCGGAAAGCAAATCTCCTTGGAATTTGCCTTTGCTTATTGTACCCAAAAAATCGGTTGAAGGTAAAAAACGGTGGAGGGTGGTTGTAGATTTTAGAAAACTGAATGAAGTAACAATTAAAGACGCATTCCCCCTACCAAGAATCGAAGAAATTCTTGATCAGTTGGGACACTGCCAATTTTTCACCACCTTGGATTTAGCAAGTGGCTACCATCAGGTGTTGATCGATCCAGCTGAGCGAAAACTGCGTTTAGTACCAGCACAGGACATTACGAATTCAATAGAATGCCCTTTGGTCTGACCGGTGCTCCAGCAACTTTTCAAAGGATAATGAATCACATCCTGACTGGGTTGCATGGCATTGATTGTTTTGTATATTTGGATGATATTGTTATCGATGGTAAAAATCTAGAGCAACAAATCTCAAATTAAATACCGAGAAATGTAATTTTCTATGCCGTGAAGTATCATATTTGGGACATATATGCTCTGAAGCCGAGGCTTCGCCTGACCCAGCCAAAACCAAATGTGTTTCAGATTTTCCCATACCTAAAACAATAAAACAAGTGCAATCATTTTTGGGACTTACGAATTATTATAGGAAATTTATTCCACAATTTTCTAAAATAGCTGCCCCAATAACAAAGCTATTGAGAAAAGAAAATAGTTTCAAATGGTCCCCAGATTGTGAAATAGCATTTAAGCTCCTTAAGGAAGCGATTTCTTCACCACCTATACTTATTTATCCAGACCTTACAAAACAATTTATTTTAACAACCGATGCCAGCAACGAAGCTTTAGGAGCTGTTTTATCCCAGGGTAATGTGGGTGAAGACAAGCCTATAGCTTATGCTAGCCGTTCACTAAATAAATCAGAAAAAAATTACTCGACTATAGAAAAGGAATTATTTATTTATTTATTTTTCTTATCAATAACATATTAAAATATACTATTAATAACTAATTAATAAGAGCACTAGCAGCGAAATACTATCGGCTCTAAGGTAAAATTATTATAGATCATAGCTTAATTTTAAGTAAATGTAATATTTTGTTAATAGTTAAAATATTGGATGGAGTAGGTTCTTTTAATAATTCTATAATATTTGGTTTCATATTGATTTTTTTAGATATTGCATTAGAGGAGAGGATGCAAGGACCGAGCAGGTGGCTGATGGTGAGGTTGCTTTGGCAGGTAGGACAAGTAGGTGGTGATTCTTTTTTGAGAAGATGTTGGTGTGTAAGACAGGTGTGGCCTAGCCGAAGCCGGATAAAGTTAGTTATCAATCCTTTTGGGCATTGTGTCGGGTATATTGTATGAGTTTTGTTTGGATTGATCGTTGTGTAATGGTGGTGGTATTCTTTCCATTCGGCGATTTCCATTGCATGTACTTTGTTGTGTATTGACCTTAGCAAATCACGTTGGGAGTATTGGTCAAAGGTAAAGGCCGGGGTAACATGAGTTTCCCTGGCAGCTTTATCAGCCAGTTCTAGGAGGAATTGCTTGCCATAGTTTGGGCATGCAAGCACTTCCGAACATATCTTTTAGGTCGACCGTTTTCAGTCTACACGGACCACCATCCTCTCATAGGAGTATTTAATGTTAAGGACCCAACCACACGACTTATTAGATTCCATCACAAGTTGTCTGAATACGATTATAAAATTATTTATAAGCCCGGTAAAACAAATTGCAATGCAGATGCGTTAAGTAGGATTTATAAGGAAAATGATAATATTAAAATTGTACAGACAAGAAGTAAGACCCAAACAAATAAGCAAAATCTGGATACTGAAAAGAATAATAAACAAACTACTGAAAAAGATAGCAACAAGCAAGCAAGTAGAGATGATTTTCAGGTTCTAAAAAATCCAGAAGACATACAAACAGTTCTTCGTGATTTCCACAAATCCGTACTTGGAGGACATCAGGGAATGGCGAAGACTTATGCACGAATTCGTCGTCAGTTTAGATGGAAAAATATGCAAAAGGACATTGCAAATTATATCAGGAACTGTGAAAAATGTCAAAAGAATAAGTCAGGCAAACTAACCAAAATGCCAATGGTTTTGACAGACACCCCATGCCTCCCATTCGATAAGGTATACATGGACATGGTCGGTGTTCTTCCTTTGACGTATTCCGGTAACCGGTATATTTTAACATTCCAGGACGACCTGACAAAGTATATGACTTGTGTGGCCATTCCAGATGCTGAAGCATCTACGGTAGCAAGAGCCTTTTACGAGGAGATTGTTACAAGGTTCTGCATACCTAAAACACTCGTCACAGATAATGGAACTAATTTTACTTCGAAACTTTTTTCAGAAACTTGTAAGCTTCTAGCAGTTAAAAAGGTTCACATTACCGCATATCATCCACAAGCTAATGATTCACTCGAACGCAGTCACAGACCCTTAGCGGAATATCTAAGAAGTTTTGTTGACAATGACGATCGGTGCTGGGACCAATGGTTGAGACAGGCGATGCATGTCCACAATAACACCGTGCATACAGCTACTAAACTGACACCAACGAAGAGTTTGTATGGTTTTGAATTCGAAATGCCAACAAATTTAAAAGGAACAGCTACACCTCTGTATAATGCGGAAGATTATCCAAAAATCCTTCAGCATCAACTACAGGAGATGCACGAACTAGCAAGGAAAAATTTGGAACTGGCAAAACAAAAATCAAAACAACTATACGACCATCATACCAATCCTGCCTCGTTTGCGGTCGGGGAAAAAGTCTTGCTTAAAAATCCTACTAGAAAGAATAAGTTTTCACCTATTTGGTTGGGACCCTATGAGGTGGTGTCCGTGAATGGTTCTGTAAATACTAATATCCGAGTAGGTAGAAAAACCAAACGAGTACACAACAACCAACTTAAGGTTTATCACAATCAAGTTAATGGTAGTTAAATTTGAACACATACTAATAATATCCTAAACTAAAACTTTTTCACCACTAATAATTACACTCACTAACCTTCGACGCTAACAGGTATAGATAGGACCGGAAATTTTTTTTATATCAATTAAGTAAAACTACTTAAATTTTACCCACTGCCTTAAATATAGGAAATTTAAAAGGGAACGGAAAAGTTCTAATATGCTTAATTTAGTTCACCTAACTAATATTTTTTTTTCTCTTTTCAGTATTTACAAAGGAAAAACAAAACATTACATTCATATTATTCACATCATATATACAATCAATCTAGTTTATATAAAATTTTTAAGAATACATACAGTCTTTGACTATAAGTAATTTTTCTATTTAATTTTTTTTTTTTTTGTTTAAAAATACTTCTTAAACACATACATAGTTAATTATCGAGTTGAAAAGAAAATGTTCAACCTACGGTGTTTTGCATTAACTGTACAAATAGTTATTAACTTCTATCCCGGGCAGACACAGAATGAGAAACCATACAAGATCCAGTCATTACAAAAAACATCACCAGTAGTGTCCGAAACGGTAGAACAAGCCGTATTCTACAGTGATACGTGGACAATTTTGACGAAGTTCACACCAATGGACTACGAAATGGTAATTCAGATGGTGCAAAAATGTGACAATAGGCTAGAAACGATGTGCAGAAGCATTGCGGACGATGACTTTCAACGCCATTGCCATTTGGTCGCCCAGGAGACAGAGACAAACATCGTAAACTTACGACAAACAGCAAATCGTATGAGGCAATTGATACACTCGAGGCGTCAAAAGCGTGCACTAGAGTTTATCGGAGGATTTTCAAAATGGGCCTTCGGAACGATGGACAGCGAAGATGCTAGAAAGGTCTACCATCATTTGGAATTCCTCCATAAACGAAATGAGGATTCGTTCCAATTAATGCACCGACAACTATCCGTCATGAAATCAAATTTCGATACATTGACTAAGCCAATTTCACAACTAGCGGAGGAAATGGAAAACGTGACTGTAGGTGTGGGAAATCTAAGTGAATCTTTCCTAAATTACAGCCAATTCACAAACAAGGAAGTTTCGATGCTTAAGATGAGGAGCGAAGCGAGTGCAATGATATCAGTGATCACCGCAAAAATAATGGAGGTCCAAAACCGGCAATCCCTGGAGCTTTCTATACTTGATGACCTTAACCAAAATAAACTCCACCCTTTCATCCTGGACGTAGGAAACATTACTGACCTGCTTAAGAAATCGGTCAAAGGAGGATTCTCATTCGAGAACCTTGGAATCATTAATTCAGCGGCCAGAACAGCAGTCTTTGCAAATGAGGGAAACCTGTTTGTTAAGGTAACGCTTCCACTTGCAGACTCCTTGCATTTTGACATCCATAAAGTGTACGCCTTACCAACAGTCTTAGAGGAACGATGGGATCTGGTTATCGATACAAAGTATGAATACATCGCAGAATCTGATAACCACGACCTTTTCGTAATGCTGAATGAGGAACAGTATTCCCGATGCTCACATATTGCAATAAGAGATGCTAAAAAAGACATTGCGGTATGCCGATACAAGACCCCGGTATTCACATCTGGATCAAATGAATGCTTAGTAGAACTCTTACAACACGCAGCTTCATCAAAAGATTCGTGTAAATACACTGCGGTTCCAGCAAGCAAAGGAATATTCCTGAAGATGACGGCACCGAACGAGTGGCTTTTCAAAGTAAAGGATTCCTTCGTTTTGAACTTGAAGTGTGCTGACCAACAATATACAGCCACCCTCAACGGTTCAGGAATCCTTAAGATGGAGCAGCCCTGCGAAGCCAGTGCCAAAGGATTTAAGCTACTGTACGAATTTCACTCTGAGGTTTCTACTGAATACAAACAACCAATGGTGGACCACTCAGAACTTGTGAAAGCATTTCAAGCCAATTCCATTCCAGTTAAACAAGCAACCACACCAAAACTTCTTCCCATTCTTATTGGCAACCACAAGCATTTTGCCAACGAACTTAATTTTGGGAAAAAGAGTATGGAAGAGCTTGAACAAAGATGGAACCTTCTGAACGCAGAGCGAAAAGTGACAGATCATGAATGGGAGTTGTCACTACATCGCTACTCCATGTTGACCTTAGTCACCTTAGCAGCGGTAGCGGTTATTGTCATTTATCTAGTCCGATGTCTCCGATCCAGAGCACAAACCATTCGCTCCATCCAAGCCAAAGCACCATCAACCATTCTACCACTCCGTGAGCTGACAGTCAACCGAACGCCAAGGAAACGTGCACCATCAACGCCACAGCCTAAAGCAGACATAGCGAGTTTCAGCGTCACCTCTGCCCGGGTGTAAACAAGTATATTGTAAATTAACAAATTGGCATTTATATAATAATAAAAAAAGAAAATATTGAAACTTTAAAATTGTAATAGCAAATTTATTTTACTATAATTACGTAGAAAATATTTTTGAAAATAAAGTTTGTAGTTAAAAGAAATGAATAAAAGTCAAATAAATAAAACACAAAAAAAAAAAAAATCAAATGTAAGCGATATAAAAGAAAAAAAACAACTTGAAATAAAAACATTTATAAATTAAGAATTGTAACTGTAAAAAAGGTTAAAAGGTATTATATAAAAAAAAAAATAAACTTATGAAAATATGATACAAATTTAATTAATTCAAATATATGTACCTATGTATAATTTAGTATTAACATTTAGTATTTATTTAATAAAGAAAGACGAACCTATTTCTGGAGACCTGGCTTGAACTCCCTAAGGGGGGAGGGATGTTATACATACGTATATTTATTAACTTTAAATGTCTCACCTCCTAACCCACTGAGTCAGAATGCATAACAATTAAATATTATGCATAGTGACAGTTTTGGTTTCACACTTATTGTGACGCAATGGCTTAGTGGGACAAGTCAACTTCCAGAATGCAACTCAGTAGGTCAAAGCTGAGTAATGCATTTTGGAAGTTAAACCAAGAAGTTCCAGGTAGGTCGCCAGAACCAGAGGCGAGTCTGATTGTAACCGCGAACGTGATTGTTTGGTTTTGATTACTTGAGCACACTTAACATTTATGTCCTCTCTAAATGCGGTAGACGACATCGTTTATTCGAGTTACAACAGTATACGGGCCTTCCCAATTTTGTTGAAGTTTCGGTGAAAGTCCCTTCCGATGGTGGGGATTATAAAGCCACACCATCGGTACCTCGTGGCATAATGGTTAGTGCGTAGGACTGTCATGCCAAAGGTCTGGGTTCGATTCCCGGCCACTGCCACCTAAAAACAAATGTTTTTTTCCGAGGTACTGCCTCTTGCGAGGGACTGACAAATCCTCCAAGAGTATACTTGTCATGAATGAGTGCTTCTCATCTAGCCGTTCAGACTCGGCAAAAAATTGTAGGTCCCCTCCATTCCTGCCAACAACACGCACACAGGAATGGTTGAGAGTTGTTAGTCACTAGGCCCTGGTTCTCCATGAGCTGTTGCGCCACAAAATTTATTTATTTATTTATAAAGCCACACAAGATCTCCCGCTTGGAATTCGTTCGTTGTTGCTTTTTTGTCGTATCGCGTTTTTATTCGATCTCTTGTTAGTTTTCTATTTGCTCTTGTCCTTTTCCAAATGTCACCCAGCCTTTCTTCTCTACTTTCATTATCACCCATTTTCAGTCTGTTGAATCTACACAATTCTGTCGTTGTTCTCCAAAGCCTTTGGTGAAGGTTTGATTGTTAGGATACCGTCCATTGAAACTGTTGAGATTACGTTTTTGGCATCATACCCCTTTGGCAGTTGATAATTCCGACGACTTATGTAACCATGATCATCTTCACGTTCGTCGTGACCTTCCACCACCATGCAGTGTCCAACAGTTTTGACTGTTAATTCATCTAATCTGAAATGGCTGACATCCATGGACACTTGAAACCAGTGCTTTCCAACTGCGTAGTTTTCTTTGGAATGTCGCTTGTCACCCTTTAACTCCAATCGTCAGTGGAATCCGCTCTTAATCTCTGGATAGCAACAACCTCCTTTTCTTCTTCACAAGTGCAATGCTTGTAGTCTTTTTTTCATGGTCTTCTTGGTGGTAATCTGCACTGGCGTTGGAAATGTCCAGTCTTGTTGCAATTCCAACATGCAGGTCTTCTAGGTGGCAGTCTGCACTGGCGTTATTGAAGGTGTCCGATCTTTTTAAAACTCCAACATTCAGGTCTTCTAGGTGGGAATCTACACTACCGTTTGTGATGTCGCTGACGCTAATGCCTCAGGAAGTGTGCGTTTGCCAGCAGTTTGAATATCAGATACAGCACACACAAAGGCTTCTGTTGCGATTTGGTTGATGATTTCATCCCCTGCAGCCGGATATGCCAGATGCTCCAACCGTTCGATGTCTGCTTGGAACTGTTGTAGAATTTTTCCTATTTTATGGAATCTAGTTTTGAGTTGAACGTGGAAGATATCTTGCATATAGCCATCTCCAAAGCGTTTGTCAATGGCCTGAACAAGAGTACTGAAGTTGCTATTCTTATCTGCTGGTATGGTTTGTAGCAGTTCAGCAGCAGTTCCTCTAAGGGCCAGCGTCAGAGCTATATATTTGTCTTCCTCGTCCCAGCCATTCGTTGCTGCGGCTGCCTCAAACTGCTTCTTATCGATTGACCAAGAAGTTTGTCCATCGAAGGTTGGTGGATACATCTCCTTTCTTTTTGGACATTCGCGTAAGCTTTCTCGACCCTTCATTTTCTTTATCTTATCCAATTCCTTTGTAACGTTTTCGATTTTGTCTTCGAACTTTTCAAACTTTGCTTCAACAGTCGGAAATTGTTTATCAACACGCTCGTCAAGAGTAACAATTCTGTTGTCAAAGGTATCTTACTTACCTTCGAGTAGACTTGTCTGTTCTAGAAGATTCTTTTGTTCTTGGCCTTGTTGTTCGAATGGTTCGAGAAGATTCTTTTCCTGACTATCAAATTTGGCAAGTCAGCAGATTGGTCATGCCTGACGTACTTACTTATTCTTGCTCTTCCTCCATTTGCATGTCGAGTATAAACGTGGTTTTCTCCACGTTTTTTTATACCTTCTTCCAGACGAATTATAAGATCATTCTTTGTTCCAGCAGTAGGAAGACCTCGCTTGTTCAGTTCTGCCTTAAGTTCAACTATCATTTAGAGCTTACCCATTGTCTTTTTTCATTTTCACTTTCACAGTCACGTTCATTTTTGTAATTATTGCCTGCTAAAGCACAATAAATTATCATAACATAAATAAATTAAGTTTTATCCCACTTTTGACACTAATGCAATATTTTCTCAGGTTCGTTAATAAGGCTTATTCACTTTATTTAAATTCTCCACGTATTTACTTTTCACAAAATAAAACACTTTACTTTTACAACCGAAAGACAATTTATTATTCACCACTGAAATTAATTTACCACTTTACTTTTATTACAACCAACTCTACGCGTTCACGATTAAAAATAAACTACGTTCTCTGCCGGTCAAACATGTGCTTTTATACATTTCACAAGGTTTCCGAAAAAGCTGGAAGGTTCTAGTATTTGCTTCTAGAGGTTTCCATAAGGGAAATTTCCCATACATTTCCCTTTCCAAAGCTTTCATTCTGACGCTTAGAATTGGAAGTTCGAAAGATTACCAAAACTCTCCGTAGGTTGGTTTGTATCATGTCTAGTCCTGAATTCGATCTTTCTTTTATTCGAGAGTGGTTATAGTTCATTCGAGAGTCGTTATAGTACAAATGTGACAGTCGTTACAATATATATTTCACAATATAAGGCCAAGGTTACACATGTAAGTTTTACTTTCGATACTAACGGAACCAACTTTCTGTAAAATTACGAGTGAAAAACATCCAAAACTACGTTTTCTTTCAACTCACAGCTTACTCAAACGGTAGTGTTAAGTTTTCAAACTTACGAAAGCAATTTTTACTGTAAGTTCATCCTAAATGTAAAGCCTCTTGTAAGCTGCTTCTGTAAGACAAACATAAGTTTGAAGTAAAACTTACATGTGTAATACTGGCCTAAAGCTTCATCTGGTGAAAGCTGATTAGGATAGGTTTACTTGACTTAAAACTATCTTGTATAGTATTCGTCATTTTATCTAGTGTTGGTTACTTTTTCCACCAATTAAGAGGCGTCATCATTACCTGAGAATTGAAGGCACTTTTCGAAAACAAACCTGCACAAGCTTCAAAGTTGAACTTACCAGAGCGCATAAAACGTGCCAAGAATAATTTCTCTCTGGGGCAAGTTTGTCATTACACCACCATCACCATCGTCATCATCAAAACGAGGAGGCGTTTGGATTCGAAAACCATCCACTGCTATACCAAGAACTGTATCGTTATTTTTTAAAGATATTTCTTTCACTTAACTTATTGCTTATACTGACAGGTCGGAGGAATTTCACTTGGAACAACTAGTCAAGATGGTCGACAACTACAAGTCGAAGTCCTTGGTGTGTTGCGGGCCTGCGGGCTTTCGAACCAGTTTCAGTTTTCAGATGCCAATCGAAACACCAAGAAACACTTATTAATTTGTATTGATCCATTATCACGATGGGTGAACAATGATAGTATTGTTGCTATTGATCTCATAGCTGATAAAATGACTCTATCAAATAGGATTAGAGATAAAGCAATCTGCAATGACTATTGCAAAGCATATTAGCTCCTCGGAAATGGACAAGATGTCTACATATCTCAACAGTTCCGAGAAATGAAGTTCCAAAAACAACAATGAAGATGAAAACAATCCTTTTCTTTCTTAAGAATTTCAAAGAAACCCAACTGGAATTTGTTGAGTACGTTTCAATATGGTTAAAAAATAAAAATAAAATTATTAAATTATATTAAAAGTACCTTCCTATGAATATTACTGTAGTACATAATGCATATATTTTGAATATTTACTCAAGATAACTTTTAGAATGTTAACTTTATCTACAAGCAGCTAACAGATATATCTTACTATCTATTTTTAGGGATTGCTTATTGGATACAGTCAAAGCTCTGGTTGCAGACTATGACCATTGATTGACCCAAAAAAAAAAAATGGCCAAAAGAAAATGCTGAAAATGGCGCTGTAGCAGCAACCAATAGACCCACAGGATGACTCTTGCAGCGACAAACAGAAAAGAATTACAATCCTCAGAGATTTATGTATGATTCTCTTTTCTTTATTAGTTTAAATTACTTTACAATCTAGTTTTAGTTTCTAAATTGCCTGCGCAGCACCATTGCAGCCACAACAAAAAACAAAAAACTGAAATAATTGCTAACTGGCATTACTAAAATTGACTGTTCCCGTCATTCTCAAAAAAATTGTTTTTGTTTTCATTGATGTTGATAAACATGGCGGAAAAATTAGATTAGTTGGTGAGAAAAAATTGTTTTTGTATCATAAAACCAGTTCTTCAGATAAAAACATATTCCTATGTGACGAAAAATTTAATTTTATTGAATAATTCTAGTTTTATTACCATACATTCGTTAAAAAAAATACTGATAGATCACTTTTTCGCTTTGACGGAACCTTGCAGTACAAATATTAGAGCATGAACATCTGTTTTGAGTGCAGAGCTTCATGCAGCGCTGCATGCAGATCTTCTGCACATCTGTTTTAGCGATAAGAATGACTTTAGAAAAACATGGCTTCTGCAATTTGAACGAAAAAAAAGGAACTAAACAACCAATATTCAAATACTGGGTTGCGTTCATGATACAACTAAACAGATAACGCCGTCCTGTTATTTTTTCGTTTTGTTCTGCGCATCTACGTCATCGACGCACAACTTTCCCTGATACTTTTGTTCTTTTTATAATAAAAATGTGTGTGCAGAATCCTAAAAACAAGTGCATTGCTTTTAGGAAATTATATTTCATATTTAATTAATAAATTTAAGTCAAAAATTCTTTGTTTTATTAATCTTGGAAAAAGTATTTGTGTGCGTCGATGACGTCATTTTATGTGAATGATGCGCAATGCGCTATCTTGTTTAGTTGTATCATGGGTTGCGTTCATGTGTAGAAGGGTTCAGGAATAGGCCTGTTCAATTACACAACGAGTTGTATCCACCTCGCTTTTCCGTCCAAGTGCGGACTTGGATTGAACGTTCAAATACGGACTGGTTTAAATATAAAGCTCTTAAATAATTGAAAGGCATATCAATAGATATAATAAAGATTAAGTTATTTTAGTGGCAAAAGGCAAAGCTTGAGAGCTGGTCGACTGATTTCCCCATTTTGGGTTCTAAGTGTCACCACTCTCACTTTTCTCACACGCCCAAGTCGCCATTCAGTTGATGGGAAATTTTGGTTTTTAATCACGACCAAGTTATCTAGCCTTAACATTTTCTTGAGGTTTTTTGCCATTTATTTCTTTGATGTATCTCCTTTAAATATTCGTCTTTCCAGCGACGACAGAATTGCTGTTGAAGGCCTTTTACTTTTTCCCACCGATTATTTAAAGACAAATTGGCATCGGCCCAATTAGGTTCAGGAAACGCTAGGAGAGGGTTTCCACGTTAATGTCAATAAATCAGAAGGATTATTGGACATGGATGAGATGGGACGAGAGTTTGAGTTGAGCTTAGACCGTAGCAAATTCTTCAAATGTGAACTTTGAACTGGCCCCCAGTTTTCTCCAATGATTTTTGAAACTCTTAACACTCCCGTAGGCCACTCATATAAGGTGCACCAGGGGGAATATAATTCCACTTGAGACTTTGAATGCCATAAGTGGTGCTCATTTCCTGAGGAATGGAAGCTAGAAATTAAAAAAAAAAAATTTTATAGCATCAGCCCCTACAAAATTGGTTCCATAATCGGAATAGTTTTCTTTTGGTAACCCTCGGCGTGCCGTAAATCTTGCAACCGCTGCTAGAAAAGCTTGAGACGATAATTGGCTAACCGCTTCAAGGTGAATTGCCTTCGTTGAAAAACAAACGAACACACACGCATATCCTTTGGTCATACGACAATTTCGTGCATTTAAACTTCTTATAACGAACCGGCCTGCGAAATCGATTACTGTAAAAGTGAAAGGGGGGGGGAAGTACATCTTTCAGAAGGCAAAGCAGCCATTATTTACTTACTTAATACCTTTTGAACAATAGTGCAGGTTTTGCAATGCCGAATGCAGGATTTTATGAGAATTTTAAGTTTTGGAATCCTATAATTTTGTCATGAATGAATTGCGTGAGGAGGACAGAAAATCTAGAATTATAGGGCAGAATAAGAGGATGTCGTTCATTATAAGAAATATCAGACTAAGATAAGCGGCCATTTACTCTCAAAAGATGGTTTGAGTCTAAGAATGGGTTAAAAGAAATGATGGAACTTTTGGAAATAATGGCTTTTCTTTCCACGAGACGTGAATAGTCGTTGAGATAATGTGATTTTTCAGACAAAAGTACGAGACGGTTTTTTACAAAACCCATTTCTCGTGGCCTTATCTCATGTGAATCGTATTGATGATTTTCCCTTTTCGAAAGTTTAAAATAAAAACGAAAAATATAGCATATAACACACGAGGCTAGGATTTGTTTGCTCCGTCCAAACTCGTTGCATCAACATTTTTATCACAACGGGAGCCAACCAACCAGCGGGATCAAAAATCCGAGCAATATGGATAAAAGGATTTGTTGAGCGGAGAAATAAAATATATTACCCTTTGCGTATCAAGCTTCAAGAAATTCTCCTTAAAATATGTTCTCGAGGCAAGTGATCGAGTAAACAAGGAATATTAGAGGTCCACTTATGTGGTGGTGCAGTGGAAACCCTACTGAATCTAGGAGTTTAATAAGCTCCGATTGAGCTCATTGTGCAGAATGAATGCTATGAGCGCCAGACAAAACATCGTCGACATAAAACTCAGATTGAAAAATTTTTTAAGCAATTGGGAACTCAGTTTTTCCTTCTTTTGCTAATTCAAGCAGAGTATGGATTGCCAGATAAGGGGCACAATTAACTCCAAAAGTGACGGTGTGAAGTTCAAAATCTTCAACTTTTAAGTGGGGAGAAGTATGAAAACGGATTTTTTGAAAGGAGTATCTCGATGTCTGCATTAAATACAAACTTATAAAATCTCCAGCGAATGATTAAAGAGGATAGATCTTGCTGTAAAATGGGCCCAAGGTAAAGTAAATCATTAAAACAGACACCGTTTGAGGAGGAATTGGAAGCGTTAAAAACAACTCGTACTTTGGTTGACGTGCTCTTTGGTTTTATTACCGCGTGATGCGTGGTAAAACGACCTCACTTGGCCCTTTTCATTTTTTTCTACTGGAGCTACTTTTTTCATATGATTCAAAGATAAATACTCGGAAATAACTTTGGAATATTGGGATTTAAGATCCACTTTTGAGGCTAATGATTTTTCAGTTCGAGAAAATTGTTTCAGTGTAATAAACCTAGACTAACGCAGATTTCTCTTTGAGGTTTGTGCTTTGAATGGAAGACGTACAACGAATCTTCCATCACCACGTCTGAAAGTAGTTCTTTTGTAAAGTTCCTCGCAATAACAGCCTTCCTTTGAACGGAGGGCAGTAGAAGGCATGCTCTTCTATCTCCCAAAACTTTCAAATCTGACTGTCCAAATTGCTGGAAGTGCTTTCGGATATTACAGAAGCATTATATGAATGAAAGGAATCCTGGATCCGTCCAAACAATATCCACCCAAAAATGGTATTTTGTGCCACCAATGAATTAGAAATGACTTAAACACCATTGCAGATAATAGATGGATAGATGTCGGCACCTATCAAAAGATCTGTTTGCGAGGATTTGTTAAATGAGAGATCAGCCAACTTGAGACCAACAAAGAGGTTAGGATTTATTAAAGAAAAGAATGAACTTGGTTAATTGTTTGTGAGGGTCTTAAATACGATGGCTTGGATAGAATATGTTATTTGAGGAGATTCAAAAGAAGTGAGTGAAAACGTGCATAACTTTTTTGAAGTGATTGAAAGATTTCCGTTTATACCAGAGACAGTAGTGTTTCTCTCAACGAATGGTAGACTTAAACGTTTTTGTATTGTTTCAGAAATGAAGGATATTTCAGAACCGGGGTCGATAAGTGCCCTCACTCATTTTTTGACGACGTACAGCTTCGGTTCGAGATGGTACCCGCATTGCCGAAAACTTTGGACATTCATATATAGAATGATCTGCTGAGCAGATTTTACACTTAGTTCCTCCCGCCTTTGCAAGAAACGTATTGACTTTATGAGGCTTTTGAGAAAAGGATTTTCGTTGGACTAGAAAAATTGTTGAAATTGTTTGTTAGTTTTGAGGAAGTAGTGTCTGAGATGGATTCGAGTGTTTGAAAGCGAGAACTAAGGAGTTTGTCTAACTGTGTCCATGTCGGAACTTTGGTGGGATCTTCTAAAGATTGTTCCCAAAGGGCAAGTGTGTTTTTGGGTTGTTTATTGCAACACGCAAAAACAAGGATTGGATACCAATTTTCAGTACTAGATGAACTTTGAGTGCACTTAAAGAGTCATTGATTTTATATTGAAGAGTTCGAATGGATTTTGCGGATTCTTCCAGTGCCGTAAGCAAATTAAAGATATGTTTTACTTGATTATTGACAGGGATATGAGTATTTTTGTATGCAGAGCGCAATGCTTCCCAAGGTAGACCAAAACTCGCGTTAGTCAAGGGAAATTGACAGACCGTCCTTGACGCCTCATCCCTTGTTTTACAACGCAAATGAAACAGTTTTTTGACTTCCCCTAGCTTCGGATGTTTGATGTACACTGCATCAAACATATCACGAAAAGCCGGCCAAGAGAGGTAATCACCATGAAAAATATCGGTATCACATGGTGGCTGTAGGTCTCATTGCATACTTTTCTTTCACTTCCTTCCATAATTCCTTTAGTTTCGTTATTCTTGCGTCTAAGGTTGCAAGCGTCTGGTTTTATTAAGGAACATCTTTGGCTGATGCATGAAATTTTACAAGCAAGTCAGCAGCAAAAATCAAGTCGTTCAAAATGGACATGATTCACACAAGTAATTGAAATACAAAATTTGTGAAGTGAGAGCGGAAAGATAAAGAAGTGAATACACAAATGAATACCAGATGCAATCCAAGGTATGCAACAACAAACAACTGTAAGGACTTTTCAGTAAAAGACTCACAATTTCGAGAAAAAAAACAGCGATGTTGTTAAGTTTTTAAGTGAGTTAAATCCCTTAAAAACTTGTAAGATCCAAAAAAAAATCTTTGAAATATTTCAAACCAAAATCCTAATGAGAGAGGCAATTGAAAACGAAAAAGTTTTCATACTTATTCCAAAAAAAGCGAGCAAAAAATCTTTAAGATTGAAAAATGGAATCTTAATGAGAGAGACATTTGACAACGAGAAAGTTTTCAACTGGGTTGGAAAAATTTGAAAAAACCAAAACTTTTTCCCAAAAACCAGACTTAAAACTTAAAGATTCAAAGACCGGAATAAGAGAGGCGATTGAGAACGAGAATTTTTTCAATTGGGCTTTGAAAAAGTTGGAGAAACCAAAACTTTTTCTCAAAAACCAGAATAAAACTTAAAGATTCAAAGACCAGAATCTTATAAGAGAGGTGATTAAAAACGAAAAAGTTTGCAAACTTTTTCCAAAAGGTAGACAAAAAAACTTAAGATTCAAAAATGGAATATTAATGAGAGAGACAGTCGAAAATGAGAAAATTTTCAATCGGGTCTGAAAAAGTTTGATAAATCCAAAAACTTCAAATACACTTAGTTTCTTGTATATAGGCAAAGACAATCTTATGAAGATAAATTGAAACCGTGAGTATAGGATTTTAGTAAAAAGTTCCTGAACAAAATTTCAAATTGCGTTAATCTGAGGGCCAGTTACGCAGGTTCAAACATTTTCTAAATTTGATTAGGGATTCGATCAAAGCTATGAAGAGCTTGTATAAAAGTGGTATTATTATGATACAAAAGTATTAATCTCTTTTAAAATTCTTTGTTAAATTAAAAAAAAAAAAAACTTAATTTACCGATGAAATTTGATCGAAGAAAACTTTTTAAAAACTGAGGTAATCAACTGTTTTCAAATTAGCTGATTAAAGAAATAGTTCTAGAAAATACAACAGTTTTATTCCTTGAAGAACCGGTATAGAATCACACTATGCTAACGGTAAGGGAAAAGGCAAAATTTACCAATTTTCAGCAACTACTGCGTAATTTGGAAGCACGAGCAGTCAAATAACTTCAAAAACGATTAATCTTAAGGATTTCTTAACCGAATCTTTAAAAAAAATTACAATGGCTTATTACAACGTATAATGCACCAAAAAATTTCAATGCAATTGACTTAGGAAAGAAGGAGAAAGCGAAACGCGAATGTAAAAACAGGAAAGAGCGTGATGACAAGATAGCCGTGATATTAAATTTTGTACGGTATAAATAGTAATATTGAAGGACAAAAGATAAATGCCAATCAATTATAAAAGGCAGTATACTAACCTGTACAAAATTCTTTGAATAATTTTCGGAACTGATAACTGATGATAACTCCTATGTTGGCTTGTTGCGTTGAGTTTTTTGTCTTCTTCTCCTGGTAATCGTCCTTCCCCGTTACACCAATCGAAGCAATGGTGTTTATCCTTGTCGCACCAATCGAGGCAATGATCGACTTAAAATTTTTTTCTTTTTTGGGTTAGCTTAACAACTAGCAAATGTTTTTGGCCGAAAAGCACTTGTGGTACAACAAACCGCTTCAATTTGCAGCAGCACCCTTTTGCGTGGAACTCTTGGCAGCAGTATAGGAAAACGTGTGCACCGTTACTTCGGCAGCGTGGCGTGTCGATGTTGTGAAAAAGCACTTTAAAGCGTAGTGCTTTTGGCAGCAACGAGGTCTTAGACAGCAAAACGTGTGCACCGTTACTAGGCAGCGTGGCATGTGGATGTTGTGGAAAAGCACTTTAAGGCGTAGTGCTTTCTGCAGCAACGAGGTCGTAGACAGCAAAACGTATGCACCGTTAATTTGGCAGTGTGGCGTGTTGATGCGTCAAAGGATTGCCACAAAAACACCGCAACAATACTCCTAACTTACGAGGAGGCAGTGTAGGTAGGTATATAGATATATACGACACTAAATATGTAGCGGTATCGTAGCGGTGGTGGCAAATGTAGTGCAGAAAATTTGTGCCGTTACTTCAGGAGTGTGGCGTGGTGATGGCGTCAAAGGATTGCCACAAAAAATGCAGCAACAGTACTCCTGACTTACGAGGAGCAGATCCGGCTCGGTAAAAGTGTCAGATGCGGAATTTCATCTGGGACTTCAAATCGAGCGTAAGAGGGATGGGTCCATTCATCTTAACCAATCCAGTTATTCTGAAATATTTCTGCAGAAGTTTAATATGTCAGACTGTCATCCTGTGTGCTCAGCTGCCGAAACATCAAAATTTGCATCTTCAGACACTCCTGTCGGCAAGTTTCCTTTTCGAGAGGCTGTAGGGAGCCTAATGTACTTGGCAATACATTTCAATCGACTACACCATTTTGCTATAACATATTTTACAAAACCAATTCCGTAAAATCAATATTAATATAACATTTAAAACAACAAATTACATCCAAAATATATAATAACAATAAAACATCATCTGGAGTTTACAAAATAAAGTGCGACGACTGCGACAGCTACTACATTGGACAGACAGGCAGAACTTTTTATGACAGATATTTAAAACATAGACCAAATCAGAATACAAAATCCACATACGCACAGCGCTTGATAGACAATAACCATAATTATACCGACTTTGACACAAACTTGAAACCACTACACAAATGTAAAAAAGGGATGAAGCTAAAGGCATTAGAAGAATACGAAATGTACAAGGCTTACAAGACTGAACAAGACAAAATATTAAACGACAAATTAACTATAAAAACGAATTCTCTATATAATACAGCAATAAATCACCACAATAGAATGAGACAAACAAAGCACAGCCCACAACCATGAACATCAACCAACAACACCAGCAACCACAAGAACGAAAAATAAAATAATAAAAAAACAAACAGCACAGAAACACACGGCTTAACTACTCGCTAACGACACCTCGAGTCAAAAAAATATTACGCCCGAAGATGGTTTTTTAAACCAAAACGCGTCGCAAAATAAAAGAAAAACAAACGACATTGCGATAATTGATTTTAAACATAAATAAATAAATTAATATTTTTGAAAGTTTTTAAAAATTTTTGTTTTTATTTTCATTATACATTCTCCTATGCTATAGGAGTTGTATCAAGACATTTATACAAACCGTGTGGAGAGCATGTTAATGCTGTAAAACGTATTTTTAAATACATAAAGGGGACTACAACTTATGTATACTCTTTAAAAATAATTTTAAACTTAATCTCGATTCTTAAAGCGATGCTGATTACGCCGGAGATATTCAAACTCGGCGATCTACACGAGGCTTCGTATTTTTGATAAATAAAACGCCAATTAGCTGGACTTCGCAGAGACAGAAAAGTGTTAGTCTGTCGACAACAGAGGCCGAATATGTCGCTGCATCTGAGGCCATAAAGGAACAAGTTTGGCTTAAGTCGCTATTTCAAGATCTCCTACCTGGAAGGGAACTCAAAACGGTTCTTTTCATGGACAACCCGAGTGCCCTTAAGAAGTGGAAAAATCCTCAATTTCACAAGAGGACCAAGCATGTGGACATCCAGTTCCACTTCATCAGAGAGAAGTTTAAAGAAGGCCTTTTTGACTTGGTGTATGTGCCAACGCAAGACCAGATAGCAGACGTTCTTACGAAGCCATTGAGTAAAGTGAAATTTGAATACTTTTGCCAAAAATTAAGTACTGTGCCTAAATGAATTTGAAATTATTTTTTGGAATATTGAATAATTGAATAAGTAATGAATTGAAATTTTTTGAAATATTGAATAATTGAATTGGTAATGAATTGAAATTTTTCTCGTAATTTTGTTTAGTGGATTGGAAGTGTAAAAATTATAATATTAATCTTGGGAATCACTATACAATACCTATCAATTGTGCCAATTGCATAATGCAGATAATTTATTTTTAACTTTTGACTTTAACTTTCTGTTAATCAAATCTTTTTCCTTTTTTATACAAACCATCATCAAGTAAAGATCGTCTTTTTATTTGATCAGGCTCAACAAAAAGCAAGTTATTTATTTTAATTAGATTTTAAGGATAAAAAAAGCTAAATTAATTTTAGTTTTAAGAAAAATGAAATACTCAAGATGACTGCCAAAATAAGAATGACTTTTAAGGCTTCTGCAATTTTAACGAAAAAAAAACTAAACACCCAGTATTCAAAACACTGGGTTGCGTTCAGGTATAGAAGGGTTCAGGGTTAGGCCTGTTCTTTTACACAACGAGTTATATCCACCTCACTTTACCGTCCACGTGCGGACTTGGATTGAACGTCCAAATACGGACTGGACGCAAAGCGGAGTGCAAACATTCAAATGTGCATGAACAACCATGATTCGCTAAGTCCTTAAAAATATTGAATCGTATGCCTCGCGACGTAAGTGCATTTGAATAGTAGGTGTGTTTTTTCCTTGCTCAAATGGGCTTGGAAGAAAAAAACGATGTCCGGCCCTCCCCCCGGTCATACACTGGAAAGACTGATCGCTCATGCGTGTCCGGCTAAGCACTTTACATGTTAAATGCCCAGATAATTTTCGGGGCTTAGCTTTAGCCCAGATAAAAACTGTGTTACCGGCACGAACTTCATATTTTCTTTTCTCTGATGACATCGCTAATCCCCGATGTTGTTCTTTTGGTCCAATTCTTCTGGGCTTGCTAAAAATCACACCTATTGTTGTAAAATTATGTGCTTAAATTTATAATTATAATTAGCCAGTTTATATTTCTGAGATCTCAGAGGACTCAGAGCGCTCAGAAATATAAACAGGATTCCTCTCAGAAATTCCTCACTTTTCCCCTTAAAAACTGAGACTGAAATTTGTAGGATTCGCTTGCTCAATTATTTTTTGTCACAGTAAATTACATAAGAAGAAAAGAAAAAGAGAGTTGTTTTGACTTCTATGTGAGGAATGTTGTTTATATTTTATTCTCCTGCTCTGTCTAAAAATTGAGGAAAAATACTGAGCGCTCAAGAAATATAAACTGACCAAATAATAAACATATAATTTTTACAAATTTGACCACCTGTTTTTGAAATCGATTACAAAATTAGAAACGCTTAATCTTTTGTTTTTGAAGAATTAAAACTAAAACTAGCCACAACCACGTGCTCTTTTTAATTCTGAAAAATAAATAACCTTCAAAAAAGCGTAAGTTTACGGTAAAAGAACTTCCTCACTCAAGCAAATACCGTGAAATAAAAACCGGTTCTATGTAGCCGGCTAATACCTCTTTTAAAAAAGACTTGCATTTGATGATAGGGTTACTAATTAAATAAGGCTATTTTAGCCAACTTTTCATACCATCGGCCACACTGTGCTCTGGAAACAAAATACACAATTAAGCTCTAACAACATAAGCCAAAAAAGTGAAAAAGTACAAAAGTGAATTTTTTCAAACTCATTTTGGGATAATGTTTCTCACTGGAAACTTATAAAAATGATAAAAAAAAAAAAGCTTAAATTGTAGTTTAGAAACAAATTTTTTTATTCTTTTCCACAAAACAACTGCTCTAGCGGAAAAAAACATTTTTACTTTTGCAAAAAGTGGCCAATGTAGTTAAGTCCTTACACACGCACCCAAAGAGAATCTGAAATCTCGTTGCTTTAATCTTTAACAAGAAATATACATGTATTCATATATATATATGTGTATTAATATCTTTGATTTACAAACGTCAACATTAGCATTGTTGTGAATTATTAGGTGTGTTCCTTAAATTCTTCGCATTTTTTTGGACTAAATGTCAAATTGTGCCAGGTGGGAATGACACCTTCTCAGAGAGAAGAAAAACTTTCAAAATGTCGGGAACGGTTTGGGAACTAGTTTGCACCACGTCAAAAGAAATATTTGACTAGAGCTGCTGTAGGGCAATCATAAGTCAATCATCTTTTTTAGAAAATCACTGTTGACCACAAATAAACACAAATAAAAATAAGCAAAGAAATATTTTTTAATAACATATTAAATAATAAAACTTAAATTAGTTTAAAAAGGAAAAAACTACAATAAACAAAACGTACACAAATTTTCATAACAAAATGTTATTCTACGAAAAAGATGAGCTTGAAGATAAAGACACATGCATTCTAAGAAAATTCATTGAAAATATAATAATATATATAATATAATATAATAAATAATATAAAATAATACATTTTCCAAAAACAAAACAAAAAAGAAACACTTGGGTTACCCTAACTATTTGTATTCTGTTTTGTTATCGAATTCAAACTGACTTTTCTGACTGACTGACAAAAATTTCTTGGGCCAAATCTGGCAAGGAGGGGAAATTTTTAATCTCTCGTGAGCGCTTTTCACCCTTAAATTTGACACTTTTGCCATAGTAAAAGCTGTCACTTCTTGAAATAGACAGAATCGCATAGTTCCATGTGCTTGTTTATACGTAAAAAATGAAAAGGAAAAGGTTTAGTTTTCCTCTTTGTGCCCTATAGCACGACGACTTATGTTTCATGACTATTTTTTTAAATTAAATGAGTGTGAAGGTGATATCAGATTTTTTTTTCTCATCACACTCATTGAATTTGGAAAAATGACTTAAAATTCGTCGTATATTAGGGTACTTTGCGTTCCTCGCAATTTTATAATGAAATGAGTTTGAATAAGAGAAGGAACAAAAAAGAAAGTAAATTTTCTTCATCGAATATTTTAAAATTTGTAAAGATATTTCATCTCCCTCCCTCCTCTGCAAGTTACCCTACTTGCCATCACAAATCGCAGAAAATACTTGAATTTCTTTACGTGTGATCAGGGACTTTGAAATTTTATTGCTATTCCATTTAATTACGATTTCTTTACTTTAAATCCGAAAAGAATGACTGTGTAATAGAGTACTAAAATCGCAGAAAATGATTGAATTTCTTCACGTGCTATCAGTGACATATAGATATATATATTGTAATAGCTTCTCAGGTTCATTAATAAAACTTATTCACTTTACTTAAATTCACCACTTATTTACTTCACTAAATAAAACACTTTACTTTTCTTACAACAAAACAATTTATTGTTCACCACTGAAATTAGTTCACTAACTTGGCTTTTATTACAGCCAACTTTACGCATTCACGATTAAAAATAAACTGCGTCTTCTGCCGGTCAGACATGTGCTTGCTTTTATACTTTTCACAAGGTTCCCGAAAAAGCTGGAAGGTTCTAGTATTTGCTTCTAGTGCTTTCCATAAGGGAAATTTCCCATAAATTTCCCTTTCCAAAGCTCACCCAAACTCTCCGTAGGCTGGTTTGTGTCATGTATAATCCCGAACACGGTGTTTCTTTTATTCGAGAGTGGTTATAGTTCATTCGCGAGTCATTATAGTACAATTGTGACAATCTTTACGCTGCCCCCTCCTTAAGTTTGATTGTCCCGAGCAAATCCATTACATCCTTGACCATTATAACGGTGTAAACGGTCACTGTGAACTACATTCATTTTGCCTCTAAGTCCTCTCCGAATGCGGTAGACGGCATCATTTATTCGTGTTACAACAGCATACGGCTTCTTGATTTTGTTGAGGTTTCGGTGAAAGTCCCTTCCGATGGTGTGGATTATAAGACCACACAAGTTCTCCCGCTTGGCTTTTGTGTCGTATCGTGTCTTCATCCTATCACTTGATAGCTTTATATTTGCCCTTGTCCTTTCGTGAATGTCAAGAAGATTTTCTTTCAGGTCTTCCACGTAGCCGTCTATTTCTTGAGGCTCATTACCATAACATCCAAATTTTATTTCACTTGGCAGTCGTATTGTGCTCCCTAACAAGATTTCTGATGGTGTATGTCCTGTTGAGCTATGTACTGCACTTCGATAAGTCATCAAGAATAATGGAATATGCCGATCCCAGTCTCGTTGGTTGTCGCTTACAACTTTGGAAAGATGTTCTTTAAGGGTCTTGTTGAATCGTTCAACCATTCCATCAGATCGTGGATGAAGCGGTGTTGTTCTCGTTTTTTTAATGTCACGGCGTGTACAAACTTCCTGAAAGATTTTGGACTCGAAGTTTTTTCCTTGATCTGAATGAAGTTCCATCGATAAACGACTGTTTTGGTTTCCTGGTTTGGAATGGCAAATACCTCAGGCCACTTGCTGAAGTACCAGGATGTATCGGTTTCCACTTTCGTTTTCTGGAAAAGGTCCCGCAACATCTATTGTAATCCTCTCAATAGGCGTGCCCACGTTATACTGCTGCATTTTACTCTGGATTTTTCTGCCTGGTCCCTTGCAGCACAAGTACCACATTTTCGGCACCATTTTTCATTACCTTCTCTTGCATGTAGCCAGTAGAATCGCTGCCTTACCTTCTCTAGTGTCTTATTGATCCCTAAATGTCCTCAAAAAAGCTCCCTCATGCATCTCTTGAAGAACGTCATTAACTTTGGATCGAGGTACGATTAGCTGCATCACATATGATTAGATTTGGGTGCCAACACTGTCTGTGCTGTGAGAAAGTGTAAATGTATAGCTCAAAGAAAACTTATTTGATTTAATTGATAAATATAGCTAACAAGTCTGTTTTAATTTCTATAAACCCACTAAATTCAAAACTGCATGTGAGTTATTTTCAATTTTGAATGCAATCATTTTTTATTGAGAAAATAAGCTATGAAAATTAAAGTACACAAAATTCTGCCAAAACTTCAACTACCGCAACCGGAAGAATAAGCGTAAACATCAAACAACATCTCCATAATCTGCCATATCTATCTTAAAAAAGGATAAAAAGATGGATAAACCGATCAGTTCTATGTCTGTTAACGACTTAAACAATTTGTTTGATCGTAAACTAAAAGATATAGCCACGAAAAATGATTTTAATGAACTACGAGAAGATCTAGCAGTATTACAAAAAGAAAACCGAGACCTGAAAGTGACTGTCAAAGAGTTGGGTGACAAGTGTATTTTCCTACAAAATGAAATTGAGCAAATGAAAAATGCCGCAAATGATTGCAACCTCATTTTCCAACTGCCAAAAACAAATACGGATCAATTACTTGAAGTGGAGAAAATATGCAGGAACCTAGCCAATTCCCAAAGCATAATAACATCCGAACAAATCCACCAAATAAACACCAATCTACCAACAAAAACTGCGCAGGTTCTCAAACAGGCCAAAAACCTCAAAGGAACAGGAATTTCAATCAATAGGGACTACCCACTAAGTGTTAGACAGAATCGCGGTAAGCTGCAGCAGCTACGAAAACATCTTCGCGCACATAACACAAGCGCCAAGGCCCTTCTTCGCGACGACAAGCTAATAGTGGATGGTGTTCTTATTCGAAGGGATGAAAGGAGTGGGTTTGTTTCTGAACAGGAGAACGGACTAAATATTTGGCCAGTTTATATTTCTTAAGCGCTCAGTATTTTTCCTCAACTTTCTGACAGAACAGGAGAATAAAATATAAACAGTATTCCACACATAGAAGTCAAAACAACTCTCTTTTTCTTATCTTCTTATGTAATTTACTGCGACAAAAAAAAAGTTTTTAAGGGGAAAAGTGAGGAATTTTAGAGAGGAATCCTGTTTATATTTCTGAGCGCTCTGAGTCCTCTGAGATCTCAGATATATAAACTGATTAATTTAGCCAGTTTATATTTCTGAGATCTCAGAAGACTCAGAGCGCTCAGAAATATAAACAGGATTCCTCTCAAAAATTCCTCACTTTTCCCCTTAAAAATTGAGACTGAAATTTTTTGGATTCGCTTGCTCAATTATTTTTTGTCACAGTAAATTACATAAGAAGAAAAGAAAAAGAGAGTTGTTTTGACTTCTATGTGAGGAATGTTGTTTATATTTTATTCTCCTGCTCTGTCAAAAAATTGAGGAAAAATACTGAGCGCTCAAGAAATATAAACTGGCCAATTGTTACTGAAACACATAAATTAGAAAAAGACTTCTTTTTAAAGATATATGCTGAAATAATTCAACACAATTCAAAAGTCAAACCCGGAATGGAGCAACAAAAACGAAAACAAATATCTGTACCAGATCGCGAAACGTCAAGCGGCAGAGATGTCATCGAAGCGTGTTGCAGCTATCAGGCACTGGAAGTGATAGAGGTGGTAGTTCAATTACTACGTTTACAAGCAGGTTTGAGAGCTCGAGTTGAAATAGGGTTGAATATAAGACCCCGGCTTTTCGTCACTTGGGTTGAGTGCTCCATTTTGAGTTGAGTTGAAATGGTATTGAGATTCTAGAAAAATGAATGGCATTAATGTATTTATTTCAATGCAAAACAAATTCAATTGAATTAACACAATCACTTATATATTAAAACAAAGCTATATTTTTACACAAACATGCAAATAAACAGACCATATTGCATGATCTGTAAAACCAACTCCTCGACCCAGCCTTTTCATTACAAATTTCGACTCGACTCCGCTCCTCAAGAGCAGTGGAGTCGAGTCAAACTTATTTCAACTCGACCCAGGCTTACAATGAGTTGAACAAAGCTTCAAGCTCGCTTCAACACCACGTGTTCGATATATTTTCCAGCAATACTGGTTATAGCAAAAATATGATCTATGGTTGAAAATCCAGGACGAAAACCAGCTTGGTATATGCTGAGCTTGTTGTTGTTTTCTATCCAAGTAGAAAGTCTTACATATAGAATCGTAAAGAAAATCTTTCTAAGAGAATTAAGAATGGAAATTCCCTTATAATTTTAAACCTGGCTTGCGTCCTCTTTTTAAAATATAGCAAAAATAAGAGCTTTTGTAAAACTGGCTGGCACAGAAGTATTGCTATAAATCAAGTTGAAAAAGTTCACTATGTATTGTTTGAGTTGTTCTGTTGCGTTTTTATAGAATTCAGCTGGAATGCCGTCACTACCCGGAGCTTTGTTGTTCTTCATAACCAGAAAAATTGTTTTAAGTTCTCTTAAAGAAATTTGAGAGTCAAGTTCAGACACATGCACATCCTGTAAAGCATAGCTAAAAGTATGAAGGTTCTCCTCCGCTGTCAATACAGTTCTAAAATGTGCCGCCATTGTATCAGCATCGAGAGCATTCTTCATACCTGGGTAACGCCCCCCAACTCACGTACACTAGACCAAAATTCTTTAGAGTTTTTGGAATATTTCAATTTAGTTTCAATATTCTTAAGATATAACATTTTTTTAGAAGCATATTTGCTTAAACTCTTTGTTGGCGCGCAAGTACATGTTTTTGAAAGCAATGGCGTTTGTGGATCTAAATAGTTTCAAGTATCTGAAAGAAAGTTTTCGAAGGTTTCAACAATCTTTGTCAAACCATTTGCATTTAGGTATTAGTGTAGAGTTTCCAATTGAATGTGAAGCTGAAGCGAAAATATCTAATCTAAAAAAAAAAAAAACATATGATTTGCCGTCTGTAGACTCCCACTTACGTCTTAGCACTCTTTCTTGCACATGAAGCGAGTCCCATTGTGCCCAATACGTCTTAAGAGTTGGATTTCTATCGGAGATGTCACCCCATTCTGGTTTCCCCTGGTGTTCTTTCCATGCAAGAATGGGTTCAATATCTGAGTTTTCTTGTTGGGCGGTCCTCAGTTCTTCATTACTCCAACTGGCAGCTACCTCCTTTTTTCTTGACGTGTGCAATGCTTGCAGTCTGGTTTGCAGGGTCTCCGAGACAAGGCATCTGCGTTTAAGTGCACCTATCCTCTTCGATATTGAATCTGGATCTACCTTGCCACTTGACCTTCTGGATTTTTGAAGTTCAAAGCCAAATAAGTGCGCCATGGCCTGTTCAAAGAAGAACTTCTGTCCATAGATGTACATATGGAAGTGTTTTTTAGCTAATATTAGAGCTAAAAGTTCCCTTCTGGTCACACAATAATTTCTTTCTGGCTTTGAGAGTACCTTGCTATAATAGGCGATGACCTTCTCTTCTCCATCATGAACTTGCGACAGTACGGCTCCAATTCCCACATTACTTCGTCAGCGTCAATGATGAAAGGTTTTCCTGGTGTCGGATTAGCCAGAACAGGTGTATTGTATAGGCGCTGCTTGAGTACCTGAAAGCTTTTCTCGCAATCACTTGACGAATCTCCAATTTGCTTTTTTCGGTAAGCTGATGCAAATTTTTCGCTATCCCATTAAAATCCTTAACAAAACGACGATAGTACGTGGCGAGACCAAGAAAGCTCCAAAGTTGATGTTTATCTTGTAGAGTTGGCAAATTCTTAATAGTGTCTTCTTTCTCAGGATCGGTCTTCACTCCTTGAGACGGGATGATATGTCCCAAGTATTTTACCTCAGACTTGTTGGATTTAATTTCAAGTTTGCTTCTCAAAGCCTCTGGAACACAGATTTAAGGTTTCCACAATGCTCATCAAATGTTTTACCATAAACGATAACATCATCCAGATAGACCAGGCATTACTTCCAATTAAGTCCTTTTAAAACGCACTCCATCATACGCTCAAATCTTGCTAGAGGGTTGCATAGTCCGAAAGGCACTACTTTGAATTGCCACAAACCATTTCCTGTGGAGAAAGCCATCTTTTCTGGATCTTCTGGATGGATTTCTACCTGCCAGAAGCCACTCTTCAAGTCCTATGTTGAGAAGCATTCAGCTCCTTCCATCGCATCCAACGTATCGCTGATTCTGGGCAGAGGGCAGCTGTCTTTCATTTTCACATCGTTCAGCCTCCGATAATCCACACAGAATCGAGTACTTTCATCCTTCTTTTCGACAAGGACGACTGGGAATGCCCAAAGGCTTTTGAAGTTTTAAATTAGCCCATCTTTCTTCATCGTCGGTATCATCTCTTCAACTTCAGCTTGTTTGGCTAATGGGACATGTCTTGCTGGCTGTGGAATCAGTCTAGCGTCTCCTGTGTCGATTCGATGCTGCACCAGTTGTATTTATATGACCATACTGCCCACTGGGTGAAGAGAGTATATCAGCGTACTCGAGAAGGAGGCTTCCAGCGACACTTAGCTGTTGTTCACTTAAATTGAATGACTTGAGAATTTTTGCATTCATGAAGTTCAATTTCCTCGGGTCCACAGATTGTTGAGTGTCCACTTCTGTGATCTTAGTTAAAGCGGACACTGATTCACACTTTCCAACAACTTCTCCTTTTTTAATCTTGACTTCGTACGGTTTGATGTTAGGTATCCGTACGGGCACAATGTTGTTGTTTGGTGCCACATAAGTCTTCCCCAGGATGATGTTTTGGGAAGACTGCTCAGAGTCTAGCTGCACCATAAAGTATCGATGGCTACCCAAATCACACTTCTGAAGAAGGTGATAGGCATATATCTTCCCCTATGACAGTCCTCACAGTTGATGTGGTTTCATTGCCATAAAACCATAGAAATCTCCACATTTCGGTACTTAAGAACTTGCTTCCCGATATCAAGGATTACTCCGTGGTCTTTCATCACTCGTCACATGTATCTGCTAACAGAAACAGATGTGAAAACTCCAGTTCTGCCAAGCGGATCGTAAGACGAATCTCCATGTACACTCTGGCTGCCTCTCCTGTTGCAGATTTCAGACGGTAGGTGTTGGTGTTATGCAGCCATGTCATCTTCACCCAGTCTCTTTGAACAATGGAGGCAGTGGCACCAGTGTCGATCGTAGCCGCTTGTTTCTTGCCGTTTAATACCCTGAATAGTGATTCTGGGGCCATCTATACCAGAAACCAGCTTCTGCCCCTCGAAGTTGGTTCTTTCTCGTTCCCCGGTTGGTTGGGAAACAGGTAGAGTTGGAGTATTGGTGTTATTGTTTCCATTTATGTGTCCACATTGTTGACATGCAGGTCTTCTAAGTGGTAATCTTTGCAACGCTGTTTAGTGGCATGAACACTCCTCAATTTCTATTTCTCTTACTTGATGGACTCCTTGAGAAGCCTGTTCTGCTGCTTCCATAGTCAGGGCGAACGCTAATGCCTCAGAAAGTGTGCGTTTCCAGCATTTCGAACTGTTCACTGAAAGTTGATATCAGATACAGCACCGACAAAGGCTTCTGTTGCGAATTGGTTGATGATTTCATCCCCTGCAGCCGGTTATGCCAGATGTTCCAACCGTTCAATGTCTGCTTGGAGCTGTTGCAGAGTTTCTATTTTTTTCTGGACTCTAGTATTGAGTTGAACGCGGAAGACTTCTTGCATATGACCATCTCCTGTGTGCAATTTTTTTGTGCAATTATTTTTCATTGGCACTAGAATTATATCATTAGAAAGGTGTTTAAATAGATAGATAGATTAGATAGATTAGATTTTCTTTATTTTATAAAAAAGTATTATAATGTTTCGATTAAGAATACGGACATGACAAAATATACCGTCCGCCAGATATGACATTTTATTAATAAGAAAATATAATGACAAAAAAGATAGTTAGAACAAAATTATTAGCTTATAAAGGGATAAATTAAGAAAAATAATGTAATATAGATATAACGCAATTATAAAATTATTAAGAAGATTAAGTAAATAAACTGTAATCATTTACAATTTTGATGATTTGCAACATAAAATCTTGTAATTTTGGATGATTTAAAACATAAAAGATACAATTTTTGATGATTTGAAACATAAAAAAAAAATTATTTTAAAGATCATAAAAAATATAAATAATACTTAAAAAATCTAGGTTTATACATACATATTTGTTTTTGTTTTTTTTAATATAATTTCAATAATATTGAAACATGATTTATAACAGATAAAAACTATTAAGTACATTGGGAAGCGAGAAACCTGAGGTCTTTTACAATTTGAATGATTTGCAACATAAAATTTTATAATTTTAGATGATTTAAAACAAAGCCTAGCAATTTAAAATGATTGCATAATATCTGACATCTCTAGAAGCTATTACGATAGGTCAAAGCATGATTGCAAAAACTGAACAAACTAAACCAACCCCGAGAGCCATTTAATATATCGTAGAAACTATTCAACGTCAAAAAACTTTCCTGGAAATATAACCTTCGGATTTCTTGTAAAATAGGGCAAACTGCAATGAAATGGAAGATATTCTCCGGTTCTCTTCTGTTGCATAGATTACAAGTTCGCCGTAGATCGGCTCTATGAGGTATAAAATTGAGATTTAGTAACTCAACCCTTGCCTTAAAAATAGTGCTCATCACTTCAGATGAGTAGATACTATTGAAATAACTTTCTCCAGTAAGGCTTTTGTAGAATAGTCTAGAGGCTGATGATGATGCTATAGTTAAGTGCTGGTCATATATTTTGTCGTCCACTTTAGCTATGACCATTGCAAATATATCCTGCCAATCACAAACGTTACTCTCAGATAAAGAAAGCGTGATGTCATGAGATAAAGCCAGTTGATTCCATTCTCTAAACGGAGAAGCATTGGTTCGCAATAAACTTAGTAAGATTGCTTTATGGAGACTGTTTTCATTTCTCCTCATCACCCTTATTAAGTAGTCTGAATGAGCTTTCAGGTTCTGCAGATAAATGGTAGGTAAACCAGATTCTATATGAATTGCATAGGTTGGGGTAGAGATCGGTAAACGGAATAGTCGCTTAAAAAATACCTTTGGACAGCTTCAAATTCTTCAATGGGACTGACCCCAAACGCCTGCACTCCATAACACATACACGTTTTGACAGTAGCATTAAAAACTTGATATTTAGAGATTAGCCACGAATTTCGGCCACATCAAGTTAATTACCAATTTGGCTTCACTGCTTTTTTCCTTCGCTTGTTTGCCAAAGCTTAAGGTGATAAGACTACACCGAGGTATTTGAATTCACTCACCACATCTATCCGCTCGTTATTGAGACGCCAAGTTTCTTCCCGTGCTCTTCCTCTCTGTCGATTCTCAAAGATCATGATTTTCGTTTTCTTTTTCTCGCAGTACGTCTGTAATCGATTTATTTGAAGTTGAAGCGAAAAGGCATTATCCGTCATCAGCACCAAGTCATCTGCAAAGAGAAGCACCTTTATGAGATTTCCCGCAAAATTTACGCTATCCGGAAGAATATCAGCTACATCGTCAATGAACAAGGCGAAAAGAAAAGGACTCAGATTGCATCCCTGAGGTACACTTGCAGACGTATCAAACCATCCTGATAACTTAGAACCATCCCATACAGCTGCACTTGTTGACTCCAGTAATTTCAAGTACAACATTAAAAACTTTGTTGAAACTCCAATCGATGCCAGTTTATAAATTAGTGTCTGTATATTAACCGTATCGAATGCAGCTTTAAAGACCACAAGACACACATACAGTTTCTTATTCTTCTCGATATATTTTCTAGCAATACTGGTTATAGCAAAAATATGATGTATGGTTGAAAATCCAGGGAGAAAACCAGCTTGGTATTGTGAAGGGATCGCACCAGCGATCACTTAATTAATTGCCTCAAACCTCAAAACAATTAATAGAACATTCAACCTGTTTCGATGTTTAATATCCATATTCCCATCGCATTACACTTCATGATCAGCTATAGCAAAGCCAAAGCACAAACAATACAACATTCATATTTCCGTTGGCACACTCAGTGCATTGTGCATATAGCTATAAACAAATGCTCATATAGTTCAACTGGCACCTTCAGTGCACAAGCTATATAATGACACCAAATATACAACAACACTTTCAGTGATTGAAGAAAAACAAACATAATTAAGGGTCGCTGGCAGCTTGGCAGAAATCCTTGTATTAAACCCTCCTAGTGGGTGCAGGGTGGTAATGATCACCACAGAAATCTTGTACGATGTCAAGATGGGGATCAGCTAAGGTAAGGTCGCAATGCTTTAGGGTTCCTTTACTCCTTAATAGTTCAACCCTAAAGCAATGCGATTTTACCATAAATACAGGTCCCTAATTTTCAGTGGTGGAGTGAGCGATTTTTCATAATCCGTGCCGAAGAAATGGAATGGAATGGAATGGGAAAACCAGTCGATAACAAGCTCATTCGGACGTCCTGGCCGGGTCCGTCTTAAACCTTTGCCTTACCCCGGTATATCGGCTCTGCCAGGGCTGACCTCTTTTTCCGACCTACTCGTGGGAACCAAATTTAAACCTTTTAAAAACATGGACAAACTAATGACAAATACTGATCTCACAACGGACAATGAGGATGAACTCCTGGCCTCCAGCCAGGAAACACTGACGGGAAGCTTTCTCGGCACAGATGCCGAGATGCCTTCCAAACCTTCAGGGAGCATAGCGAGTACCAGCCATAGAACTCCTGTGCTCCCTAAACCGACAAATACCAAGCCATCGGGTAGCAATGCCAGCCATAGCATTGCTGTCCGTGGAAAAAGAAAATCTTCTGGCGTTCTTCGAAAGAACCAATTCCTCCACCCCTCGTTTATTCTTGACAAGATTGCTAAGAATGAGGCTGCGGGAACTGGTCATGTGAGGGATGCCTCAGATAAAATCAAATACCAGAAGATTGTTAAAGAATACAATAATCTTCTGGCAAACAAAGAAAAGGCTGTCAAGCGTAACAGATCTCAAGAAGAGACCTTACCCTCCCAAAAAAAGAGCAGGCTTGATGGAAGGTCGGAAAAGGAGAAGACCAAATCTTCCAGAGCGGTGCAACCGCCTACTCTAAGCGAGGTTGTCAGAGATGACCTCCAGGTAGCGGTTGTTGATGAGCTCTCCGCCAATAGCAAAGGTCTGCTATCGGTGTGGAACTCCGTCGAGTGTGGTTTTTACTGCGGTCGTCATTTTCACAAAAATTGTGTTCAATTATCGGACGATAACTCTAAATCTTTAATTAATCCAAATATATTTTGGAAATGTAACTCTTGTGTGAACATTAACCTTTCCACCTTCTTTCTTAATTTCCATGAGCTCTACCAAAGTGTGAGTGAGATACAAAATGATCTAAGTGCTCTCAAATCGGTACTTACCATTAACTCTCCTAAACGAAAAACTGCAAAAAAAAATTCTAAAATCACTGAGAAAGAAACTGAATCCCCTTCCCCCTACGTGAGTCACCATCACGATTCCCAAAAGGCTGATCTGCCATCATCCGCCCCCAGCCTGCCTATGGTAGTGGAAAATGTGCAAAACCTACCAAAAGTATCATCTGCCTCATCTCAATTTAATTCTGAACCGCAAAATCCAACTAATTTCGACCCTCAATTCCCTGTTCTAAATAATATCAACTGTGAATGGAAAACAGTGCATTCGAATAAAAAGTCAACAAAGCCAATTTATACAAAAAAAATAATTGGCACTGACACTTCAACCTCTCTCTGTGCTTTACCCAATTATAAATGGCTTCACTTATCTAAATTCAACAAAGACACAAAATCTGAAGATATTATTAGCAACATATCAAAAAAAACTGATATTCCATCAAATCAATTTAAATGCTATCCGTTAATTAAAAAAGAAACTGATTTATCAAAACTCAAATTCTTAACATTTAAATTGAGTTCCTTCATCCAAATATTCGATTATCATGGATTCCTCTATCTGGCCATGCTTTGTCCAAATAAAAAAATTTGTCACGCGAGAAAACAATAATGAAATAACTAAACCCTCATCTCAGCCTACGGGAACTTCTTCGTCATCATCATTATCACAGTCAACATTGCCGTCGTCGTCGCCACCATCGTCATCATCACCTCCACCACCAGCACCACCACCACCACCACCGCCCCCTCCATCAACTCAACAGCCTCTACAACAGCCGCCACACAATGTCAATTGACAATCAAAATCTACAACATCTTCTAAACTAAATTGCTCTCCTTCGCACTCTTATCAGCGTTCCGGTAATTACAATCAGCTGTTCGGCTATTACCAAAACGTTGGAGGAATGCGCACAAAAATTCAACAAATGTTCTTGTCTCTGTCATCTATTCAGTATGATTTCGTTGCACTAACCGAAACTTGGTTATCCATTGACCATCTTAATGCTGAAATCTGCAACAACAATCATTATGCTCTTTTTCGTAAAGATCGTTGTTCTCAGACAACTGGTTTGGAAAGAGGGGGGGGTGTGCTCCTTGCTGTTTGCTCTACACATGTTTGCATTGAAATGAGTTTGCCTTCTTCTGCTTCTTCTTGTCCGTATGACATTGACCAAATTATAGTTAAAATCATCTTTAAAAATAAATACGTATTATTTGTTGTTGTAAGTTATATTCCACCCAGAAGCTCACTTGACTTGTATAAAATTCATGTAAACAATTGCAATTTCTATTTATCAAAACTAAAAAATAATGAACATATAATTATTCTTGGAGATTTTAATCTTACAAATGTTGAATGGGCTTTTGATCCCGAAGAGCTACAACTGTTTTCATTTAATGTAAATACAGATTTTGAATGTGAATTAATTGATTCTTTTGCAAGTTATGACTTGATTCAAATTAATTGTTACAAAAATAATTTAAATCGTATTCTGGATCTTGTTTTTGTCGATAGAGAATTAAATATATCAGTTGATGAATCACTTAATCCTATTTTTCCTAATTCTGTTCACCATTTGGCTCTTAATGTTAATTTTTCATTCTATGATTATTTCAAAAGTACAAATTGTTGTAAATTTAAGTTTAACTACGCAAGAGCTAATTACTCAGACATTGCGAGTTATTTGTTGGGTATACCGTGGCACTTAAAATATAGTTCTTTGAATTTAATTCAATTTTATAATTTTTTCATTGATAATCTGATGAATGAAAACGGCAATTGATATGAATGTACCAAAGGTAAAAATTAATAAAAACTCAAAGCCTCCTTGGTTTAATAAAAGGCTTTCTAACTTAAGTAATAGAAAAAACAAAGCTTACAAACGGATACGCACTTGCGAAAATATTACTGTCTTAAAAGAGGTTTACGTTCGGTTAGCGCGAGAATTCGATGTTCTTAACAAATTTCTTTATAAAAATTACATTTTGTCAATTGAATCGAACATAAAAACAAATGGAAAATGTTTTTGGTCATTTATTAAAAGTAAAAAAATGTCCAATGGTATTCCTAGTAGTATGAAGTACCTTGGGTCAACATATTCGGATCTGCCCAATATTTGTAATTCGTTTGCCCATTATTTCGAATCAAACTATACGAAATCTAATTTAGATCATTTAAGTAGAACTGATTTAAATAATCAAAATTATAAGGTTGACATTGGTCAGTTAGAGATTAATATATCCGAAATCGAAGAAGGTCTATTAAGCTTAAATAGTGATTGTAAGCCAGGCCCTGATGAAATTCCACCAATTATTTTAAAAAAATGTGCATCTGCTATATCTGTGCCCCTTTTTTACATTTTCAACACCTCCCTTGTGAGTGGTGAATTCCTTTCAGTTTGGAAAAAATCATTTTTATCTCCAATTCATAAAACTGGTCCAAAGCAGGAAGTAACCAACTATCGTCCTATTTGTAAACTATCGAGTATACCGAAACTTTTCGAGAAAATTATATGTGGAAAATTGACATTTCTTCTTAAGGAGCATATTTCACCATTTCAACATGGTTTTGTTGCAGGTAGATCTACAGCCACTAATCTTTCAATTTTCTCCAATTTCATCTTAAATAAACTCGAAGAAGGGTACCAAATTGATGTTATTTATACTGATTTTGCGAAGGCTTTTGATCGAGTCAGTCATAGTATATTGATAGAAAAATTTAAACTATTTGGTTTTCATTCAAACATGTTGCAATGGCTAAAATCCTATCTAAAGGGTCGTATACAGTATGTTTCTATAGATCAGGTGCTGTCAAATCCCATTGTAGTAACCTCGGGTGTCCCCCAAGGTAGCCATCTTGGCCCCCTTCTTTTCCTAATATTTATTAATGACATGGCTGATATCTTTTTGAACTCCAGTAGGCTTCTATTTGCAGATGATTTGAAGTTTTTCAGATGCGTTAAATCTTTAAATGATTGTATCCTCTTACAAGACGATCTCCATAAGTTGACAGAATGGTGTTCAACTAACCAATTACTCTTGAACGTTAAGAAATGCTAAATTTTCTCTTTTTGTCGCAATTTTTCAAAAATTACATTTGATTACACAGTTGACACGTTTGTTCTTGAAAGAGTTTTGGCGAAAAAAGATCTTGGTGTAATATTTGATTCAAAACTAAGTTTTACCAAGCACATAGAATTTATTGTAGCTAAATCTTATTCAATGCTAGGGTTTATTAAACGTAATACCAAAGACTTCAAGGACCCTTTTGCCCTTAAATCTCTTTATAATGCCTATGTTAGGTCTAAGTTAGAATACTGCTGTGTGATTTGGAATCCTTACTACAATATTTATTCAAACAGAATAGAAATGATCCAAAGAAAATTTACAAGGTATACAATTCAGAAATTAGGTTGGAACATCGAAATCCCGTCATACCCAACTAGATGTAAACTTCTTGGAGCTCAATCTCTCGAAAATAGAAGAAAAATGATGTCTGTAATGTTTATTAGTGATATTTTGTCACATCATATCAAATGCCCTTTGCTTTTATCATTGATTGATTTGTATGCTCCGTCGCGTCAGATAAGAGAACGTTGTCTATTCCGAGAAAAGGAACACAGAGTAAACTATGCTCGTAATGAACCAATAACTCGTTGTGTCAGAGAAACTAATCTCATTTCAAATTATATTGATTTTAACTTTCATAAAAGCAGATACATTTTAAAAAATAATTTAATTTTGTTCTTTTCAAATTGATTAATCAAATTATGTTTACACAATTATTGTATTAAATACTTAATGTAATTTTGTTAGATGTTAAATGTTATACCTATTTATTTCTTTTTTTTGTAGTCTAATTGTAGATTTAATTATCTCTAATTGATGTAAATAAATAAATAAATAAATAAATAAATAAATAAACTCTATCGAAGCCAAGCTCTCCGAGATGGTTTTCCAATATACCATGTCCGCAAGTGAGGGACCCTACCCTAGTTTCGACTCTGGTGAATTGCTCAGGGGATACAGGGTGATCAAATGCGAAGACGCGTTTTCAAGGGATTTCCTTAGGGACAGCATTGCTAAGGTCAGCAATGACTGGGAGGGTTTGAAGCTCAAGCTTATCCCAGCAAAGGAGATCCCTAGGCAACCTAAGGCTCGCATTTGGATGCCCCTCATGGGCATTAAACCGAGCGGACAGGAGCTGATTCGGGGTCTTCAAAGGTTGAACCCACTGGTCCCCATGCATGACTGGATGGTAATAAAGGCGGAGGAGCCGCAAAAGACCAGCACCTCATACCTCTTGAAGATCAGCGAGGAAAGCAGAGGGGCCCTCATAAAAGCGGACTTCAAGCTTCGTTTTGGCATCAGGCATGCCAAAATTAAAATCCTGCAGAGTCAGGGACCAGATGCTGATAAAGTAGATGATAACGCTGAGTAGCGCTGTTGTCGACGGATCGGCAGTCCCTAAAGATGCAGGCCCTTCACCAAATTAAAAACGCGCTGAAGGTCATACAGATTAATCTGAAGCACTCTAAATGTGCTTCGGATAATCTGAGAGTTTTCCTCAGTGAGGAAAACATTGACATTGGCATTATCCAAGAACCATGGGTTAATGGCCTCAGAGTGAGAGGCCTCCAAGACACCCAATACGACCTTATATACAAACCAGTTAATCCAGAACAAGGTAATCCTAGCACTTTTATCTTAGCTAAAAAACACTTAAAAGCTTTTTTGTGTCCCAATTTTAGCACTCCCGATTTGACAGTTGTCAGGCTGGAAGACAAAGAGACAAAGGGACTACTTGTAGCATCTGGCTACTGCGACCACAACCGAGAATCACCGCCTGAGGAGGTGAAGATACTGATTGAAGCAGCGAAACTCAAAAAAGCGAACCTTCTGATTGGATGCGATGCGAACGCACGGCATTCTCTCTGGGGTAGTTCCGAAATCAACGAACGAGGTGAGTCTCTTTTTGATTTTATTATTGTTAATAACCTAATTGTTTGTAACAGAGGTGACACACCCACTTTCGTTTTTCCAAGCTCGGAAAATTACGACGGTTGGGAAGATGTACTTGATATCACTGTTACAAACAACTGTAATCTGGTGGTGGAAAATTGGAGAGTGTCCCTTAAAAATTCCTTTTCGGATCACAGATGGATCCTCTTCAACATAGGTTTCAAGGTAGAAACCCCTCCCCCATATAGAAAACCTAAAAGAACTGACTGGAAGAAATTCAGTCAGATCGCAAAATCCAAACTAGGCAATTTACCATTAATTAGTGTAGAATCTGTTGAAGTTCTTGAATCTAAGGTAAAGACTTTCGAGGCAGCTATTAACACTGCCTTCAAAGTCTCTTGTCCGGTTAAGCATAGCCGTAAAAAATTCCCTCCTTGGTGGAATGAAGATGTATCTGCGCTAAGAAAAATGACCAGAAAAATCTTCAATATCTGTCAGAAGGAGAAGTTCTTCCAACCGTATAAAGACATTCTCAAAGAATACAAGCGAGCCATAGCAGCATCCAAGAAACTAGGATGGAGAGAATACTGTCACTCCATAGAAAATATTAAAGATTCTGCCAGGCTTAGTAAAGTGTTATCGAAGGAACATTGCAATCCTTCGTTCTTGAAAAAATCTGACGATCTCTGGACAGCCTCTCCAGCTGAGTCCTTGGAACTGCTGATGAAAACGCATTTCCCGGGTTGCGTGAACAGCAACCCTGAAACGCTTAGTAATACGAATACCAATTTAGCTCATAGGGAGCAAATCAATTCCGTTATAACTGGAGATGGTATTTCATGGGCCATTAATACTTTCTCCTCTTATAAATCACCAGGCCTTGATGGCATAATACCTATTATGCTACAGAAACTGCAAGATTTGGCAGTGCCATGGCTTGAAATGATTTTCAAAGGTTGCCTCTATCTCAATCATGTACCTGAGTCATGGAGACATGTAAGAGTGGTCTTCATTCCGAAAGTCGGTAAGAGAGGTCATGAATCCGCGAAGGACTTCAGACCAATTAGCCTGACATCTTTTGTACTTAAGACACTAGAGCGCATTCATGACACTCACATTAGAGTTATACTAGTTGGTCGTCCTCTTGATGAATCACAACATGCATACCTCAAAGGCAAGTCTACGGAGACTGCCCTGCATGAAGTGGTTCGTACAATCGAGAAGACAATTCACTATAAAGAATATACCCTCGCAACCTTCCTAGACGTGGAAGGTGCCTTCAATAATGTCCGAACTGAATCCATTCGCGAATCACTTGCTCACTTCGGGATAGAAGGCTTCATATCTGAATGGATTGTTTCTATGCTCAGTGACAGAAGGATCCAAGCATCGTTGGGAAACACTACAGCTACTAAATATGTTAGTAGAGGAACACCCCAAGGTGGGGTCCTCTCCCCTCTTCTATGGCTTTTAGTCATGGACAAAATTCTTGTCAAGCTAAGATGTAGTGGTGTGAAAGCAGTAGCGTATGCTGATGATTTGATTTTATTGGTCTCAGGAAAGTTTACCACAGTGATTAGCGAAATCACTGTAGTGGACTAGGGGTTAATCAGAGTAAAACGGAACTGATGCTCTTTACTACCAGGACTAAAATACCTACCTTCACCCCACCTCGACTTAACGGACAAACTCTATCCTTATCTTCTAAGGCAAAATACCTCGGAGTTATTCTTGACCCCAAATTGAATTGGAAGGTAAATATTGAAGAACGGGTTAAGAAAGCCTGCATAGCTTTCTATGCCTGCAGAAAAACATTTGGTAAGATGTGGGGCCTACAGTGGAAAATGATCTTGTGGACGTACACTGCCGTGGTTCGACCGATTTTATCATACGGATCGATTGTGTGGTGGCCTGCACTTAGCAAACAATATAATATTGAAAAACTTAAGAAGGTACAAAGAACGGCTAGCGTTGGCACTACAGGAGCCCTTCGAACTTGTCCAACAGATGCCCTTAGCGTTATCCTGCACCTTCTACCACTCGACCTTTATATAAAATATCTAGCGACATGCAGTGCTGTAAGACTAAAAGAATCTAATTGTTGGTTTTCAAAACCCTATGGTCATGGAAATAGAACAAAATTGATTCCTCAGGATATTTTTCTAACGAACACCGACTACTGTATTCCCCCTCTTGGCCTAGGCGGGGACTTCAAAGCCGTTTTTCCAACCAGAGAGGATTGGAAAAATGACATTGTTACGAAGGACTACGACACTATAATCTTCACTGATGGGTCTAAGATGGAGTGCGGTGTTGGTTCTGGAATTTTTTCTAGGACCCTTAATATATCCAAGTCCCTCAGACTACCAGACTTTGCTAGTGTATTTCAAGCTGAACTACTAGCAATCAGGGAAGCATGCAAGTTACTCAAATCAAACCATAATCAATTCAGGAACACAGCAATTTGCTCCGACAGCCAGGCTGCCATTAAGGCTATTAAATCGGCTACATCCACCTCTGTACTTGTCCAGCAATGTCGAGATGAACTATCAAGTCTGAACATTAACCTCCAGGTCACTCTCATTTGGGTTCCAGGTCACAGTGACATAGAGGGTAATGAACGGGCTGACGTCTTAGCTCGACAAGGCTCGGCCCTTCATAGCTCACTAGCGGTAAATGTAAATATGCCTATTGGTGCTATGAAGAGAAATATTTTCTCGATTTTTCTCGATGAATCTAACCTCAGATGGAGCAGCCTTACAAACTGTGTCATATCAAGAATGATATGGCCATCCTATAACAAAACTCGTTCTAACGATCTTATATGCAGACCCAGGCGCGATATAGCCAGGATCACAGCAATATGCACCGGACACTGGCCCATAGGGGAGCATGCAAGGAGGCTGGGAATCCCCTACAACTCCCACTGTCGTAGCTGTGGAGACCCTCAAGAAAAAGAAACTGTAGTTCATTTTCTTTGCAACTGCCCTGCTTTAGCCAATTCTAGATTGTCATCTTTTGGAAAGGCCTTCCTCGATGACCCAAAAGAGCTTTCTGAGAAGAAAATCAAAGATCTGATTATCTTTCTGAATGCGACTAAATGGCTCTAACAATAGTCCGTTAAAGTCTATAAAGCCATATAATTCCGTATTAAATCCCTACTAGGTTAACACAAGTAATTGGTATCAAAACGGCGCACTCCAGCGCTAATTGAGTCGCGAGGCCAGGGCTAGCGACTGCCATCTCTACCTACCTAAGGGTCGCTGACTTATGGTATTAAAATATGCATCATAAACAAGCTAGCCCAAAACACTTGAAGTGCATGGCTATTATGCTGTTGCTGCATTTTATGGGAATTCTTATTGAATATCGAAGTATAGTTAAATACCAATACAGGCATTATTTTATTGACAAATTTTGTATAAGAAGAGAAGAATAAAATTAAAACACTCACTTCTTCTTATTCTACATTCGAAGATTGTGTTTCACTTAATTAAGCAACTCGCTGGAGTCAAACCAATTTTTGATATAATTATAGTAATATAGACGCCCTAAAGAGCTACTCGCTTTTGGGTCAAGGTTTACTAGGCTACTCGCCGTACCACGTCTAAATTGCTAAGGAGTAAAAGTCAAAATATATATATTCCAAGCGTTATCCAGCTACAGACTTTGAATGGCGATCTTGCCAGACTAAAGAAGAAGACTTTGAGCGAAGCTGACAAGAAGATCTGCTCGAGCTCCGACAAGACAACCTGTGCTGCAGATTTGATAACTTTCAACCGGTCAGAGGCATTTACACCATTGACATCGTCGACGATATCTACAACCAACAAGAAGAAACAAGACGTTGCATAGGACACATCCACTTAGATGTCAGAGAAAATTTGCCTGGCTTTGGCAGCCAATCTAATAGAGCAGGCACAAGCTCTAATTAACCAACCAAAAACAGTGGAGGCAAGACCAAAACCTATCAGTATAGAGGATTATAATAGAAGAAACAGCATAAAACGGATACCTGAAGCAAACATTCCACCAGTAAGCAAAAGAGGGGGAAAACAGGTGAAGCTCAAACAACACCTCATCAAGCTGCATAGACGAGCAAACATACCTGGCCTATCCTCAGAAGGAAGACAAAAATATCTAAAAGAGATAAGAAATCTGAAGGCAGCTATCCGCTCCTCCAGGCAGAAGAAAAGAAGACAAAGACAACAAGACGAAAAGGAGTTCCATAACCTATTTGAGAAAATGGTAGAGAACAACAAAAAGCGTCTCTAAATAATGGGTAAAGGACAATCGAAAATAGAAGAGGTAGTTGTGAACAACAACGGACCTCAATTGAATAAACTTAATGAAAAATCTAACTATGAAATAGACTTTTTATCAATTTTATTAGTTATAATAATAATATTCTTCTTAAAATACGTCCACAGGACAATTAAGAGAAAATTAAATAATATCGTAAAAAAAGATATCATAAAAAATAATATTATAGGCAGACGAATATCTGTGTAAAAAAAAAAAAAAAAAAATTTTTTTTTTTAATATACATATGTATTCTTTAAAATTATTATGTAACAAAAAATTTATGGAAAATCTGACTAATATTATCGTAGAACTTCACCACATCTTAAAAAACCTGAGAAAAGACGGACCGAATAGAAAAAGGTCAAAAGAGTCAGGAAAACAAAAAAAAGAACAAGTTGAAGAAATTTTTTAAAGTGCGCGTATTCAGGCTAAACTCTTAGAACAAACATTATCCGAACAAGGGAAAAACGACCTTCGGCCACTTTACGATAATTTAAATAGATATCATAAAGAGGCCTTAGAAAGAATTACAGCTAGTATAAAGCAAGAAGACATAGAAAAAGAACCAATTTTAGTAACAACAAAAAATACAGACAAAATGGCAGAATTTGATTTTAGTAAGGAACAAAAGTTGCCTGTACTTAATTGCGAGGCAAATGACAAAAGAGCAGAAAATATTAGGGATTTCATAAATAATATAGAGTTTTACCATGATACATTAAATGAACTTTCAAAACCTATGCTAATCAAATTTATATTGAAAAGTAAAATCCAAGGAAGGGCATTGACTGAATTAGGAACCGCAAAAATTATAACAATTGAACAATTAAAACAAAATTTAATTGCGAAATGCGGAGATAAGGACACAATAGAGAGTATTCAAGCTAAACTAGATAGATCACGTCAAAAAAATCGACCTATGCGAGAATTCGTGTGAGAAATAGAACACTTAGTATCAAAAATGACAGAATTAGAAATAACCATACAAGGGGAGCAGTCTAGAGAAACATTAACAGCAGCAAATGAACGTAGAGGTTTAGCGTTTTTAAAACACGGAGTTAATGATAGATACAAGATAATTTTGGATAGTGCAAGGCATACAAAAATGCAAGATGCTATAACACATCTTTTAGATTTAGCTCCAAGTACAGCCCAAGTAACAGAAAATATCAGATATGCCAACAATTTTAGTTATTCTAATGCCCAAAACCAAACAAACCAGGGTTTTTCACCTCGGAGTTTTCACAATAACTACCGAAATAATGCTAATAATTCTAGTAACATGAATAGAAATTTTCCACGACAAACAAATTTTCATAGCAATTACTTTCAAAATTTTCCAAGGCAAAATAATTTTAACAATAATAACAAATACCAACGATCATATTACCAACCACGTTTTAATTCGCCTCAGAATAACAATTCTATTCAATATAATAACACTAATAGAACCAATCCAAATAACATAAATGGACAAAATAATAACCAATCTAATTTTTATAGAAGGGACAATACTTATCAAAATAATTCCAACATAAGAAGCAATGAAAGAAACGTGGTGAAGAATAACCGAAATAATAATAGGGAAAGGGAAACAACTTATATTATAAATGAGGGAAACGAAATACCCACCGAGGAGGAAGCCGACCTATCGGGGGGAAATCTGTAAGCCCAATACAACACATAGCTATATGTGCAGGGGCATAACAAACGGCCTATATGTAAAATTTAAGATTAACAATAAATCAGGTATAAGATTTTTATTAGATACAGGAGCATCAATTTGCACAATTAAACAAGGAGTTCTGGATAAAAATACAAAAATAAATGAAAATAATAAAATAACAATACAGGGTATTTCCGGTAATTTAAGAAAAGTAGGCACTAGCATAAATAGCGTTACAATAGGACAACACGAAACATCCTATACTTTTCATGTAGTACAAGACTCATTTCCAGTACCTGTAGATGGAATCATTGGTGCTGATTTTCTTAAAGATTTTGGGGCAGTAATAGATCTAGAACACTTTGTATTAAAATTATCTTCAGAAGCTTTCCAAATTTCACTTCCAATATTAAACTCAGAACAACTTATTTCACTTACCATCGCACCCAGATCCGAAGCCACCTATTGGCTTAATAGTAAACATTTAGATACAAGAATATTCGATTCACAAGAACTTTGTGAAGGAGTTTTTATGGCGAATTCTATTTCTCAGTCGAGAAACGGTAAAATTCCAATTAAAATTTTAAATACCCGAGAATCCGAAGTAAGAATCAAATGGATAGAACCTAAGTCCACACCAATATCAGAATACCATACTATAGCATACGAACAAACCATAAAACCTTCAAATTTACGAACAAAACAGTTACTTAAAGAAATAAATTTCGAAACTCTTAATGAGGAGGAAAAATATGAACTCAAAGCTATATGTTCAAAATTTCAAGATATTTTTCACCTAGAAAGCGACAAATTAACATACACACATACAGGTCAGGCCCACATATCACTCAAGGAAGGAGCTACTGCAAAATATACCAAACCATATAGACTACCTCATTCTCAGAAAAAAGATATTCAAATAGAAGTAGAAAAGATGCTCAAAGATGATATAATAGAACCTTCAACATCCGCCTGGAACTCACCTATTCTTGTAGTTCCCAAGAAAAAAGATCCCATAACGGGAATACAAAAAGTCAGATTGGTAATTGATTATAGAAAAGTAAACGATGTTATTGAGGATGATAAATTTCCAATATAACTGACATATTTGATATGGTTGGAGGTGCAACATATTTTTCATGCATAGATTTAAGTCAAGGTTATTATCAAATGGAATTAGAGAAAAATAGCAGACCTTGCACGGCCTTTTCAACAGAAAACGGACATTATCAAATGAAACGACTTCCCATGGGTTTAAAAATATCACCCAGCACTTTTTCAAGAATGATGTCTGTAGCTATGTCAGGTCTAACTTACTCACGTTGTTTTGTATATCTTGACGATTTAAAAGTCTTCGGTAGAAATTTAAAAGACCATAATAAAAATTTAATGGAAGTTTTTGAAAGATTTAGGGAAGTGAATCTTAAAATCCATCCTAGAAAATGTGCTTTTCTTAGAAAAGAAGTTTTATATTTAGGACACATAATATCTAGTAATGGTATTATACCAGGTCCATCTAAGTCGAATGTAATGAAATATTACCCAACTCCCAAAAACGCAGATGGAGTAAGAAGATTCGTAGCATTTGCTAACTATTACCGAAAATTCATACCAAACTTTGCTACACTGGCAATACCTTTAAATCGGTTATTAAGAAAGAACGTAGATTTTAAATTCTCTGAAGATTGCAAAACATCTTTTAATTTACTTAAAGAAGTGCTAATAAGTCCAAATGTTTTACAGTTCCCAAATTTTGAAAAAAAAATTCAATTATGATGATAAACCAATTGCTTACGCAAGTAAATCTCTTAACAAAGCAGAAAAGAATTATAGTACTATAGAAAAAGAATTACTTGCTATAGTTTGGGCAGTAAAGCATTTCAGACCGTATCTTTTCGGAAGACGTTTTAAAATACTAACCGATCATAGGCCTTTAGTATATCTATTTTCACTTAAAGAACCTTCCAGTCGATTAACCAAATTTAGACTATTAATAGAAGAATATACTTTTTATGTAGAGTATACACCAGAGAAAAACAACTGCACTGCAGATGCTCTAAGTAGAATACAAATTCATTCAGAAGACTTACAAAAACTTTACGTTTGTGTCACAACAAGAGCACAATCAAAGAAATCCGATATAAACAAAGAAAATCCCCCAAAAGAAAAAGTAGAAAAAGAAAAGATCATCAGTGAACTTTTAAAAGCTCCGGAAACGGGTTTGAAAGTAGTTGAGTTAAAAATAATTAGCAGTTTTAAAGAGGAAGATGAAGATTTTGCAAAAATAAAGGGTACTAGAGTATTAAGTCCAAATCTTATATTGGGATATATTCCAGGAAGTAATTGTTTAATTTTAAACCGGTCCAAGATAAGTACTAATGCCCGATCGGCATCATTTGACAAAATGTTGTTGAGGGACGTACAGAAAAATTGTGAACCGCAAATGAATAATGAAAAGGAATCCAAGAATGGCACTATTGACCGATCAGCATCATTTGACAAAATGTTGTTGAGGGACGTGCGTACAATTTGCGGACCTTTATCAATTAAAAATATTTATATTACTAAAGAAGAATTAAAAAAAATAACAAACGGCCGTCATAAAGAAAAAATAAATATATTAAAGAAAATGATAGAAGGAATATTTAAAGAAAGTAAAATAAAAGTGCACATAATAGATGAAAAAATTAAAATAACAGACCCTTGCAAAATTAAATTAATACTAAATGATTATCATATGTTACCAACGAGTGGACATGCTGGTATAAATCGCATGTTGCGAAACATTAAAAAAAGATATTATTGGACAGGCATGCAAAACGATGTGATGACATACGTTAAGCACTGCCCAATATGTCAACGTAACAAACATATACAACCAAAGAAGCAACCTATGACTATAACGTCAACAGCAGTTCAGGCTTCGATAAAATTTTTCTTGATTTAGTAGGACCCCTTGACGAATCAGAAAATGGGTCAAAATATATTCTTACTCTTCAAGACGAATTAACTAAATTCACTGAAGCAATAGCTTTACCAAACAAGGAAGCTAATACAGTAGCTAAAGGGCTTGTCGAATCTTTTATTCTTAGATATGGAGTTCCTAGAACTATAGCATCTGATCAAGGTACCGAGTTTACAAATAAAGTTTTTAAAGATATGTGTAGTTTGTTAAAGATAGAACAACTACAGTCCACTGCTTACCATCATGAAAGCATTGGAGCGTTAGAGAATTCCCATAAAGTCTTAGGAGCTTATCTTAGGAGTTATGTATCGGAAAAACATACAGATTGGAGCAACTGGCTACCCTATTATGTTTTCTGTTACAACAATTCAGTACATTCAGAAAGAGGGTACACACCTTTTGAATTAGTATTTGGAAGACAATGTAATTTACCTTCCAATCTCACAAATAAAGTAGATCCAATGTACAACTACGAAGACTACGTGATAGACTTAAAACACAAACTACAAATAGCTCATAAAGACGCTAGGGATACTTTGATAAGCAAGAAAATTAATAGGAAGACGAGGTACGATACAGATGTAAAAGCAAAGGCTTCAGATTTTAACGTAGGAAGTCTAGTTTTGTTAAGAAATGAAAATAGAAAAAAGTTAGACCCAATCTATATTGGTCCATACGAAATACTATCTCAAAATGGGGTGAACTGCGATATTAAATATGAAAACAAAACAATTACAGTTCATACAAATAGATTAAAACCTTTTTATATATATATGTTATTATTGTAGGATCGTTAGAATTAAGAGATTAAATACTAAAACTATGTACATGATTAAAAAAAAAAAAAATAAAAAAAAAAAGTTATATAAGAATAATTAAATATATAAGTACTTAACTATCATTTAGTTTTATACATAATTTTTATTAACCCGGGTTAACTAGATAAAAACTATTAATAAATTAAAATCTATATATTTACAAAAAAAAATGTATTAGAATTATTAAGTTAAGTAGATGGGAATCAAAAAAAAAATATATATTATGTAATAAAGTAAAGAATACATAAAAAAAAAAGAAAAAATATTGTAAGACAGAAAATTGTAAATACAAACAAAAAATATCAAATAACAAACTAAGCAAGATCCCTTGATGTACAAGTATCGCATAAAAAAGAAGAAATCATTCCATGTTATGATTTCTCCTTTTATCCCAGGAAGGGTGGTGTGAAGGGATCGCACCAGCGATCACTTAATTAATTGCCTCAAACCTCAAAACAATTAATAGAACATTCAACCTGTTTCGATGTTTAATATCCATATTCCCATCGCATTACATTTCATGATCAGCTATAGCAAAGCCAAAGCACAAACAATACAACATTCATATTTCCTTCGGCACACTCAGTGCATTGTGCATATAGCTATAAATAAATGCTCATATAGTTCAACTGGCACCTTCAGTGCACAAGCTATATAATATGACACCAAATATACAACAACACTTTCAGTGATTGAAGAAAAACAAACATAATTAAGGGTCGCTGACTTATGGTAGTAAAATATGCATCATAAGCAAGCTAGCCCAAAACACTTGAAGTGCATGGCTATTATGCTGATGCTGCATTTTATGGGAATTCTTATTGAATATCGAAGTATTGTTGAATACCAATACAGGCATTATTTTATTGACAAATTTTATATAAAAAGAGAAGAATAAAATTAAAACACTCACTTCTTCTTAATCTACATTCGAAGATTGTGTTTCACTTAATTAAGCAACTCGCTGGAGTCAAACCAATTTTTGATATAATTATAGTAATATAGACGCCCTAAAGAGCTACTCGCTTTTGGGTCAAGGTTTACTAGGCTACTTGCCGTACCACGTCTAAATTGCTAAGGAGTAAAAGTCAAAATATATATATTCCAAGCGTTATCCAGCTACAGACTTTGCAGTATATGCTGAGCTTGTTGTTGTTTTCTATCCAAGTAGAAAGTCTTACATATAGAATCGTAAAGAAAATCTTTCTAAGAGAATTAAGAATGGAAATTCCCTTATAATTTTAAACCTGGCTTGCGTCCCCTTTTTAAAATATAGCAAAAATAAGAGCTTTTGTAAAACTGGCTGGCACAGAAGTATTGCTATAAATCAAGTTGAAAAAGTTCACTATGTATTGTTTGAGTTGTTTTGTTGCGTTTTTATAGAATTCAGCTGGAATGCCGTCACTACCCGGAGCTTTGTTGTTCTTCATAACCAGAAAAATTGTTTCAAGTTTTCTTAAAGAAATTTGAGAGTCAAGTTCAGACACATGCACATCCTGTAAAGCATAGCTAAAAGTATGAAGGTTCTCCTCCGCTGTCAATACAGTTCTAAAATGTGCCGCCATTGTATCAGCATCGAGAGCATTCTTCATACCTGGGTAACGCCCCCCCAACTCACGTACACTAGACCAAAATTCTTTAGAGTTTTTGGAATATTTTAATTTAGTTTCAATATTCTCAAGATATAACATTTTTTTAGAAGCATATTTGCTTAAACTCTGTTGGCACGCAAGTACATGTTTTTGAAAGCAATGGCGTTTGTGGATCTAAATAGTTTCAAGTATCTGAAAGAAAGTTTTCGAAGGTTTCAACAATCTTTGTCAAACCATTTGCATTTAGGTGTTAGTGTAGAGTTTCCAATTGAATGTGAAGCTGAAGCGAAAATGATCCTTCTTATGCTTTCATCAATTTGTTCCACATTGTTTGACGATTGAACCGGTAGAGTGTTACAATAACAACAAACAATTAAAAAAAGCATTGAAAACCATTTATTAGAACATTAATCGACTTAAGTACATATTTGATTTCTCTTTTTTCTTCTACGAACCATGATTTTGATTTATTGCAACTTCGGTGACTGAAATACGCCTTTTCTTTGGCGAAGAAAAAAAAAAACAAAGGAGGGCTTCCTTTATCCGCGGAAATTTGTGTCTTTTTTATTGGATTTGCTAGTTAGTCGCCACCCCTCTGAATTCTAAAAAAAACAAGATAGTTTGAAGGGCGTTTTATTTATATATAACTTGATTTTCGAGTTCGTTTTTGACTTACCATTTTGCAATTCCTTGTATCATGTTGATGCTTGGTGCTTGATATTAGCAGGAAGGTTAAATACCTATCCTCTAAGTTAAAAGTGCTTTCATGATTGTGGTTGAGTTATTTTTTTTTAAATTAAATAAAACGACACCAACTTTTTCAATCAAAATAATAATAAATTTTGACTCTGATTGACAAGTATGATAGAGTGATCGACATACAGAGACGTTAGGATAGTTGTTTTGTTCGCCGCATGTTCGACGGAAGCTCTAATGTTGCTAGGGAGAAGCTGAACCCTTTTCTATTGAGCTTTTGTATGGAAAAAACATACGACTAGCAGTCCATATATAATAAGTCAATGGTTTTTTTGCTATTGTGGGTTTCATTAATTCACTCTCAGATGGCGCTGGCTTCAGTTGAGAAATAGATGATGTTGCTTGCCTAATATCAACTGGGGCTACCTTCACTTCCACGCTGCAGTCAAAAAATTCTGGTGAACTGTCTCCAAACATGTTGTTGACAAATGACATCTCGGCTGAAGATTTAACAACAAGACCTCACGCAAATTTATAAACGAACCTGTGGTTATTTATTTGCATTTTGTCTCCTTTGATGATAATTTTTGCTTCGGGGTTGATTTGAGCAAGTTTTGTTTTAAACTCGAACAACGTTTGCCTTTTTTGACGATATAACAACGTCTGTTCGCGAACGTCTGGATTTGAGTGGTGTTTCTTGAAAGTGATATTTTGTTCGGGTGAAGTGTCGGTTAAACCTCTTTTAATGCCGTTCATAGCGAAATCCCGTACAGCCAAATTGGATTTTAAAACTTAAAATACTTTTTACCTTTGGCAAATAGGTGATGTTTTCTTAGCACAAAATAATAATGAGGTGCAAATGCTTGTCTTTAAATTTAAAGTGTTATTAAAACTTTGAAATTTAATAAAATTTACACGTTTTTCAGGAGCTAATATTTTATCACACTTTTACTAATGACAGTTTAAATGTCAAATCCAGTTTAAATAGGTAATAGTAAATATATTGACTTCGTTCATCATTTCAGTTTGTAAACAAGGTGAACAAAACAGGTGATAAGTGTGATTAGGAGAATGCGATTACATAGTCCTTGATTTTTTTATGATTTTACATCCTTTTCACACTCTTTACGTTTGTAATTCCGTTTCATTTAACCATTTAATAATGAAATAAAATTACAAACACAACAATGTTAGCACACAGATTTGGAGAGTGGGTGTCTTCATAGTGGATTATTTTGTATAACTTGTTATACAGTTATATTGTTATACAAAAAAGTGGTCAGTTTCATAATATAACAATTCTTCAAATAGAAGCAACTTTTTTATGACGATACGCTATCCAGTGTATTATAAAGGTCAGTGGTGTGTCCCCTATTACACGATGATTCTTAACGTCTGACTCTTTTCGAACAAAATGAGTGCGAAAGAGAAGAAAGATAAGATGGAAGACCAGTTGCCCTGTGCGACGTGGGCCAAGATTTCTGAGACTCTTTTTGACGGTTTTTTTTAGCATTGTCCATATTTTCGTATTTTTTCTGTACAGACTCTCTACAAACCACTCAAACAGTATAGAGAACTGTCAATTTTGCATCAAGCGTCGAGAAGCTCCGTGTTATAACGCGTGACTCACAGGATGATTTTCAAAGAGGAATTCGAAAAAAGAGTCTGCAACGTTTTCATTAGAGACGAAATAAGGTAATTTGACAAATCACAGAAAAAGTGTTTTCGTTTGTAATTTGGTAATTTCATTTGACAGCTCGTTTCATATTGGAATTTAAACTGGCAATTAATTCCTTTTTGTTGTTATTTTTTCTTTCTACTTCCATTGAGCTTTGACATTTTCGTGCAAAACGTTTTCAGAGCTCTTCAAACTGTGACCAATTGGGTGTATTTAAAGGTTTTGACTTAATTTCTAACCTAATTTCGTGCAAATTTGGTTAAAATTATCTCGTCTAGAAATGTGAACTTGTATGGGAAATGACATGATTTCCTATCGAATTTGGAAATTTTCAACAAAATTACCTCATTTGGCCTAATCACGTAGTATCAAGGGACAAAGAATCATGGTGTAATAGGGGACATGCCGGCTCCACTATACATGAGCCATGCCTGGACTATGAACATGTCGAGAAAAAGACCAATGGAGGCAGAAAAATCCATGTCTTGTCGACGACTTGTCGAAGAAAACCAACTTTTGTACAGCACATAAATATTGTTCAAAATTTGGTCATAGATTTGAGATTTCTCGTGCGTGAGTTTTTTTTTTGATTTTCGTTATATCTAGAGGTAAATATTTCTTCAAAAGTTGTTATTTATTTTCGTGACATCTGTTCCTATCATTTGAATTGATTATAGGGCTTTCCATCAGGCTTTTTCTTTCTAAGTGTTCCATCTTTTTCTCTAACCATCAACTGACACTTTGACGGAAAACATTTGATCATTCGGTAGTTGCATTATATTGTTCTATACCAAAATAAAAAGATTTATAAAGAGCCAATTCAGGTAAATATTTTGCTATTTGGCCTTAACTTGTGTAAAACTTGTGTATATTAGCCAATGCCTTGTTAAAAATGTATATTGAAGATCAAACTTTAATATCAATTTAATTTTAGTTTTTGGTTCTACTCCATATTCGAGGAAAACTATAGAATCTTCTATTTCTGCGTTGAGTTTGTTTCTTAAACAGTCTTATGAAGGAATGTATCTGCATTTTTATGGCTCTAATATTTTTATGATTTAACAGGGCTTTTTTTTATAACTATGCAATTTAATTAAATTTTTCTATGGTTCAATATTTTTTTTAACACTTGCAAAAAATATTTTGTATCCAATCAGTTCTGCCACCAACAATGTTTTCCCTCAAAGTGATTTAACTGACAAAGTATTTTTTTTTTCTGTCATTTGACACTGACGTATTCCCCAAGCGCCCTATTGTTGCAAAAAATAGAAGTAGTGGTGATAGAGAAATGAAACGACATGACATAATTTGCCCAGCGAAAAAATGTCTGCTGTTTGTTGGTTGGATTGTTGTTGTGATCTGTATGTAACACCCTGACTCCACAGAATATACAGATGCTCAACATCACAACCATAATCCAATCAACAAACAGCAGATTTTTTCTCGCTGGGAAAATTACGTCATGTTTATCTTTTGCAACAATATTCAACTCAAACTATAGGAACAAAGGTCATGTAGATACAACGAAAATCAGTCGAAAAACTTACACGCACGTAAAATATTCAAATCTCATGGTCAAGAGACCTGGTGGAGTACATGTCCACACATTTGGAGTTTGCCAGAGGTCAATTTGGAAGCATAAATGCCAACATAAAAAGTAAAGGTGACTGGCTGTCACTAACTTCTATTTTAAACTCTCTGGGCGGTAATAATAAAACCACTGAGCAAAGGAAAATTTAATATTTGTACGTTAATTTGAATGAATATTTCATGAAACTCGTGAAAGTGGAAACTAGCTATAACTCCAGCCTATATACCTGGTGGTAACGCACACGGTTTATTAATTCGAAAATTATTCAATATAAAGAAGTTTAGCAATGACGTCGCTGAACAAATTCAATTTTTCAATTTTTCCATCAAAGCGATGAAAAGAGCCAATATCGAAATCTCTTTTGGCTCGTCTGTACTAGATTTCTATATTGAAATAGAAAACGAATGACGAGCATTTCTAGTGGATGCTAATAGCAACTAAAAATGGTATAAGTGATTGCTATCAGAAAAGAAGTTTAGCAATGACGTCACTGAACAAATTCAATTTTTCAATTTTTTCATCAAAACGATGAAAAGAGCCAATATCGAAATCTCTTTTGGCTCGTCTTTGCTAGATTTTTAAGTTGAAATAGAAAACGAATGATGAGCGTTTCTTACTTACTTACTTATCCGGCTCCCGATCCATGGAGGGTCTCTGCCTGAGATATTGCGGTCTTCCATCGGTTGCGGTCCTTCGCACACTCCCTCCAGTCGTCGAGACCAAGCGCTCTTGCGTCAGAAACCGCCTGATTTTGTAGCGGAGGTTCGGTCCTCCTGGTCGTTTCGAACCTGGGAGCTGGGATTCGAAGATTTTTTTGGCTGGAGCATTGTTGTCCATTTGCTCGATGTGGCCGAGCCAGGGTAGTCAGCGTGTTTTGGCTCTTTGGACTACATCCACATTTTGGTACAGCTTGTATAATTCACCGTTAAATCTTCTCCTCCATTCGCCCTCCTCGCATATTGGACCAAATATCCGCCGAAGAATTTTTCTCTCGAAAATGCCCAGTATCAATTCCCCTTTTTACTTATCGTCCAGCACTCGGCACCGTAGAGTAGAACTGGTAAAATTAGCGTTTTGTATAGTGCGCACTTTGTCTTCCGGGAGAGGAGTTTTGAAGCCATTTGTTTGGCCAAACCAAAGTAGCAGCGTATCGCTAGGGTAATTCTTCGTCGGATTTCCACTAAGGTGTCATTCGTGGGGTTGATGTTTGTTCCGAGGTAGGTGAACTCCTTGACTACCTCAAAATTACTGCTACCAACAGTGACGTTTTGTCCTAGGCGATGGACAGATGAAGCTTTGTTTGTGGATAGCATATACTTTGTTTTGTCCTCATTCACTTCAAGACCAACGCGTTTCGCCTGTTCATCAATAGCTGTGAATGCTTCTAGTACAGCTCGCTTGGAGCGGCCGATGATGTCGATGTCATCCACATAGCCAAGCAGTTGCAAAGACCTGAAGATAGTGCCTTCCAGGTTAACATCACTTTTGCGAACTATCTGCTCCAGGACTAGGTTGAAGAAGTCACATGATAAGGCATCTCCTTGTCTGAACCCTGGACCCATGTTCTGTAACTATCGAAGCGATAAAAATAGTCGAGAAACGATGATAATTGAAACAAAATTAATTTTATCACATCATCGGGTTTCTGTAACTTTGACAATCGTTTATTTTATCGACTGAAACAATCGGGATAGAAAACCTGGAAAAAATCGATAAAATGGGTTTCTGTATCTTTGAAAGTCGATAAGTTTTTCATTTTATACTTCAAAACTTATCGCTGACCTTAAAGCTGGTGAGTAAAAGTAAACAAGAGAGTTTGAATACAAAAATTATCAAACATCGTGTTAGATTTTAATTTATTTTGTTCATTATCGTTGCATGTATCAAAACCCAAAGTTGTAATCAAAAGTAATCAACAAATAAATCAGTATATAATTTGTGCATTAATACGAGTAGAACTGTTTTTTTTTTCAGAAAATAGCCAAACAACGATGTAAACTCAGATCTTGAAACAAGATGCTCTTCCAAAATACATTTCCTCCTTTATACACTGAAGCACGTTTAGCTAGAATCTTGCGCCAAAACATAAGGAGAAGTGTTAGATGGTAAAGCCCCATTTGCGAATTACAATAAAATGAAAAATTTAAATTTATTCTCTTTTAGACTTTTGGGCGAACCAAGTATAGGCCCCAGCCAACCCTATCTCTTGAATCAGGCCTAGAAAGTCTTGCAACTGACTAATATAGCTAAACTATCAAGATTGGGGGGCTTGTAGAGTGATAGAAGCAGCAGTGTTTTTGCTGTCGACTTATTTGGATACTTTTTTCAGCTTTGGAAAAAAGTTCGCATAGCATAAGCACTCTCAACGCATTGAATAGTTACATTTTAATTTGTTTTTTGATTATCATGCATGATGTATTAAATCTCAAAGTTCAACCAAAGGTTGTCAATAAATAAATCAATAAAGGTTCTGTGCATTGTTAGAACTTTTTTGTTTCTAGAAAATTGGCAAACGAAAAAAACCTCTGATTTCTTATGGTCAGTTGTACAAATAAATATTTGGTGGTTCAACAATTTTAATTCACCGACTTCGGCAAACTTACTGAACTTTGAATCATCGTTTAACCTGAGTAATTCCGCTGAAATCAGCCAATAAACATTTTTGAACAACGGATCAAAATTTGAACCACCTACAACCGGTCCTTACTGCGTAGAAAGCTCATTCTCTGCCAAATAATTAGATCCGAATGAAGTTGACTATATATGACACCATTGGTTATAAAGATCAAATAAGCAAAACAATAACATTCACGTTTCGTTGTAGTTTATTTGTCCTACTGGACATGGACTTACATCTCTCGACTTGGTGTACATAGAGAAACGACACAAAAGCAAAAGAGTCCATATCATTCGATTATTGCTAAAGCATATCAACAAATAAATTCCAATGACTTAAACATTAGTTTGCATTCTTTACATTTAAATTAGGGTTCTTAGCTGGTTTATCTTTTTTCAAATTAAGTTTAAGATACTGTGAAGCAATACTTGTCTCTTTTTTCTTTAATAGCTGGTTGCTTCTTGATTTTTGTATTCACTTTATGGAAAGTCTTTACATGTTGCTTAAGTTCGAACCTTTTACGGAATTTTTGTTCACACTTTGAACATTAAAATGTTTTCTTGGCATGAGTGGCTTTTCGTTGCAGGGGTATTTGACAACTGAATGGAAAATTCGTATGTGCCTTCGAACTAATTTGGTATTCTTTGTAGTTCTGAAATAAATACATATATTTACTTTTTAAATAAATGTCATAGAATGAGAACACCGTTACCTTTTTGCAATGAAACCAGATGAAACAACTGCAGCTACTGCCGGTGCATCATCATAAGATCGTCTTGACCGCCACTAATCATTCCACAGGACGACATATTCACGAGGGTGAATACCTTGAGACGTCTATCCGACTACCGGCACATTGTAGTAATTGGTTGATTATTGGCTGACGCACTAATTGAATGCACGATATAGATTGTATCTATATCGTGAATTGAATGTATTGAATGTCTCCAAAAACTTCTATTACTTACACTATTATCGCATAATAAAACAAATAACAAACACGAAGATTCCTCTTTTCACTTATTTTATGAATGACTAGAACATTTTGTAACCCTTCGTTTTCCACAGAGATAGCTAAATGAATAATATTTAAAAAAGATATGTATGTTCCAAAATAAATTATATTTCAAACTTACCACTATCTTAAGTATTCTCTATGGGGTACGGCAACATTCCAGAGCATGATCTAAATAAAATATGTAGATATGAGGCTTTTGATGTAAAATATTACAAATTATATACTTACATTCTTTTGGGCCATCAGAATATTCATCTTTTTAAGCGTTGGAATACACGACATACGACTTAAATAAAGAATAATTGTTTTGTTTTTAAATGTCAATATGACAATTCAGCTTATCGCCTTCCAATGGAAATTCCAGTCAAAATAGTTCAGGAATTGAAGTTATCGCGTTCAGTTACAGAAACCCGATTTTTTCCAGAGGCGATAACTGAGGAATGAGTTGTTTCATTTTTTAACGATTCGAAAAGTTATCGCCTGAGTTACAGAACATGGGTCCTGTACATGTTTGGAATAGCTCGGATGAGCTGTTACCCATTTGCACGTTGCACCGCGTATTTTGTAACGTCATGTGGCATAGCTGGATCAGTTTTTCCGGGATCCCGAGTTCGGACATCGCCAATAGAAGCTCTTGGCGACTAATGCTATCATATGCGGCTTTGAAGTCGATGAAAAGATGGTGGGTCTCGACTTGAAATTCGTTGGTCTTTTCCAGGATTTGCCTCAATGTGAAGATTTGGTCTATCGTTGATCTGCCTGGCCTGAAGCCACACTGGTACGTGCCGATCATAGTGTTGCAGAAAGGTTTAAGACGCTCACATAGTACGTTGGATAGGATCTTGTATGTAACATTAAGCAAGAATATACCTTTGTAGTTTTTGCAGGACATAGGATCGCCTTTTTTGTTGATTGGGCATATGGAACTAATTGACCAGTCGTCGGGCATACTTTCCTCCTCCCATACTTGGTTGATGAGCTGGTGTATGCACCCTACCACGACATCTCCTCCACACTTGAAGAGTTCCGCAGGTAGGCCATCCGAGCCGGCGGATTTGTTGTTCTTAAGCTTGTGGATGGCTTTCTTAATCTCTTAAGTACTGGGCGCTGGGACTGGATCTTCATTGACTGGTCTCATGCTTCTTTGTTCTACTGTCGCTTCCTCTACAGAATGCCCATTGAGCAGCTGCTGGAAATGCTGCTTAAACACGTCAACAATTCCATGTGCTTCGGTGACTAGGTTCCCTTCACTGTTTCGAAGAGCTTGCGTGCCGGTTTTATAACCACATGCCAGTTGCTTGGCTGTTTTGTAGAACCGGCGAGTGTTGGTGGCAGTGCTAGACTCCTCGAGATAACTGAGCTGAGAGGCTGCGGATGCTCTTTTCTTTCTACGCAGGGTTTTCTTCTCTTTCCTTCTCTTTTCACGGTACTCCTCTCTTGCTGCTCTTGTTTTCCGTTGCAGCATTTGCATTCGTGCATTTTCCGTCCTCTGCTTCAATATTGCGCATTCTTCGTCATACCAAGGGTTCTTTTTTTTAGGTGGTTGATAGCCTATGGTGGTCTCGGCTGTCTCCATAATGACGTTGCGATACAAGTTCCACTGGTTGTTGACACTTGTGGGTGGGGGTACGGCAGAGAGTTTCCCGGTTAATTGCTCACTGTAGTCTCTGGCTTTCTCAGATGTGCTAAGGCATGCAATGTTGAATTTCTTCCTTTGGGTGGTCTTCGCTTTCTTTTCATTGGACAGTCGGGCTCTGAACTTTGTCACAACAAGAAAGTGGTCAGAGTCCACATTTGCACCTCGGAAAGTTCGCACGTGCAAGATGTTCGATGCGTGCCTTGCGCCAATTAGCACATGGTCGATTTGGTTGGCGGTTCGACCATCTGAGGATCGCCAGGTTGCTGTGACCTTCGCCTGGGGAACCTAGTGCTACTTATCACCGTATTACGAGCTGCTGCAAAGTCGATAAGTCGAAAGCCGTTGTCTGTTGTCGTTTCGTGGAGGCTGTGCTTTCCAACTAATCCGCCAAAGATATTTTCCTTTCCGATTTTAGCATTGAAGTCTCCGAGCACGACTTTGACATCGTACTCCGGACAGGCTCCCTAGGCTCCGTCCAGGAGGTCGTAAAAGTCCTCCTTGTTAGACTCCTCCGCTTTGTCGGTAGGGGCGTGTGCACATATTAGGCTGATGTTTTGGAAGGTAGTGTAGTTTCTATGTGGAATCAAAGAAGAAATTTTTAGTTTAAACGTTTTATTTAACATAGAACTAAACTTAATTTAACTTCTACAACTAATTAAGAAAGAAATATAATTGATTTGGCAGGCACCCACTGCAACCGGACTCCGTGACGACTTGTTGAAAAAGAGGAAGTTGTTCCATTTCGCGATGACAGCTGCAAAGGTGATGGCAATGGGTGCGTTCGTTTTGTAGCGCGTTCTTTTTTGTGGTCGATTGGAACATTGCCGCTACAGGGCTCCCCCCTATGTGGGAAGAAAACGTAAAGGTGGTTGGATCGTCCTCCCAGACCTTGACGTTATGCTTGAGCTTTTTTCGTTTGTTGATTTTAATCCAGATGAATTAGTTGGGCCTTCATGACACCGGGTGCTTGCTAATTTGAAAGCCGGTTTGAGTCGCTGTATGGAAATGAAAACTTGTTTGTTCGGCATGGCGATTTTGAAAGCGTGTGGTTTGCGATCCAGCACAGCATAAGGTCCGGAATAAGCCGTTGCAATGGACGCTGAACATGATCATTGCGAACGTAGACGTGTGACGAAGTTTGTATGTCCCTTGGGATGAAAACTGGTTTCGAATTCCGGCTGGAGAGCGAGGGTGAAAGTCGTTGGAGTGTCTTTCTCAAATCTTGTACGAAACTGATGGGTTCCTTTGGAGCAGTTGGTTCAAAAAAATCTCCAGGAAGTCGTAACTCTGTGCCAAACAAAAGCTGTGCTGGTGCTGTGCCGGAGTCATTGACCATTGATCGAAGTCCCAGGAGAACGGCAGGTAGTGCAGTCACCCAACTTCCAGGAAGATGTGCGGTAAGAGCTGTTTTTAGTGCGCGGTGCCAGCGCTCCACCACCCCGTTAGCCTGCGGATGGTAAGCCATAGTGTGGATGCGTTTGTATCCCAGAACTTGGGAAAAACGCTGAAACAAAGCTGATTCAAACTGGCGACCTTGATCTGTGGTTAGGCGCAGAGGACAACCAAATCGAGCCACCCAGTTGAGAAGAAAAGCATCGGCAATAGATGTAGCTGTAGTGTCTTCAATTGGAATGGCTTCGGGCCAGCGCGTTGCTCGATCGATGCACGTGAGTAGGTAACTAAACCCGTCGCAGGTCGGCAATGGACCGACGATGTCGATGTGAACGTGCTCAAACCTTTCGGCTGCTGCGAATGTACCCAACGGTGGATTGGTATGCCTGTGAACTTTGCTTCGTTGGCAGTCATGACAGCTTCGAGCCCACTTTCCTATGTCGATGTTCATGGATGGCCAGAAGAAACGAAGTGCGATGGTTTTGCGAGAGGCTCTTATTCCTGGATGGCTGAGATTGTGGACCGATTCGAATGCGGTACGTCTGAAAGCTTTAGGTATAAAAGGTCGAGCTCGTCCAGAAGTTGTTTCGCATTCCACCTCTACTTCTGTACCAGGGAGAACAAAGTTAGAGAAATTAAGTTTTTGGCTTACCAATTTCAATTTTTCCAGTTCGGTGTCCTTCTTTTGTGCTACGGCTATGGCATTGAAGTCCATGTTAACCGGATTATCTATGGCTGCAATACGTGAAAGTGCATCTGCTGCAGCATTCTCAGATCCACTGACATGGCAGATATTGGTGGAGAACTGAGAGATGTATTCCAAATACCTTTGTCGCTGAGGTGTCTCTGATGTCGATGGCGTGTTACGAAGAGCAAACGTCAGAGGCTTATGGTCGGTAAGTATAACACAAGACCGTCCTTCGATGAAACGTCGAAAGTGCTCGATGGCCAGCTTGATTGCCAATAACTCTCGATCGAAAGTGCTGTATTTCTGCTGCCTCTCGGATAAAGCTTTTGAAAAAAATCCAAGGGGTTTGGATTTACCGTCAACAACCTGGAGAAGTACTGCCCCGACGGCTGTGTTTGAAGCGTCAGTCATGAGGCGTAACTCGGAATCCGGTAGAGGGTGTGCTAACGAGGTGACATCTGTTAGAGCTTGGCGACAGCGAAGAAAAGCCGTTTCAGTAGCTGGTGTCCAGTTTAGTGGTGTGTTGTCCTTTTTCCTTGAGCCATGAAGCATTTTACAGAGTGGTGCTTGGTCTGGGGCAGCGTGTGGCATGCTGAGTCTAAAGAAGTTTAGTGCTCCCAGAAAGCGACGTAGCTCGGTAACTGTTGTTGGCTTCGGAAATTCTGCGATTGATTTAATGGAGTCCTGTGGTGGTCTAATACCAGTTACATCAACTTGATACCCGAGGAATGTTAGTGTGTGCTTTCCAAACTCGCACTTGTCTGTGTTCAGAGTGATGCCATTTTGTTCGAGACGCCTAAAAATTTCCTCCAAATGGGTCAGGTGTTCTGCTTGAGAGTTGGATGCTATGAGCATGTCGTCTATATAGGTGAAAACAAAATCCAGGTCTCCAAATATTGAGTCGACGAACCGTTGTTGGGTTTGGGCCGCGTTGCGTAGGCCGAAAGTCATCCGCATGAACTCATATAACCCAAATGGGGTTATAATTGCAGTTTTTGGTACATCTTCTGGTGCCATGGGTATTTGGTGGTACGCACGGGCAAGATCGAGGCGAGTAAAAATTGACTTACTTGGGAGTATTAGTTGGAAATCCGTTAGGCGTGGCAGAGGATACCTGTCGGGGAGCGTAACAGCATTGAGGCGCCGATAATCACCGCATGGTCGAATTGAGCCATCCTTCTTTGTAACGATGTGAAGGGGACTGGCCCACGGACTTCTTGAAGGTCGACAAATGCCCTCACTCACCATACGCTGGAATTCTGCCTTTGCCAGATTGTAGAACTTGGGTGGTATTGGTCTTGCTCGACAGTAAACGGGTGCACCAGTTGTTTCCAGGTGATGTTGTACTGAATGCTGTGGTGCTCGGAGAGCACTGAGTGGAAGAGTGATTGCAGGATACCGCTGAAGCAGGTTTGCGAAGACATCATTCTGATTGAAGGCATTTAACGAGACTTCGTCTGATGATGTAAGATGAGATGAGGTACTGCTGTTGGAGTCCTGATCCACGAGACGCCGTCCGTGAATATCAATTAAAAGGCGGAAGAAACTCAAAAAATCTGCTCCCAAGATAGAGTGTGGAATCGCTGCACGGGTGAAGGTCCAACGAAAAGTACGTCCCAAGCCAAAGTCTAAAGCGAGTTTTGTTGTTCCAAAAGTTCTTATGTTTGTACCGTTGACTGCACGCAACTGGATTGGATCTGCTTGTAGTCTTGCTGTGTTTTTAACGGATAAAGTTGATATGGCCGCTCCGCTATCTACGAGAAATCGGTGGCCAGAAATTTTATCATGAATAAAGAGGCGATTTGACTTACCAGCAACTGTAGAAGCCTCACCTAAAGTTGCTGGTGGGCATTTCCCTGGTTGTAACTGCATGGTGGTGAGCACTTTTGAGCTTTTGAGCCGTATCTTCGGTGGAACCAACAGTAGCCTGAAGTGCTGTTATTTTGACGACCTTCTGACTTCGATCGAGTGCTGGTGCTTGGTGCTGTTCGGGAACTGCTTTTTGTCACATTTGAAAATAACTTTTGTTTGACCTCCTCTTCTAGTGCGCTAAGCCTCTGTAAGATGCTGTTGATGTTTTCGTTAACAGAATTGCTTGATCTGAGTGATGGAGCTGGTGGTGGTAGCGCGGCAATTGTTTTTGGTGAAGCGGAGTGGCTCATGATCTTATCTGCTACGTCAGCCAGTGTATTTAGGTCCCCTTTGACAGCGGAGAGTATGGCCCTCACATGTGAAGGCAAACGAGATAGCCACATAACCTGAAGAACCATATCTGGAGTGCCTGAAGATCTTGAGAGGTCACGGATCCGCCGAAGAAGCTGAGAGGGCTGTGCGTCGCCCAGATCTAGACCTTCTATGAGGCGTTGCAAACGCTGTTCCTCGTTCTCTTCGTACACTTCGATGAGCCTTGCTTTGACCTGAGCGTATTTGTTTGAAGCCGGTGGTGTCAGCAGAATGTCAGACACTTGTTCAAGGTCTCTCCGATCAAGATTCGCAATAACGTACTGAAACTTTGTGTCATCGTTGGGCCTGGAAGCTGAAAGAATGGCCTCGAGCTGCGCAAACCATAGAGATGGTCTGTCACGCCAAAACTGAGGCATTCTTGCAGCTACAGAAAGCCCTGATATAGCCATCTGTGGTGAGCTTAGAGGTAGATCACCGGTCGCTGTTTCGCCATCTGTTTTGCCTTGTTCGCCTTTGCTCATATCGTTGGCTTTTGATTGTGTGATTGATGATGTGACTCAGAAGCGAAGCGAGAAATTTACATAAATTAATATAAGCCAACGAAAAAAAACGATAACCACACAAATCGTCCGAGGATGTCCCAGATTTTGTTGGATTTTATGTGGTGTGGCTGATGGTTGAAGATTGAGGTTAGCAGTGGGTGCGAGAAAAAATAAATTTATGAAAATTATCCCAACGCGGGGTCACCAATGTAGTTTCTATGTGGAATCAAAGAAGAAATTTTTAGTTTAAACGTTTTATTTAACATAGAACTAAACTTAATTTAACTTCTACAACTAATTAAGAAAGAAATATAATTGATTTGGCAGGCACCCACTGCAACCGGACTCCGTGACGACTTGTTGAAAAAGAGGAAGTTGTTCCATTTCGCGATGACAGCTGCAAAGGTGATGGCAATGGGTGCGTTCGTTTTGTAGCGCGTTCTTTTTTGTGGTCGATTGGAACATTGCCGCTACAGTAGCTTTGATGCGGATCACAGCCAGGCGATCGCTGATCGGCTTAAAATCGATGACTCTCGTTCTAAGTCGATTTTTCACGACGAATCCGCATCCTAACATGTGCAATCTTTGATGACAGCTGTAAAAAATGTCGCAATCTTTTCTTTTCATAATCCCTGATCCTATCCATCGTATCTCCTGGATCGCGGTAATATCTGCCTTGTACCGCGTGAGGACAGATTCAAGTTTTTGAGTAGCACCTGGCGTATAGAGTGTCCTTACATTCCAGGTGCATACTCGCAGGTCGTAGTCCATTTTCGTTCCGGGTTGGGTTGCCATTTGAGGGGGGTTGTTATCCGAGGCTTCTCGCTTCTCTTTCATAACAATTGGTTTTTTTACTGTGGCCGGGTCGTTAGCCCAACGCACTAACCTCCAATCTGTAGGGCCATGGGTTTGGTGTTGCAATTCTTTCCTTGATCAACACTCGCACTTACAAGTTTAGCAAGTCATGACATAAAGCCAAGACCAGTATCCGGCGGTTACCAACTTGGAGGTCCGAGGCCCCCAGTTCCTACAACATCCAACCACGTTGAGCGTTTCTAGTGGATGCTAATAGCAATTAAAGCAATTGAACATTCTTAGAATGGTAGTTTTTCCTATTCAAGTATGCGCTTTCAACTCGATTTTCTGGCCTATTGATTTGGACGTGCAATCAACAACACCGATCACCCCTGGAAATCCCGTTTCTTCAAAAAATCTTGAAAAGAAATTGCTAGTTATGATTTCTGTTATTTTAAGATAATAACAAGATAACAACCTTAGTTTTATGGTTGGCCAGTGCACATATGAGGACTCATTTCGTCAATAAGTAACGATGCACTTTCACGAGTTAGCCGGTGAACCGCACGAAATTGTTCACCGGCATTTGGAATGGGTCATTTATATCACAAAGACGTCTTCGCTCTAATCTCATCGCATTTCGGGGGTGATATTGCCCCAAATAAATAAGAAAATGGTACATTCTTTACAATTATTTTAAAGTACTACAAACTAACTTTTTTAAGGATTAAATAAGAATTCTATTTCGCACTTCACAACACTTGAATTTTTTTTTTAATATTATTGCTAATGACGTTTAGCTTCCAGTTTCCAGTGGAATGAGAAATCAAAAAGTGTTGTTTCTCACACCGAGATACAGACACAGTTTATTTTTCCCGATCGAGAAACAATGGAATTTTTTGTTCCACATTTTCTCGATGCGAAAAGTTCTCGACCAAGTTACAGAACGTAGGCACTGGCTAGCCAATTGGCTACATACTGACTGTCAAATTCCTATTCGTGTATTTGCGGTGACAGGCGGCATGCTGCACTGGCTTCTGTACTGGTCAGTGCTCGGATGTTAATCCAAATGAAATAAATTTACTCCGATTTTCGGGAAAAATATAACTACTACGATATTCCCCTTTTTCAAAATAAAATAAATTAAAAACAACATTAGTGCTATGTCCCCTAATACAGATGATTCTTTGCGTCTGACTCTTTTCAAAATTCAATGGGTGTGAAGATGAAATCAGATGTTTTTTCTCCTTCGCACTCACAAAAATTCGAAAAGAGTCAGACGCAAAGGATCATCGTGTTATAGGGGCCTATGCGACAAAACTAACAAAAGAACAGAGCGTTACGAATGTTTCGCGTTGGTTCTGTGCCGAGATTTAACTAGTCGAAACCTCAAGTAGGGAGTGAGATGAGTCACTTTTCGACGAAAATGGATTTAGTAAGTGGGCTAGTGAAATGAAATGTCAGATTGGTCGTCGGATATTTCAGCAGTGACTTTTGGTGTATGTGTTGGTAAATTTACACTATTGAATAAGTATTGGTACTTTTTCTCAAGAACTTTTATCACACCTATTCATGACTATTCATGTATAGGAAATAAAAAAAAACAACGTTTGTAGATAAAAACAACCATCCTATATTGCCCTTTATTGATACTTTTTATTTTTATTATCATATGTGAATAAAAAAAATTATATTCTATTCACTCTGTCACTATTAACATTTAATTTTTCAGGATGAAAACTCGCATTAAACTTTAATTACGACAAACAAAATCACTGAAATCAAAGATACTCCATTATTAAGACTCCATAATATTTACATTGTTGTATTTGTTATTTCTTTTCGCGTCCATTAAAGCAGAATATCAAACATACTGCGAGTGACAAAGAGGTAAAATTTGTCTCTTTTTTATTTAGTCTTTTTCTTATGCTCAAAACCAAACTTTTTAACCTATAACTTATTTTAACCTGGGCCGATGAGTTGGTGTTACAGATCATTTAATATGGTCAGTTTTTTTGCATGTTTGTGTACAAATATAGATTTGTTTCAATATATAAGTGTTGTAAGTGATTGTGTTAATTCAATTGAATTTGTTTTGCATTGAAATAAATACATTAATGCCATTCATTTTTCTAGAATCTCATTACCATTTCAACTCAAATCAAAATGGAGCACTCAACCCAAGCGACGAATAACCTGGGTCTTATATTCAACCCTATTTCAACTCGAGCTCTCAAACCTTTATGTAAACGTAGTATATGTTGTAGTTACAGAATATTGCGATTAGTGGTTTACATGGATCAACATATCGTTCAACAGTGTTGGCAACCACCGATGTTAGATCATTTAAACGAAAAAAAACCATGTTATCAACCTGTGTTGCGTGCTTTTCAATATAGTTATTTTGAAAACTTGTTCCGATTCCATCAAGCAATGTTGCCAACAAAGTTGATCCATTTAAACCCCCTATTGGCTTGCCACTACTCGCTCGTGTGGCCCCAGGGTTAGTTCTTCAAGGTGTCAATAAAGTATCTTTGGCTGACATACACACACACAAGAAAAAAATCCAGTGAAAAATTTAGAAAAAAAATCTACAAGATCCGTGAAAAGTTTTACTTAAAAAAAAAATTATTGTCAACTTCGAAAATGTCCACACCTGCTCGTAGACGTCTAATGAGAGATTTTAAAAGGTAAATTCAAGTATAAAATCTCAATTTAATGGGTTCCCTCGAAATTTGAAGCTATAAGGCGACGTTCATATTGATATTTAAGGCGATGCGATAATTATAGATTATATAGTTTATGAAAATTACATATAAGAACTTACCATTGAGCTTGTGTATAATTTTGTTTGTAATGGATGGATGATATATTTAAATGTGTAAAAAAAATTATATCACCCCAAGATTTCTTTACAATTCAAAAACAAAAGAAAACGGATTATCAGTTAGTGTTAAAGATTTAACATTACGCTGTAAAACTGCACGTACCTAAAAATGAATCGATGTGAATTTAAGTAAAATAATACTTCAGAGTAAAAAGACAATTGATGCTCGGTGGTTCCACTTATTCTTTGTCTTTGGTACCAACAATTTGCAGTGTATTTTTTCCCAATATGAACCAGTCGTACCTCTATTGCGCTAAGTAAATATTGTCTTTTATACATGCGGGTATGAGAAATTAATATAGATTCTTAAAAATTTTGGTCATTATCTCCTAATTTCTCCATGTACTTACTTGCTATGACTTGGGTAACAGCCTTGCTTAGGTTCCACCCAAAAAAGCAAATTTGAGAAAAAAGAATAAGGAAAATGAAAATTCATCTCAATTTGTTTTGGAACTAACTGCAGGAAATAGTGATCAGAGTCAATTTTCGGCTCAACTTTCCATTACACATCTTTCTCTTGTCTATTCACAAACGTCAAAATAATTTATTATGACTGAACCTGGCGTTTGTTTATCTATTTTTGAGAGCAAAACGTCTGCCAAAATTTTTATTTTAAATTTGATAAGGTCCAAATGAATTTATTAGTTTTTGACATTTCCCAACCGCCATAAAACAGCTGCTAAATAATTCAAAAAAATTCAAAACATAAAATCAAATAAGCTGGCTGGAAACGTGATTACAACGCGCTTCCGACTTTCACAATCGAGACAGCAGACTTGAGGTAAGGAGTTCAATAATTTTGAATAACCATACGCGTCTCATGCGTGCGTCTTTATGTTCCGATTTAATTTGAAAAATATATTTGTTTTTAGTTACATGATTTTTTTCAAATACCAAGTTTTAATAAACTATTGAACTAAAAAACAGCAACAAAAAAGAAGACAAAAGACATGATGTCAAATTACAGTGGCTACTCAGTCATTCAATTACATTCTCCTACAAACTTTCAATCACAAAAAGAGTATAAAGTGAGCTTGAAAATCTGTGCAAACGATACCTATTTAGCTATCGTCTCAACGCTATCGTTTTGACGATAGCGTTTTGACGATTATCGTCTTACGTGAAGCAAATATTTTTTTTTCAAAACGATAGTCATTTTCAGTTTTACGGAATGCAAGACTATCATCAAAGTGCTATCGTCGAGTGATAATCGTTTAACGGAATGAGTGCCCTGCCCAACTCTATGCAAAACCTGCAGTTTTGAAGACTATGAGCAGTGGTTAATGGTACAACTTCTGCCAGTGGAATTGTTGAATCTGGTAAATTAAGAGAAGTTGATTCTTTGATTTGATTTTTCAAACACTATTTATACTAAAAGTTTATTTACATTCGATAAACTTTATAAATTATTCTAAGAATGATTGATAAATTTTTCTTAAATTAAGTGAAATATTATTATATTTAAAACTAAGTAGAATAAAGATATTATTTAAACTAATTTAATGGATCCTCACAGTACTCGCCCTCTAGTGACAACGATACCTGTCTGGAATATGAACTCTTCTGCCAGATTTTGTCGTTTGAGTGGTTGTCATCTGAGGTGAAATTGGGGTAACATTTTTTGTTTCTTGCGTTTTGTCTTGATCGTTTAAAAGAAATGCTCGGGGGTCATTCCGTAATTTTCAAAATGATAATCGTCAAAACTATAATCGTTAAGATGATCGTCAATGATTTGCTTCACGTAAATCAACCACTATCGTCTTGACTATCCGTATTTTAAAAATGCAATTTGAGAGCATTTGGTATTCCCAAACTGTGGATAATATGTCATATTGGCTGTCATAAATAACAATCTGCGTTGTTTTTGTGTCTTTGGTGCAACAAAAAAGAAGACAAAAGACAAGATGTCAAATTACAGTGGCTACTCAGTCATATCACAAAAAAAAAATATAAAGTGAGCTTCAAAATCTATGCAAACGATACATATTTAGCTATCGTCTCAACGCTATCATTTTGACGATTTTCGTCTTACGTGAAGCAAATATTTTATTTTCAGAACGATATCGCCCAAACGATAGTCATTTTCAGTTTTACGGAATGCAAGACTATCGTCAAAGCGCTATCGTCGAGTGATAATCGTTTTACGGAATGAGTGCCCTGGTTTGAGGCGGTCTATTGAGATATTTTTCTGGTGTCCTTTTATCTCGAGTGTGTAGTATTTGTTCGTCTTCGACTTCAAAAAACTTGGACCATCATAGGGTTGCTGAAGTGGCTTTTTAACTGCATCGTTCCGTAGGAAAACATGACTTGAATTTTGAAGATTTTTGCTAGTGAAAATTTTGTTGGAACCATGACATTCAGGTTGGATAGGTTGAAGATTTTGCATCGTGTCTCGAAATTTTTTGAGGAAATCATGATTTGAAGTACAATCAGTTGATATGAACATATCACCTGGGGCCTATAACACAGAACGACAAGTCAACTAGTTAACAATTACTTGTTCAACTATGTTTGTTTAACAAGTCAAAATCATTTCTGTAACTCAATAAAAAGATTAACAATTTTCAACTGGAAAAAAGTCCCTCGACTTGTTGAACCATTCCAACAAGTTTTTTTTACACGATGAGTCGTAAAGTCTTCGAAGAAAATATATTTGATCAAAAATCAGCGCTGTTCTTTTATTAGTGGACGAACTTTATATGTAGGAAAGACTTTCAGTAAGATAATGAACATTTTGTACAACGCACACGGACAAGACATGTGGCTCTATTTCAAAACAATTTTTTTCTTAAAATAGATTTGTTTATTTTTGATTCGATTCAGAATACTATTTAATCACTTTATAAACCACCACCACTTCCTTACCACTAAATAAATTCTAAACAGTCTTCTTGATTTGATCACTTGATAAACACTGTAAGCGTTTATATCTTACTTGTTGACTTTGAACGGGAACACTACGTTTTCCCGAAAATCATTTGCCCGTGTAACGTTTGCCCGCGGATTATAATTGTACCTTTTTGATTCCAATCCCGCAGCACGATATCCCGTGGATTCTATGGATTTTCTGGCGGGATTGGCGGCGGGATTGGAAAAAGTATTTAATACTTTTGAAAAGGATTTTTCGTATTGTTAACAAAAATATTTTATTTATGTAACTGACATATTTTAAGCGCGAAAAAAATTTATATTATTTAAGTAACTATTTTGGTGGATTTTTGGCGCGAAAAAATTAATCTTATTTTAGTAATTATTTTGATAGATTTTAAGTGCGAAAAAAATTAAAATTCTCTAAAAACGATTCTAAGCTAAGAAAATATAATTCCTGTTCAAAACGCTTAAAACCATTTTAAGCTTTGAAAAATTAAATTATAAAATATTTTTTTGTCTTCAAAAGGCTTAAAACAATTTTTGCCCATAGGTAAATTTCGCTTAGGAATCACCTTAAACCCTTAAAATTATCTTAAGCGTCCTCGTCACCCAGCCATCCCAAACGAAATTCCTGTTTTTATCTCTTACAGATGTTTGCCCTAACCAGTCCTAGTGAGGACTGAATTTTATGCCGGAATTTATTTTGTTTTTATACTTTTATCTGTTAGCTTCTTTGGATGTTCGTTCTTGTTGATTCTCACAGTTTCAAATCTCAGATTTATATGAAATTAATAAATATTATTGAAATTCTCTAAAAAAAGGCGATTATTCAAGGCCGATTTCAGTGCTTATGGTAAAGAAAACCATGAAAATAGCCCAGGATTTTCTCTGCTATCCAGCTTGAAACGCTTTCGATGTACAATTTAGCTGCAATAGTTATTTTAAGGACTAAATAAAAGATTGTAAAGGGATATTAAATTGACCAAGCTATGAATATAAGGTAATTTTTCCGGGCTAGGCAAACCACGCAAGGTACTGTCGACATTGGCGCCTGCCAGACGACTTTAAATACCCGAAGCGGAGCAACGGAGTTGCGTGAGTGGGACCGAGGACCCAAAAAAGAGGGTTAAAATCCTGAGAACCCGCGAAGCGGGCCACCCAAGGTACAATTTCTCAAGAAAAATTAACATCGGCGCTCAATTAATGCATCGAATAATACGAAAAATTGACTTTTATCTTTAAACGCGATGTTGTGTAAATATCCAATGGAACTGGTCATACTAAAAGCATGGTCAATAGGGTATTCTTTTTTAATTGGGAGAAGGATGGTTTTAGGGGGGATTGATCCTGCCTAAATTATGAGATTCCACATTTAGTTTTTAGCCCTGTGGTGGGCCGGTCTTTTTAGGCGGAAATGCCTTAGTATACTTACGTTTCTTTCTTGTTAATGTCCTGGGGCTGCTGTGAAATTGAAGTAAAAAACGAAGTGATTGTTTAACACGATTTATGTTTTATTATCACTTTTGGGTTTTCTTAAAACTATTTATACCAAACTAGCTGGCCCGCCCCTGCTTCGCTCGGGTAGAGAAAAATTTTTTTTAAAAAAAGTAACGGCTTGGCTCATTGCAAAAAAGTATCTGAAATGTAATAAATACGTAAAACCATTTCAAAATGTGTTTAAAATTTGAAACTGTATTTCACTCAATAATATATATAAAAAATATTTTGCGGTTGGTAACCCATCATATAAAAATAACCTTTACAATACAAAAGGAAATCGAGATCTGATACTTTTTAGTTTTTACCCCATTTCACTCTATAGTTTTGAGGGTAAACCTAGGAAGACATCTAGCCCTTAACCCATCTCCTAAATAAAGCCCTTTCGAACATCAAAGGAAAAAGGGAAAAAATCCGACATACTTTATTTTCCAATTGCAATTTTTTTACAAAATTTTATGCCTTAAACGATCCTTTTAATTATCTTTCAAACACCAAAAGAGTTTTTGAAATTGGATATATAGTTTCTGAGAATAGTCATCACAAACAAACAAAGCAAGATTGGAGCTTTATTTGTATAGAAGCTATAATTATAGATTGGGCTTTGTGGAATTAATAAAATCTACTAAAATGTTTTAGAAATTAGACCAAGAGCCGACTGAAAATCTGTTCCTTTGGGAAGGGTGGGAGGTCAAACCCGCTTGAAAATCCATCTACGTGTTAGGGTCATAAACACTTCAATTCAAAAAGAAAACCTCAAAAGAAAACTTTTATATTTGATAATGTCACAGATAACAAACTTATTCCAACTAAATTAAATCAGTTTAAATTAACTTGACAAATTATAATTACAGGAAGAAAACTTGTTGTGTTTGTTAATTGCTTGATAAAAAAGAATGACGTTACCGCTTTACCGAAACCTTCGTAGGCATCATCAGAAGATCCTACCAAAATATTTGTTAGAAATTTGACAGACAAAAAATGCACCAAAAATGCATTGATGGCAAACCGCTTTAGAGAATTTTAACCAAACTTCACCGAAACCCTATCAAAAGATTTGTTAGTAATTTGACAAAATGCACTTAAAATGCATTTTGCGGTTTTCCCTTTACCGAATTTTGACCAAACTTAACAAAAAGACCATCCTCAATAGGGAAGATAACTTTATATTTTTGAAATAAATACGTTTAGCCATTCGAACTTGATAGATTATAACGCACACAAAGAAATTTAAAAATTGGATCCCATTGTTTTATTAATCAGCAATTCCCCCTAAAAAGGCATTAAGCTAGTGGTTTATCATTCAGGCTCAAATTTAACACAATCCATTCCATTATATTTATCGGCTTCTTCACTGTTTCTCGATAAACCAATAATAATAATTAATAATAAAAATATATAGCTATGTTTTCATTTAACCAATATCCTGGATTGTATCTTTACATATTTTATTGCACTTCTTCAACTCTTCTTTTTTTTAATAATTGCTGGGCCAATCTGATGAACTGAATACCGAATTCAATAATAAAAAACTAATGAATCGACCCGAGTTAATGTCACAGATAACAAACTTATTGCAACTAAATTAAATCATTTTAAATTAAATTGACAAATTAAGAAATTATAAATACAGGAAGAAAACGTGTTATGTTTGTTAATTGCTTGATAAAAAAGAATGACATTACCGCTTTTTCGAAACCTTCATAGGCATCATCAGAAGATCCTACCAAAATATTTGTTAAAAATTTGACAAACAAAAAATGCACTAAAAATGCATTGATGGCAAACCGCTTTAGAGAATTTTAACCAAACTTCACCGAAACCCTATCAAAAGATTTGTTAGTAATTTGACAAAATGCACCTAAAATGCATTTTTCGGTTTTCCCTTTACCGAATTTTGACCAAACTTCACAAAAAGACCATCCTCAATAGGGAAGATAACTTTATAAATAAAATCAAAAAATTCGGCCCAGCCATTCTCGAGTTTATCGAGCCCGAACATAAGGCAACTTATTTTTATATATTAGACTAGCTGGCCCGCCCCGGCTTCGCTCGGGTAGAGAAAAAATTTCTTTAAAAAAAGTAACGGCTTGGCTCATTGCAAAAAAGTATCTGAAATGTAATAAATACGTAAAAACATTTCAAAGTGTGTTTAAAATTTGAAACTGTATTTCACTCAATAATATATATAAAAAATATTTTGCGGTTGGTAACCCATCATATAAAAATAACCTTTAGAGTCGAGAGTACCTAATGGTAAGTTATTTTTCTTTTGTTTGCCGCCAAGAAATAAGTGAAAACTTTGGCTCTTAATTACACATTTCGCAACAAATGAGAAAGCACTCACAATAAGTGGAATTTTCAGACATCAAACATTTTTTCGGGTGCAACTTATAATAGGCATAAAGTGAAATATCCATTTTGTCGGGTAGAATGTTGTTCGGGTGAAACTTACAGCAAGGCTGTATGTCTTGGGCGTACAATAGGTGTGTTTTCTTGTACGCATTTTCACTTTTAAAATAAAAGTTAAAAAAAGAAACTCCATCACCGGCCCTCCTCCATGAATAGTAGTTCGCTTTCTGTTCTTATATCTACATAGTTCATGAGCGGCCATGCTTTCGGAATTCTTTGCGTATTTATTCATGGAAATAATTTCTTAAGCCGCTTCATTGGGCCAACGCAACCAGTGCGCATTAAATAAAAACATAATATCTATAACTTTATCTGCGCTTCACTAACTGCAACAAAGAATGTGAAATGAAAAAAATACGTTTAGCCATTCGAACTTGATAGATTATAACGCACACAAAGAAATTTAAAAATTGGATCCCATTGTTTTATTAATCAGCCATTCCCCCTAAAAAGGCATTAAGCTAGTGGTTCTCAAAGTCCATTCCCTAAATTTAACCTTTTAAACACAAAAAGAATGTTTCAAATAGGTCCTGTTCTTTGAGCATAACCTTTCCAACATTAAAGGGATTTTAAATCGTAGTTTAATTTTGTATGTACATACAACATTCAGTAGATACAAAATTTTTAAATAAAAAAAAATCTGGTCCTAAATCCTAAGAAAAACTTTTCAAACAAAGACATATTTGTTTGAATTGGAATAACTTAATTTTTAAAAATATTAAGCCAGTGATTTCGAAACCTATACTTTATATAAAATTCCATGCACAAAAAGTGCGTTTTATATTTGAAACCATATTTCACCAAATAAAATACAAAAAATATTTCGCAGTTAATATATTAATTCTTTAATTATAACTTTTCAAAACTTTTTTTTTCAAAATTGAATTCCCTTTATGTTTTTACCCATTTCACCCTATAAAGAAAACTTGATTTGAAAAATGTGTAGCAATAAGCACATCCTAGAAAAATAACTTATGACACAAAAAGAAATCGAAATCGAATACTGTTTCGTTTCCTAACGATATGAATTTAAATCTCAGAAAACATTTAGCCTTGAACCCATCCTCTAAGTAAACCTTTTCAAACATAAAAAGAAAAATTAAAAATCTGACACCATTTTCTTCGTTTGCCCCCTTTTCACCCTACAAACACATTTTTTTTTACAAAATTTTATACCTAAGACTTAGTCTTTTAAATTAATCTTACAAACGGCAAGAGAATGTTTAAAATTGGGTATGTAGTTTCTAAAATCAGCCATCACAAAGAAACAAATAAAGCAAGATAAGAGCTTTATTAATATAGACGGATGGATAATGCCGTTAAATGCAGAAAGGACTTAAAAAAAAATTAAGTGGTTTTTTCACTACAGAAATTTTAAAAGAATGTTTTAATTTCATTCGAAACAAAAGACGTAATCGACTTAGGGTTAGTTCTGTTCTACGAATATTGATTTTAAAAAAATTACTAAAAATATAAAAATACACAAATCATTTTAAAAACATTGCTGGAGATTTTTTAAAAAAAAGTTTTTCGGCTTCCGAGTTATTTTATTCTATACAGGATATAACCGCAGAAGTTTTTCCCAAGATCTGAAATGGACAAATTCCAGTAGATATTGCTATTGGTTTAATATTGATGTCATTGCCATTTTCAAATTCACTTCAACGAAAGATGAACTTATCACTAATTTGTTTGGATGTAATGGCTAATTCAGCTAACTCCGTCAGCTATATGTTCCCGAGTTTATAAACCATCCTCACTCTACATTCGCACTCCAAAGCAGAAAATAAAAAAAGAATTATCATTCAGGCTCAAATTCCATTATATTTATTGACTTCTTCACTGTTTCTCGATAAACCAATAATAATAATTAATAATAAAAATATATAGCTATGTTTTTATTTAACCAATATCCTGGATTCTATCTTTACATATTTCATTGCACTTCTTCAACTCTTCTTTTTTTTAATAATTGCTGGGTCAATCTGATGAACTGAATACTGAATTTAATAATAAAAAACTAATGAATCGACCCGAGTTAATGTCACAGATAACAAACTTGTTGCAACTAAATTAAATCATTTTAAACTAAATTGAAAAATTAAGAAATTATAAATACAGGAAGAAAACTTGTTATGTTTGTTAATTGCTTGATAAAAAAGAATGAAATTACCGCTTTATCGAAACCTTCGTAGGCATCATCAGAAGATCCTACCAAAATATTTGTTAGAAATTTGACAAACAAAAAATGCACTAAAAATGCATTGATGGCAAACCGCTTTAAAGAATTTTAACAAAACTTCACAGAAACCCTATCAAAAGATTTGTTAGTAATTTGACTAAATGCACTTAAAATGCATTTTGCGGTTTTGCCTTTACCGAATTTTGACCAAACTTCACAAAAAAGACCATCCTCAATACGGAAGATAACTTTATAAAAAAAAATCAAAAAATTCGGCCCAGCCATTCTCGAGTTTATCGAGCCCGAACATAAGGCAACTTATTTTTATATATTAGATTATCTAACTTCCTATTCTTAAATCTAAAATTGAGTTTTTCTTAATTGCATATAATGAAATTTCTTCTTAAATACTACATTGCATAATTTTTCATACGGCATTCTTTTGTAACTCAGATTTACCATGACAACATATTTGTTTATTTTTGTTGCCCTGGTTTATTTCCTCATTCACAAATATCGCAATGCATTTAATAACCTGGTTCATTACTCGCAAACGTAAACAAAACCCCGAGTCAGGTGTCATATTGCTTCAATGCATTTTCGTCATCACCACCTTACTAGGTCATTCTTTAATTTGTTTATTTTATTGCAACAGGGCAGCAAAACATTTTGTAGGTCTCTACTTTGTTTTGCGCAACCCACGTGCGTTTATTTTTGTAAACAAATAGTGTGGCACATAATGCACACACTTGGTAATGACCTTAATTTTGGTGTTTAACTTAAATGTAATGATAATGACATTGATTTCTGAAAGGTAGTTGGTTGGTATAGTTGGTATATGATTTATACACAACACCTCCCCCTTCCAAAAATGATCATATTTTTGATTAGAAGAGTCAAAAATTGATTGGGTTTGCTGACGTTGTTAGATGAAGGGTCCATAAATGCATTGGATTTTCATTGAATAATACTAATTTGTATACCTCTAGATTACACAAAAAATGACAGCAGCAATAAAATAGATACAAAGTTTTAAATGGTGATGTATTTATAATATTATTTATGTACGTATGCATTTTCTTTTTCTTTTATTTTATAACTAGTTACAAATTTAATTTTACACTATTAAATAATAAATATACACAAAAATATAAAGTATCCATAGGTGTCATCATCGTATTTCATATTATTCGGCTTTCATTTGGTTTTCTTCGTTTCTTGATGGATTATATTGTCTTCAAATCTGCAATTTATTTCTTCTACCTGCATAACTTTATAGTCTCTCATTTTTGTATATGTTTTCAGGTATACTTCTTATTTATTTACTTTAATAATAATACAGAGTTTTACTTATCTAATTTTTAAATTACCATTAGGTAATAATTAAACATTTTAAAAGAAATTACAACTAGATAATGAAATTTTTGACTACAATTGAACAGTAATATAAACAACTTATTATTGATTACTGCAGCTATAAGACTAGGATAAAAGTAACAAACTATACTTTCAGTACAAATGGTTTCGATTTATTCTTCACAGATCTCAGTTTTTTAATAGGTTTACTTTTTCAAATAGATGAAATCGTTGTATATTACAATTTTTATATACATTTATATATATATTCTTTTTTCTCTTACATCTTAATGTTTAATTTTGACATCATATTATTATGATTTTATTTTGGTTTTTACATTGCCATTAAAATCTTACTTCGTATATGTTTATTAAACAATTAAACAACTAAAGTTTTATGTGTACTTAGGTTTATTAATTTACTTCTTCATTATTTGATTCTGTTTTTTGTTTTTTAGATATGTCGAAAGAATAATAAGACTAAGATTTGGTGTTATTATTTAATAATTTTGTGAAATATTTTTTTTTGTTGTTTATTTTTAAATTATTGAATTTTAATTTTAATTTACTAAGTTAAGTTCTAATTTATGGGGCTCACTATCTCCCTCTTTTAAGTTTTAATGAATGATAATGAATGAACTTGGGGCTCTAGTCCCTCTTTTATTATTTAATGAATTTGGGGCACTCTATCTCCCTCTTTTATTATTTTTTGAATTCGGGAATCTGGATACCATCTCATTTCTTCATCTAATAATTTTCGGAACTCCATCAGTTCTTCTGTAGATGATAGTAACTTCTTGTCGTGAGTTATGTGGCTTGTTATCATGCAGGTCAATTCACCGTCATCAAAACCTCTCAGGTGTTTTGGTATAGTAACATTTTTAAACTCATATTTAGGTGCGGATGCTGTCTTTTGTCTTCTCGTCCATTCTCGTGTAAGAAACTGTTCTACCATCAACAATGTTTGAAGTCCTGATATGCCCAATTTGTTATAGCTTTTGACTGTTTGTGTGTTTTGTTGTTAACGACCAAAAGAGTCCAATGAAGTCCTACTACTTCGATGGGTATGAATATGTATCATATTTGAAGATATCCGTATCCTCAACCCATTCGTCCGTGTTTCTGTTTTTTGTTATGTGTGTAGATATCGCCTGTAAGCTGAATATATCAGGTAGATTTTTATTAAAGGATCTCTTTTTAAACTGTTGAAGGTTGTAAAGGAAGTGATGCATCTGAACCTTGTTAATATGTCCTGTACTCATTTTGGCTATGAAATTGTTGTTCTATAATGATAAGAACGTTTTATTTAGTATAATTGTAATTTTCGTGGTCTACGTATCGATTTGTTTTCATTTAATTGAAAGTTGGTTGGTTTTGGTACAATATTGGATGGAGGGGCTGGAGGTGTTGGAGGTTTTGAGGGTTTTGGGGGTGGAGGTGGTGGTGGTGTTGGAGGCATGGGAGCACTTGTTGGTACATGTGTTATTGTTGTTGCTTTTGCAACATTGGGTTGTGGTCTAATTTCTCGTACTGATGATTGGCTTGGGATGTTATTTATTTGTGGTACAGGTGGTGATACAGGTGGTAGTGCAGGTGGTGCAACAGGTGGTGGACTAGGTCTAATCTCTGGTATGGTGTGGACAGTATGGTGGATAATAGGTCTTGAAATTTTAGGTAGTGGTATTTCGTAATCCGTCCAAGATTTCGTTGTATTTTTCTTTCTTTTGCATAGGAATCTCCCTAGTATCATTCCAATGACGCTTATCAGAGCTACTGTGCTTAATGAGATTGATGATATTGTGAACACTTCATGCTGCGTCTTCTGTGCACGCTTAATTTCAAACTCTTTCATATCTTTTTCCAAATCTGCTATTCCATACGCATTTTCCTTAACAATACCGTTTGCGTCCACTCCTTTTAGAATTAACAATTGTTTTTTTTGGTTCATTCTTTGTAAAAACATCTCTCATTGAGTCATTAAATGTTAGACTAGGTATTTTTAAATCAGGTTGATAAAATCTAAGTTGAATATGATCCGAATCTTCGTAGAAAATATTTTGACTGTCAATCTGAAAAAGACATGGTTGAAGTAACGATATAATACCAGTTCCATTCAGATTTGCTCCATCCCACTATCCTGAACACTGTATTTTTATTTTTGTTGGGGTTGGAAAAGAATAAAGCCACGAATTTTTTTGTGTCAATTTAATTAGGTAGTTTTGTTCATATGATTGGAACAAATAGTTGCATTGGTTTTCTTCATCGTAAGGGTTAAATATCAGTGATATTGAGCAAATGTGAGTATTTGTTCCCTTGGTTACCGGTGATTCCAGTGGTCCTACATACCAGGTACTATGGAGTTGAGTAGATACCTTTTTAAGGAGGTCATATTCTCGTTTTTTCATGAGTACGAATTCTTTTGTTCGTAAATTTTTTGCTACGAAGTCCTCTTGTATGTTAAGAATAGCCGGAATGTTATTTTTACTTTGAATAGGGAAAAGATGTATTTGTTGGAGGTCAAAAGGGCTCTGAACCTTTGGCACCTCATATATGGGAAATTTGATATTTTAGAATGTCATCTAATTGGTCAGTAATTGGTCAAGAAAGGTCAACTAGTCCTAGAAATTGGTCAGCCCTTGATAACTAGTTATAAAGACTTAAAGTTTCTCAAGGTCACTCAAGGTCACGCGTGATTTTTGGCACCTCATTTATGGGAAATTTACAAAAAAAAGATGCCATCTGAAAGATTAGTGGATAGTGATAAAAGGTCAACTATTTTCAGTAATTGGTCAGCTATAGTTTTTTTTCTATGAATTTTCAAAAATCGTTTCAAGGTCACAAAAAAAACTTTTGGCACCTCATTTGGGTCATTTAAAATAAACAAGTATGCCATTTGAAAGGCCATTTCACGGTCATAAAAGGTCAGCTATTTTCAGAAATTGGTCAGGCATAGTTTTTTTTTAATGAATTTTTAATTTATTTAAAAAAAAATTTCAAGGTCATAGCGATTTTTGGCACCTCATTTATGGGAAATTTGCAAAAAATATATACCATCTGAAAGATCTCTAGATCTATATAAAAGGTCAGCTATTTTCAATAATTGGTCAGCGATAGATTTTTTTTAATAATTTTTTTTTAAATTTCAAGGTCATAGCGATTTTTGGCACCTCATTTATGGGAAATTTGGGAAAATTGCATACATTCTGAAGGATCTCTTGATCTATATAAAAGGTCAGCTAGTTTTAGTAATTGGTCAGCCATAGATTTTTTTTAATGAATTTTTGAATTTTTGTTCAAGGTCATAGCGATTTTTGGCACCTCATTTATGGGAAATTTGGGAAAATTGCATGCCATCTGAAACATCTCTAGATCTATATAAAAGGTCAGCTAGTTTCAGTAATTGGTCAGCGATAGATTATTTTTTACGATTTAAACAAAAAAAAAAAAATTCAAGGTCACGAACGATTTTTGGCACCTCATTTGGGTAATTTTTGCAAAAAAAAATATACTATGTGATAGGTTACTCGGTCATCATAAAAGGTCAGTTAGATTCAGTAATTGGTCAGTCATATTTTTTTTTTAATTAATTCTTAAAGTATTTGCATGAAGGTCACAGTATAGATAGATTCGGGTAATTTAAATTTTTTTTAAATAGATATAGATCCAATAGATTCTGAGAAAATCATGGTGGATTAAATTTTGTCAAAAAATTTATTAAAATTTCCATAATCGATGGGTACGATTTCAGTTTGGCTGCATCTCTTCTTTAAGAAACCAAGTTTTTGAGGTGCCGGGGTAGGGAAATGACCGCCATCTTGAAAAAGAAAGTGTTTGGTTTAATCCACCATGATTTTCTCAGAATCTATTGGATCTATATCTATTAAAAAAAATTTAAATTACCCGAATCTATCTATACTGTGACCTTCATGCAAATACTTTAAGAATTAATTAAAAAAAAAATATAACTGACCAATTACTGAATCTAACTGACCTTTTATGATGACCGAGTAACCTATCACATAGTATATTTTTTTTTGGAAAATTACCCAAATGAGGTGCCAAAAATCGTTCGTGACCTTGAATTTTTTTTTTTTGTTTAAATCGTAAAAAATAATCTATCGCTGACCAATTACTGAAACTAGCTGACCTTTTATATAGATCTAGAGATGTTTCAGATGGCATGCAATTTTCCCAAATTTCCCATAAATGAGGTGCCAAAAATCGCTATGACCTTGAACAAAAATTCAAAAATTCGTTAAAAAAAATCTATGGCTGACCAATTACTAAAACTAGCTGACCTTTTATATAGATCAAGAGATCCTTCAGAATGTATGCAATTTTCCCAAATTTCCCATAAATGAGGTGCCAAAAATCGCTATGACCTTGAAATTTAAAAAAAAATTATTAAAAAAAATCTATCGCTGACCAATTATTGAAAATAGCTGACCTTTTATATAGATCTAGAGATCTTTCAGATGGTATATATTTTTTGCAAATTTCCCATAAATGAGGTGCCAAAAATCGCTATGACCTTGAAATTTTTTTTTAAATAAATTAAAAATTCATTAAAAAAAAACTATGCCTGACCAATTTCTGAAAATAGCTGACCTTTTATGACCGTGAAATGGCCTTTCAAATGGCATACTTGTTTATTTTAAATGACCCAAATGAGGTGCCAAAAGTTTTTTTTGTGACCTTGAAACGATTTTTGAAAATTCATAGAAAAAAAACTATAGCTGACCAATTACTGAAAATAGTTGACCTTTTATCACTATCCACTAATCTTTCAGATGGCATCTTTTTTTTGTAAATTTCCCATAAATGAGGTGCCAAAAATCACGCGTGACCTTGAGTGACCTTGAGAAACTTTAAGTCTTTATAACTAGTTATCAAGGGCTGACCAATTTCTAGGACTAGTTGACCTTTCTTGACCAATTACTGACCAATTAGATGACATTCTAAAATATCAAATTTCCCATATATGAGGTGCCAAAGGTTCAGAGCCGGTCAAAAGGTTCCAAATTAAAAATTGGGAGTATTATTCGTACTACTAATACTCCATTCATGAGATGTGTTCTTACAGATTAGGCTTTTGTTAAAATGTTAAGTAGCATTTTCTCATAGTTTGTAAAATTTGGGATGGCGTTATGAGTAATGGGTGTAGTTGATCCTGTTTCAATGATGTTAATATATCCAATACCATTTGTTGCCTTCTTTGAATATCTAATATTTGCAGAGTAATACTGCTTAAAATTTCTTGGAATTTTTTAATTCTTTGAGCATCATTAGTTGAATTGAAAAGTCTCTCAATAACTTCTGTTATATTTTTTTGATTGTTTTCTAGTATTATGAGTGGCTGTTGTAAACTGTCTAACGAAGTTTTCATTACAGTTATCTGCTTCCTTTGAAGTTTTTCTAGGGTCTTAGTGTCGGTTCCTAGATCATCCAATTTACTGTACAGTCGTTTTTCGTCTTGGCTGTCCATAACTCCAAATAAATAGTGAAATCCGCTTCCTATTCCATCAAAAAGAGATCTTTTTGATCGATGTGGATCAACTTATTTTTGAATAATTTTAGTATGTTGGCGAACTGATGTAATAAGGGAACTAAGTATAGACGTTTGATTATCGCAGATATTGTTATTCTTCGATGTTCTGCAAATTTTTAACCAGGATTCTTCAGCTCGGTTAATGATGTTTGTGTATGCGTTAATATCCGTAATAATGTTGTGTAAATATCCGTAATTTTGACTTCGGTCATCAGATTCCAAGTGTCGTGGTGTAGTAGCACTTTCCCTATGTCTTCGAACACTATTCCTGTATTGTTCAGCTTTTCAATTTTGTACGTAGAGGGTGATGCTGCTACCATTGTTATTAAAAGAGTCCATGATATGTGTAAATATGACATATTGATGAAATGTGGATAAATTATTCTTTGTCTAAACAGAAAAAATAAAAAGAAAAAATTGCAAGAAATGAGTTTTAATTTGTGTTAATCTTGTCGTAGTAATGTTTTAAACGGTTATTGTGGATGGTTACATGTTTTTTTCTAATTAATACTACACTGTTAGTTTCATTGGGTATTTTGGCGATAGTATAAGGGCCTGTCCATATTTCTGATAGCTTATGTTGCCTGTTTTCATTTTTTATAAGCACTTTATCTCCAACATGAAATGCTTTAAGCTTGATTCCCTTATCATAGTAATTTTTTGAGTTCTTTTTACTATTAATTAGGTTTTTTCTTGCGATAGCATAAGTTTTCTGAAGTTTATGTCGTAAAATGAAGAAGTAATTCTCGTGGTCATATATCGGCTCTGGTTCTCGTTTTAGGTTGGACGGTATATCTGCGGTAAATCCAAAAAGACAATCCATTGGGGTGAATTTTGTTCCCTCGTGGACACTGTTATTATAGACAAATGCTGCTGTTCTTAGAAACTGATCCCAAGATCTTGGATTCTCATCACAAATAGTTCTCAAATATTCTACTAAAGGTCGATGTGCACGTTCCAACGCACCATTAGATTGAGGGTGGTATGCTGTTGTTTGCAACTTCTCAATTTTTAGTAGTTTACATACTTGCTTAAACAATTTGCTTAAAAAATTCGTTCCTTGGTCAGTAACCAATTGCTTGGGTATTCTATACCTTGTTATTATTTGTTCATAGAATATATGGGCAACTGTTTCAGCTTCCTGATTTGGCATCGCATAAAAGTCCACAAATTTAGTCAGATTATCTTGGAAAGTCAAGATATACTTATTTCCTGTGTAAGAATCTTGTAATGGTCCAACTATGTCCAAATATACTTTGTCAAATGGGGTTTGGCAAGTATCAGTGATAATCATTGGCATTTTTGCTTCTGGGCTTGATTTCATCTTTTGACATTTTGGACATCTTTTTATGTACTTTGAAATGTCGCCAAACATTTTTGGCCACTTATACTTTTGTCGGATGCGATTGTATGTGTTAATTACTCCCTGGTGTCCACCGAATGGCGAGTCATGATAGTCCTGTAGTATTGTCTGTATGTCTTGTGTGCTATACACTTGTTCTCGAATGTTTTTTGCATCTGTATCTTGTGTCGTTTGTTCTGAGTCATCATTGATTGATATTTATTGAATTATTTTTTGGTTAGCATTCTGTGTTATATTAGATTGTACGTTATCTGTGGAAGATGTATCTTGAGTTATCGATTGGTTAGTATTGGACTTACCGAGGTCTGTGTTCTGTAGGGCACGCTGTGCTCTTGTCAATGCTAAACATGTTGCATTTTTAGTCTGTCCTGTTTCTTTTGTTGGAATTCTACTTAATGTATCGGCGTTATTGTTACTTCTCCCTGGTTTGTATTTGAGAGTACAATCGTACTCAGAAAGTGATGAAAACGAATAAGTCTTGAAGTCGGGTCTCTTGTCCTAAAATTGCCAGTTAATGGTTCGTGGTCTGTATAAACAGTGAACTTTCGTCCCAATAAGTAACATCTGTAATTTTTAGTTGCCCATACTATGGCTAACATTTCTTTTTCACTTGTGGAATAATTGCGTTCAGCTTTGTTAAGTGTACGACTTGCGTACGCAATCGGTCTATCCTTACCTACTTTTCCTTGTGAAAGTACACTTGTGTCCTAAGTATACCACTTCTCTGCGGAGAAATTGGCATTTTTCAACGTTTAGTTTTAGCTTGTGTTCACGCAATCTATCGAAAACTAGCTGTAGTTTCCTATTATGGTCCTCTATACTCTTACCGTATACTACTAACGGGTGATTTAGGGAGGTTTAGAACTTTAAAAAAAAAAAAACACAAAAAATTCGAAAAAATGAATGAAATATTTATTTGAATCGATAGTTTGAACCTTGCAATTTAATGTTTAAAGATAATTTCATGCAAATGTTGACCGCGGCTGCGTCTCAGGTAGCCCATCCGCTGAGTCCAATTTTGGCATACTCTTTCACACATATCGGCCGGTATCTCACGAATGAATGCATGGATGTTGGCTTCCAGTGCGTCAATCGAAGCGGGCTTGTCCCTATAGACATTAGCCTTGACATACCCCCACAAAAAATAATCTAATGGTGTCAAATCGCACGATCTAGGCGGCCAATTGACCGGCCCGAAACGTGAAATTAACTGTTCACCAAACTCGCCTCGCAATTGCGCCATTGTTTCGCGTGCTGTGTGGCATGTGGCACCGTCTTGTTGAAACCACATATCATGCAAGTCAAGAACTTCCATTTCGGGCAAAAAAAAAGTTTGTTATCATCGCTCGGTAGCGTTCACCATTGACAGTAACGCTGCGATTCGTATCATCTTTGAAGAAATATGGCCCAATAATGCCGCCGGCCCATAAACCGAACCAAACAGTGGCATTTTCGGGATGCATTGGTAGCTGTTGCAATGCTTCTGGCTGATCTTCACTCCAAATGCGGCAATTATGCTTATTTACGTACCCATTCAACCAAAAATGAGCCTCATCGCTGAACACAATTTTTCGATAAAAAAGCGGATCCTCGGCCAGCTTTCCAAGAGCCCATTCACCAAAAATTCGGCGTTGTGGTAGGTCGGCTGGCTTTAGTTCTTGCACCAGCTGTATCTTAAAAGGCTTTACGCCCAAATCCTTCCGCAAAATTTTCCACGTAGTGCTGTAACAAAGGCCTAACTGCTGGGAACGGCGCCGAATCGACATTTCGCGGTCTTCTGTCACACTAGCTGATACGGCCGCAATATTTTCTTCACTACGCACAGTACGTAAACGTGTTGGTGGTTTAATGTCCAACAAAGTAAATTTGGTGCGAAATTTGGTGCGAAATTTGGTCACAATCTTCCGAATAGACTGCTCAGAAGGTCGAGAATGCCGACCATAAAATGGAAGCAGCGCGCGATGAACATTTCGAACATCATTCATTTGTAAGACGATCCATGGTTAAATTGCAAACCAAACTGAAATTGTTTGACAGTGACACAAGGTACTAAACACACGTCAGCTGTCAAAACCAGTGTTGCCAAAACCAAACCAGCTAAAAAATCACCCGTTACATCATCTAAGTATACAAAGCATTCCAAACCTTGCAAGCCTGTTAATATATAGTTCATTAGTCTTTGGAAAGTTGCAGGGGCACCTTTGAGTCCAAATGGCATTCGTTTGAATTCATAGTGCCCATAAGCTGTACTGAATGCAGTTTTTTCTCGGTCCACAGGGTCTACAAATACTTGATGATAACCACTAGCTAAATCTAGCGTAGTAAAATATCTGGCGTGACCTAGTTGGTCGAGGATGTCTTCAATTCGGGGTAACGGGAAAGCGTCTCCCACTGTACATTCGTTAAGCTTCCTAAAATCTACAACTACTCGCCATCGAATTTCTCCATCAGGGCCTGCTTTTTTAGGTACTACCAAAAGTGGCGAATTCCATGGGCTTTTACTTGGTTGGACTATATCATTCTCAAGCATCTCAGCAAGTTGTTCATTAATTATACCCCTTTGTTTTTCGGGTAGCCTATACATCTTGGTGTTAATTGGGGCTTGATCTTGCTTAATTGGTATTTCGTGTAACATAGTCATTGTATGAGTCAGTTTGTCACCTGGTAAAAAAAATATGTCGTTATATCGAATACACAAATTCATAATCGCCCATCGTTCTTCATCATTCAATGTATTGTCTTTTTTCAGTTGCGTCTTAAGTTCGTGAATTCTGTCGTTTCGTGTTTCATTTTTTGTATGGTAACATAAAACTTCATCGGTTTTGATTTTTTGTCTGTCGTCGGTATTAATTATTGTATAGTTATCTAATTTGTCAACTTCAATGTTGAAGTTTTTAATAATTATGTCATGTTCATGCGTATTTATTATAGGTACCTTAATACTAGTTGCGTCAGTTGTTAGTAAACAACTTCCTAAAAATAATCCATTTTCTATCTCCTTAGATAGACATATCATTGGATGTATGAATTTTATGGGTAATTCTACAATAGTTTTTGTTCTACATGGTATTCTGGTATTTTGTTTGTAATAAGAGATTCTATATTATTTAGTTTCGTTTTCTGATTTTGTAATTTGACAAGTTTGATGGCGAAAGCCAATATTTTCTTTGTTTATATTTTCTGTAGGTTGCAATATATTTTCATTTGTAATTTGATATTCTTCATTCATTGAATTATTTAATGTGTCTGCTTTTTGCAGCGGCTGGCGGCATTGGCCATAAATTTCGTTATTATTTTTTATGTTTTCAGCTATGTCAATGTTCATTAATTGTTTAATTTCATCTTTTAATTGTTTTGAACTATTTCCATCTCTAGAGATACACTGTTTATTCCTTTGTCTGAGAGAATGATTTTTCTGCTTATTAGAGCCACGTTTATGCAGTACATCTTTATCTTCAGACACACCGATTTCTTGCAATTCATCTCTCTGCTCCACTTTGCGAGGCGGATTTTGAGTTTTTGGTGATGATGTAGATTTGGGTGTTTTTAAAGGGCATACTATGTTTTTGGATATTATACTTTCAGAATGTTTGTCTAGGTCGGTTGCGTTATGGCACCGCAAAATACAATCTTCTTCAAGTTTATTATTTTCAAAATTTTGTATGTTGACTGTGTTCTCAAACATTTTTGTGGGGGCGGTATTTATTTGGGTTGGTTTTTGTGTTTCATTTGAGTTATTCACATGCGAGTGAGACCTCGTGATACAGCTTCCGTTGTGCGAAATGGACAACTCATTTTGTTGGGTTAGGTTAGATTCTATTAATGGAATACTGAATACCTCTGTGTGGTTTCTTTGTATTTGAGGGAATGATAACAACTTATTTGGTCCATCTACATTGCAGTATTTTCCCAAAAAGTTGTATCCTAGTATACCATCTCCGGGGATGTCTAGGTCGTTTTCTACAATTTGAAATTCACAAGTGGGAAACATTGGTATTTCGATCGTACCTATACTTGCTCCCAACGTATAACCGGCACCACAAAGTGTGTTGATGGTTAGTTTATTTTGTGTGTTTAATTTAATCTTATTATCTATTGCATTTTTCTTTAGAAGGCTGACATATGAGCCTGTATCTACTACCAGACGGGTTGTCTTATTTTTTCCAATATTTAATCCAATTTCTATGGATGGTAATTTAATTTTATTTAAACTTGATTCCGATTTTTCGGTAATGGTTGGCACTTGGTGCTTTGTTTTAATATTTTGCAGGGGTTGCCCTATATTTTCCTTATTACTAGTTAGAGACGAGCCGGGGCGTTTTAGGTCGACTAGGCGGAGTTTCCCGATTGGGTGTTTTCCCACTTATTCTTGAAAGAACATTATGGTGTGGGTGTTTCTTCCGCACCAATCACATGTTGTTTCTACATGAAAAACTCTCCTTTCGTTGGTTGTTCCAACTTGGTTTTGTGAGTTTTGATTTCCATTTCGAAATCTATTATCATTTCAAAATGGGTTCTGACTTTGGTTTTGTGAAATACTAGACCGGTTCGGTTCTGTATTCGGCCTTTGAAATTGGTATGCATTAGGTCTGGATCTAGTAAAGTTTTGTTGTTGATTTCCTCTACCATAAGAAGCGTTTCCTCTGTTAAAATTCTGATTTGTATTTTCCCTATTAAACATTTGTTGGTTCCCTTTGTAAGTATTTTGACTATCGTTTAGGCGTTTATTACAGGTTGCTGCCTCATGCTCATAATTTTTACAAAGTTGGCAAATTGGAGTATTTAGTCTCTTAAGGCAGTCACTGTAAGTATGTCCTTTGATGTTACAAAAACTACAAGTGATCTTTGCAGATAGATGAGCTACTGGGAGGTTGATCGCTGAAGGCACCTGAGTAACAGGGCTTACATGTTGTGGTTCGTTGCAACTGTGGTTTCCTACATGGGAAAAGTTACAAAAGGTTTGGGATATTGGGATTGTTTCGACTCTCTGGACATGTTTTTCCATGTTGAAAGCTGTTCTTATAAGCTCTTCGAGACTGTGCGTCCCTAGAGTGAACAGATATTGTCCTAATTGTTTATTAGATACTCCGGAGGCCAATGCTGACTTAGTAAAGTCTTCTAGTTGAGTTTTAACAACATCAGCTCTGTTCCCGTACTTAATATCAGCGGCTTTCCGACATTGGGTTAGGGAATGTCTGATTCGACTCACAAACGCATTTAAAGTTTCGAATTGACTTTGGCGACTCGTTATCAAGCTGTTAACCAGATCGTTGTAATCTTCGATTGGAAGGTAAGTTCGATTGAGCAGATCTTCGAATTCTTTAAATGTTGTAGGTTTAGTGGTCTCGGATGCATGTAAGGAATGTTTGTAGTTTTTGAGCTACCTTAGGATCATTTCCACCTGAAAACTCAGGGATGCCATGTGATAGTTTAAGTAATTTTTCGAAGCCTAACGACATTTTGGGGTTTTGACTGGGTTTAATTTCAGTTGGAGGTTTAGGTATTAAAGTTCGCGACGGTGTATCCGTTTTTCGTAACGGTGTATCCGCCCTTTTTAGTTCTTGGGATAATGGCATTAATATTGGTATGTTTTTTGATGGAGTGTTAACTCTTTCTCTAAGTTTTTTGATTTCTGTTTGAAGGAATTTTATTTGGCTAGTGTGTGTTGCTTCTTGATTTTTAAGTTTTTCAACGGTGAAAATAAATTCAGCTTCTTTAGCTTTGAAAATTTCTATTTCACGATATTTTTCTTTCTTTTTTGACTCTAAATTGTCTAATCGTTTTGAAAGTTTCAAAATAGTTTCCTCAGCTTGGCGGTTAGTTTGTTCTGCCTCTTGTTGGTTTTCAAACAATTTATTTCGAATCTTGTTGTGATTTTTAAGCTCGTTTCTTAGTTCGAGAATTTGGTTTTCCCGTATTTCTTGTTGACTTTTGACAGCGTCAATGTAAATCGTAAGAATAGCATCAATGGTTTCAAGTCTGGTAAATTGTCCCCACTGGATGCTGAGCTGGTCAAATTTCAGTTGGTAGACTTCTTTTTCTACTAGTGTTTTTAGTTCACTTAGTAAAGTAGTATTGAAGTTTTTTATCTCCTGAAATTGTTCACTTTTTTCTTTTTCTAATTGCTGGATTTCTTCTAGCAATTCGGACTCAGATAATGCTGACGCCATAAACCGATTATAGGATTTGGGAAACTCAAGTAACTGATGTTAAATGGTAGAAATTATCTAAGGAAAACTGAAATTTTGGGTGAAGCATACATAATCGAAAATTGGGGTGGTAAAAAAAAAAAAAAAATGAAGTTGTTTACTTCAAATTGGGTTTTGTCAATTCCCTTTGGATGGGTAAAATACACATCATGAAATTTGTTGGTTCGGTGAATGGTAGCACTGAAGTAAGAGGACTCTTCAGTTTTAATGTTTTATTTTACCTCTAAAAACAACACCATCCTACCAGCTGCGCCAATGTTGTGTAAATATCGAAAGGAACTGGTCATGCTAAAAGCATGGTCAATAGGGTATTCTTTTTTAATTGGGAGAAGGATGGTTTTAGGGGGGATTGATCCTGCCTAAATTATGAGATTCCACATTTAGTTTTTAGCCCTGTGGTGGGCCGGTCTTTTTAGGCGGAAATGCCTTAGTATACTTACATTTCTTTCTTGTTAATGTCCTGGGACTGCTGTAAAATTGAAGTAAAAAACGAAGTGATTGTTTAACACGATTTATGTTTTATTATCACTTTTGGGTTTTCTTAAAACTATTTATACCAAATTATCTTACTTCCTATTCTTAAATCTAACATTGAGTTTTTCTTAATTGCATATAATGAAATTTCTTCTTAAATACTACATTGCATAATTTTTCATACGGCATTCTTTTGCAACTCAGATTTACCATGACAACATATTTGTTTATTTTTGTTGCCCTGGTTTATTTCCTCATTCACAAATATCGCAATGCATTTAATAACCTGGTTCATTACTCGCAAACGTAAACAAAACCCCGAGTCAGGTGTCATATTGCTTCAATGCATTTTCGTCATCACCACCTTACTAGGTCATTCTTTAATTTGTTTATTTTATTGCAACAGGGCAGCAAAACATTTTGTAGGTCTCTACTTTGTTTTGCGCAACCCACGTGCGTTTATTTTTGTAAACAAATAGTGTGGCACATAATGCACACACTTGGTAATGACCTTAATTTTGGTGTTTAACTTAAATGTAATGATAATGACATTGATTTCTGAAAGGTAGTTGGTTGATATAGTTGGTATATGATTTATACACAACAGCGATTTGCGGCTAAACTAAGCGTCCTAGAGGCATCAAAGTTTACATCTTTAAACACGATTTGCGGCTAAACTGAACGTCGTAGTGACTTATAAATCCAGATTCCTTAAGGGCAAAAGAAACTTTACAGACTCCAAATCCTACAGTGAGCCCAAGCAGGGGGTTGCAGGGGGGGCAGCATGCCTTCCCATACATGCCTCACTGTTTATTCGCTACCCAAGGTACTGTTGCTCAAGAAAACTTGACATTGGCGCTCAATTAATGCATCGAATAATACGAAAAATTGACTTTTATCTTGATTTGCGGCTAAACTAAGCGTCCTAGAGGCATCAAAGTTGACACTTTTGAACATGATTTGCCGCTTAACCAAGCGTCTTAGCGATTTATGGAATGTGGATTCATGATCAAGGAATGTGTCAGTTCTTAAAAATAAAAAAAGTTGTTAAAAAAAGTTTTTTCAAAAACTTTCAAAAACATTTATTGAAATTTGAGCTTAACTTCTAAAATTCATAAATTCAAAGTGTCTTTAAATCCAGATTCCTTAAGGACAAAAAAACTTTACATACCCCATATCCTACAGTGAGCTCATGCAGAATTTATAAATTCAAAGTGTCTTTAAATCCAGATTCCTTAAGGACAAAAAAACTTTACATACCCCAAATCCTACAGTGAGCTCATGCAGGGGGGCAGCATGCTCCCCATACATGCTCAAGAAATCGTAACATTGGCGCTAAATTAATGCATTTCTAGCTTAAATTAAAAAAGGAAAGACTCCCACCATAGGCCACTGCGCGACACCAAAACATCGACGCCATCATCGTCGTGGCCGTTGTCGTCAGTTACCCATTGTCACCCAAACCCAACAACCTAAAAGAAAATCCAATTATTATCTCTTAATGACGTCTTTCCTATACCGAGTTCTGAGAAGATCGCATGCACTACTAACGGGTGATTTTTTAGCTGATTTGGTTTTGGCAACACTGGTTTTGACAGCTGACGTGTGTTTAGTACCTTGTGTCACTGTCAAACAGCTTCAGTTTGGTTTGCAATTTAACCATGGATCGTCTTACAAATGAACAACGCTTGCAAATTATTGAATTTTACTATCAAAATTCGTGCTCGGTTCGAAATGTTCATCGCGCGCTGCTTCCATTTTATGGTCGGCATTCTCGACCTTCTGAGCAGTCTATTCGGAAGATTGTGACCAAATTTCGCACCAAATTTACTTTGTTGGACATTAAACCACCAACACGTTTACGTACTGTGCGTAGTGAAGAAAATATTGCGGCCGTATCAGCTAGTGTGACAGAAGACCGCGAAATGTCGATTCGGCGCCGTTCCCAGCAGTTAGGCCTTTGTTACAGCACTACGTGGAAAATTTTGCGGAAGGATTTGGGCGTAAAGCCTTTTAAGATACAGCTGGTGCAAGAACTAAAGCCAGCCGACCTACCACAACGCCGAATTTTTGGTGAATGGGCTCTTGGAAAGCTGGCCGAGGATCCGCTTTTTTATCGAAAAATTGTGTTCAGCGATGAGGCTCATTTTTGGTTGAATGGGTACGTAAATAAGCATAATTGCCGCATTTGGAGTGAAGATCAGCCAGAAGCATTGCAACAGCTACCAATGCATCCCGAAAAAGCCACTGTTTGGTGCGGTTTATGGGCCGGCGGCATTATTGGGCCATATTTCTTCAAAGATGATGCGAATCGCAGCGTTACTGTCAATGGTGAACGCTACCGAGCGATGATAACAAACTTTTTTTTGCCCAAAATGGAAGTTCTTGACTTGCATGATATGTGGTTTCAACAAGACGGTGCCACATGCCACACAGCACGCGAAACAATGGCGCAATTGCGAGGCGAGTTTGGTGAACAGTTAATTTCACGTTTCGGGCCGGTCAATTGGCCGCCTAGATCGTGCGATTTGACACCATTAGATTATTTTTTGTGGGGGTATGTCAAGGCTAATGTCTATAGGGACAAGCCCGCTTCGATTGACGCACTGGAAGCCAACATCCATGCATTCATTCGTGAGATACCGGCCGATATGTGTGAAAGAGTATGCCAAAATTGGACTCAGCGGATGGGCTACCTGAGACGCAGCCGCGGTCAACATTTGCATGAAATTATCTTTAAACATTAAATTGCAAGGTTCAAACTATCGATTCAAATAAATATTTCATTCATTTTTTCGAATTTTTTGTGTTTTTTTTTTTTTTTAAGTTCTAAATTGCTTAAAAAATCACCCGTTATTTATATACTTTTTAAAAGGTGGTGAGAAGTCTTCTTCATATTGTCAAAAGAGCAGAACGTTTGGGAGTTTGGCAACCAAATCTTCTGTTCCATGGCATTTGATTGTTGTCTCCAAAGTCCGGTGGAATCGAACTATCATTCCATTTGCCTGGGGACGATAAGGCGATGAACATTGCCTCTTGATGCCTAGAAGCTCATTAAAAAGTGAGGACTCAAATTGCCTTCCTTGGTCTGTCACGATTTCTTTAGGGATTCCAAATCTGGAGATCCAACCGGAAAGAAAAGCTGATGCAACTGTTTCGGCGGTGATATCTGGAAGAGGAATAACTTCTCGCCATCTTGTAAATCGATCAATACAGGTGAGGGCGTATGTAAATCTACTGAATATGGCAGTGGTCCAACTAAGTCTAGATGATCTTTCTTCAGATGGTGCAAAATTAGCAATTGGAGATCTGAGACACGTTTGAGACCATTTGCGACAATCCGTCTTCAGGTTCGGCCAAATAAAACGCTCTCTGAGCAGCTAAGTAGTTTTCTTATTACTGGGATGTGACAAGATAGTATTGAAAATTTCACGTCGTAGATTCGATGGAATATATGGTCGTGCCTTGCCTGTCGCAATAGATTTGGGGACTCGTATTTGGAATATTGATTTCTTTTAGTTGTAGAGATGAAGTTGAGTTTAGCAGTTTTTTAAGTTCTTCATCGATTTGTTGTTGATTAGCCAAATCAGTGTAATCGATGATTGGCTGATGGTGAACGAATGGCGTTTACTCTGGATAGAGCATCAGCCACCATATTTTCCTCGCTGTTGATATGAATTATACTCGTATAATAATAATAGAGTTTCAGCAACCATCTCGGCTTAAGCCAAGAGTACCCATCTCTGCGTCGCAGAATATTGGGCTCTATATTTGCCCTAGACTGATTAAAAACTCAATTTATGAGGTCTGGAAACCTTTAGAAATAAGAGTAAAATTAACATACATTAAAATTAACTACCTTTTATGTAGCAAACAAGTTTATATTTAAAAAGATCAATACTTAGCTCAGACTTTATCTCATTTGGGAGGCTATTGAAAAAGTTAAATCCCAAATACATTACAGAATTTTGGGTACTGCTTCTTATGCATCTGTTTGGTCTCAAATTATCATTATTTCGCAGATTATATGGTTGCACTTCACCAACTTTGACAATGAACGTGTGTAGATAATCTGGAACTAAACTGTTTTTTCATAAATAAACATCATTGCACTATATTTCAGTCTCTGATCCACATTCATCTATTTTAACGCACTCAACATCACCCTAATTGGTGTGTAAATGTCCACTTTCAAAATAACTCTCATTGCCCTGTTCTGAAGTAACTGGAGTCGATTTATTATTTCTCTCTGACAAGCATATAACAACGTTGCACAATAATTAAAATGAGGCAACACAATAGCATTATAAAGAAGTAAGGAACTTTCAAATGTTAAGTCACGCTTGATTCTTCTTAAAAACCCAATTTTTTAAAGCAATTTTCGTACACACATACTTTCCATGTTCCTTAAAATTCAAGTTTGAATCTAAAGTCACACCAAGATATTTAAAACTGTCTACACATTCAATAATGCTTCCATCCATACATACAGATATTGGTTCAACCACTCTAAACTTCATACACTTTGTCTTTTTCACATTCAATTTCATTTTATTCATTTGAAGCCACTTGTTAAGTCTCTATTCATGTACTCTAATAAAACTTTTTTATCATTCCCACTTATAAAAATTAAAGCATCATCCGCGAAGAGCATAATCTTACAATACTTCAAAGCGTATTTAATATCATTTATATATAACAGGAAAAGCAGCACTCCCAAAACTGAGCCTTGAGGAACACCAAGATCTACATTCAGTGGTCCAGAAACAGTATTGCCAACCTTTGTTCTCCGAGTTCTTCCTGTTAGGTACGATTTGAACCAGTCTAGCTCCTTGCCTCGTATTCCATACATTTCCAATTTTTGCACCAATATATTTCTGTCTATTGTTTCAAAAGCACGCTTAAAATCCAAAAACACAGCAATAATCGAATTATCACAATCAATCTCCTTTCTCCATTCATATACAATAACCAGTTTAAAGCTGTTTCACAAGAATGACCCCTTCTAAAACCAGATTGCTCCTGTATCAAAATGTTATTTTCCTCCATATAATTTTGAAGTTGACCGGCTACCAATCGCTCTATAATTTTTTCAAATGTCGGCAACATATTTACTGGACGGAACTCCTCACATTTCACCGTATTTACCACTTTTTCAACAGGAATAACTGTTGTTTCCTTCCAATTGCAGGGAAATATTCCACTATATGGTGAGTTGTTTACAATTTTCAGAAGCACTGGACCAATGATTTCGATTGAGTTTAAAATTATGTCTTTGTGTATACCAATTAAATTCTTCTTATTATTAAGTTGTTTGATCAAAGAAACCAATGATCCTGCACTTGAATATTGAAACGAAAAATTACACTCTATCAGTAAGCTTGGGGGAAAATATTGACGAAATGGAATTGAATTATTAATTTCTTTTACACTCTCTATAAAATATGAGTTAAATTTATTAGCTATTTGCACTTCTTCACTAAAACATTCTTCACCAAATTTCACAGATACAATATCCTTGCTTTTGCTGTTTTTAATTATTAAAGATTTAATCATTTTCCATGTTCCAACTTGATTACCACTATTTGCTTGTATTTGTCGACGAATGTGCTCATTCTTAGCCGCCGAACCTTGCCTTTTATAATTATTTCTTATTATCTTATATATTTGCCAATTAGTGATATCACTACTGAGAATTGCATTTCTAAAGGCGGTGATTTTTTATTGATTCATCCTCCGTAGATCACCATTATACCACTGACATTCAACATTCACACTTATCATCTTTTCTATAGTCATAGCCTCACACGTTTCTTCAATTTTACCACTAAATTGTGTTGTAAGATCATTAAAATTTTCTAGATTAAATAATTCAGAAAAGCTCAAGCCATTAAAAATCCTATCAAACTTCGTTTTAGAATATTTCAAAACTTTTCTTTTTTGCTTTACACATTTATAACTTATACACTCAACTTCATGGTAAGCCATCTTAAAGTTTTAATCCACATATGCATTAAATTCTGTTCTTTGATAATTTTTTACTATCACAAAATCAATTAATGTTCTTGAATTTTCAGTAATTCTCGTAGGCTCATTTATTATTTGAATATCTCCATGATCAATAATTAAATCACACATTTTCTTTTTATTACCATCATTTGCCATTAAATCAACATTAAAATCACCCATCACTACAATATTTCTTTCATTTTCCAAATGCTCTGCGTACCATCTCTCATAAAAACTAAAGAAATCCGTTATTGACGAGCTTGGTGATTTATAAACTACAACAAAAACGCTTTCAAACCAATCATACAATTTCAACACCCATACAACATTATTAAACTGAGTAACATTAGCTATCTCGAATCGTAATCCTCTCTTTACATAAGCCATCACCCCTCCTGTATGTCTTGAATGCGAGAAGCAATTTATATGTGAGTAATTACTGATTTTATATTCACATTACTCTATTTCTACAGTAATACGTGTTTCTGAAAGCAATAAAACATCTGGTTTACAATCATTTATCAAATTAGATTGCTATAAGTGCCTTTTTCTTTCTAATTTTACCTTTCGAAGATAAACTTCACAATCGTTGTCTAAGGCATTATGTTTTACATCTAAATTTAACTTTAACTCAGCATTCATTTTTAACACAATTCACACAGGCCAAGCACTCAGCATTGCAGCCCGAACTTTTATGCTGTCCTCCACATTTGAAACACACAGAATTTTCACTCTTACAATCTTTACTAAAATGTCCAAATCCCAAGCACTTATAATATCTCTTAACATAAATGGTATCATTCACTTCACACTTGTCCCAACCAACACTAATCTTACCAACATTCATAATTTTATTGTAGGCTTTTACGTCGACTTCTATAACCGCTGTATAATAATCGGATCTATTTCCTTTTCTTTTCCGCATTGTTTTAAATTCGATCTCTGCATCTTTTAAAAACTCATTCTGTTTACGAATACACAAAATGAAATCATTTTCTTCAAAATGGTCTGAAATATAGCTTATCTTTACTCTCGGTTTCCTATTAATCACATTCACACTATATTCACTCCCAAGCTTCTCTTTCACATCACTAGATAATTTATCAACTGAGCTTTCATTATCGCAAGCGACTATAACGGCTCCACTACTTAGCTTTTGTATCCCCGATACTTGTATTCCACTAGTAGAGGGATTTACTTAGCTTTAATTTCTGACTTTGTTTTATCTGCACTTTGTGTTAATTCTTTAGGAGCGACTTTAATTTGAGCACTTTTTTTTTAATTTACTAGCGTATGATTTCTTTTCCATTAGACTGTTCACACTGTTGTTTTTCTTTTTTATTTCTGAAGCAAGTGCATTTACTGATTTAGAAATGTCAATCACACTCTCTTTCAACTTGTCATCTCTTTCACTCGCGTTGGCAGACATCTGGTTTCTTATAACTGATATTGAATCCGTTGCACTTATTAACACCATCAGAAATTAAATCACTGTGTACTTTTAAATTTAAACTACAATCACTTATTTTTTTGATTTCATTTGCACTGTTATTTATGGACTGTTGAATATAATCAATTTCTCATTGACATAAAGGCGACTTATGGTATCTGCAGACTGGCTAGTCGCTGCTTTCTGTCCGCAAATTAGTTTTCCGATTGAAACTGACAAGGTTCTTGGCACTTCCTTGCTTCTTTGCCAAATCGTCGGTGGCAGAAGTATATGTTTGAATTTCTGGACCTCGATCTCATCTTGAAGGAATTCTTCGAACGCGAATAACTTCCACTTCTAGGTACTACTTGAAGTTGTTTAATTTGTTTTTGTAGAGCTGCAATCTGATTTTGTAATTCAGAAAAAGCAGCAACACTAGATGCCGGTGGCGGCGTTGAGACAGAAGCAACATCTGAATTGTGAGAGACATCAGACATTGTATCTACCATATCTGCCAAAGTTTTGAGATCTTGGTTTGCACTATACGACAAGATGGACTGGGTCGTGTTTGGCAGTTGCTTCATCCATAAGGTTCTGAGAATATCTTCCGATATTGCGGGTGACGCAAGCTCTCTCTCTTTTTTATAAGGTACTGCCTCTTGCGAGGAACTGACAAATCCTCCAAGAGTATACTTGTAATGAATAAGTGCTTCTCACTTCGGACTCGGCAATAAATTGTAGGTACCCTTCATTCCTGCCAACAACACGCACACATGAATGGTTGAGAGTTGTTATTCACTAGGCCCTGGTTCTCCATGAGCTGTTGCGCCACCAAATGCATTTATTTAATTTTTTGCAAGCTCTCTCATCTTTGTAAGCAGCTGAGTTGGTCGTCTTCCATCCAAAGTAATGCCGCTGAGAAGTGTCTGGAGTCTTTTCTGCTCCGATTCTTGGTATGCTGACAGAAGTCGAGTCTTCAGGCCATTGTATTTTTCTGTGGTAGGAGGGCTGGTAACCACGTCTCGGACTTCGGTCAGCACATCAGCTTTTAGATTTCCAACTAGAGTGTAATATTTCGTTGTATCCGGAGTTATTCCACTGGTGTGGAACTGGGCCTCAAGCTGGAGGAACCACAGGTAGGGCTCCGCTTCCAGAATGGTGGCACTTTTATGGAAACTTTGGCAATTATTCCATCTGCAACATTTTCTTCTGAGCCAGGCATTGTGTTAGTGTGAGATGTTCTTTGTAGTGTAGGTTAATAAAGGCACCTTACCATGGGCCGGGGGATACCTTCTTAACTGTATCTGAATGGGAGTCTTAAGGCCCCTTACCGTGAGTCGGGGGATACCTTATAAATTGTAATAGTTTGGTATCTTGTGATACCTGTTCAAGTGTTTTAACTCGGGGTCACCAATGTTGAATCTGGTAAATTAAGAGAAGTCGATTCTTTGAATTCAAAAACAGAATGAAATTTATTTATTTTTTAATCACTATTTATACTAAACGTTTTACATTCGATAAGCAAACTTAATAAATTATTCTAAGAATAATTGATAAATTGTTCTTAAATTTATTGAAATATTATTATATTTAAAACTAAGTAGAATAAAGATATTATTTAAAGTAATTTAATGGACCGCCACAGAATAGGGTTGTTTGCTGTCTTCTTTCTTCTGAATTTTTTGCTTTGCTTGAAACAACAACAGCTTGGAGATATTGCCATAAATAGTTAAACATGAGTTTCTTGTGTTATACTATACCTATACTATACTAGACACGAGCCATTCTCGGACTATCAACCTGCCGAGAAAAAAAAACAATGGAGGCACAGAAATCCATGTCTTGTCGACGACATGTCGAAGAAAACCAACTTTTGAACACAATATGAAAACTGTTCAAAGCTTGGCCATGCGATTTGAGATTTAACGTGCGTGTGAGTTTTTTTCTGATTATCATTGTTTTAAATAGTGCTGCCAAAGTTATTATATATTAACGTGACCTTTGTTCCTATAATTTGAGTTGAATATTGTTGCAAAAGATAAAAGTAGTGGTGAGAGAAAAATAAAACGACATGACGTTATTTGCCCAGTGACAAAAATATTTGCACATTGTTGCTTGGATTGCGGTTGGTGTTGGACATCTGTATGCCATGTGGTTAATTTGGTTAAATTTTTTGAATCTTCAGTATTCTGATTGGTCGTATATGCATCAAATATTTCAATATATGTAATGTGACAAAAAAAAACAAAAACAGTCATTGCTGTAGTTCAGTCGATCTCCAGCTGTGAACGAGTACAGACACTGAAACGACTTTCACAGTTCCATAAAAAATATTATATCGTGTGTATATAAAAAAATCAAGTTCTCTCTGAAGTGCTCAATAGCACAAGGAGTAGTGGCGCCGACCCCGTCGATCTCGATCTGTGGAAGTGTGCGCACGTTATCGGCTTTCACAGTTTTCTTTAACTAAAATCGGAGTGACTTTTCAAAGTTTTAATTTTACCCAGCTATTTTTAATAGTGCAATAGCACAGAGGTAGAGGTGGCCGACCGACCGTTTGTAAGTAGCTTATAAGTAGGTTGTAATTAGTTTAAAATTAGTTGTAAGTAGTTTTAAGTAGTTTTAATTAGCTTTAATTTAGTTTTATGTAGTTTGTAAGTTTTATATAAAACCAAAATAAAGACATAGATACCGAGTTTTTTTTGTGAAATTCTTCTCGGTAAAAAATAAAACCGACCTGGATTTAGTATTAAGATAGTTCTTAGGCCGAAAGGCATTAGCATTAAGTTATTCTAGTTTAACTTAGAGCGCCCGACTGGGGCCAGTAAGTTAGTTTTAAGATATTGATACAGTGGCGAGCAAAATAATAGCAGTGTAATAGGCAACAAGGTATAATTTTTCATAAATCAATAACACAGCCACTTTTTCGCAACTCTACTGTATTTTGGTACTCAGAGTAATTATGTTTACAGGTGCAAGTGGTAATTTAACGGTAAATTCTCATTGCTTTGTTTAAATGGCGCTTTGTGTAGTGTGATTCATTATTTTAGGCGAGCAAAATAATAGCAGTGTTTGACAAATTTAATTTAAATAATTGTGTTTTAATTTAAATTTTGATTTCAAAAGTGATAAAAAGTAAGTCCTGTTATTCTATTTTATATTTCCATTAAAATTTTAATAAAATTATTGAATTTATGGATTTAAAGTGGGTCGAGGCAAACACTGCACACTGGAGAGGCGGGTAATTATAAAAAAGCTTGTTTTGGAAGGCAAAACGTATAAAAAGATTCAGGAACTTCTTGGCTGTTCGGCGAAGATGATAAGGAACGCCATAACCTTTGAAGGAAAAGCAGAAACGAGGGGACGGAAACAATCTCTTACACCATCTCATATAAAACGTGTGGTTCGCTTTTCAAGGAATAATCCTACAGCAGCAGCTACAGAGATTGCGGACGAGCTTGAGGTTCCGTGCGGTGTGCATACGGTGAGGAGAATACTAAGGGAGCATAACCTAAATGCTCGCAGTCCAAGAAAGGTTCCACTTTTAAAGAAGAACCATGTTGTTAAAAGGATGAAGTTTGCGCGCGAGCATTTAGGATGGGCTCCTGAAAAGTGGCGAAACATTCTCTGGACCGATGAGAGCAAGGTGGTTCTCTATGGTGGTAAAGGATCTCGGCAGTTTGTGAGAAGACCCCCGAACATGGAATATAACCCCAGATACACCACAAAAACTATTAAGCATGGGGGATCCAGTATAATGGTTTGGGGATGCTTCTCCTATTATGGAGTTGGCCCAATATACTGGATCAAAAGCATTATGAACCAGCACTCTTACGTGGATATCCTGCAAAACACCATGCTGCCATATGCCGAATACGAAATGCCGCTCAAATGGGTCTTCCAGCAGGATAACGACCCAAAACACACCAGCAGAGCAGCCAGGCAATGGTTCCATGATAATAGGATTGAGGTCATGGAGTGGCCTGCACAGTCTCCTGACCTCAATCCCATCGAGAATCTTTGGGCAGATATTAAAAAAGAAGTATCTAAGGGAAAACCAAAAAATAACAGAGAGTTATGGAGCGTTGCTGAGCAGGCTTGGCAATCAATAACACCATCAAGATGTCAGGGACTTGTGGAGTCAATGAAACGTCGCTGTGAAGCAGTTATAAAAAATAATGGTCATGCTACCAAATACTAGCTTTTATTAAATAAAATACCGTTGAAAAGAACTTTTTGTACCCTTGTTTTATTTTAATTTAATAGAAAAAGAAAATCACTGCTATTATTTTGCTCGCTTTATTTTGAGGTTTATTTTGTTTTTGGATTACTGCTTATCTAATTAGCAATAAATTAAATTCCATTCTTACTAAAAATTAAATTTTAATGAATCTTAAGGGGTTTTACTTAAAAACATTTCCAACATCAAAGCTCTTTTTATGTTTTATTTTTTATTTAAAATAATTTTCCATGCACTGCTATTTTTTTGCTCGCAGCTGTAAGTAGGCTATTTTTATGAATTTTTGTCTAGCTTTAAGATAGTTTTAAGAAAATTGAAAAATAAAAATGAATTTAAAAAAAAAAAAAAAAAAAAAAAAAAAAAGTGGCCGACCGACAACCTGAGGATCACAGGTTCGAGTCCCAGTCGGGCAAAAATTATTTGGCTGCTTTTTTTCACAATCGTAAATTAGAAAACTTCATCGATTGGGAAAAGCAGCAAATGCAAACCAACAACACCGCGGGGACATCGAAAGGTGCCCCAGCAACAACAATGAAGCCAGCTATGGTACCACCAGCCAAAGCTATGGTCAGTGCCGTGCAACAACAACAACAACCAAGCAAGCGATGGCACCACCAGCCATACCGTCGTCTAGTGCCGTAGCAACAACGACAGAAACAGCAACGGCACCAACTGCCGATGTAAAGAATAAGAGGAGGAAGAGGATAAGCTGTGCGCTGAACCTCGTCAAACGCCGCTTAACCACCACCTCAGCCCAGTTGCCAGCTGGGGTGAAGGAGACGGCAGCAGCAGCAAAAATTCTACAGCAATTAGATTCCTCGCCATCCGATGACGACATTGAATACATGTCCGAAGGTGGCGAGGGATTATACACAACGGGGGATTCCAACACTAATGTGCTTGTTGATCTAACCTCACCAGAGGCGTCCTCCGAAGAGGAAACTGAGGCTCAAGTAGCACTAGTCGCAGTTGATGAGCAAGCGATTAGTGAAAAAATTGATGCCATTCGGGGGGAGATGGAAAGGCTCAAGACTGAAAAGTAAACAGGAAGCTAGACGAGAACGAGAGAAGCAGGAGCGCGAGTTAAAAAAAGTGCTGCAAGAGCCATTAAAAGCAGTGCCACAAAAAGCAGCGCCACAACAAGAGCTGCAAAGGAAAAAAGCGCAGCCAGAGGAAAGGCAAGCACAACAGCAACTGCCACAGCAGAAGGAAGGAGAACAGCAACAACAAAAGCTGCCAACTGAACAACCACAGCAGCAACCGAAGGTGCAACGCACAAAGAAACAACAACAGCAACAGCAGCAGCAACAAAATCCACAGGAGCAGAGCCAGGAGCAGCAGCAGGGAGTACACCAGCAGCAGCCACAGCCGCCCCAAAATAAAAAAGAAAAGGTGCCACCAATTAATACTTACAAAATGGAACTGCAAGAAACCATCGGCCATAGGCCAAAACTTTTTTATTAAACGTTTGAGTAAAGATAGACATGCTATCCACTGCTCCACAGTGGCTCAGCATAGAATTATTAAAGAGTTACTGAAAAAATCCACGATTGAGTTCTTCAGTTTTACCCCCAAAGTGGATAAATATCAAACGGTCCTCTTGAAGGGCATAGATTCCTGCACGGAACCACAGGTGCTCTTAGCGACGATCTCGACTTTATCGGGGTCAAGCCGTTCGCTACAGTCAGAGCCAGACGGGAGAAGCGGTCTTTGGCGTTCTTCCTGGTTCAACTATCGCCCAGCAGCAAACTGGATAGTTTGAGGAGAATCTCCGTCTTTAACTACCAGGTTGTAACTTTGGACAAATTAAAGAGACGCGGTGACATGCTTCAATGCATGCGCTGCCAAAGGTTTGGTCGCAATCTTCATACGAAAAGGCATTAATCATAAAGTTATATATAATAGTGATCTGCGCAGATTTCGGCTGTTAGAGGCGTGCATCGTATGCATTCCTCTCCAACAGGGGAAGCGAATGTATGTGATCGCGGCTTATGCGCCGGAATCACATCAGCCAACTGATTTTATGACAGAGCTTGAAAAACTTTTCGAATGTCTACGCTTGAGCTTGGAAGAAAACTACTTTCTCATGGCCGGTGATTTGAATGCCAAACACCAAGATTGGTGAAATCAAATTCAAAATCAAAAAGGTATTCATCTTTTCAATTGGATGAGTCGATACAACACTGAGTATGGTGTCGACCTGCTGGCTACGGATCGGCCATCGTTTCCAAGAAGCGTTGCCTATCTGGATCTGTTGCTAATAGACGCAAGACTGACAATCACTGACTCTGTGGGTCAAAGGCCAAGAAACTGTTTACGAACGATTGAGTACGACAGTGACCACTGCGGACTCGCCGCCGTAATAAAGCTCTTCCGAACGAGCGCGTGGAATTGGGTGAGTATGTACCTGTGCATACTTACAATCACAGTAAGGTGCGCTGGCCACGCTTTACCAACGCCTTAACGAGCGAAATCAGTTCGAACAACATATCCCTACCAAATGACAGGAATTTGACAAATAACGAAATAGACCAATACTTAGAACAAATGGACGAGACAATCAAACGAACAATGAACAGAACAATACCGAAATACCAGCAACGGGACGCAACCGATATGTATCGGAACGCGACCATTGACGCACTACACAGACAAAAAAGTGGACTGCTGACAAGACCGGTTTGGTTCAACGTTGCCCCATCTCAAATGGAAAAGATTCGGGTGTTTGGAGGCAGTATCTTCGACGCTGCCTTGGATTGCACAGAACACCAGAGTCGGAATACAAACATTACTATTCCAACCTGGTTTTATACAACGGCGCCAACATAAAGAGGATAGATAATTTCTTGCTGAAGCTTATTCGAGGTCACATTGCAAGAGCGATGTCCTATTTTCTTTTGTATGGCCGACTTGCATAGGTTTAGGTAGTTAGTTTTAAGTAGGGACAGTCAGGGTGGCACAAAACAAAAAAAAAATTATAAAACATACAAAAACACAAAAAAAATTATAAAATCCACAAAAACACAAAAAAATTATAAAACCGGAAAATGCTTGCTGTGGCTGTTCTAGTTTGTAAGTAGTCTATAAGTAGCTTATAAGTATGTTGTAACTAGTTTATAATTAGTTGTAATTAGTTTTAAGTAGCTTTAAGCAGTGGTTTTAATTAGCTTTAATTTAGTTTTATGTAGTTTGTAAGTTTTATATAAAACCAAAAAAAAAAAAATAAAGATAGATACCGAGTTTTTTTTAAATTCTTCTCGGTTAAAAAATAAAACCGACCTGGATTTAGTATTAAGATAGTTCTTAGGCCGAAAGGCATTAGCATTAAGTTATTCTAGTTTAACTTAGAGCGCCCGTCTGGGGCCAGTAAGTTAGTTTTAAGATATTGATAAGAAGGCTAGTTTTTATGAATTTTTGTCTAGCTTTAAGATAGTTTTAAGAAAATGAAAAATAAAAAGAATTAAAAAAAAAAAAAAAGTGGCGCCGACCCGCAACACGGAGGCCCCTAGGTTCGAGTCCCAGCCGGGCGAACATTTTTTTATTTTATTTGAAGCGTTTGTCCACAACCAAGAGGTACAAGACTTCATTGACTGGGAAAACCAGTTAATGGAAGATGAAAAATTAGCGGGGACATCGAAAGATGTCCCAGCAGCAACAACAACAACACCGGCAACGGCAACATCAGCCGATGATCCGAAAAAACGGAAGAAGAAGACTGCAACGAGCATTGCAAAGCGTCGCTCCACCAACACTTCAGATAAGCTGCCATCTGGAATAAAGGAGACGGCGCTCTTAAATGAGCTCCGCCGAATAGCGAGAAATGATCTAGACTTTAAAGGCGTTAATCCATTCACCACAGTTAAGGCTAGACGGGAGACACGGAAACTACCGTTCTTCCTGGTTCAGCTCTCGCCCAGCAGCTAACTGGAAAGTCTGAGGAGTAAATGCAATGAAATGCAGTCACGTTGCGTTAAGTGTGGAGAAAACCACAAATTAGGAGAGTGTAAACTCGGGCAAGAGAGGGTCGAAGACAAGACCCAGCTTAAATGTGCTCTCTGCAGAAATGAAGGCCACCCTGCAAACTGTCGGGGATGTCCAGCTTTTCAGCAAATTGAAAAATAACAAAGCAGCGAAGAAAACAGCGGTTGAGAATCGCCCACCAACGCGTGCTACCACAATAACGCCCGTCCACCCCCAAATTTCTTACGCCCAAATGGCGGCAGGAAGGGGGAGCACGGTACAGCCTGCAGCTAAGACTACCCAACAGGCCTTCATGCCTAAGGCACCGGATGTTCAGGCAGAAATAAGAGGCATGTTACTGGCCATTCAGGGCCAGTTAACAGGCCTTCAAAACCAGATCAGGGAGCAGGCGACTAGGGTAGACTATCTCTACTCTGTTTTGCCTAGCTTAACGCAAATTAGAAGTTAAAGGCGCGCTGCCGGAGAGGCCTCTTAGGATTCTTGCTGTGAATGTAAATTCACTGATTAGGACCGAACGTAGAGCTAACCTTTTCCAATTGTTGAAAGATCAAAGTCCAGATGTGTTTATGGCCAGTGAAACTAAGCTGAGCCCGAAACATAAATTGACTAATAATAATTACAATATCGTTAGAAGAGACAGGCCCAACTCCACTCAAGGGGTAGGCGTTGCAATCTTCATACGAAAAGACATTAACCATAAAATTATTTATAATAGCGATCTGTGCAAATTTCGGTTGCTAGAGGCGTGCGTCATATGCATTCCTCTCCAACAGGGAAAGCGAATGTATGTGATTGCTGCTTATGCACCGGAAACACCTCAGCCAGCTAATTTTATGACAGAGCTCGGAAAACTTTTCGAACTACCTACGACTAAACTCGGAAGGAAACTACTATTTGCTGGCTGGTGATTTGAATGCCAAACACTCAGATTGGGGAAATCAAATTCCAAATTCTAGAGGTTACCATCTATTTAACTGGATGGAGCAATACAACGTTTAGTATAGGGTCGACCTACTGGCTACTGATAGACCATCGTTTCCAAGAAGCGGTGCCTATCTGGACCTATTGCTGAAAGACGCAAGACTGACAGTGACTGACACTGTGGGTCTAAGACCAAGAAACTGTTTACAAACGATTGAGTACGACAGTGACCACTGCGGACTAGCCGCCGTAATACAGCTTCCTAACGAGCTCGTGGAGTTGGATGAGTATGTACCGGTGCATACTTACAATTACAGTAAGGTGCGCTGGCCACTCTTTACCAACGCCTTATCGAGCGAAATCAGTTCGAATAACATATCCCCACCAAATGACAGGAATTTGACAAATAACGAAATAGACCAATACCTAGGACAAATGGACGAGACAATCAAACAACAATGAACACAACAATACCGAAATACAAACAACGGGACGCAACCGACATGTACCGGAATGCTACCATTGATGCACTACACAGACAAAAAAGTGGACTGCTGACAAGACTCAAACTCTTGTACCGACGGTTTACTGACCCTCACCATCTGGAGATTAGGATACTGAAGACGTCGATCAAGAAGATCAACCAACTAATTAAAGAGAACTATCGGTTGTCAATTAATTTGTATTGGGATAACAAAATTCGGGCCGTTAACTCTTGCGACCCGAGCATGTTTCCCCAAATTAACAAGATATTTAGAACGACCTTCCGTGTAAGCTTCAGAGAACGACGGACAACAGAGACGTACTTCTGACAGCAGGAATTGATCCAGAGGACGCCGTCTTGGACGATGACCTCTTTATTGTCGAAGATCCGCAGGAGAAAGTGGAGGCTGTGGGGGCTGCTTTCCAGCAAGTGTGCAAGGTGAATGCGTGCATTCGCCCCAATCATGACCTGGAAAATAGAGCCTTGCTCCTTCTTTTTCCTTCTACATTCGGAATGACATCACGCAATGGCGATCAGAGAACCTCGGTTTCACCGGGTTCAATGAAGATTATTTGGCAAACGCTATAATCGCCGAGCGAAATGGGGCCAGTTCCCTGTTAATTACGAAGGTGGAGCTCCAGCTCATCTTCGATTCATTAAAGAAGAAAAAGTCAGCAGGAGTCTATGCATTGTATCTATATTTTAATAGTACTATCATGAAGAGGAACGGTCGGCCTGACATCTAAGCGGCGAGCCAGAACTATAGCTTTGGCGAATTGAAGCGATGAGAATGACAGGATAATTAATAAATATTGTATATTAAAATATATTGTATTAAGAAATAGGAATAAAAAATAATTAAGGAAGTAACAGAAGATAGAGAACATCGTATACAAAATTTATGGGAGTCCAAGAGAGACGAGAAAAACGTTAATTTTGTGCGTTGTTTTCTATCAATTTTCTTTAATAAGGTTGTATTGTTTCAAAATTGAGATTATATTCGCCTTTTTTTGTTTGGTTGTGTGAGTGATTGTAGTAAATTGGGATAATAGAAATTTATGATAAGAATATCTATTATCACAGTCGCACTAAAAACAAATGTTTTAATGAAATTAAAATCAAGTAATGTTTTACTTTTTTGTTGGTAGGTATTTTCTATAAAATTGAAGTAGGTAAATTCTTTATATATATGAATCATAAATATATATAGTGGGGATAACAATACTTATAGAGTAAAAGTATGTTATTTCTTCAAACTTATTATTTATTTGAAAACATTTTTGAAAAAGTATGACAAAAAGCTAGAGCGTGTAGGTGGGTCCTAGACAAGAAAAGTTACATTTGGGAGAGGGTCCATTTCCTCTCGTTTTAGTGGGAGGGTTTGTTAAAAAAAAGACTTATAATCGAAAATAAATTATTAAAAAATAACATCACGACTTACAATGCCGTGCTTTAGATTTTTGTAAGGTCAGGAATAAAATTTTAATTCTCTTTTAAAAGAAAGTTGTTTTTGTGAATAGGGTCATATCCCCGGTAGTCGAATACTTAGTGGCTCGCAATAAAGTAATCGTTTACTGTGAGGGAACCATTGAACGAAAATATGTGATGTAAAATTATTTAGCAGCTTTAACTCAAATATATATAGAATGAAGAATAATAAAAACGTAAATAATAGAAAATTTATTATTTTAGTTTTTGTTATAGTGGACTTTTGAATATAAATTCAATTTAAAGTTTTTGCGACCTTTAGTCCAAATGCGTTTCGCCCAGGTACAACAATTGGGCTCATCAGTTAGATGTTGTTGTACCCTTCTAAGACGCATAATTTTAGTCGATGGTTACCGACATGTATTAAATAAACAGCACAAATGCACTGTAAATTATATTATCTAGTGGAATTTGGTTAAATTCAGACGACTAGAAATTGATGATGGTAAAGCCCGTGGTCTGGCTGGTTGAAGAATGAAGAATAATAAAAACGTAAATAATAGAAAATTTATTATTTTAGTTTTTGTTATAGTGGACTTTTGAATATAAATTCAATTTAAAGTTTTTGCGACCTTTAGTCCAAATGCGTTTCGCCCAGGTACAACAATTGGGCTCATCAGTTAGATGTTGTTGTACCCTTCTAAGACGCATAGTAGTAGTAGTAGTCTTTATTGAGATTTATTAATCTCTTAAGTTCTAGTTCCTTAAATATCTTTGACTATCAAAATTTGCCGACTTAGAATTGGTCTTGCTATACTTAATTTTTTTTTTGATTTTTCAATTTTCGAGTGAAATTTACATTAAAGTTTAAAGACAGCAGTCTGAAATTTTCTTTTTAAATTATAAATACGTCCACTCAAAAAGACGATATCTTGACACTTAGGATAATAATAACTTAACCTAAAACAAAATGGCTTAACACTAGTGAAAAAAAAGAAAAGAAAAAGAGGAAAGGGAGAAAAATAAAAAAGGGGAAAAAAGAAATGAAATGGATTATTTCACATATATGTTTGTCTCTGTCTCTAAACTTGAGATGGAGCTATATTAAACTTTGGCAGATATGTTTTGTATTTTGCTATTGGCTTTGTTTTGTTTTGATTTTATTTGTTTTTTTCTCGATTTTAGTTGCTAATAATTACGATTAAGTTGTTTACAAGAAAAATTAGTTTTTGAATGTATCTGGCATAAGAAGAAAAATTTTTTAAAACTCTTAGAATAACTTAATGCTAGTGCTTATGGTTAAATGTATCGTAAAATACAGTATAAAATAAATACTTTTTTTTCACAGCACAGTTACTAATATTGTAGGAACTTGGTTCAGTCCAATTATAACTAGATAAGGTCACTTAAGGCGTTGCAAGTTTTTCTTTCTTATTGTTATATATTTTTTTTCTTTTAAATAGAGTAAATAGAGCTGGTTAAGGTTATGGATTGGGAGATGTCGAGCTGCCTAGCCTCTGTAGGTGTTTGGAGCTTGTTTCATGTAGAATGGTGAAGTAAAAATATCATCTTCAATGTTGAGCGCAGAGTTGGATCCTTCGTTGAGGATGCTAATTGGGGACATATAATACCTATCATTTATTGACCAGTTGACGTTGTTTTCATAGATGCTTTTGAGTAGAGTATTTTCATGGTATTGTAGCGCTGAGATTCTTTTTTTTGAAAGGCAGGTTAGGTAGTAGAGCAGAGGCGTGATTTTTGAGTCAGTATAGATTGTTTTATTGGTATACCATTTGCCACCTGGTCTTCGATGTTTATTTATACATTTTCGGATGATGTAGCGTTCGAATCTTTGGAGCTCAAGTACCACGCTTGGCGTTATTTGGAACCAGATGAGGAATCCATAAGATATTAAAGGGCGAATTAATGTCTTGTACATTAAAAGTTTAGTTTTTGGTTCTACATTAGAAGAATTGAGCAACAGTTTTAACTTAGCTGCTGCACCTTTGCTGTTTTTTAAAGCTTTTCTCGCATGTATATTCATTTTCATCCTTTCATGTAAATTAACACCCAAGTATTTAATGGACTTTTTCAGGGGAATTGATTTTCCATCTATGGTTAGCTTGAGATATCGACTTTCGCGTACAGCTAGGTGATGCCCTTTGCCAGACGCGTTGCGAAAGCAGATCAGTTCGCATTTGTCAAGATTTAGGTCAATTCCCCATTTTTTGTAATAAGGAATAACCACGTTAAGGTGTTCTTTGACTGAATTCAGTGCTTCATGGGGTCTTTCGTCCGTACTGAACAGAATTGTGTCGTCAGCATAAAGGATGGATTCGGAACTGAGGTGATGTGTGGGAAAGTCAAATAGGTACAAGTTGAAAAGGAGGGGGCCAAGTATGGATCCTTGGGGGACTCCCGAGTGGATGCTAATAGGTGAAGAGGTTGCACCTTCGAAGTTAACTGAAAGGCAGCGGAAAGACAGGAAACTAATCAAAATTTTTATAAGTGTTGGGGGGATGTGTAGTTGGCTAAGTTTAAAAATTAACCCAGCGTGCCAAACTGAGTCAAAGGCTTTTTGTAAGTCAATTGCACAAGCAACAGTGCATCTTTTTGATCTGAGGTTGTTTAGGATTTGGTTTTGAAAATGCAGCAGAGCGTGTTCTGTGGAGTGGTTTTTTTTTTAAAGCCGAACTGTTCCGATTGCGTGGGGTCACCATCAAAAAAGTTAAAAAGTTTTAAGTGGATGATTTTTTCAAGTATTTTTCCGATGTTGGAGAGAAGAGAGATTGGGCGGTAATTTTCAACGCTATTTTGGGAATTGCTTTTTTTAATCGGAATTAGTTTGGCTTCTTTCCAAGTGATCGGAAAATAACAATTATTTAGACAGTTGTTGAAAATCGGGGTGAGGGATGTGGCTAGTGTATTTTTGGCTTTACGAAGAATAAAATTTGGAATGTGGTCAGGACCCGCAGACTTTTTATTATTTAAAGAAGAGATTATATTTTCGACAGAACTTGTTTGGATTAAGAACTCATTATTGTTATCTAGGGAGCTATTTACAGGAGAAAAATTAGTTAGCTGTAAATTTTCGTTCCACACTGGGAAAGATGAATTAAAAGTATTCACTTCTAAGTTTAAGGACGGATCTGAAGGGGGAGTTCTTGGAGCATATAAATTGGAATAGAAGGAGGCAAAAGCCTCTACTTTTTCGGATGGAGTGGAAAAATTGCTATTTTGAAATGAAAGAACCTGATTGCTTGGATGAGTACTCTGAGCCTTACGGCCAGTTATCTGGTCAATAACTTTGAAAACATTTGAATTTGGTTTGAGACTAATTAGTTTTTTCCTGAATTGCTCATTCAGTTCAAGTCGCACTCTTTCGCTGATTAATTTTGAGAGACATCTTATTTGTGCCGAAAACTCTAGATAATGTTGGTTATTTCGATCCCCAAAATGATGAAAAATCCTTTTAAGTTTTTGCTTCCAAGTTTTTCTAATTTTGAATAGATTTAATGTAGATGGGGAAATATTTAGGCGGTTATTTTGTAAATTAATCTTTTGGCTATGCAGATTGATACAGTTACTCAGCGTTTCGGTGATAAGGCCAATAGAGTTATCAATTTCTTCGTTCGAGGGATTTCTGTCACAAGGGATGTTTAAATTTGAAAGTCTGGTGTTAAGAAGTCTGTTAAAGGCAGGCCAGTTAGTGTTTTTGAAGCTGGTGTAATTTTTAGGTAATTCCGGATAGACTGAGTTATGTTGGAGCTGTATGGTTGTGAATACGGAGAAATGGTCAGATATTAGGTCAAGGGTGGTGCATGCTATATTGTTATTAGATCTTAGGTTGGACGAAGTCATAAAAAAGTCTATGTGTGAGCCAGAGGCAGGACGGGTGGGGCCCGAGGGTGCGACAATGTCGAAATCAAGAAACTGGTTTTCTAGGAACCAATTGACCAGGTGAGCACCATTCTGGTTTGTTTTTGAGTCGCCCCATAATGGGTGCCTGGAATTAAAATCACCACCAATGACTATGTAGTCGAAAGCCGATAGGGAAGAAATTAGATCATCAAGAGCTGTTGAAAGAGATGCACCAGCATTGCAAGGTACATAAATTGAGACCAATGCCAGCGTTTTTGTAAATTGTGGGGAAAATAGAGGTATAACAGCAACTGTTGCGGAAATCAACTGGTTTGAAAAAAATTTTTGGGAACATCGAATTGAGTTACTCAAGAGAATTCCGGATCCTCTTCCTTCGTTATTTCTAATTAAATCATACTTGTCGTTGAAACGACATTTGTTTGCATGTTTTTTTAAACAAGTTTCCTGAAGGAAAACTGCAGTTGGATAGATCTCTTTTAAAAGGAGGTCTATTTCAATTTCTTTATCTTTCGTCAAGGAGTTAACATTAGAAGAAATTAGCTTAAGAATCATGGTAAAGAGGGGGAGAGGGAGGCGATAAAAGTGAGATAGGCACCCGGTTTACGGGATTCTTCCAATTTTTTGTAATAGGGCCAAAAGGCTCTGATTTTTGATATTAAAGACGATATTGGCACACCAAAAAGTCTTTCGGATTCATTGAGAAAATCAGCCACATCATTTTGAATGGGACTGGTATTGGGATTGTCAGGCTTCGGGCCCGGACGTTCAGTTGCAATGGAAGGGTAAGCATACCCCCTTAATTTTTCGGCGTAAGATACACCATGTTGCGGAATGAACAATGAGGATTTGTCCACAAAATTAGAAGCACTTTTATATTTGAAGCCAATGCTTCTTCTTTTTTCTTTTTGAGGAATGCAATTCGATTTGGGCAACCTCTAAAGCTTGCCGGGTGACCTGTTTCTTTGCAGTTTACGCAAGATGCAACTGACGTTTCCGTTTTTGGGCCAAGATCGCACTGACCAGGTTCGTGATCTTTTAAACATTTGACGCATCTATTTACAAAACTGCAGTAAGCAGCGACATGTCCGTATCGTTGACACCTATAGCATTGTTTAGTGTCAGAGTTTCTAACTGTGTCCCAAGTTACTTTATGTCTTAGTAGAAACTTAATTTTTTTTAATTTTTTTGGAGACTTTCTCTGTCTTCGAGAGAGCAAAGGAAAAGGTCAAGTGGGATGTTGCTGGATTTGGACCATTTAGTCTCAAAAATCTTAACAGCTACCCTCAACGAAGGATCCAATCTGACAAGCTCTTTTTGGATTTCAGTTGGTGAAAAATTGTTTGAGATGCCTTTTAGGATGGTGTTAAATTTCTTACACTGTTTTGGCATGAAAGAGAAAGCCTCTATACCACATTCTTTGAATTTATTGATAAAAAAAACTGTGCAGCTCGACACTCTTAACAATTATTTTTAGTTTACCGAACCCATTTGCAACGAACTTAACATCATTTAAATTATAATTGGACTTACCCAGAAATTCCAGTATGGATTTAGATGAAACTCCTTTCGTGAAAATGGGAGGGCACCATGGATCCGGCTTAGACGTCTGATTTGATTCTTCTCGATTTGTAATGTTGTTGTTGCTGGTGTAATCATGTTTTTGGTTGGTGTTGTTGATGGCTCCTAGACCCTCGTTGCAGTAGGTGTTGTTGCTGGCTACACTGTCATTTTTTTTGCTGGAAGCTTCTGGGCACATATTCGCATTTGGGTTTTTTTGCACTTTACTGACTGGAACTGTACTGCCCACAGGAGCATGTAAGTCATCTTCATCCATTACGTTTCCCAATTCCTTGAATCGGTTGGAATTATTAATGATTTCTTTCGGTCTTTTGGATCCAGTAGTGGGCGCTATGTGCCTTCTTTTTCTTGCCAACACGGACTTAAAGGCTTCTTGGTCGGCTGCCAGAATTCGGTTTAGTACTGCTTCCGTACCATTTTGTTGACTATTAATGTTTTGAGCACCTGGTATAGAATCGTGACCAATAATCACGCCACTGTTCGAAGTGCCTGGTAGCGTCTGTTGACTGGCGCCAATTATTGTAGACATAATTTCGTCTGTGCTGAAATTCATATCTATATCCGTCCCTCTTTTACCATCGGCATCGCCATATGTGTCTTCTTCATCTTCGTCGTTCCATTCACGAGTAGCGGAATTTATAATTTTTTTTTGTCCTCAGAAATTATTTTCGAGGGCAATTTAATTTTTTCCGAAAAAGAACGAATGTCTGGTGGAATTTTTTCGGCCATAATTGGCACATAACCACTTCTCTCCATTATTGGCTTAAGCAATAAGCACTTTTTTAGTATTTTTTTTTTTTCGGATTTTATTTTACCCACAATAATGAACAATTTCTTCTGACACAAAGCACGTCTGCACTCGATGAAAGCCACATGAAGAATCTTCTAAGACGCATAATTTTACCGACATGTATTAAATAAACAGCACAAATGCACTGTAAATTATATTATCTAGTGGAATTTGGTTAAATTCAGACGACTAGAAATTGATGATGGTAAAGCCCGTGGTCTGGCTGGTTGAAGAATGAAGAATAATAAAAACGTAAATAATAGAAAATTTATTATTTTAGTTTTTGTTATAGTGGACTTTTGAATATAAATTCAATTTAAAGTTTTTGCGACCTTTAGTCCAAATGCGTTTCGCCCAGGTACAACAATTGGGCTCATCAGTTAGATGTTGTTGTACCCTTCTAAGACGCATAATTTTAGTCGATGGTTACCGACATGTATTAAATAAACAGCACAAATGCACTGTAAATTATATTATCTAGTGGAATTTGGTTAAATTCAGACGACTAGAAATTGATGATGGTAAAGCCCGTGGTCTGGCTGGTTGAAGAATGAAGAATAATAAAAACGTAAATAATAGAAAATTTATTATTTTAGTTTTTGTTATAGTGGACTTTTGAATATAAATTCAATTTAAAGTTTTTGCGACCTTTAGTCCCAATGCGTTTCGCCCAGGTACAACAATTGGGCTCATCAGTCAAATTATGCGTCTTAGAAGGGTACAACAACATCTAACTGATGAGCCCAATTGTTGTACCTGGGCGAAACGCATTTGGACTAAAGGTCGCAAAAACTTTAAATTGAATTTATATTCAAAAGTCCACTATAACAAAAACTAAAATAATAAATTTTCTATTATTTACGTTTTTATTATTCTTCATTCTTCAACCAGCCAGACCACGGGCTTTACCATCATCAATTTCTAGTCGTCTGAATTTAACCAAATTCCACTAGATAATATAATTTACAGTGCATTTGTGCTGTTTATTTAATACATGTCGGTAACCATCGACTAAAATTATGCGTCTTAGAAGGGTACAACAACATCTAACTGATGAGCCCAATTGTTGTACCTGGGCGAAACGCATTTGGACTAAAGGTCGCAAAAACTTTAAATTGAATTGTATGTATGCATATATGTATTTTCTACAATATTTATTGCATTAAGAAAACAATTTTGACGAAGTTGCCTTTAGTCGAACACTAGTGTTCGAACAGGTAACTCTAACAAATTTGTTTTCCTTTGTTCGAAAATTCAATTTATTAATTCATTCAAAGTTTAATTTTTGAAAGAAATAAAATTATTTTTTGGATCAATCCAACTTTGTGCTCAGAATTTTACCTTGATAAGCATTCTTTTTTTAAATTTTTAATAGTAGATAAACAAATTTTAGCACCCAAACAAAATTTAAACATAATCATAGTAGTAGTTTTTGTGAAAAAAAAGGTTTTGCTAAACACTTAAAAAAATTGTATTGTAGGTACCCATGTAAATAAATTTTACTTCGAAATTCTTGCCTAGTGTTAGTAATTTGTTGGTACAAATTTGTTGGATATTTTAAGGCATGCATTCAATGACCTCAATCTTTAAAATCCGCCAAGAACTTTTGATGTTGAGGATTTATTGATTTATTTTCATTTTATTGATTTTTCAATGAAAAATTATTTCGTAAATGTCATTTTACCTGCGTGTCATTCTGGTTGTACTAATCCTTATACATTGTGAGACATTTTTTTAGAAGATGGTTGGATGAACAAATGTGTAGTACATTGTTTTTCTTATCTCTGAATTTTTTCATCAACTCTTGCAATTTGAAAAGTTAATATTTAAATTTTTATCAAATACTACAATCTATTATAGTTATCATTTTGTAAAATTTTAGGTTTTGATATTCACCCCCAAAAAGTTAAAAATAAAAAACCTCTAAAAACTCAGTCAAAAAAAAAACATTGTTTTAAAAAAATTCATCAAGCATGAAATTTTGTGTTGATCAAAAATTCCTTATACAAGGGTAACTTTTTTTTTCTATCTGCTTTCCGTGGATGTACATTTTAATTGTATCATACGTTCTATTAGCTAACAGCATGTCATTTGTCAAAGAGCTTTCTTTCTATTTTCATTTTTTAAATACTCATATCTTCTAAATGGTTTTTTTAGAATTAAATGTTTTTCCAACGACCGTCTTAGAATTTAATTTTTTATCAAAGGTGAAAAAATCACCTTTTTATCTCCCACCGTTTAGAAAATAGATTTTCGACTTTCACCTAGATTTACCCCCTTTTTCCCCCTTTAAACATTTTAATTTACAAAAGTAAGTTCTAATATGACATCTACATAAATGCATGTAAAAGAAAATATTATAAAGTTATACATTCTAATATAAGCTAATCAATATCAATTTTGATACCCACTCTAAATTGATTTTGAAACAAAAATTGAAAATTTTAATTCGAATTGCTATTTTTGCAAGAAAATAATACTACCTATATCTATAGATATACCTACGTATTCGTTAATTCATAAAAGAAACTAACACCATTGTATAATTTCATATCCGTGTATGAACATTTTACTTATTTTCTCAGCCTAGTCTGACGTTGCCATGATACTAACAGCTGACGCGCCTATCTCACTTATACCCCCTATTGTTTTCAGAATATAAATTATACTCTCCTTTTGGCCTAACTGCTTGCTTTGAATCTCTTTTGTACCCTTATCGCGTAGTGTCAAAGTCAATTCGCTCTCGATGCGAACCAGAAGCTTAAATTGCTGTTCCATGGTAGTACTATAATAATATATATACAATGGTCGATGGCATATCCAACGTTGTACTTCAACATTTACCTCAAGAAGCAGTAGACATTCATACCACTCTGTTTAACAACGCTCTGAATAATGAATATTATTCAGTGCGTTGGAAGACAGCTGTGGTGCAGGGAAAGGACAATTCCAATCCGGCGAATCTCCGGTCGATAAGTCTTCTTCCGAGTATCAGCAAGGTATTCGAAAAGGTTATCAATAGAGCCCTGTCTAAGTGGGCAGAGGACAATAATATCATACCGGACAATCTATTGAAAGTTATTTAATAAACAATAGTTGTTGGTTGATGCATTCTGAAGGATTGCTAATTCTTTGTGTGTGTGCTTGATTCATTATAAGACAAAAATTTGTATAGGGTATTAGTTGATCTTTAGTTTTACTAAGAAGGTCATTCGTTTATTCCTTCAGTGTGGTACTTAATAAAGGAAGAAACCTCCCGTCAATCATCAAAGGGTTAGCGGTCATATGTGAAAAAATAGGTTATTTATGTGAGAGGGTGGAAAATTTACCAATCTACCAATCGAGTTTCGAGACTTTGCTTGTTTTCTACGCAATTTTTTAACAAAGTTAATTTTTTGTATTACTTAATTTAAATTTTTGTTGAAGAATATTGGACTAAAAATTGAAACACCGTTTGGTAAAATATCTTAATACTTTTAACTGAAATTTCCCAGACGAATGTTTATTTCTTGAAAAAAATATGATTTTATTAAAGAAAAGTAATCGCAGCAAATGATGTAAAACAATTATTATACCAGTCATATACGTAAGTTATAAGTTGTGCTATATTATGGTCCACTGTGGCGTAAGTGGGACATAATATTGGTGGCTGCCATTTTCCACGAGATTATTTTTTGTAACATTTTATAACTGCTCAGGTACTAGAAGAAAGCTAAATGTGGTCTTTAAAAACATTTGTCGTTATGTTAAGCTTACTATCATGATTAACGTTATACAAAGAATATGCTAGGTTGTGTAATTTAGAAATATTTATTACAGACTAAGAGCCCAAAGTAGATTTTGGGTGTGAGTGATAGCTTAAAAAAAAGTATAGTCATCGAAGGCTTGAGTAAAAGTTATTCAATAAATAAATAATTGTTGTACCTTTCTAAGACGCATAATTTGACTGATGAGCCCAATTGTTGTACCTGGGCGAAACGCATTTGGACTAAAGGTCGCAAAAACTTTAAATTGAATTTATATTCAAAAGTCCACTATAACAAAAACTAAAATAATAAATTTTCTATTATTTACGTTTTTATTATTCTTCATTCTTCAACCAGCCAGACCACGGGCTTTACCATCATCAATTTCTAGTCGTCTGAATTTAACCAAATTCCACTAGATAATATAATTTACAGTGCATTTGTGCTGTTTATTTAATACATGTCGGTAACCATCGACTAAAATTATGTGTCTTAGAAGGGTACAACAACATCTAACTGATGAGCCCAATTGTTGTACCTGGGCGAAACGCATTTGGACTAAAGGTCGCAAAAACTTTAAATTGAATTCAAATATATATATATATATATATTTTCTATCTAAAAACCCTAAAAAAGCATAGAAACAGTTTTCTCTCAGTTTTATTCAAGAAATTGTGTTTGTAGATTTGTTTTTATTCAATCTTTCTAAAATATATGTATGTATGCATATATGTATTTTCTACAATATTTATTGCATTAAGAAAACAATTTTGACGAAGTTGCCTTAAGTCGAACACTAGTGTTCGAACAGGTAACTCTAACAAATTTGTTTTCCTTTGTTCGAAAATTCAATTTATTAATTCATTCAAAGTTTAATTTTTGAAAGAAATAAAATTATTTTTTGGATCAATCCAACTTTGTGCTCAGAATTTTACCTTGATAAGCATTCTTTTTTTAAATTTTTAATAGTAGATAAACAAATTTTAGCACCCAAACAAAATTTAAACATAATCATAGTAGTAGTTTTTGTGGAAAAAAAAGGTTTTGCTAAACACTTAAAAAAAATTGTATTGTAGGTACCCATGGTAATTTGTTGGTACAAATTTGTTGGATATTTTAAGGCATGCATTCAATGACCTCAATCTTTAAAATCCGCCAAGAACTTTTGATGTTGAGGATTTATTAGTGAAACCATTTTATTGATTTTTCAATGAAAAATTATTTCGTAAATGTCATTTTACCTGCGTGTCATTCTGGTTGTACTAATCCTTATACATTGTGAGACATTTTTTTAGAAGATGGTTGGATGAACAAATGTGTAGTACATTGTTTTTCTTATCTCTGAATTTTTTCATCAACTCTTGCAATTTGAAAAGTTAATATTTAAATTTTTATCAAATACTACAATCTATTATAGTTATCATTTTGTAAAATTTTAGGTTTTGATATTCACCCCCAAAAAGTTAAAAATAAAAAACCTCTAAAAACTCAGTCAAAAAAAAACATTGTTTTAAAAAAATTCATCAAGCATGAAATTTTGTGGTGATCAAAAATTCCTTATACAAGGGTAACTTTTTTTTTCTATCTGCTTTCCGTGGATGTACATTTTAATTGTATCATACGTTCTATTAGCTAACAGCATGTCATTTGTCAAAGAGCTTTCTTTCTATTTTCATTTTTTAAATACTCATATCTTCTAAATGGTTTTTTTAGAATTAAATGTTTTTCCAACGACCGTCTTAGAATTTAATTTTTTATCAAAGGTGAAAAAATCACCTTTTTATCTCCCACCGTTTAGAAAATAGATTTTCGACTTTCACCTAGATTTACCCCCTTTTTCCCCCTTTAAACATTTTAATTTACAAAAGTAAGTTCTAATATGACATCTACATAAATGCATGTAAAAGAAAATATTATAAAGTTATACATTCTAATATAAGCTAATCAATATCAATTTTGATACCCACTCTAAATTGATTTTGAAACAAAAATTGAAAATTTTAATTCGAATTGCTATTTTTGCAAGAAAATAATACTACCTATATCTATAGATATACCTACGTATTCGTTAATTCATAAAAGAAACTAACACCATTGTATAATTTCATATCCGTGTATGAACATTTTACTTATTTTCTCAGCCTAGTCTGACGTTGCCATGATACTAACAGCTGACGCGCCTATCTCACTTATACCCCCTATTGTTTTCAGAATATAAATTATACTCTCCTTTTGGCCTAACTGCTTGCTTTGAATCTCTTTTGTACCCTTATCGCGTAGTGTCAAAGTCAATTCGCTCTCGATGCGAACCAGAAGCTTAAATTGCTGTTCCATGGTAGTACTATAATAATATATATACAATGGTCGATGGCATATCCAACGTTGTACTTCAACATTTACCTCAAGAAGCAGTAGACATTTATACCACTCTGTTTAACAACGCTCTGAATAATGAATATTATTCAGTGCGTTGGAAGACAGCTGTGGTGCAGGGAAAGGACAATTCCAATCCGGCGAATCTCCGGTCGATAAGTCTTCTTCCGAGTATCAGCAAGGTATTCGAAAAGGTTATCAATAGAGCCCTGTCTAAGTGGGCAGAGGACAATAATATCATACCGGACAATCTATTGAAAGTTATTTAATAAACAATAGTTGTTGGTTGATGCATTCTGAAGGATTGCTAATTCTTTGTGTGTGTGCTTGATTCATTATAAGACAAAAATTTGTATAGGGTATTAGTTGATCTTTAGTTTTACTAAGAAGGTCATTCGTTTATTCCTTCAGTGTGGTACTTAATAAAGGAAGAAACCTCCCGTCAATCATCAAAGGGTTAGCGGTCATATGTGAAAAAATAGGTTATTTATGTGAGAGGGTGGAAAATTTACCAATCTACCAATCGAGTTTCGAGACTTTGCTTGTTTTCTACGCAATTTTTTAACAAAGTTAATTTTTTGTATTACTTAATTTAAATTTTTGTTGAAGAATATTGGACTAAAAATTGAAACACCGTTTGGTAAAATATCTTAATACTTTTAACTGAAATTTCCCAGACGAATGTTTATTTCTTGAAAAAAATATGATTTTATTAAAGAAAAGTAATCGCAGCAAATGATGTAAAACAATTATTATACCAGTCATATACGTAAGTTATAAGTTGTGCTATATTATGGTCCACTGTGGCGTAAGTGGGACATAATATTGGTGGCTGCCATTTTCCACGAGATTATTTTTTGTAACATTTTATAACTGCTCAGGTACTAGAAGAAAGCTAAATGTGGTCTTTAAAAACATTTGTCGTTATGTTAAGCTTACTATCATGATTAACGTTATACAAAGAATATGCTAGGTTGTGTAATTTAGAAATATTTATTACAGACTAAGAGCCCAAAGTAGATTTTGGGTGTGAGTGATAGCTTAAAAAAAAGTATAGTCATCGAAGGCTTGAGTAAAAGTTATTCAATAAATAAATAATTGTTGTACCTTTCTAAGACGCATAATTTGACTGATGAGCCCAATTGTTGTACCTGGGCGAAACGCATTTGGACTAAAGGTCGCAAAAACTTTAAATTGAATTTATATTCAAAAGTCCACTATAACAAAAACTAAAATAATAAATTTTCTATTATTTACGTTTTTATTATTCTTCATTCTTCAACCAGCCAGACCACGGGCTTTACCATCATCAATTTCTAGTCGTCTGAATTTAACCAAATTCCACTAGATAATATAATTTACAGTGCATTTGTGCTGTTTATTTAATACATGTCGGTAACCATCGACTAAAATTATGCGTCTTAGAAGGGTACAACAACATCTAACTGATGAGCCCAATTGTTGTACCTGGGCGAAACGCATTTGGACTAAAGGTCGCAAAAACTTTAAATTGAATTCAAATATATATATATATATATATTTTCTATCTAAAAACCCTAAAAAAGCATAGAAACAGTTTTCTCTCAGTTTTATTCAAGAAATTGTGTTTGTAGATTTGTTTTTATTCAATCTTTCTAAAATATATGTATGTATGCATATATGTATTTTCTACAATATTTATTGCATTAAGAAAACAATTTTGACGAAGTTGCCTTAAGTCGAACACTAGTGTTCGAACAGGTAACTCTAACAAATTTGTTTTCCTTTGTTCGAAAATTCAATTTATTAATTCATTCAAAGTTTAATTTTTGAAAGAAATAAAATTATTTTTTGGATCAATCCAACTTTGTGCTCAGAATTTTACCTTGATAAGCATTCTTTTTTTAAATTTTTAATAGTAGATAAACAAATTTTAGCACCCAAACAAAATTTAAACATAATCATAGTAGTAGTTTTTGTGGAAAAAAAAGGTTTTGCTAAACACTTAAAAAAAATTGTATTGTAGGTACCCATGGTAATTTGTTGGTACAAATTTGTTGGATATTTTAAGGCATGCATTCAATGACCTCAATCTTTAAAATCCGCCAAGAACTTTTGATGTTGAGGATTTATTAGTGAAACCATTTTATTGATTTTTCAATGAAAAATTATTTCGTAAATGTCATTTTACCTGCGTGTCATTCTGGTTGTACTAATCCTTATACATTGTGAGACATTTTTTTAGAAGATGGTTGGATGAACAAATGTGTAGTACATTGTTTTTCTTATCTCTGAATTTTTTCATCAACTCTTGCAATTTGAAAAGTTAATATTTAAATTTTTATCAAATACTACAATCTATTATAGTTATCATTTTGTAAAATTTTAGGTTTTGATATTCACCCCCAAAAAGTTAAAAATAAAAAACCTCTAAAAACTCAGTCAAAAAAAAACATTGTTTTAAAAAAATTCATCAAGCATGAAATTTTGTGGTGATCAAAAATTCCTTATACAAGGGTAACTTTTTTTTTCTATCTGCTTTCCGTGGATGTACATTTTAATTGTATCATACGTTCTATTAGCTAACAGCATGTCATTTGTCAAAGAGCTTTCTTTCTATTTTCATTTTTTAAATACTCATATCTTCTAAATGGTTTTTTTAGAATTAAATGTTTTTCCAACGACCGTCTTAGAATTTAATTTTTTATCAAAGGTGAAAAAATCACCTTTTTATCTCCCACCGTTTAGAAAATAGATTTTCGACTTTCACCTAGATTTACCCCCTTTTTCCCCCTTTAAACATTTTAATTTACAAAAGTAAGTTCTAATATGACATCTACATAAATGCATGTAAAAGAAAATATTATAAAGTTATACATTCTAATATAAGCTAATCAATATCAATTTTGATACCCACTCTAAATTGATTTTGAAACAAAAATTGAAAATTTTAATTCGAATTGCTATTTTTGCAAGAAAATAATACTACCTATATCTATAGATATACCTACGTATTCGTTAATTCATAAAAGAAACTAACACCATTGTATAATTTCATATCCGTGTATGAACATTTTACTTATTTTCTCAGCCTAGTCTGACGTTGCCATGATACTAACAGCTGACGCGCCTATCTCACTTATACCCCCTATTGTTTTCAGAATATAAATTATACTCTCCTTTTGGCCTAACTGCTTGCTTTGAATCTCTTTTGTACCCTTATCGCGTAGTGTCAAAGTCAATTCGCTCTCGATGCGAACCAGAAGCTTAAATTGCTGTTCCATGGTAGTACTATAATAATATATATACAATGGTCGATGGCATATCCAACGTTGTACTTCAACATTTACCTCAAGAAGCAGTAGACATTTATACCACTCTGTTTAACAACGCTCTGAATAATGAATATTATTCAGTGCGTTGGAAGACAGCTGTGGTGCAGGGAAAGGACAATTCCAATCCGGCGAATCTCCGGTCGATAAGTCTTCTTCCGAGTATCAGCAAGGTATTCGAAAAGGTTATCAATAGAGCCCTGTCTAAGTGGGCAGAGGACAATAATATCATACCGGACAATCTATTGAAAGTTATTTAATAAACAATAGTTGTTGGTTGATGCATTCTGAAGGATTGCTAATTCTTTGTGTGTGTGCTTGATTCATTATAAGACAAAAATTTGTATAGGGTATTAGTTGATCTTTAGTTTTACTAAGAAGGTCATTCGTTTATTCCTTCAGTGTGGTACTTAATAAAGGAAGAAACCTCCCGTCAATCATCAAAGGGTTAGCGGTCATATGTGAAAAAATAGGTTATTTATGTGAGAGGGTGGAAAATTTACCAATCTACCAATCGAGTTTCGAGACTTTGCTTGTTTTCTACGCAATTTTTTAACAAAGTTAATTTTTTGTATTACTTAATTTAAATTTTTGTTGAAGAATATTGGACTAAAAATTGAAACACCGTTTGGTAAAATATCTTAATACTTTTAACTGAAATTTCCCAGACGAATGTTTATTTCTTGAAAAAAATATGATTTTATTAAAGAAAAGTAATCGCAGCAAATGATGTAAAACAATTATTATACCAGTCATATACGTAAGTTATAAGTTGTGCTATATTATGGTCCACTGTGGCGTAAGTGGGACATAATATTGGTGGCTGCCATTTTCCACGAGATTATTTTTTGTAACATTTTATAACTGCTCAGGTACTAGAAGAAAGCTAAATGTGGTCTTTAAAAACATTTGTCGTTATGTTAAGCTTACTATCATGATTAACGTTATACAAAGAATATGCTAGGTTGTGTAATTTAGAAATATTTATTACAGACTAAGAGCCCAAAGTAGATTTTGGGTGTGAGTGATAGCTTAAAAAGAAGTATAGTCATCGAAGGCTTGAGTAAAAGTTATTCAATAAATAAATAATTGTTGTACCCTTCTAAGACGCATAATTTGACTGATGAGCCCAATTGTTGTACCTGGGCGAAACGCATTTGGACTAAAGGTCGCAAAAACTTTAAATTGAATTTATATTCAAAAGTCCACTATAACAAAAACTAAAATAATAAATTTTCTATTATTTACGTTTTTATTATTCTTCATTCTTCAACCAGCCAGACCACGGGCTTTACCATCATCAATTTCTAGTCGTCTGAATTTAACCAAATTCCACTAGATAATATAATTTACAGTGCATTTGTGCTGTTTATTTAATACATGTCGGTAACCATCGACTAAAATTATGCGTCTTAGAAGGGTACAACAACATCTAACTGATGAGCCCAATTGTTGTACCTGGGCGAAACGCATTTGGACTAAAGGTCGCAAAAACTTTAAATTGAATTCAAATATATATATATATATATATATTTTCTATCTAAAAACCCTAAAAAAGCATAGAAACAGTTTTCTCTCAGTTTTATTCAAGAAATTGTGTTTGTAGATTTGTTTTTATTCAATCTTTCTAAAATATATGTATGTATGCATATATGTAAAGGGTGATTTTTTAAGAGCTTGAGAACTTTTTAAAAAAAAAAAAACGCATAAAATTTGCAAAATCTCATCGATTCTTTATTTGAAACGTTAGATTGGTCCATGACATTTACTTTTTGAAGATAATTTCATTTAAATGTTGACCGCGGCTGCGTCTTAGGTGGTCCATTCGGAAAGTCCAATTTTGGGTAACTTTTTCGAGCATTTCGGCCGGAATAGCCCGAATTTCTTCGGAAATGTTGTCTTCCAAAGCTGGAATAGTTGCTGGCTTATTTGTGTAGACTTTAGACTTGACGTAGCCCCACAAAAAATAGTCTAAAGGCGTCAAATCGCATGATCTTGGTGGCCAACTTACCGGTCCATTCCTTGAGATGAATTGTTCTCCGAAGTTTTCCCTCAAAATGGCCATAGAATCGCGAGCTGTGTGGCATGTAGCGCCATCTTGTTGAAACCACATGTCAACCAAGTTCAGTTCTTCCATTTTTGGCAACAAAAAGTTTGTTAGCATTGAACGATAGCGATCGCCATTCACCGTAACGTTGCGTCCAACAGCATCTCTGAAAAAATACGGTCCAATGATTCCACCAGCGTACAAACCACACCAAACAGTGCATTTTTCGGGATGCATGGGCAGTTCTTGAACGGCTTCTGGTTGCTCTTCACTCCAAATGCGGCAATTTCGCTTATTTACGTAGCCATTCAACCAGAAATGAGCCTCATCGCTGAACAAAATTTGTCGATAAAAAAGCGGATTTTCTGCCAACTTTTCTAGGGCCCATTCACTGAAAATTCGACGTTGTGGCAGATCGTTCGGCTTCAGTTCTTGCACGAGCTGTATTTTATACGGTTTTACACCAAGATCTTTGCGTAAAATCTTCCATGTGGTCGAATAACACAAGCCCAATTGCTGCGAACGGCGACGAATCGACATTTCACGGTCTTCAGCAACACTCTCAGAAACAGACGCAATATTCTCTTCTGTACGCACTGTACGCATTCGTGTGGTTGGTTTAATGTCCAATAAAGTAAACTGAGTGCGAAACTTGGTCACAATCGCATTAATTGTTTGCTCACTTGGTCGATTATGTAGACCATAAATCGGACGTAAAGCGCGAAACACATTTCGAACCGAACACTGATTTTGGTAATAAAATTCAATGATTTGCAAGCGTTGCTCGTTAGTAAGTCTATTCATGATGAAATGTCAAAGCATACTGAGCATCTTTCTCTTTGACACCATGTCTGAAATCCCGCGTGATCTGTCAAATACTAATGCATGAAAAACCTAACCTCAAAAAAATCACCCTTTATTTTCTACAATATTTATTGCATTAAGAAAACAATTTTGACGAAGTTGCCTTTAGTCGAACACTAGTGTTCGAACAGGTAACTCTAACAAATTTGTTTTCCTTTGTTCGAAAATTCAATTTATTAATTCATTCAAAGTTTAATTTTTGAAAGAAATAAAATTACTTTTTGGATCAATCCAACTTTGTGCTCAGAATTTTACCTTGATAAGCATTCTTTTTTTAAATTTTTAATAGTAGATAAACAAATTTTAGCACCCAAACAAAATTTAAACATAATCATAGTAGTAGTTTTTGTGAAAAAAAGGTTTTGCTAAACACTTAAAAAAAATTGTATTGTAGGTACCCATGGTAATTTGTTGGTACAAATTTGTTGGATATTTTAAGGCATGCATTCAATGACCTCAATCTTTAAAATCCGCCAAGAACTTTTGATGTTGAGGATTTATTAGTGAAACCATTTTATTGATTTTTCAATGAAAAATTATTTCGTAAATGTCATTTTACCTGCGTGTCATTCTGGTTGTACTAATCCTTATACATTGTGAGACATTTTTTTAGAAGATGGTTGGATGAACAAATGTGTAGTACATTGTTTTTCTTATCTCTGAATTTTTTCATCAACTCTTGCAATTTGAAAAGTTAATATTTAAATTTTTATCAAATACTACAATCTATTATAGTTATCATTTTGTAAAATTTTAGGTTTTGATATTCACCCCCAAAAAGTTAAAAATAAAAAACCTCTAAAAACTCAGTCAAAAAAAAACATTGTTTTAAAAAAATTCATCAAGCATGAAATTTTGTGTTGATCAAAAATTCCTTATACAAGGGTAACTTTTTTTTTCTATCTGCTTTCCGTGGATGTACATTTTAATTGTATCATACGTTCTATTAGCTAACAGCATGTCATTTGTCAAAGAGCTTTCTTTCTATTTTCATTTTTTAAATACTCATATCTTCTAAATGGTTTTTTTAGAATTAAATGTTTTTCCAACGACCGTCTTAGAATTTAATTTTTTATCAAAGGTGAAAAAATCACCTTTTTATCTCCCACCGTTTAGAAAATAGATTTTCGACTTTCACCTAGATTTACCCCCTTTTTCCCCCTTTAAACATTTTAATTTACAAAAGTAAGTTCTAATATGACATCTACATAAATGCATGTAAAAGAAAATATTATAAAGTTATACATTCTAATATAAGCTAATCAATATCAATTTTGATACCCACTCTAAATTGATTTTGAAACAAAAATTGAAAATTTTAATTCGAATTGCTATTTTTGCAAGAAAATAATACTACCTATATCTATAGATATACCTACGTATTCGTTAATTCATAAAAGAAACTAACACCATTGTATAATTTCATATCCGTGTATGAACATTTTACTTATTTTCTCAGCCTAGTCTGACGTTGCCATGATACTAACAGCTGACGCGCCTATCTCACTTATACCCCCTATTGTTTTCAGAATATAAATTATACTCTCCTTTTGGCCTAACTGCTTGCTTTGAATCTCTTTTGTACCCTTATCGCGTAGTGTCAAAGTCAATTCGCTCTCGATGCGAACCAGAAGCTTAAATTGCTGTTCCATGGTAGTACTATAATAATATATATACAATGGTCGATGGCATATCCAACGTTGTACTTCAACATTTACCTCAAGAAGCAGTAGACATTCATACCACTCTGTTTAACAACGCTCTGAATAATGAATATTATTCAGTGCGTTGGAAGACAGCTGTGGTGCAGGGAAAGGACAATTCCAATCCGGCGAATCTCCGGTCGATAAGTCTTCTTCCGAGTATCAGCAAGGTATTCGAAAAGGTTATCAATAGAGCCCTGTCTAAGTGGGCAGAGGACAATAATATCATACCGGACAATCTATTGAAAGTTATTTAATAAACAATAGTTGTTGGTTGATGCATTCTGAAGGATTGCTAATTCTTTGTGTGTGTGCTTGATTCATTATAAGACAAAAATTTGTATAGGGTATTAGTTGATCTTTAGTTTTACTAAGAAGGTCATTCGTTTATTCCTTCAGTGTGGTACTTAATAAAGGAAGAAACCTCCCGTCAATCATCAAAGGGTTAGCGGTCATATGTGAAAAAATAGGTTATTTATGTGAGAGGGTGGAAAATTTACCAATCTACCAATCGAGTTTCGAGACTTTGCTTGTTTTCTACGCAATTTTTTAACAAAGTTAATTTTTTGTATTACTTAATTTAAATTTTTGTTGAAGAATATTGGACTAAAAATTGAAACACCGTTTGGTAAAATATCTTAATACTTTTAACTGAAATTTCCCAGACGAATGTTTATTTCTTGAAAAAAATATGATTTTATTAAAGAAAAGTAATCGCAGCAAATGATGTAAAACAATTATTATACCAGTCATATACGTAAGTTATAAGTTGTGCTATATTATGGTCCACTGTGGCGTAAGTGGGACATAATATTGGTGGCTGCCATTTTCCACGAGATTATTTTTTGTAACATTTTATAACTGCTCAGGTACTAGAAGAAAGCTAAATGTGGTCTTTAAAAACATTTGTCGTTATGTTAAGCTTACTATCATGATTAACGTTATACAAAGAATATGCTAGGTTGTGTAATTTAGAAATATTTATTACAGACTAAGAGCCCAAAGTAGATTTTGGGTGTGAGTGATAGCTTAAAAAGAAGTATAGTCATCGAAGGCTTGAGTAAAAGTTATTCAATAAATAAATAATTGTTGTACCCTTCTAAGACGCATAATTTGACTGATGAGCCCAATTGTTGTACCTGGGCGAAACGCATTTGGACTAAAGGTCGCAAAAACTTTAAATTGAATTTATATTCAAAAGTCCACTATAACAAAAACTAAAATAATAAATTTTCTATTATTTACGTTTTTATTATTCTTCATTCTTCAACCAGCCAGACCACGGGCTTTACCATCATCAATTTCTAGTCGTCTGAATTTAACCAAATTCCACTAGATAATATAATTTACAGTGCATTTGTGCTGTTTATTTAATACATGTCGGTAACCATCGACTAAAATTATGCGTCTTAGAAGGGTACAACAACATCTAACTGATGAGCCCAATTGTTGTACCTGGGCGAAACGCATTTGGACTAAAGGTCGCAAAAACTTTAAATTGAATTCAAATATATATATATATATATATATTTTCTATCTAAAAACCCTAAAAAAGCATAGAAACAGTTTTCTCTCAGTTTTATTCAAGAAATTGTGTTTGTAGATTTGTTTTTATTCAATCTTTCTAAAATATATGTATGTATGCATATATGTAAAGGGTGATTTTTTAAGAGCTTGAGAACTTTTTAAAAAAAAAAAAACGCATAAAATTTGCAAAATCTCATCGATTCTTTATTTGAAACGTTAGATTGGTCCATGACATTTACTTTTTGAAGATAATTTCATTTAAATGTTGACCGCGGCTGCGTCTTAGGTGGTCCATTCGGAAAGTCCAATTTTGGGTAACTTTTTCGAGCATTTCGGCCGGAATAGCCCGAATTTCTTCGGAAATGTTGTCTTCCAAAGCTGGAATAGTTGCTGGCTTATTTGTGTAGACTTTAGACTTGACGTAGCCCCACAAAAAATAGTCTAAAGGCGTCAAATCGCATGATCTTGGTGGCCAACTTACCGGTCCATTCCTTGAGATGAATTGTTCTCCGAAGTTTTCCCTCAAAATGGCCATAGAATCGCGAGCTGTGTGGCATGTAGCGCCATCTTGTTGAAACCACATGTCAACCAAGTTCAGTTCTTCCATTTTTGGCAACAAAAAGTTTGTTAGCATTGAACGATAGCGATCGCCATTCACCGTAACGTTGCGTCCAACAGCATCTCTGAAAAAATACGGTCCAATGATTCCACCAGCGTACAAACCACACCAAACAGTGCATTTTTCGGGATGCATGGGCAGTTCTTGAACGGCTTCTGGTTGCTCTTCACTCCAAATGCGGCAATTTCGCTTATTTACGTAGCCATTCAACCAGAAATGAGCCTCATCGCTGAACAAAATTTGTCGATAAAAAAGCGGATTTTCTGCCAACTTTTCTAGGGCCCATTCACTGAAAATTCGACGTTGTGGCAGATCGTTCGGCTTCAGTTCTTGCACGAGCTGTATTTTATACGGTTTTACACCAAGATCTTTGCGTAAAATCTTCCATGTGGTCGAATAACACAAGCCCAATTGCTGCGAACGGCGACGAATCGACATTTCACGGTCTTCAGCAACACTCTCAGAAACAGACGCAATATTCTCTTCTGTACGCACTGTACGCATTCGTGTGGTTGGTTTAATGTCCAATAAAGTAAACTGAGTGCGAAACTTGGTCACAATCGCATTAATTGTTTGCTCACTTGGTCGATTATGTAGACCATAAATCGGACGTAAAGCGCGAAACACATTTCGAACCGAACACTGATTTTGGTAATAAAATTCAATGATTTGCAAGCGTTGCTCGTTAGTAAGTCTATTCATGATGAAATGTCAAAGCATACTGAGCATCTTTCTCTTTGACACCATGTCTGAAATCCCGCGTGATCTGTCAAATACTAATGCATGAAAAACCTAACCTCAAAAAAATCACCCTTTATTTTCTACAATATTTATTGCATTAAGAAAACAATTTTGACGAAGTTGCCTTTAGTCGAACACTAGTGTTCGAACAGGTAACTCTAACAAATTTGTTTTCCTTTGTTCGAAAATTCAATTTATTAATTCATTCAAAGTTTAATTTTTGAAAGAAATAAAATTACTTTTTGGATCAATCCAACTTTGTGCTCAGAATTTTACCTTGATAAGCATTCTTTTTTTAAATTTTTAATAGTAGATAAACAAATTTTAGCACCCAAACAAAATTTAAACATAATCATAGTAGTAGTTTTTGTGAAAAAAAGGTTTTGCTAAACACTTAAAAAAAATTGTATTGTAGGTACCCATGGTAATTTGTTGGTACAAATTTGTTGGATATTTTAAGGCATGCATTCAATGACCTCAATCTTTAAAATCCGCCAAGAACTTTTGATGTTGAGGATTTATTAGTGAAACCATTTTATTGATTTTTCAATGAAAAATTATTTCGTAAATGTCATTTTACCTGCGTGTCATTCTGGTTGTACTAATCCTTATACATTGTGAGACATTTTTTTAGAAGATGGTTGGATGAACAAATGTGTAGTACATTGTTTTTCTTATCTCTGAATTTTTTCATCAACTCTTGCAATTTGAAAAGTTAATATTTAAATTTTTATCAAATACTACAATCTATTATAGTTATCATTTTGTAAAATTTTAGGTTTTGATATTCACCCCCAAAAAGTTAAAAATAAAAAACCTCTAAAAACTCAGTCAAAAAAAAACATTGTTTTAAAAAAATTCATCAAGCATGAAATTTTGTGTTGATCAAAAATTCCTTATACAAGGGTAACTTTTTTTTTCTATCTGCTTTCCGTGGATGTACATTTTAATTGTATCATACGTTCTATTAGCTAACAGCATGTCATTTGTCAAAGAGCTTTCTTTCTATTTTCATTTTTTAAATACTCATATCTTCTAAATGGTTTTTTTAGAATTAAATGTTTTTCCAACGACCGTCTTAGAATTTAATTTTTTATCAAAGGTGAAAAAATCACCTTTTTATCTCCCACCGTTTAGAAAATAGATTTTCGACTTTCACCTAGATTTACCCCCTTTTTCCCCCTTTAAACATTTTAATTTACAAAAGTAAGTTCTAATATGACATCTACATAAATGCATGTAAAAGAAAATATTATAAAGTTATACATTCTAATATAAGCTAATCAATATCAATTTTGATACCCACTCTAAATTGATTTTGAAACAAAAATTGAAAATTTTAATTCGAATTGCTATTTTTGCAAGAAAATAATACTACCTATATCTATAGATATACCTACGTATTCGTTAATTCATAAAAGAAACTAACACCATTGTATAATTTCATATCCGTGTATGAACATTTTACTTATTTTCTCAGCCTAGTCTGACGTTGCCATGATACTAACAGCTGACGCGCCTATCTCACTTATACCCCCTATTGTTTTCAGAATATAAATTATACTCTCCTTTTGGCCTAACTGCTTGCTTTGAATCTCTTTTGTACCCTTATCGCGTAGTGTCAAAGTCAATTCGCTCTCGATGCGAACCAGAAGCTTAAATTGCTGTTCCATGGTAGTACTATAATAATATATATACAATGGTCGATGGCATATCCAACGTTGTACTTCAACATTTACCTCAAGAAGCAGTAGACATTCATACCACTCTGTTTAACAACGCTCTGAATAATGAATATTATTCAGTGCGTTGGAAGACAGCTGTGGTGCAGGGAAAGGACAATTCCAATCCGGCGAATCTCCGGTCGATAAGTCTTCTTCCGAGTATCAGCAAGGTATTCGAAAAGGTTATCAATAGAGCCCTGTCTAAGTGGGCAGAGGACAATAATATCATACCGGACAATCTATTGAAAGTTATTTAATAAACAATAGTTGTTGGTTGATGCATTCTGAAGGATTGCTAATTCTTTGTGTGTGTGCTTGATTCATTATAAGACAAAAATTTGTATAGGGTATTAGTTGATCTTTAGTTTTACTAAGAAGGTCATTCGTTTATTCCTTCAGTGTGGTACTTAATAAAGGAAGAAACCTCCCGTCAATCATCAAAGGGTTAGCGGTCATATGTGAAAAAATAGGTTATTTATGTGAGAGGGTGGAAAATTTACCAATCTACCAATCGAGTTTCGAGACTTTGCTTGTTTTCTACGCAATTTTTTAACAAAGTTAATTTTTTGTATTACTTAATTTAAATTTTTGTTGAAGAATATTGGACTAAAAATTGAAACACCGTTTGGTAAAATATCTTAATACTTTTAACTGAAATTTCCCAGACGAATGTTTATTTCTTGAAAAAAATATGATTTTATTAAAGAAAAGTAATCGCAGCAAATGATGTAAAACAATTATTATACCAGTCATATACGTAAGTTATAAGTTGTGCTATATTATGGTCCACTGTGGCGTAAGTGGGACATAATATTGGTGGCTGCCATTTTCCACGAGATTATTTTTTGTAACATTTTATAACTGCTCAGGTACTAGAAGAAAGCTAAATGTGGTCTTTAAAAACATTTGTCGTTATGTTAAGCTTACTATCATGATTAACGTTATACAAAGAATATGCTAGGTTGTGTAATTTAGAAATATTTATTACAGACTAAGAGCCCAAAGTAGATTTTGGGTGTGAGTGATAGCTTAAAAAGAAGTATAGTCATCGAAGGCTTGAGTAAAAGTTATTCAATAAATAAATAATTGTTGTACCCTTCTAAGACGCATAATTTGACTGATGAGCCCAATTGTTGTACCTGGGCGAAACGCATTTGGACTAAAGGTCGCAAAAACTTTAAATTGAATTTATATTCAAAAGTCCACTATAACAAAAACTAAAATAATAAATTTTCTATTATTTACGTTTTTATTATTCTTCATTCTTCAACCAGCCAGACCACGGGCTTTACCATCATCAATTTCTAGTCGTCTGAATTTAACCAAATTCCACTAGATAATATAATTTACAGTGCATTTGTGCTGTTTATTTAATACATGTCGGTAACCATCGACTAAAATTATGCGTCTTAGAAGGGTACAACAACATCTAACTGATGAGCCCAATTGTTGTACCTGGGCGAAACGCATTTGGACTAAAGGTCGCAAAAACTTTAAATTGAATTCAAATATATATATATATATATATATTTTCTATCTAAAAACCCTAAAAAAGCATAGAAACAGTTTTCTCTCAGTTTTATTCAAGAAATTGTGTTTGTAGATTTGTTTTTATTCAATCTTTCTAAAATATATGTATGTATGCATATATGTAAAGGGTGATTTTTTAAGAGCTTGAGAACTTTTTAAAAAAAAAAAAACGCATAAAATTTGCAAAATCTCATCGATTCTTTATTTGAAACGTTAGATTGGTCCATGACATTTACTTTTTGAAGATAATTTCATTTAAATGTTGACCGCGGCTGCGTCTTAGGTGGTCCATTCGGAAAGTCCAATTTTGGGTAACTTTTTCGAGCATTTCGGCCGGAATAGCCCGAATTTCTTCGGAAATGTTGTCTTCCAAAGCTGGAATAGTTGCTGGCTTATTTGTGTAGACTTTAGACTTGACGTAGCCCCACAAAAAATAGTCTAAAGGCGTCAAATCGCATGATCTTGGTGGCCAACTTACCGGTCCATTCCTTGAGATGAATTGTTCTCCGAAGTTTTCCCTCAAAATGGCCATAGAATCGCGAGCTGTGTGGCATGTAGCGCCATCTTGTTGAAACCACATGTCAACCAAGTTCAGTTCTTCCATTTTTGGCAACAAAAAGTTTGTTAGCATTGAACGATAGCGATCGCCATTCACCGTAACGTTGCGTCCAACAGCATCTCTGAAAAAATACGGTCCAATGATTCCACCAGCGTACAAACCACACCAAACAGTGCATTTTTCGGGATGCATGGGCAGTTCTTGAACGGCTTCTGGTTGCTCTTCACTCCAAATGCGGCAATTTCGCTTATTTACGTAGCCATTCAACCAGAAATGAGCCTCATCGCTGAACAAAATTTGTCGATAAAAAAGCGGATTTTCTGCCAACTTTTCTAGGGCCCATTCACTGAAAATTCGACGTTGTGGCAGATCGTTCGGCTTCAGTTCTTGCACGAGCTGTATTTTATACGGTTTTACACCAAGATCTTTGCGTAAAATCTTCCATGTGGTCGAATAACACAAGCCCAATTGCTGCGAACGGCGACGAATCGACATTTCACGGTCTTCAGCAACACTCTCAGAAACAGACGCAATATTCTCTTCTGTACGCACTGTACGCATTCGTGTGGTTGGTTTAATGTCCAATAAAGTAAACTGAGTGCGAAACTTGGTCACAATCGCATTAATTGTTTGCTCACTTGGTCGATTATGTAGACCATAAATCGGACGTAAAGCGCGAAACACATTTCGAACCGAACACTGATTTTGGTAATAAAATTCAATGATTTGCAAGCGTTGCTCGTTAGTAAGTCTATTCATGATGAAATGTCAAAGCATACTGAGCATCTTTCTCTTTGACACCATGTCTGAAATCCCGCGTGATCTGTCAAATACTAATGCATGAAAAACCTAACCTCAAAAAAATCACCCTTTATTTTCTACAATATTTATTGCATTAAGAAAACAATTTTGACGAAGTTGCCTTTAGTCGAACACTAGTGTTCGAACAGGTAACTCTAACAAATTTGTTTTCCTTTGTTCGAAAATTCAATTTATTAATTCATTCAAAGTTTAATTTTTGAAAGAAATAAAATTACTTTTTGGATCAATCCAACTTTGTGCTCAGAATTTTACCTTGATAAGCATTCTTTTTTTAAATTTTTAATAGTAGATAAACAAATTTTAGCACCCAAACAAAATTTAAACATAATCATAGTAGTAGTTTTTGTGAAAAAAAGGTTTTGCTAAACACTTAAAAAAAATTGTATTGTAGGTACCCATGGTAATTTGTTGGTACAAATTTGTTGGATATTTTAAGGCATGCATTCAATGACCTCAATCTTTAAAATCCGCCAAGAACTTTTGATGTTGAGGATTTATTAGTGAAACCATTTTATTGATTTTTCAATGAAAAATTATTTCGTAAATGTCATTTTACCTGCGTGTCATTCTGGTTGTACTAATCCTTATACATTGTGAGACATTTTTTTAGAAGATGGTTGGATGAACAAATGTGTAGTACATTGTTTTTCTTATCTCTGAATTTTTTCATCAACTCTTGCAATTTGAAAAGTTAATATTTAAATTTTTATCAAATACTACAATCTATTATAGTTATCATTTTGTAAAATTTTAGGTTTTGATATTCACCCCCAAAAAGTTAAAAATAAAAAACCTCTAAAAACTCAGTCAAAAAAAAACATTGTTTTAAAAAAATTCATCAAGCATGAAATTTTGTGTTGATCAAAAATTCCTTATACAAGGGTAACTTTTTTTTCTATCTGCTTTCCGTGGATGTACATTTTAATTGTATCATACGTTCTATTAGCTAACAGCATGTCATTTGTCAAAGAGCTTTCTTTCTATTTTCATTTTTTAAATACTCATATCTTCTAAATGGTTTTTTTAGAATTAAATGTTTTTCCAACGACCGTCTTAGAATTTAATTTTTTATCAAAGGTGAAAAAATCACCTTTTTATCTCCCACCGTTTAGAAAATAGATTTTCGACTTTCACCTAGATTTACCCCCTTTTTCCCCCTTTAAACATTTTAATTTACAAAAGTAAGTTCTAATATGACATCTACATAAATGCATGTAAAAGAAAATATTATAAAGTTATACATTCTAATATAAGCTAATCAATATCAATTTTGATACCCACTCTAAATTGATTTTGAAACAAAAATTGAAAATTTTAATTCGAATTGCTATTTTTGCAAGAAAATAATACTACCTATATCTATAGATATACCTACGTATTCGTTAATTCATAAAAGAAACTAACACCATTGTATAATTTCATATCCGTGTATGAACATTTTACTTATTTTCTCAGCCTAGTCTGACGTTGCCATGATACTAACAGCTGACGCGCCTATCTCACTTATACCCCCTATTGTTTTCAGAATATAAATTATACTCTCCTTTTGGCCTAACTGCTTGCTTTGAATCTCTTTTGTACCCTTATCGCGTAGTGTCAAAGTCAATTCGCTCTCGATGCGAACCAGAAGCTTAAATTGCTGTTCCATGGTAGTACTATAATAATATATATACAATGGTCGATGGCATATCCAACGTTGTACTTCAACATTTACCTCAAGAAGCAGTAGACATTCATACCACTCTGTTTAACAACGCTCTGAATAATGAATATTATTCAGTGCGTTGGAAGACAGCTGTGGTGCAGGGAAAGGACAATTCCAATCCGGCGAATCTCCGGTCGATAAGTCTTCTTCCGAGTATCAGCAAGGTATTCGAAAAGGTTATCAATAGAGCCCTGTCTAAGTGGGCAGAGGACAATAATATCATACCGGACAATCTATTGAAAGTTATTTAATAAACAATAGTTGTTGGTTGATGCATTCTGAAGGATTGCTAATTCTTTGTGTGTGTGCTTGATTCATTATAAGACAAAAATTTGTATAGGGTATTAGTTGATCTTTAGTTTTACTAAGAAGGTCATTCGTTTATTCCTTCAGTGTGGTACTTAATAAAGGAAGAAACCTCCCGTCAATCATCAAAGGGTTAGCGGTCATATGTGAAAAAATAGGTTATTTATGTGAGAGGGTGGAAAATTTACCAATCTACCAATCGAGTTTCGAGACTTTGCTTGTTTTCTACGCAATTTTTTAACAAAGTTAATTTTTTGTATTACTTAATTTAAATTTTTGTTGAAGAATATTGGACTAAAAATTGAAACACCGTTTGGTAAAATATCTTAATACTTTTAACTGAAATTTCCCAGACGAATGTTTATTTCTTGAAAAAAATATGATTTTATTAAAGAAAAGTAATCGCAGCAAATGATGTAAAACAATTATTATACCAGTCATATACGTAAGTTATAAGTTGTGCTATATTATGGTCCACTGTGGCGTAAGTGGGACATAATATTGGTGGCTGCCATTTTCCACGAGATTATTTTTTGTAACATTTTATAACTGCTCAGGTACTAGAAGAAAGCTAAATGTGGTCTTTAAAAACATTTGTCGTTATGTTAAGCTTACTATCATGATTAACGTTATACAAAGAATATGCTAGGTTGTGTAATTTAGAAATATTTATTACAGACTAAGAGCCCAAAGTAGATTTTGGGTGTGAGTGATAGCTTAAAAAGAAGTATAGTCATCGAAGGCTTGAGTAAAAGTTATTCAATAAATAAATAATTGTTGTACCCTTCTAAGACGCATAATTTGACTGATGAGCCCAATTGTTGTACCTGGGCGAAACGCATTTGGACTAAAGGTCGCAAAAACTTTAAATTGAATTTATATTCAAAAGTCCACTATAACAAAAACTAAAATAATAAATTTTCTATTATTTACGTTTTTATTATTCTTCATTCTTCAACCAGCCGTCTGAATTTAACCAAATTCCACTAGATAATATAATTTACAGTGCATTTGTGCTGTTTATTTAATACATGTCGGTAACCATCGACTAAAATTATGCGTCTTAGAAGGGTACAACAACATCTAACTGATGAGCCCAATTGTTGTACCTGGGCGAAACGCATTTGGACTAAAGGTCGCAAAAACTTTAAATTGAATTCAAATATATATATATATATATATTTTCTATCTAAAAACCCTAAAAAAGCATAGAAACAGTTTTCTCTCAGTTTTATTCAAGAAATTGTGTTTGTAGATTTGTTTTTATTCAATCTTTCTAAAATATATGTATGTATGCATATATGTATTTTCTACAATATTTATTGCATTAAGAAAACAATTTTGACGAAGTTGCCTTTAGTCGAACACTAGTGTTCGAACAGGTAACTCTAACAAATTTGTTTTCCTTTGTTCGAAAATTCAATTTATTAATTCATTCAAAGTTTAATTTTTGAAAGAAATAAAATTATTTTTTGGATCAATCCAACTTTGTGCTCAGAATTTTACCTTGATAAGCATTCTTTTTTTAAATTTTTAATAGTAGATAAACAAATTTTAGCACCCTAACAAAATTTAAACATAATCATAGTAGTAGTTTTTGTGAAAAAAAAGGTTTTGCTAAACACTTAAAAAAAATTGTATTGTAGGTACCCATGTAAATAAATTTTACTTCGAAATTCTTGCCTAGTGTTGGTAATTTGTTGGTACAAATTTGTTGGATATTTTAAGGCATGCATTCAATGACCTCAATCTTTAAAATCCGCCAAGAACTTTTGATGTTGAGGATTTATTAGTGAAACCATTTTATTGATTTTTCAATGAAAAATTATTTCGTAAATGTCATTTTACCTGCGTGTCATTCTGGTTGTACTAATCCTTATACATTGTGAGACATTTTTTTAGAAGATGGTTGGATGAACAAATGTGTAGTATATTGTTTTTCTTATCTCTGAATTTTTTCATCAACTCTTGCAATTTGAAAAGTTAATATTTAAATTTTTATCAAATACTACAATCTATTATAGTTATCATTTTGTAAAATTTTAGGTTTTGATATTCACCCCCAAAAAGTTAAAAATAAAAAACCTCTAAAAACTCAGTCAAAAAAAAACGTTGTTTTAAAAAAATTCATCAAGCATGAAATTTTGTGTTGATCAAAAATTCCTTATACAAGGGTAACTTTTTTTTTCTATCTGCTTTCCGTGGATGTACATTTTAATTGTATCATACGTTCTATTAGCTAACAGCATGTCATTTGTCAAAGAGCTTTCTTTCTATTTTCATTTTTTAAATACTCATATCTTCTAAATGGTTTTTTTAGAATTAAATGTTTTTCCAACGACCGTCTTAGAATTTAATTTTCTATCAAAGGTGAAAAAATCACCTTTTTATCTCCCACCGTTTAGAAAATAGATTTTCGACTTTCACCTAGATTTACCCCCTTTTTCCCCCTTTAAACATTTTAATTTACAAAAGTAAGTTCTAATATGACATCTACATAAATGCATGTAAAAGAAAATATTATAAAGTTATACATTCTAATATAAGCTAATCAATATCAATTTTGATACCCACTCTAAATTGATTTTGAAACAAAAATTGAAAATTTTAATTCGAATTGCTATTTTTGCAAGAAAATAATACTACCTATATCTATAGATATACCTACGTATTCGTTAATTCATAAAAGAAACTAACACCATTGTATAATTTCATATCCGTGTATGAACATTTTACTTATTTTCTCAGCCTAGTCTGACGTTGCCATGATACTAACAGCTGACGCGCCTATCTCACTTATACCCCCTATTGTTTTCAGAATATAAATTATACTCTCCTTTTGGCCTAACTGCTTGCTTTGAATCTCTTTTGTACCCTTATCGCGTAGTGTCAAAGTCAATTCGCTCTCGATGCGAACCAGAAGCTTAAATTGCTGTTCCATGGTAGTACTATAATAATATATATACAATGGTCGATGGCATATCCAACGTTGTACTTCAACATTTACCTCAAGAAGCAGTAGACATTCATACCACTCTGTTTAACAACGCTCTGAATAATGAATATTATTCAGTGCGTTGGAAGACAGCTGTGGTGCAGGGAAAGGACAATTCCAATCCGGCGAATCTCCGGTCGATAAGTCTTCTTCCGAGTATCAGCAAGGTATTCGAAAAGGTTATCAATAGAGCCCTGTCTAAGTGGGCAGAGGACAATAATATCATACCGGACAATCTATTGAAAGTTATTTAATAAACAATAGTTGTTGGTTGATGCATTCTGAAGGATTGCTAATTCTTTGTGTGTGTGCTTGATTCATTATAAGACAAAAATTTGTATAGGGTATTAGTTGATCTTTAGTTTTACTAAGAAGGTCATTCGTTTATTCCTTCAGTGTGGTACTTAATAAAGGAAGAAACCTCCCGTCAATCATCAAAGGGTTAGCGGTCATATGTGAAAAAATAGGTTATTTATGTGAGAGGGTGGAAAATTTACCAATCTACCAATCGAGTTTCGAGACTTTGCTTGTTTTCTACGCAATTTTTTAACAAAGTTAATTTTTTGTATTACTTAATTTAAATTTTTGTTGAAGAATATTGGACTAAAAATTGAAACACCGTTTGGTAAAATATCTTAATACTTTTAACTGAAATTTCCCAGACGAATGTTTATTTCTTGAAAAAAATATGATTTTATTAAAGAAAAGTAATCGCAGCAAATGATGTAAAACAATTATTATACCAGTCATATACGTAAGTTATAAGTTGTGCTATATTATGGTCCACTGTGGCGTAAGTGGGACATAATATTGGTGGCTGCCATTTTCCACGAGATTATTTTTTGTAACATTTTATAACTGCTCAGGTACTAGAAGAAAGCTAAATGTGGTCTTTAAAAACATTTGTCGTTATGTTAAGCTTACTATCATGATTAACGTTATACAAAGAATATGCTAGGTTGTGTAATTTAGAAATATTTATTACAGACTAAGAGCCCAAAGTAGATTTTGGGTGTGAGTGATAGCTTAAAAAGAAGTATAGTCATCGAAGGCTTGAGTAAAAGTTATTCAATAAATAAATAATTGTTGTACCCTTCTAAGACGCATAATTTGACTGATGAGCCCAATTGTTGTACCTGGGCGAAACGCATTTGGACTAAAGGTCGCAAAAACTTTAAATTGAATTTATATTCAAAAGTCCACTATAACAAAAACTAAAATAATAAATTTTCTATTATTTACGTTTTTATTATTCTTCATTCTTCAACCAGCCGTCTGAATTTAACCAAATTCCACTAGATAATATAATTTACAGTGCATTTGTGCTGTTTATTTAATACATGTCGGTAACCATCGACTAAAATTATGCGTCTTAGAAGGGTACAACAACATCTAACTGATGAGCCCAATTGTTGTACCTGGGCGAAACGCATTTGGACTAAAGGTCGCAAAAACTTTAAATTGAATTCAAATATATATATATATATATATTTTCTATCTAAAAACCCTAAAAAAGCATAGAAACAGTTTTCTCTCAGTTTTATTCAAGAAATTGTGTTTGTAGATTTGTTTTTATTCAATCTTTCTAAAATATATGTATGTATGCATATATGTATTTTCTACAATATTTATTGCATTAAGAAAACAATTTTGACGAAGTTGCCTTTAGTCGAACACTAGTGTTCGAACAGGTAACTCTAACAAATTTGTTTTCCTTTGTTCGAAAATTCAATTTATTAATTCATTCAAAGTTTAATTTTTGAAAGAAATAAAATTATTTTTTGGATCAATCCAACTTTGTGCTCAGAATTTTACCTTGATAAGCATTCTTTTTTTAAATTTTTAATAGTAGATAAACAAATTTTAGCACCCTAACAAAATTTAAACATAATCATAGTAGTAGTTTTTGTGAAAAAAAAGGTTTTGCTAAACACTTAAAAAAAATTGTATTGTAGGTACCCATGTAAATAAATTTTACTTCGAAATTCTTGCCTAGTGTTGGTAATTTGTTGGTACAAATTTGTTGGATATTTTAAGGCATGCATTCAATGACCTCAATCTTTAAAATCCGCCAAGAACTTTTGATGTTGAGGATTTATTAGTGAAACCATTTTATTGATTTTTCAATGAAAAATTATTTCGTAAATGTCATTTTACCTGCGTGTCATTCTGGTTGTACTAATCCTTATACATTGTGAGACATTTTTTTAGAAGATGGTTGGATGAACAAATGTGTAGTATATTGTTTTTCTTATCTCTGAATTTTTTCATCAACTCTTGCAATTTGAAAAGTTAATATTTAAATTTTTATCAAATACTACAATCTATTATAGTTATCATTTTGTAAAATTTTAGGTTTTGATATTCACCCCCAAAAAGTTAAAAATAAAAAACCTCTAAAAACTCAGTCAAAAAAAAACGTTGTTTTAAAAAAATTCATCAAGCATGAAATTTTGTGTTGATCAAAAATTCCTTATACAAGGGTAACTTTTTTTTTCTATCTGCTTTCCGTGGATGTACATTTTAATTGTATCATACGTTCTATTAGCTAACAGCATGTCATTTGTCAAAGAGCTTTCTTTCTATTTTCATTTTTTAAATACTCATATCTTCTAAATGGTTTTTTTAGAATTAAATGTTTTTCCAACGACCGTCTTAGAATTTAATTTTCTATCAAAGGTGAAAAAATCACCTTTTTATCTCCCACCGTTTAGAAAATAGATTTTCGACTTTCACCTAGATTTACCCCCTTTTTCCCCCTTTAAACATTTTAATTTACAAAAGTAAGTTCTAATATGACATCTACATAAATGCATGTAAAAGAAAATATTATAAAGTTATACATTCTAATATAAGCTAATCAATATCAATTTTGATACCCACTCTAAATTGATTTTGAAACAAAAATTGAAAATTTTAATTCGAATTGCTATTTTTGCAAGAAAATAATACTACCTATATCTATAGATATACCTACGTATTCGTTAATTCATAAAAGAAACTAACACCATTGTATAATTTCATATCCGTGTATGAACATTTTACTTATTTTCTCAGCCTAGTCTGACGTTGCCATGATACTAACAGCTGACGCGTCTATCTCACTTATACCCCCTATTGTTTTCAGAATATAAATTATACTCTCCTTTTGGCCTAACTGCTTGCTTTGAATCTCTTTTGTACCCTTATCCCGTAGTGTCAAAGTCAATTCGCTCTCGATGCGAACCAGAAGCTTAAATTGCTGTTCCATGGTAGTACTATAATAATATATTTTTTTTTTTTTTTTTTTTTTATTTTTTTTATAATTCATTTTTATTTTCCATTTTCTTAAAACTATCTTAAAGCTAGACAAAAATTCATAAAAACTAGCTTACTTATCGATATCTTAAAACTAACTTACTGGCCCCAGTCGGGCGCTCTAAGTTAAACTATAATAACTTAATGCTAATGCCTTTCGGCCTAAGAACTATCTTAATACTAAATCCAGGTCGGTTTTATTTTTTACCGAGAAGAATTTACAAAAAAAAAACTCGGTATCATTGTCTTTATTTTTTTTTGGTTTTATATAAAACTTACAAGCTACATAAAACAAAATTAAAGCTAATTAAAACTAATTAAAACTACTTAAAGCTACTTAAAACTATTTACAACCTACTTATAAGTAGAGTTGGGTAGTTCCGGAACTGTATAGTTCCAGGAACTATATCTTCTGTCGGAATCGTTCCAGTTCATTCCGCAAACTAAACACTAACATGTCCGTAGTTCCAACATCAAACAGCCAAAATTTCAAGAACTGAACAAACTCATGCACACAAAAGTATTCATGCATAGTTGATAGTTCCAGTTCCAACTTCACACTTCATCTTCACAGAGCCAAAACAAAATTTAAGAAGGAAAGCAAAAAAAGGAAAGACATAACATAAACCTATATACGTACATCGTTTGAAAAATAGTATAGTCGTGTTGGTATCGATAGGTATGAAAGAAAAGAAATGTTACTCCATGAACGAAATACATGGTAATCGGTCTTTTCTCGTTCATAGTTCCTTTGCTGTTCTAGTTCCATATCTACATCCAGTTCCAGTTTCGGTTATTAGTTTTTAGTTCCAGAGACATATTAAGTTATTTTCGTTCGTAGTTCCATTCTTAAATAGTACGTTTGGCAGAGATCGAGAAGGTATTTTGGAGAGATATTTAACTATTTAATTTAATTTAAATAATTGTTATCTGTTGACATATTTTATGAAAATAAAAGTAAGCAATTAATCTAATAGGGTCATTCCATATGAAATCGTCAAATCGAAAATGCCAACCTATTTTAGATTTATTTCAAACTTTGTGAGAATATTCCTTATAGTTCAAAGGAAGAATATACATCGCGTTTTAATTTTCTCATGCCTCATTCCCCTCCTGTCCCCCTTGAAGTATTTGAAAATCGTCATTTTAGTGCTTCAGTATTTTTGTTTTAAAAAAATTTCTATTAAAGATATCAAAACGTTTGATGACATATTAAAGCTTAAAAAGAGAACTAATTGCTACTTATATTTTAATTCACATATTCAATGTCAAACAATATCAAAAACGGTGCCGAAAGTACGAGTGTTTTCCCATTTTTTTTTTTGTTTTCAAATGACATACATAATTTTTCTTGAATATCTAGTACACTTATAAAAAAAGAAGTCAAACCTAAAATTGATTCGTTCAACTCACTCATTGTAAAAAAAAATCTCCACTTGAAATTATTAGATTTTGAAAAATCGCAGTTTTAAGACTATAATATCGATATGTTTGACTAAATGAAAAAAATTGAAACTTTCAGGACTTTTAGGACCTTGATCTTTAAATCCTGTAAATTTCGTTTTGTTATATTAATATGTTATAATCCGTTTAAAAGAAGAAGTACCAGTCAAAAAATAAAAGGGTATTGAAGAGATTAATGTCATACTATATTTACACATATACTAGGGTGCCCCCTCCCCCAAAAGTGATCAAGGATATTAAAACAATGTTATGCTAAATATTTTTTGAATCGGTCAATGTTAACACGTGCCGGCAAGCACTTGAAATTTCCCATACAAAATACGTATGGGTATTTTTTCAGTGTTTCACACAAAATTTCGGAAAAAATGTAAAAGTGGATGGAAAATCTTCAAACTTGGTACATATATTAAGTACCATAAGAAGTAGATAAAAATATTATTTTCCATTTTTTTTTAACAATATTTACCACGTTAAAAATAACAACAAATGCACAAAAGCAAGGATTCTTAATGTTATTTTTAACAGTGTAAATACTGTGCTGAAAGTTTCAATTTTTTTCATTCAGTCAAACATGTCAATATTATAGTCCAAGAACTGCGATTTTTCAAAATCTAAAAATTTTATAATAAGTGTATTTGGTATTCAAGAAAAATTATGTCGTTTTGTTATCTTTGATAGATTTTTTTTTAAAACAAAAATACTGAAGCACTAAAATGACGATGGGAATGAGGCATGAGAAAATTAAAACGCGATGGATATTCTTCCTTTGAACCATATGGATTTATTTTTCGACGTTATCATATGGAATGACTCAAAACTGTTTAAAAGATAAATCAAAATAGTAATAAATTTTACTTTAAGAAAAAGGAGATATGAAAGAGGTGCTGTTTGAAATATTTCAGAGCTTCTTCATCAGTAGACTCAAGTCGTCTCGCTGTGTTCTAGGCGTGCCCCTTAACACGGGAATCTGTGTTGTGGCTTTCTCGTGAGGATCTCGCTTTGGTCTCGCTGTGACATTTACACGTGGTTCTTAGCACTGACTATGTTTTACTGTCATCTCGCTTTGGTATCGCTATAGTCTGACAACATTTTCAAAAAGGTTTAAATAAGCTAAAATGAGGTAAAAAAGTCCGAACATGGTTTTCAGTGCCGCGAGTATTGTTTTTGTAGTGCAGTTTCCATTTACACGACTACCTGTGTCGTGGTTTTCTTGGTATAGTCTCGCTGAGACATTTACACGTGGTTTTTGGTATTGGCCATTTTTTCCGTCATCTCGTCATTGTCTCACTATAGTCTCACCAAAGATCTTTTTTTGGTTAACAAAAATCCAAATAAAACAAAAGAGCACCATGGTCGCAAATGAGAAACCCAACTGTAAACAGCCACAGAGAGACGAATTACATGGTAATAAACGTGTAAAGGTTGCGAGATTTTAGTACTTGTTTGATACTTAAAAAAAGCAAAATCTTAATAGTTCCGTGGACATGTTTCCAGGAACTAGTTCCGATGAGGAAAAGAATCGTTCCATATCCGTTCCGCTTTTGGAACTGTTTTGCGCAACTCTACTTATAAGCTACTTACAGACTACTTACAAACTAGAACAGCCACAGCAAGCATTTTCCGGTTTTATAATTTTTTGTATTTTTGTGGATTTTATATTTTTTTTTCTTCTTTTTTTGGTGCCACCCTGACTGTCCCTACTTAAAACTAACTACCTAAACCTATGTAAGTCGGCCATACATAAGAAAATAGCAAGGTCAACTATTAAATGTCTGAAGGAACTTCATCTTCGTTTTTCAGCCACCAGAACTGATTCTCCTGTTTTACCCTATCTTTTCGGTCCCGTTCGGACACAGTCCTACTGAACCGAAGGTGCTCAGCTCCGTCTTGTGCGAGGACGTCTCGACTGTAAAGGAGCCGCCGATCTACAGTTCTACGGCTGACGTGGTAGATTAGCGGAACCGCCGCTCTATCCTGGATCAGCCCTCGGCTGTCTAGGTGGAGGAATGCATCGGGCGGAATAAAGCCGCTTAGCCGCACACTCTCGTAGTATTCGTATTTAGGGTAATAAGCCCCGAAAATTAAGCTGTTAGATGAGGACATCGCTCTTGCAATGTGACCCCGAATAAGCTTCAGCAAGAAATTATCTATCCTGTTTATGTTGGCCCCGTTGTATAGAGCCAGGTTGGAATAGTAGTGTTTGTACTCCGACTCTGGTGTTCTGTGCAATCCAAGGCAGCGTCGAAGACACTGCCTCTCAAACACCCGAATCTTTTCCATTTGAGATGGGGCAACGTTGAACCAAACCGGGCATCCATAGGCAATCATCGGCCGGATAAGGGCCATGTAGCAAATCACCTTCACCCTGCTATCAAGCCGGCTGCTATAAAACAACCGTTTCGTCAGGGCAAAGGCTCCCCTAGCCCTGGCCAGAGCAGCATTTATATGTCTGTCGAAATACAAATACTGATCCATCCAGATGCCAAGGTACTTTACTACACTTTTACTCGCCAGTGGATGTCCATTTGGCCCTACGATCACCAGCTTGCGCCAGTTCTTTCTCGTATCCCTTGTGGCTCCACGCAACGGAGTCCTAAACAAGATAGTTTCTGATTTCTGAAAGTTGATTTTCAACTTCCAGTCATCACAATATCGTTGAATCTCATCGAAGTCACTCTGCAAAAGAATCCTGATGTCCTCGACTTTTGCAGCTGTTCTGTACGCAATTAGATCGTCGGCATACGCTATTGCCTGAGTAAGACTACCTATCAGATCGCTGGTGTAAATGCTGAATAGAATCGGCGAGTTGACCGCTCCCTGCTGAAGACCATTTTTAATATTAAAGGTTGTGGCAGAAGTTACATTGCCACTCTTGACAACAAACTTTCTGCCATTGAGCATATCATAAAGCATATATAATAGTGGTTTACTAATGCCAAGTCTGGTCAGCTTTAGATAAAGACCCTCTAACCATACGGTGTCGAAAGCCTTCTCCAAATCAACCAGACAGGCACCCGTACACTGCTTCTTAGATTTGTTCCATTGGACATCAGAAACGAGCTTAGACGCGGCATGAATGGTGTCATGTCCCGCCTTAAAACCGAACTGATTGTCCGGTATGATATTATTGTCCTCTGCCCACTTAGACAGAGCTCTATTGATAACTTTTTCGAATACCTTGCTGATACTCGGAAGGAGACTTATCGACCGGAGATTCGCCGGATTGGAGTTGTCCTTTCCCTTTTTCGGGAGAGGATGCACCACAGCTGTCTTCCACCGCACTGGATAATATGCATTATTCAGAGCGTTGTTAAACAGAGTAGTATAAATGTCTACTGCTTCTTGAGGTAAATGTCGAAGTACAACGTTGGATATACCATCGACTCCTGCTGACTTCTTCTTCTTTAATGAATCGAAGATGAGCTGGAGCTCCACCTTCGTAATTAACAGGGAAATGGGCCCATTTCGCTCGGCGATTATGGCGTTTGCCAAATGATCTTCATTGAACCCGGTGAAACCAAGGTTCTCTGATCGCCATTGCGTTATGTCATTCTGAAGGTAGAAGTGGTGGAGCAAGGCTCTGTTTTCCAGGTCATGATTGGGGCGAATGCAAGCATTCACCTTGTACACTTGCTGGAAAGCAGCCCCCACAGCCTCCACTTTCTCCTGCGGATCTTTGACAATGAAGAGGTCATCGTCCAAGACGGCGTCCTCTGGATTAATTCCTGCTGTCAGAAGTACGTCTCTGTTGTCTTTCGTTCTCTGAAGCTTGAGACACGGAAGATCGTTCTGATCATTCCTTCTAAATATCTTGTTAATTTGCGGAAACATGCTCGGGTCGCTAGCATTAACGGCCCGAATTTTGTTATCCCAATACAAATTAATTGACAACCGATAGTTCTCTTTAATTAGTTGGTTGATGTTCTTGATCGACGACTTCAGTGTCCCAATCTCCAGATCGTGAGGGTCAGTAAACCGTCTGTACAAGAGTTTGAGTCTTGTTAGCAGTCCACTTTTCTGTCTGTGTAATGCGTCAATGGTCGCATTTCGGTACATGTCTGTTGCGTCCCGTTGTTTGTATTTCGGTATTGTTCTGTTCATTGTTCGTTTGATTGTCTCGTCCATTTGTTCTAAGTATTGGTCTATTTCGTTATTTGTCAAATTCCTGTCATTTGGTGGGGATATATTGTTCGAACTGATTTCGCTCGATAAGGCGTTGGTAAATCGTGGCCAGCGCACCTTACTGTAATTGTAAGTATGCACAGGTACATACTCTTCCAACTCTACGAGCTCGTTTGGAAGCTGTATTACGGCGGCGAGTCCGCAGTGATCACTGTCGTACTCGATTGTTCGTAAACAGTTTCTTGGTCTTTGACCCACCGTGTCAGTAATTGTCAGTCTTGCGTCTATTAGCAATAGATCCAGATAGGCATCGCTTCTTGGAAACGATGGCCGATCCGTAGCCAGCAGGTCGACACCATACTCAGTGTTGTATCGACTCATCCAATTGAAAAGATGAATACCTCTTTGATTTTGAATTTGATTTCCCCAATCTTGGTGTTCGGCATTCAAATCACCGGCCATGAGAAAGTAATTTTCTTCCAAGCTCAAGTGTAGACATTCGAAAAGTTTTTCAAGCTCTGTAATGAAATCAGTTGGCTGAGGTGATGCCGGTGCATAAGCCGCGATCACATACATTCGCTTCCCCTGTTGGAGAGGAATGCATACGATGCACGCCTCTAACAGCCGAAATTTACGCAGATCACTATTATATATAACTTTATGATTAATGCCTTTTCGTATGAAGATTGCGACGCCCCCCCCTTGAGTGGAGTTGGGTCGATCTCTTCTAACGATATTGTAATTGTTGTTAGTCAACTTATGTTTCTGGTTCAGCTTAGTTTCGCTGGCCATAAACACATCTGGACTTTGGTCTTTCAACAATTGGAAAAGATTAGCTCTACGTTCGGTCCTAATCAGTGAATTTACATTCACAGCAAGGATCCTAAGAGGCCTCTCCGACAGCGCGCCTTTAACCTCTAATTTGCGTTAGGCTAGGCTAAACAGAGTAGAGATAGTCTACCCTAGTCGCCTGCTCCTTTATCTGGTTATGAAGTCCTGTCAACTGGCCTTGAATTGCCAGCAACATGCTTCTTATTTCGGCCTGAGCGTCCGGCGCCTTTTGCACTAGGGCCGGTTGGGCTGCCTTAGCTGCAGGCTGTACCGTTTTTCCCCTCCCTGCCACCATTTGGGCGTAGGAAATTTGGGGATTAACGGGCGTTGCTGTAGGAGCACGCGTTGATGGGCGTATCTCTACCGCTGTCTGCTTAGCCGCTTTGTTGTTTCTTATTTGCTGAAAAGCTGAGCAACCCCGATAATTAGCAGGGTGCCCCTCTTTTCCGCAAAGACAGCTGTGGTGCAGGGAAAGGACAATTCCAATCCGGCGAATCTCCGGTCGATAAGTCTTCTTCCGAGTATCAGCAAGGTATTCGAAAAGGTTATCAATAGAGCTCTGTCTAAGTGGGCAGAGGACAATAATATCATACCGGACAATCAGTTCGGTTTTAAGGCGGGACATGACACCATTCATGCCGCGTCTAAACTCGTTTCTAATGTCCAATGGAACAAATCTAAGAAGCAGTGTACGGGTGCCTGTCTGGTTGATTTGGAGAAGGCCTTCGACACCGTATGGTTAGAGGGTCTTTATCTAAAGCTGACCGGACTTGGCATTGGTAAACCACTATTATATATGCTTTATGATATGCTCAATGGCAGAAAGTTTGTTGTCAAGAGTGGCAATGTAACTTCTGCCACAACCTTTAATATTAAAAATGGTCTTCAGACTCCAAAAGTCGAGGTCATCAGGATTCTTTTGCAGCGTGACTTCGAGAAGATTCAGCAATATTGCGATGACTGGAAGTTGAAAATCAACTTTCAGAAATCAGAAACTATCTTGTTTAGGACTCCGTTGCGTGGAGCCACAAGGGATACGAGAAAGAACTGGCGCAAGCTCGTGATCGTAGGGCCAAATGGACATCCACTGGCGAGTAAAAGTGTAGTAAAGTACCTTGGTATCTGGATGGATCAGTATTTGTATTTCGACAAAACGGTTGTTTTATAGCAGCCGACTTGATAGCAGGGTGAAGGTGATTTATCCGGCCGATGATTGCTTATGGATGCCCGGTTTGGTTCAACGTTGCCCCATCTCAAATGGAAAAGATTCGGGTGTTTGAGAGGCAGTGTCTTCGACGCTGCCTTGGATTGCACAGAACGCCAGAGTCGGAGTACAAACATTACTATTCCAACATGGTTCTATACAACGGGGCCAACATAAACAGGATAGATAATTTCTTGCTGAAACTTATACGAGGTCACATTGCAAGAGCGATGTCTTACAGCTTAATTTTCGGGGCTTATTACCCTAAATACGAATACTACGAGAGTGTGCGTCTAAGCGGCTTTATTCCGCTCGATGCATTCCTCCATCTAGACAGTCGAGGGCTGATCCAGGATAAAGCGGCGGTTCCGCTAATCTACCACGTCGGCAGTAGAACTGTGGATCGGCGGCTCATTTACAGTCGGGACGTCCTCGCACAAGACGGAGCTGAGCACCTTCGGTTCAGTAGGACTGTGTCCGAACGGGACCGAAGAGATAGGGTAAGGTAGGAGAACCAGTTCTGGTGGTTAAAACATGAAGAATGAAATTCCTTCAGATATTTAAAAGTTGTCCTTGTTTTTTTTTTCTGTCATGGTCGACTTACATAGGTTTAAGTAGTTAGGTTTAAGCAGGGACAAACAGGGTGGCACATAAAAAAAAAAAAAAAAAAAATCGACAAAACACAAAATAATTATAAAATCAACAAAAATACAAAAAAAAAATATAAAACCGGAAAATGCTTACTGTGGCTGTTCTAGTCTGTAAGTAGTTTGTAAGTAGGTTGTAATGAGTTTATAATTAGTTTGAAAGTAGTTTTAAGTAGATTTAAGTAGTTTTAATTAGCTGTAATTAGTTTTATGTAGTTTGTAAGTTTTATATAAAACCAAAAAAAAAAAACAATAAAGACATAGATACCGAGTTTTTTTTTCAAATTCTTCTCGGTAAAAAAACAAAAACCGACCTGGATTTAGTATTAAGATAGTTCTTAGCCCGAAAGGCATTAGCATTAAGTTATTATAGTTTAACTTAGAGCGCCCGATTGGGGCCAGTAAGTTAGTTATAAGATATTGATAAGGAGGCTAGTTTTTATGAATTTTTGTCTAGCTTTAAGATAGTTTTAAGAAAATTGAAAAATAAAAATGAATTAAAAAAAAAAAAAAATGGTTGAGAGTTGTTAGTCACTAGGCCCTGGTTCTCCATTAGCTGTTGCGCCACCAAATGCATTTATTTAATTTTTTGCAGGCTCTCTCATCTTTGTAAGCAGCTGAGTTGGTCGTCTTCCATCCAAAGTGATGCCGCTGAGAAGTGTCTGGATTCTTTTCTGCTCCGATTCTTGGAATGCTGACAGAAGTCGAGTCTTCAGGCCATTGTATTTTTCCGTGGTAGGAGGGCTGGTAACCATGTCTCGGACTTCGGTCAGCACATCAGCTTTTAGATTTCCAACTAGAGTGTAATATTTCGTTGCATCCGAAGTTATTCCACTGGTGTGGAACTGGGCCTCAAGCTGGAGGAACCACAGGTCAAGGCTCCGCATCCAGAATGGTGGTACTTTTATGGAAACTTTGGCAATTATTCCATCTGCAACATTTTCTTCTGAGCCAGGCTTTGTGTTAGTGTGAGATGTTCTTTGTAGTGTAGGTTAATAAAGGCACCTTACCATGGGCCGGGGGATACCTTCTTAACTGTATCTGAATGGGAGTCTTAAGGCCCCTTACCGTGAGTCGGGGGATACCTTATAAATTGTAATAGTTTGGTATCTTGTGATACCTGTTCAAGTGTTTTAACTCGGGGTCACCAATGTTGAATCTGGTAAATTAAGAGAAGTCGATTCTTTGAATTTAAAAACAGAATGAAATTTATTTATTTTTTAAACACTATTTATACTAAACGTTTTACATTCGATAAGCAAACTTAATAAATTATTCTAAGAATAATTGATAAATTGTTCTTAAATTTATTGAAATATTATTATATTTAAAACTAAGTAGAATAAAGATATTATTTAAAGTAATTTAATGGATCGCCACAGAATAGGGTTGTTTGCTGTCTTCTTTCTTCTGAATTTTTTGCTTTGCTTGAAACAACAACAGCTTGGAGATATTGCCATAAATAGTTAGACATGAGTTTCTGGTGTTATACTAGACATGCGGGCTCCACTAGACATGAGCCATTCTCGGACTATCAACCTGCCGAGAAAAAAAACAATGGAGGCACAGAAATCCATGTCTTGTCGACGACTGTCGAAGAAAACCAACTTTTGAACACAATATGAACACTGTTCAAAGCTTGGCCATGCGATTTGAGATTTAACGTGCGTGTGAGTTTTTTCTGATTATCATTGTTTTAAATAGTACTGCAAAAGTTATTATTTATTAACGTGACCTTTGTTCCTATAATTTGAGTTGAATATTGTTGCAAAAGATAAAAGTAGTGGTGAGAGAAAAATAAAACGACATGACGTTATTTGCCCAGTGACAAAAAAGTTTGCACATTGTTGTTAGGATTGTGGTTGCGATGTTGGACATCTGTATGCCCTGGGATTAATTTGGTTAAATTTTTTGAATCTTCAGTATTCTGATTGGTCGTGTATGCATCAAATATTTCAATATATGTAATGTGACAAAAAAAAAACAGTAATTGCTTGAAAACTCATCTTATCAGCACAATTGATAACCTTGGCGTGCCGGCTCCACTGGACCTAAGTCATGCTCGGACTAAAATGACTAGAAAACAACCAGTGACATATCCATACAAATCAGATGATTGGATTGTGGTTTTGATGTTTGACATCGTTTATGCCCAGTGGAGGCGGCTGTGAAAGGCAAATGTTTGATCTTGCATTTCCTGTAATCTTCAGTCAGGCGCCAGTTATAGCTATCATTGAAACTCATCATTGACAATTTTAATGATTGATTTTGCGACATTTAAAGCAAAATCATCTATTATTTTGATGTTCAATTTAAAGTTTTTGCGACCTTTAGTCCAAATGCGTTTCGCCCAGGTACAACAATTGGGCTCATCAGTTAGATGTTGTTGTACCCTTCTAAGACGCATAATTTTAGTCGATGGTTACCGACACATATTAAATAAACAGCACAAATGCACTGTAAATTATATTATCTAGTGGAATTTGGTTAAATTCAGACGACTAGAAATTAATGGTGGTAAAGCCCGTGGTCTGGCTGGTTGAAGAATCAAGAATAAAAACATAAATAATAGAAAATTTATTATTTTAGTTTTTGTTTTAGTGGACTTTTGAATATAAATTCAATTTAAAGTTTTTGCGACCTTTAGTCCAAATGCGTTTCGCCCAGGTACAACAATTGGGCTCATCAGTTAGATGTTGTTGTACCCTTCTAAGACGCATAATTTTAGTCGATGGTTACCGACACATATTAAATAAACAGCACAAATGCACTGTAAATTATATTATCTAGTGGAATTTGGTTAAATTCAGACGACTAGAAATTAATGATGGTAAAGCCCGTGGTCTGGCTGGTTGAAGAATCAAGAATAAAAACATAAATAATAGAAAATTTATTATTTTAGTTTTTGTTTTAGTGGACTTTTGAATATAAATTCAATTTAAAGTTTTTGCGACCTTTAGTCCAAATGCGTTTCGCCCAGGTACAACAATTGGGCTCATCAGTTAGATGTTGTTGTACCCTTCTAAGACGCATAATTTTAGTCGATGGACAAATAAAACTCAAAACTATTTGTTGGGAAGTAGGGTAGTCTAAAGTCTCCCTTATTTCATAAATTATATGGTTGAACATCAGATACATAATTTATTTCGTTATATAGATAATTTGGTAACTTATTATTTTTTATTTTAAATACAAACATAAGTACATTCATTATTGTTCTTTGGTTAATGGTAAGCCATCTGTATACATCTCTTTCCCCTATTCTGCAGTTTTTGTAATCTATCCGACATTTTATTAGATCCTAAAAATAGTATATTTAGTTATATAATAGTAACAATATGCAAAATGTGGTTTAATCATAACATTGTATATTTTTATTGCACAATTCATCGATACTCTACGCCTAATTCTTTGAAAAAATCCATTTTTTTTTTTGCAATTTTATTACATGCATAGTTGATGTGACTTTCAAAACTTGTTTTTTAACTATTATTATTCCTAAGTACTTTATTTCTTCAAGTTTTTCAATTGCTTCTGCATTAATAATAATATTTTGATAAGAGTTACCATTTATAATAATGGCCTTAGTTTTAGCAGTGTTAAGCTTCAATTTATTCATTCTGAAATAGATTTCTATATTTTTCAAATCAGCATTTAGTTGATTGATGCACACATATAGCAAAGTGTCATCCGCGAACAGCCTAGCCTTTTATATGTCTTAGTACATTCTCCAACTCGTTTATATAAATTATGAAAAGAAGCGTTCTCAAAACCGCTCCTTGACGTACACCCAAAGTAACAGTTAAAACTTCCAAATCTCTTTGGTTCGCTGAGTTCTGTTCGACAAACAGCTTTTGTACCATTCAAGTTCTACTCCTCCAACACCATGTCTCCTCAGTTGTAGCAGTATATCTCGATCAATTGTCTCGAACGCCCTTTGCAGGTCCAAAAAAACCGCAACTATAACCTTTTTGTCATGAACTTCAGTTTTCCATTTAGCAACCACCAAATTTAGAAGTGCTTCACAGCTGTGTTGTTGTCTAAATACCGACTGGTAATCAGACAAATAGTGATTTGCTTATAACTTTGTAGTTGCTTATGTACAACCTTGTCAAGAACTTTACTCTCCGTCATGAGCATATTGACCGGGTGAAATTCAGATGGATTTAGCGTTTTTTTAACCTTTTCAATTGGTACTACCATTGATTCCTACCAGTTGCTAGGAAAAATCCCATAATATTAAAAAAGCAAGGCCCAACAATGTCAAAAGCACACAAGATCATTTTAATTGACAGACCATTTCCCTTTTGCCGTTCATACTTTTCATTATATTTTTATACTTACTAATATCGATTTGTTTAAATTTAAATGGCCTTTCGTGGCTTACATTTATTAAATTTGTATAACTCTCATATGGTATTTTACCATTTATTTCCTCAACACTCTTAACAAAGAATATATTAAGTTTATTGACTATATCAGTCTTATTTTTAATCACTTCTCTATCACGGATAATTTCTTTAATTTCACTTTTCTCTTCATTGAGTACAAGGGTTTTTACTGTTCTCCACATTAACTTCTGATCAGTCGATGAGTCAATCTTTCTAGCGATATAATTATTTTTTGCTAAATGTAGTTCATTCGCGTACCTGTTCTTACATTTTCTGTCTATATACACTCCAGTCACTGATATCGTTTGTCCAAAAAGCTCGTTGATGTAACCCGAACAATTTTGAACAAATATTGATTAAACCAACCACTTCATGATCTTGATATCAACATTTTTCCCAAACTTTTTTTTAGTTTTACACTGAAAGATTTTACAGATTCATTCACTTCATTGCAGTTTATATTCGATATTTCATTAACTTTAAGCTCTCTTTGAAAAATATTCTCCTTAAATGCCAATAATTGAATAACTTTTCTAGTGCATATTTTGTTAGCTGTGTTGGTTTCAATAACTATTTCTAAAGATTCGTGGTCACTGATTTTGTATTCTTTTTACTTTTGCTTGTACTTTTGTATGATTTGTAATTACATTGTCAATTAAATAGTAACTAGCTGGCCCGCCCCGGCTTCGCTCGGGTAGAGAAAAAATTTCTTTAAAAAAAGTAACGGCTTGGCTCATTGCAAAAAAGTATCTGAAATGTAATAAATACGTAAAAACATTTCAAAGTGTGTTTAAAATTTGAAACTGTATTTCACTCAATAATATATATAAAAAATATTTTGCGGTTGGTAACCCATCATATAAAAATAACCTTTAGAGTCGAGAGTACCTAATGGTAAGTTATTTTTCTTTTGTTTGCCGCCAAGAAATAAGTGAAAACTTTGGCTCTTAATTACACATTTCGCAACAAATGAGAAAGCACTCACAATAAGTGGAATTTTCAGACATCAAACATTTTTTCGGGTGCAACTTATAATAGGCATAAAGTGAAATATCCATTTTGTCGGGTAGAATGTTGTTCGGGTGAAACTTACAGCAAGGCTGTATGTCTTGGGCGTACAATAGGTGTGTTTTCTTGTACGCATTTTCATTTTTAAAATAAAAGTTAAAAAAAGAAACTCCATCACCGGCCCTCCTCCATGAATAGTAGTTCGCTTTCTGTTCTTATATCTACATAGTTCATGAGCGGCTATGCTTTCGGAATTCTTTGCGTATTTATTCATGGAAATAATTTCTTAAGCCGCTTCATTGGGCCAACGCAACCAGTGCGCATTAAATAAAAACATAATATCTATAACTTTATCTGCGCTTCACTAACTGCAACAAAGAATGTGAAATGAAATAAATACGTTTAGCCATTCGAACTTGATAGATTATAACGCACACAAAGAAATTTAAAAATTGGATCCCATTGTTTTATTAATCAGCCATTCCCCCTAAAAAGGCATTAAGCTAGTGGTTCTCAAAGTCCATTCCCTAAATTTAACCTTTTAAACACAAAAAGAATGTTTCAAATAGGTCCTGTTCTTTGAGTATAACCTTTCCAACATTAAAGGGATTTTAAATCGTAGTTTAATTTTGTATGTACATACAACATTCAGTAGATACAAAATTTTTAAATAAAAAAAAATCTGGTCCTAAATCCTAAGAAAAACTTTTCAAACAAAGACATATTTGTTTGAATTGGAATAACTTAATTTTTAAAAATATTAAGCCAGTGATTTCGAAACCTATACTTTATATAAAATTCCATGCACAAAAAGTGCGTTTTATATTTGAAACCATATTTCACCAAATAAAATACAAAAAATATTTCGCAGTTAATATATTAATTCTTTAATTATAACTTTTCAAAACTTTTTTTTTCAAAATTGAATTCCCTTTATGTTTTTACCCATTTCACCCTATAAGGAAAACTTGATTTGAAAAATGTGTAGCAATAAGCACATCCTAGAAAAATAACTTATGACACAAAAAGAAATCGAAATCGAATACTGTTTCGTTTCCTAACGATATGAATTTAAATCTCAGAAAACATTTAGCCTTGAACCCATCCTCTAAGTAAACCTTTTCAAACATAAAAAGAAAAATTAAAAATCTGACACCATTTTCTTCGTTTGCCCCCTTTTCACCCTACAAACACATTTTTTTTTACAAAATTTTTTACCTAAGACTTAGTCTTTTAAATTAATCTTACAAACGGCAAGAGAATGTTTTAAATTGGGTATGTAGTTTCTAAAATCAGCCATCACAAAGAAACAAATAAAGCAAGATAAGAGCTTTTTTAATATAGACGGATGGATAATGCCGTTAAATGCAGAAAGGACTTAAAAAAAATTAAGTGGTTTTTTCACTACAGAAATTTTAAAAGAATGTTTTAATTTCATTCGAAACAAAAGACGTAATCGACTTAGGGTTAGTTCTGTTCTACGAATATTGATTTTAAAAAAATTACTAAAAATATAAAAATACACAAATCATTTTAAAAACATTGCTGGAGATTTTTTAAAAAAAAGTTTTTCGGCTTCCGAGTTATTTTATTCTATACAGGATATAACCGCAGAAGTTTTTCCCAAGATCTGAAATGGACAAATTCCAGTAGATATTGCTATTGGTTTAATATTGATGTCATTGCCATTTTCAAATTCACTTCAACGAAAGATGAACTTATCACTAATTTGTTTGGATGTAATGGCTAATTCAGCTAACTCCGTCAGCTATATGTTCCCGAGTTTATAAACCATCCTCACTCTACATTCGCACTCCAAAGCAGAAAATAAAAAAAGAATTATCATTCAGGCTCAAATTCCATTATATTTATTGACTTCTTCACTGTTTCTCGATAAACCAATAATAATAATTAATAATAAAAATATATAGCTATGTTTTTATTTAACCAATATCCTGGATTCTATCTTTACATATTTCATTGCACTTCTTCAACTCTTCTTTTTTTTAATAATTGCTGGGCGAATCTGATGAACTGAATACTGAATTTAATAATAAAAAACTAATGAATCGACCCGAGTTAATGTCACAAATAACAAACTTATTGCAACTAAATTAAATCATTTTGAATTAAATTGAAAAATTAAGAAATTATAAATACGGGAAGAAAACTTGTTGTGTTTGTTAATTGCTTGATAAAAAAGAATGAAATTACCGCTTTATCGAAACCTTCGTCGGCATCATCAGAAGATCCTACCAAAATATTTGTTAGAAATTTGACAAACAAAAAATGCACTAAAAATGCATTGATGACAAACCGCTTTAGAGAATTTTAACCAAACTTCACCGAAACCATATCAAAAGATTTGTTAGTAATTTGACAAAATGCACTTAAAATGCATTTTTCGGTTTTCCCTTTACCGAATTTAGACCAAACTTCACAAAAAGACCATCCTCAATAGGGAAGATAACGTTATAAAAAAAATCAAAAAATTCGGCCCAGCCATTCTCGAGTTTATCGAGCCCGAACATAAGGCAACTTATTTTTATATATTAGATAGTTGATGAATTAGGCCTTAATTTATCCTTCGGCTTTTTTGGTCACTGGTAGTAGCAGTGAAACAAAGTTACATTGATTTATCCCCAACGTTTCGACACGGATTGCTGTCCTCTTAAGGGGATCTTTATTTTAACATTATAAAACAACAATTTGTTAGAAAACATACATATGCACAAAAATAATTAGATATACATATAAACTAAACGTAAAGTTTAATGACTTACATTAAATAAACCAAAATCATTATTTATACAAAATAATTATACAAACAAAAAAAATAAATTAGGTGGCACAACAGCTCGTGGAGAACCAAGGCCTAGTGACTTACAACTCTCAACCATTCCTGTGTGCGTATTTTTTAGCAGGAATGGAGGGGACCTACAATTTATTGCCGAGTCCGAACGGCTAGATGAGAAGCCCTTATTCATGACAAGTATACTCTTGGAGGATTTGTCAGTTCCTCGCAAGAGGTAGTACCTCGCGAAAAAAAACATTTCTGTTTTTAGGTGGCAGCGGCTGGGGATCAAACCCACACCTTTGGCATGACAGTCCTACGCACCAACCATCATGCCACGAGGTACTACGACAAAAATAATATACAAAAATATTTTTGAAAACTTAAAAAAACACTTCTTTCGTCGAAGCTGAGACGATTAGTTTTGTTATCTCAAGTTTATGGCGGAAACGAGAGAGCAATACACGGCTGATATATTCTGGGTGTCTTGTTTTCTATTCATAGCGTTTTTATTATTTAAAATGTGAAGGATTTCCAGAGTGTAGCGTTTTAAAGCGTGTCTTTCCGTTTGAAGAATTTTTACACCATCGAAGTCGGGTTTATGATTTTGTTCAATGCTGTGTGTGGCTAGTGCTGTTTTAGCAGAGTTATCACAGTTTAAATCAGATTTATGATTAGCCATTCTCTGTTTTAAAAACTGTTTTTTAGTTCCTACATAACAAAGGTTGCACTTCTCATCTTTTTGCCCAGACAATTTATTTTGTAAACTACATCCGTAAATCTGTCTTTTTCTGGTTTAACCTTCAGGTGACTAAAGAGAGGTGCCATGGTGTTGTGCGACTTGTATGCTACTTGGATGTTGTTTGTTTTTGTCAAAACTATTTTCTTAAAGTTTTCTGCGAGCTTAGGGACATAAACCATACTTTTGTAAACACCTTTGTCAACGTTTGCCTTTGTATCGTTATACTGTTTATTTCCTTGTCGCAGTATTAGACTCCTTATTTTTTTTTTTTTTTTTTTTTTTTGTAAATTCATTTTTATTTTTCAATTATCTTAAAACTATCTTAAAGCTAGACAAAAATTCATAAAAACTAGCCTACTTATCAATATCTTAAAACTATCTTACTGGCCCCAGTCGGGCGCTCTAAGTTAAACTAGAATAACTTAATGCTAATGCCTTTCGGCCTAAGAACTATCTTAATACTAAATCCAGGTCGGTTTTATTTTTTACCGAGAAGAATTACACAAAAAAACTCGGTATCTATGTCTTTATTTTTTGGTTTTATATAAAACTTACAAACTACATAAAACTAAATTAAAGCTAATTAAAACTACTTAAAACTACTTACAACTAATTTTAAACTAATTACAACCTACTTATAAGCTACTTACAAACTAGAACAGCCACAGCAAGCATTTTCCGGTTTTTATATTTTTTTTTATTTTTGTTGATTTTATAATTTTTTTTGGTGTTTTTGTATGTTTTATATTTTTTTTTTTTTTTTTTTTTTTTTTTTTTTTTGGTGCCACCCTGACTGTCCCTACTTAAAACTAACTACCTAAACCTATGTAAGTCGGCCATACAAGAGAAAATAGCAAGGTCAACTATTAAATGTCTGAAGGAACTTCATCTTCGTTTTTCAACCACCAGAACTGGTTCTCCTGCTTTACCCTATCTCTTCGGTCCCGTTCGGACACAGTCCTACTGAACCGAAGGTGCTCAGCTCCGTCTTGTGCGAGGACGTCTCGACTGTAAAGGAGCCGCCGATCCACAGTTCTACGGCCGACGTGGTAGATTAGCGGAACCGCCGCTCTATCCTGGATCAACCCTCGACTGTCTAGGTGGAGGAATGCATCGGGCGGAATAAAGCCGCTTAGACGCACACTCTCGTAGTATTCGTTGTTGGGGTAATAAGCCCCGAAAATTAAGCTGTTAGACGAGGACATCGCTCTTGCAATGTGACCTCGAATAAGCTTCAGCATGAAATTATCTATCCTGTTTATGTTGGCCCTGTTGTATAGAACCAGGTTGGAATAGTAATGTTTGTACTCCGACTCTGGTGTTCTGTGCAATCCAAGGCAGCGTCGAAGACACTGCCTCTCAAACACATTAGACTCCTTATAAGATGCCCCGGGTAACCATTGTCTGTGAGAATTTGTGTGACGATCTTCTCATTCGCGGAGTGAAATTTCTTATCACTCAACGGAAAGACCGTGTATTATGTTTGCAGCAGTGTTCACGATAATGTGTTTTGGTTGATTAGACCGAAAATTCACAAGTCTTCCAGATGCTGTGGATTTTTGGTGCCAGTTAAATAGAAGTCGCTTGTTGTGGCGATGGACTAGTGACCAAAAAAGCCGAAGGATAAATTAAGACCTTATCCATCAACTATTACTTTATTCAATTTGGTCAAAATAATCAACAAATAACTTAATCGGACGGCCTTCCGAAACCAGTATTATATCTCATTATGAAGAACTACTACCAACATATGAAATACAAATACGGAGATCATGTATGTACAAATTTAAAAGAATATAGCAACACCCAAAGGAAGTTAGTGTGTCAAAAAGAACAATCAACTTTTCTTTTAAAATGCAGAGACTACGGTCTCATCCCCAAACATCTTCAAAACTCAACAAGAAATACACGCAACCTTCTTTCATCTGATGAATCACTTCGTCTTTTCGACAAAATAGAATTGAATTTCCAAAAGAAAGTACTTAATGTGGAAATCACAGAAACTTGCCATAAAATAAAGCGCATAAACAATGTATTACAAACTATTTCCAAACGTATCAAACAAAAATTACCACCTGAAGAACACAAACAATTCATAATAAAACAAAACCAAGTCTTTCGCGATATGCGAACGGAGAAAAAATCAATTTCTACTTAAAAAATTGAACAATTAAAATCTTCTCTACGGGAAACTCTGAATATAAAACTTCACGATAAATGGTTTGTCAACAAAAGTAACATCGAGTTCTCTTTAGAAATCAAATGGCTTCTTTCGATGGGCAAAAAATTTGCACTGCCTATTGATAAACAATCCTTTTCTCTTTTCCAACTAATTGCTGATGGTGAGGAGGTCATAAGAAATGTAAAAGATGAAAGCGATCAAGAAATGACCCGCGCCGAATTTAGCAATATATTGCACTCTTTTCAAAGACACCACCAACACGATCAGTTTGCAAAGTACATATCGAAGGTACACAGAGACACCGTTTCGTTTCTTAAAAGAAACAAAAACATTATCATTGTACCGGCTGATAAAGGAAATGTGACTGTCGCTAAGGAGAGATCAACGTATGGAGAGGGAATGATGAATTTGTTATTAGACAGATCGACATATAGAACCCTACGTAATAATCCAACAAAAACGCTGCAAAACAAGAACAACGAGTTAGTCAGATGGCTAAATAATAACAAAATGATAGACACATGGGAAAAAAATAAGATGACGACATATACGGTACAGGTTCCCTCCATTTATGGTCTGCCTAAAATACACAAGGAAAATATGCCACTACGCCCGATAACATCTTCCATGAAGTTACCTTGCTATGAGTTAGCTAAATATGTAGGTAAGATTTTACAGTCTGCGACAAGAAATTCTGTCTACTCGGCAAAAAATGTAGAATCACAGAAAAATTAGTTTCTTTTGATGTAGTATCTCTTTTTACTAACATCCCGGTTCATCTTGCTACAACCATCGTTAAAGAGATGGGAAACAATCAAACAAAATACAAAACTAACACTAAATAAATTTCTAGAAATTCTAGACTTCTGCTTAAAAGAGAACAATTATCTGCAGTATAAGGACACTATATACAAGCAAATTCATGGCATGCCGATAGTCAATCCGCTGTCGCCAACAATTGCAGATTTGGTTTTGGATTATTTACTTGATGAAACATTTTTAAAAGTAGAACAACCTCGCTTTCTATCTAAGTACGTGGACGACATTTTCGCAGTTGTAGACTCTCGCAAAATTAATACAATAATAAATAGTCTTAACGGATTTCATAACAAGATCCAGTTTACTTTTGAAATGAAAAAGAACAATGCAATAGCATTTTTAGATGTCAAGATCCATCGCCACAACAAGCGACTTCTATTCAACTGACACCAAAAATCCACAGCATCTGGAAGACTTTTGAATTTTCGGTCTAATCAACCAAAACACATTATTGTGAACACTGCTGCAAACATAATACACAAAGTCTTTGCGTTGAGTGATAAGAAATTTCACTCCGCGAATGAGAAGATCGTCACACAAATTCTCACAAACAATGGTTACCCGGGGCATCTTATAAGGAGTCTAATACTGCGACAAAGAAATAAACAGTATAACGATACAAAGGCAAACGTTGACAAAGGTGTTTACAAAAGTATGGTTTATGTTCCTAAGCTCGCTGAAAACTTTAAGGAAATAATTTCGACAAAAACAAACAACATCCAAGTAGCATACAAGTCGCACAACACCCTGGCACCTCTCTTTAGTCACCTGACGGTTAAACCAGAAAAAGACAGATGTACGGATGTAGTTTACAAAATAAATTGTCTGGGCAATAAAGATGAGAAGTGCAACCTTTGTTATGTAGGAACTAAAAAACAGTTTTTAAAACAGAGAATGGCTAATCATAAAACTGATTTAAACTGTGATAACTCTGCTTAAACAGCACTAGCCACACACAGCATTGAACAAAATCATAAACCCGACTTCGATGGTGTAAAAATTCTTCAAACGGAAAGATACGCTTTAAAACGCTACACTCTGGAAATCCTTCACATTTTAAATAATAAAAACGCTATGAATAGAAAACAAGACACCCAGAATATATCAGGCGTGTATTGCTCTCTCGTTTCCGCCATAAACTTAAGATGTGGTTTTTTAAATTTACAAAAATATTTTTGTATAATTATTTTGTATAAATAATGATTTTGGTTTATTTAATGTAAGTCATTAAACTTTACGTTTAGTTTATATGTATATCTAATTATTTTTGTGCATATGTATGTTTTCTAACTAATTGTTGTTTTATAATGTTAAAATAAAGATCCCCTAAAGAGTACAGCAATCCCTGTCGAAACGTTGGGGATAAATCAATGTAACTTTGTTTCATTGCTACTACCAGTGACCAAAAAAGCCGAAGGATAAATTAAGACCTAATCCATCAACTATTACTATATTCAAATTGGTCAAAATAATCAACAAATAGTCAATTAAAGTACACGAGTTTTGAGCAATTCTCGTCGGTTCGTCTATTTGTTTAAACGACATGTCCGATAAACTTTCGAAAATTTGCTTTTTGTGAATGCTATTCGAAAACCAATCCAATTTGAATCACCCATTATAATCACTTGCGTATTTAAAGAACTAAGATCTTCCATTTTGTTTTTGAAAAGATTACAAAAAATCTGTTCGGGAGAGTTTTGCCTATGCGAAGATCTATAAACCGCCACTAAAATCAAATTATATTGCTTAAGCTAACTTTTATTACTAGCCACCAATTACTTCCAATTTCTTCGACTTGCCATTCAGGTTTAACAAAAAAAAAACATACCGCCAGTATGAGTAGAAACACTATCGCATCTTATAATTTTATTTATTTTTATAATTTTATGATTAGATGAGTTCCCGTAGCGCAAATAAAATCAAATTTGATTGATAATTGAGGAAAGTTTGTTCGAAATCCCCCAATATTGAAACAAAAACAATTAAGGGATTTAGTTAATTGCTAATATATAATTTTTTCAATTTTTAGTTTACGCTGAAGCGAACGACAGCAGTTATCTTTGCAATTATGATTAATGTCAATATCACTTAAATTAAGGTGTTCTTTTGCCTTTTTGCAATTAACACACTTTTTATTTTCATTCGAACATTCTTTAAAAGAATGTCCTTCTTCTCCGCACTTTGCACATACCTGGCAACTCTCTTTAGAATGAGTGGATGTATGACTGAATCCCCAACATTTAAAGCATCTTAAAAGCCTCAAGCTTTCATAAACCGAGCATCTATCCCACTCAACATTTATTTTCCCTAAACTTGAGACATAGCTAAATAGGTAATGTTTGCATAGATTTTGAAGCTCATTTTATACTTTTTTGTGATTGAAAGCTTGTAGGTGACTGTAATTGAATGACTGAGTAGCCACTGTAATCTGACATCATGTCTTTTGTCTTCTTTTTTGGTGCACCAAAGACACAAAAACAACGCAGATTGTTATTTATGACGGCCAATATGACATAATTATCCACAGTTTGGGAATACCAAATGCTCTCAAATTGCATTTTTAAAATAACGATAAACGAAACGATAGTGACAAAAACAACGCAGATTGTTATTTATGACAGCCAATATGACATTTTATCCACAGTTTGGGAATACCAAATGCTCTCAAATTGCATTTTAAAATACGGATAGTCAAGACGATAGTGGTTGAGTTACGTGAAGCAAATTATTGACGATCACGTTAACGATTATCGTTTTGACGATTATCCTTTTGAAAATTACAGAATGACCCCCCTGGTCAATCAAAGTGTCCACTTAAAAATACGATTTTGGCCTACAAAGCGGCCCAGTGTAGAATACGAAACAAAAAATACCCGATAGAATATATGGCTGATTCCGTGCCAACTGTGAAGTAGAAATGTCAAGAGGTCAAAAAATAACACGTTATTAAGAATATCATCAGAAATGTGGTCAAAAAGAGAAAGAACAAAATACAAATAAAAAAAGTAAAAGAGTTTCACTATCGTCTATTCCAGTTTTAGTACATTTCACCATATTTTTTGTTATTTAAAAGTTGTAGCACAATGCTTTCACAGATTTGATACCCTGACTACATAATGCCACAAAAATAAAACAAAAATTGTTTCCAATAAGTTTTAATTTTAGAATTTTTTTTTAGAAAAGAATCACAGTTGGCAGAGAATCACCCATGTAAATAATTCGAGGTATGATTTTGCAGCAAGACAATGCCCATAACATCTCTCAACTTCAACGATTTCCACTTCATTGGTTATTTGAAAAGTGTAAGAATAAAAAGATGATGTCCATTAAAATTATTAAATATTGAATAAAATATATGTATCAGTCTTAGCAAAATATGCTTTTTTTGTTCTTGTAAGAATAGTTTGCAGTTCTTACGCGTAAAAAAAAATCAAAATTTTCAAAACAATTTTTCACCTATTCTGTGAACCAGATTGTATAATATTCAAAGCAAAAAATGTTTGCCTTGGCCTAAGCCACCCTAAAGCCTAGTACGCAGATCGAGACAAAATTTATCTCCCATATAAAATTTTTCCCAGGACAAATTTTATTTTGGTTTTTTTTTTTTAATCAAGCCTAGTACGCAGATCGAGACAAAATTTATCTGGCATATAAAATTTTTCCCTAATTTTATTTCGGATTTTTTTCCAATCAGTACGCAGCTCCAGCGCAAAATTTGACGCTCGTAGCCTCTGTAAAAAGGAAAGGCAAAAGTAAGTCTCCACTATATTTTGCGCGGAAAAAGAATGCTCTAAGCATTATTTTTCCGGACAAATTGTGACGTTTTATGTTTATTTCACTTTTTATAAACTATTCTATTATTATTATTATTATTATTTATTAACAATATAATTACATAAATAATTACAATGGTAATATTTGTTTAAGAGCTCAAGCTGCAGAGACTAACGGCTCTGATGTTTAGTTAGTTAATACTTAAATAAAAATTAAGAGTTAAATAATATATATATAGTTATAATACTAGAAGTTAATATTGTGTTTTTATGGATATAGGTTATATAGAGATCTTAGATAATTTTATAAATTCATCAATTATTGATATATTTTCTGTAGTTGGAGCTTTTAAAATTGAGATAACAGAGTTGTTTTTAAAGATATCAATTATAATGGAACTGGGCAGTGAACATTGTCCTAAGCCCAAGATGTGTTTGATGTCGATGACTGCGTTGCATGTTGTGCAAATCGGAGGGCTTTCTTTTCGGAGTAGATGTTGATGAGTGACGGATGTATGGCCTAATCGGAGTCTCAGGAAATTTGTATTTGCGAGTTTTGTAGTAGATGTTGGGTAGATTGGCTTGTCGCGTTCCGGGTTAATAGTGGCGTAGTGGTGAATATATGATTTCCATAAGTCTAGACTAATTTTCGAGTTTATATTTTGAATCGCATTTGCTAGATCCTTTTTAGTAAGCGTTTCAAAAAGGAAGAGTGGCATTTTGTGCGCCACGCTAGCTGCTTCATCAGCATATTCGTTTCCTTGTATTCCTGTGTGACCGGGGGCCCACATTATTTTAAGTTTTTTAGGTGAACGAATAAGGATGTCTCTTATTTTGTTAATAACGGTGACATTGTATCTATCATTACGGACAGCATTTATAACTGATATACTATCAGTTGTAATAATGTATTTGCCGTGGGTATTTAGAGCAGTTTTGGCAGCTTCCAATATGGCATGCGCCTCTGCAGTGAAAATCGATGCTTGTTCGCATAGTAGACCCGTGCTGATTAGCGATCCGTCTTCTTTGACAACAGCAAACGAAACGCTTTCGTTGAATAGACATCGTCTTCCAATAAGCGGATCTTTTCATTTTTAAGTGCATTATCATCTCCCTCTCTTTTAAACCGGTTTGCTTTTCAGTACCTATTTAATTTTTTTTTTCTTCTCGCGAATCTGTTATTTACTTCAAATTAATAGAGAAGTGTTTCATTTCCTATACGGCCCTTTCCCAACGGGCTAAAATGTATGGGAACAGATTTAAGGGGTTATCTTCGGATACGCCCCTTCACTCTCCACCCATACACTCTCCCCCCACTAAAAGAACAAAGCAAATAATCAATCAAGAAGAATATCCTCAACTCCCTCTCCGATCAACCAACAAAAATCCTAAATTCGTTTTGATCTCATCAATAGATGAAGAGAAACCCCTTACAAGTGTAAGTGTTTTTGTGTTAAAGAAAGTTATTGATGCGATAAGCAAAGAATATGACAGCATTAGTCAGCTCCGCGATGGGAACATTCTCATTCTTGCAAAGAACAAAAAAATAGCTGATAAATTTATAGCGGTCTCTAACTTAGCAAATCAATGCCCCGTTAAAGTGAAATATCATGATCGTCTTAACTCGTGTAAAGGCATCGTGTTTGCACCATTTCTTATTAATACCCCTGAAGCTGAAATTGTTTCTGAAATGGCCACTCAAGGTGTCACGGAAGTGTACAAGTTCACAAAAAAAATTGATGGGAAACTGGTTCCCACTAGCTAAACCTAGCTTTGCTGACAATATTCTAAAACCCAAATATAATTTTTCCCATTCCATTTCTGCCTCCTCTTCTTTCTCAAACCTTGTGAATACAAAAAAAACTTCAAAAGCACCAGATAACCTAAAAACACGTGTTACACATGAAACTCAACCTGGTTCCCAAAAAGAACCAAAAAACAATGAAACTATCCAACCATCTTCTTCAACTATCCCCACTCAAACAAAAAACAACGAGCCTGAAAATATGAACGTCTCTGATGCTGAGTCAGATTTTACAGATGACGTTAATAAAATATCACCCATTTCTTCTATTACTCATTCTCTCATACAGCAAAAACAATATTTTTTACCTTTAAATGAAAATTATGAAAAAGAACCCGACTTATAATAAACCACCCGCAAACCCGACCCCCGCTGGCTGTTCGTCGAGACGCTTGGACCATGGATATGGTCCAAGCACCTCGACCACCGGGCAGCGGGGTCAAACTATCAACGCCAACATACCATCATCTTCTTTTGTATCACAACAGCAAAAATAAAGTGAACCCCACTCCTCAAATCAAAAACTTACTTAAAGTTCTCCAGTGGAACATGAAAGGATACTTAAATAATTATGATGAGCTCAATATCCTTATAAGAGAACATTCACCTTGTTTTATTTCTTTACAAGAAATTCACTGTTCCATCCAATCTACTCATATTATTCCAAAATCTTACACCGGTTATTTTCATAACTTTCCCACAAACGTGACAAATAAACAAGGTATTGCTGTTTTAATAAAAAACAGTATACCGCATAAACAGTTATAAATTAACTCCAATCTACTGGTCCTCGCTATAGAAATACAAACTGCTATTAAATTAACGATAATTTCTATTTATATCTTACCGGATCAAAACTTCAACAAAAAAGATTTAGAATATATTTTGAGTCATATAAACACCCCCGTTTTATTAATAGGAGATGTAAACGCTTGGAATGTGCTATGGGGATCGCCTAAAACCAACGCTAGAGGCTCTATTGTAGAAGATTTTATATTAACCTCCAACCTATCAATTTTAAATGATGGATCGCCCACGCATTTATCAACACATAATACCTTGACGCACATCGATATTAGCTGCTGCTCTGACTCTTTGCTACCAAAGGCTACATTTCACACCTTAGACGACCTATATAATAGTGACCACTTCCCTTTAATTACAACTTTTGATTTAGGATCATATAATATACAACCTTCTAACTCACCCAAATTTATAACGGATCGAGCAAACTGGCCTAGTTTTGGCTTTAATATAAATAAATATATGTCAAATAAACCCGTAGATTCTAATCCAAACAAAGAAGCGGCATTATTTCTAAGAGCAATTCGATATTCCGCTAACATATCAATACCGCAATCTAATCCCAAGATACAAAAAAGAGTAGTACCTTGGTGGACCGCTGAAATAGCTAACCTTAGATCTATAAAGGTAGATGCCTGGAAAAAGTTTTAAAAAAACCAGAACCAAACAAACTTAATAAATTATAAGAAGACAAATGCCGCTTTCCGCCGTCAGGTCAAAATTAGCAAAGCCAAAAATTTCAATGCTTTTACTTCCACTATAAATAGAAATTCAACCACCTCAACAATATGGAGCAACATCCGTTGTTTAACAGGGAACTTTTCCCCTAAAATAATAAAATGTATAGTTTCCCCCCTGGGGCCCATATCAAACCCATCTGAAATTTGTAATTACTTTGCTAAAATTTGGTCTGATGAATCTAGCGACATTAACTTTCCCCAGAGTTACTGCATAGAAAAAAATGATTGTCTTAATAAAAACATTCAAATATCTACAACTGACACTTCTGCTCTCTATATCGAAAACCGCATAGAACTCAGAGAACTTGATAGCTGCCTAACAAAACTCAAAGGCAAAACCCCAAGTAGGGACAGAGTATCCTACCCGATGCTCAAAAACCTACCCCTCGAAATAAAACTTAGACTCTTGAACTTATAACAATTTTTTTTCAACTGGGGTTATACCTCTGAGTTGGAAAATCGCTTGCGTAATTCCAATACCAAAACCTAAAAAAGATATAGCTTCAACTAGTAGATATCGTCCAATTTCTCTTCTTCCATGTATTTCTAAAATCATGGAAAAAATTATCGCAAAACGTCTCCAATGGTTTACTCAAAAAAAAAACCTAATAAGTCCTAACCAAGTAGGTTTCAAACCAGAAAAGGGCTGCATTGATGCGCTCCTACATATAGATAGCTACACAACAAACGCCCTATCATCCCGCAATCATGTTTCAATCCTATTAATTGACTTCGAGAAGGCATTCGATAAAATTGGCATGCATCTTGTTCTGAACAAGCTACACTCTTGGAGGGTAGGGCCTAAAATAATGCAATATGTGAAATCGTTTTTAACAAACAGAAGATTTTGTGTTAAGGCCAACAACTGCTTCTCTTCAACATATCCACTATACAATGGAATTCCTCAAGGATCTCCCCTATCGGTGATCCTATTTCTCATTGCTTTTCAAGAAATATCAAATATTGTGGATAAGCACAAACTTCTGGATCATTGCATCTATGCAGATGACCTTTATGTGTTGAGCAAATGCAATGATATAGACAAAACTAAAGAACTTTTCACTAACCTGATAAATGAAATTCTAGTGTGGTCGAAAACATCTGGCGCAAAGCTTTCACTTGAAAAATGTAAAATTTTACACATATGCCGTAAACTTAGTTGTTCTCGATCTTTAACACTAAATATAAGTAGTATTATTATTAACTCAGTCGATAAATTAAATATTCTAGGACTAATTTTTAATTGTAAATACAAATGGAATGATCATATAACAAATCTTAAAAAGAGCCTTGCTGACAGAGTAAACGTTATTAGTTATTTAGCATGTAAGAAAAGTAGTGCACATTTAAATACCTTATGTAATGTTGTCCGAGCACTTTTACTTAGCTAAATTGATTATGGCCTTTGTATATACGGCAGTTGTCCTAAGTCCACACTAAATATCATCAAACCATTGTACCACCATGCAGCCAGAAAGAGTATCAATGCTTATCCCACCACTCCAATTAAAAACATACTGGCAGAAGCGGGACTGCCTTCAATCGCCTGTCTTTCTCATCCGGATTCATAGTCGAAAAGTACTTCAAATCTGCAATACACCGGCCTATCCTTAAAAAAACACCATCAGCAATATCGAACATCGTTTTAGCTGCAATAGAAATGAACCTTCCACTGGGACCTTTCGCCAAGTTTAAGCCTTTTCACCCACCTTGGACAATCAAAGATTCTTCTTTTATCCTTGACCTAAATTCAAATCGAAAAAGCAGTACCGACAACAAATTCTACCGTGCTCTTTACAAGGACATCTCCACCGAATTTAGATCAAAAGGATGGTCTTTTCTCTTCACTGACGGATCTTTTATAAACTAAAATCATCTCCCTGTTTCATACTTTCCATTATTATTAAGTTTTGTGAACGCATGACTGAAAAAAATAAAAAATACGTACAGAAAGAATTGATAATAGAATATATAGAACAGCTGTTTTAAATTAGTCAGTGGCGTAGCTAATGGAAAGGGTACAAAAGGGCCACATACAGGTTGGTAAAATATTTTCTTCTATTCAAAATTTAAATGTATTTCCTAACCGAGATAAACGGAGTTGGAATCAGCAAACTGATCTGGCAAAATTCTAGTGGATTTCAGGAGCAGTAGAAAACTCTGAACATTTATGATTTTGGCAGGGCTATTTTATCCATCGACATCACATCCATCCTTCCATAGAATTTTTTAATTGATAGCTTCACAGAAAGGGAAAGAACTTTTTGACGGGAAAAGTTGATTTTGATCCAAATGTCTACAATTTGCCCTAAAATCACTTTTTTTGGGAGTAGTAAAAAACTTTAAAAAATTTCTGAATTCTTAGAGGTTTTTTAAACCAACGAAATCGTAGCCATTCTTTAATGGAATTTGACAGTAAATGGCTTGACAGATGGGGGACACATTATGTTTTGACGGAAAAAGTTAATTTTAATCCAAATGTCAACTAATTGCTCTGAAATGTGTTTTGTTGCGGACAAGTAAAAAAAAATTTAAAAAATTCCTAATTTTTAGAGTTGCTAAGGCCATAATCAATTTTGGATGCAAAAACCATTTGCATGCAAATAATGCCTTGAGTTGAATATATTTTTTTTTTCTTGGAAGTGTTAATTTATCATCAAAAAAAGTATTTTATTCACCGCACTTTCTTTTGCATGCAAAACAATTGCCAGTCCATTGTTTTGCTCACATTTCATGGTAGCGATGTTTTTTTTTGCATGGAACTGAACACGAATAATGCAAACAATTATTTTTGACATGCGAGAATATTTGCATAAATTTTTTGTTCGCAAATCAAAATTTTCGACACAATTTTCCACCTATTCTGTGCACCAAATTGTTTAACATTCAACTTAAAAAAATGTTTGCTTTGGCCTAAACCACCTATTGAGTCATTAATTTACCCTAAATTAATAAACTATAGGCCTACAAATGGAAAATAATTATTTTTTGGACGCAAAAACCATTTGTATGCAAGTAATGCCTTGAGGTGAATATATATTTCTTTGGGAGTGTAAACCAACTATAAAACAAATTATTTTTTTTGCATGACATTTCATAACAGCAATAGTTTTTTATTTGACATGAAACTGTGAGCCCATCATGAAAACAAGCCAATCCTATCACAACCGTAAACCAATACAGCCACTTGGCAACCGGGACTGAACAACCCGAGGACCGCAAAGTCAACCCGACTTTTATATTAAGTTTCCAAAAATTATAAATCTTATATGTATTAAAATACGTTATACAGAACGTTAGGCCCCTTATTTAACAACAAAATCCTTTTATTTATCAATGTATCTTATAGATATTCATTATTTTTAAGCCAATTGTAAATAGAATTGTTTAATAAAGCAAAATTGAATTGAAATTGAATCATGAAAACAATTAATTCTAGGCTCAGATTGCAGCTCTGTGTCGAGCACACCAAATCTGTTGCCCAAAAGCACTTGCGGCCCGGGGGCCATATTATAATAATCGCGCACTACAGCAGTTTTGTTTTGTTGCGATAGGGGAATAAAAAAAAAGAATATTAATCGAATGGAATGTAAAAAATTATTAAATTTACTGATGTAAGCAAAGCAGAGCGTTAGAGTTGAATAAGTAAGTTGTCGGCTTGAAGGTTAGACGGTAACTGTGTTAGTAAAAACTAAAAATGGAACATACAAAAAATACAGTTAACACATTGAAACAAGGCAAAAATGCTTAAAAAATTATTTGTTCAAGAAAAAAAGGACCTCACATAGAAATAGCACTTCGAATAGCAAAAGTTTTAGTAGAAGGAACCCTACAACACGGTTTAAAAACCTATATGTAGACAGCAAAAATAACTCCCAAAAGATGGACGTCGCCATCAACGAATGTTACCGGACAACAGCCGGTGCACTCAGAACAACAACAACTGATGCGCTGAGAACAGAGGCAGGTTTTCCATCATTCAACTCTTGCAAATCGCAGACTAATTTCAATGGGCTCAAAAGCCATTCTAGATGAAACACACTCATTATTCGCAAGCATCAAAAAAGCCTTCAATGAATGCAAATACAAACTAAAGTCAGCAATTCAAAATATCTCACAAATCCTCCCAGATCTTCAAATATTTTTCGCAGAACATCCCAATAACTTAACAAGTGTTCGACACACACCACGGAAAAGGAATTTCCTCCAATAAGATACCAGCTTATCAAAATATAGCAAAGATTCAACACCAACAAAAATTTAAATTTAGTGTTTCAGCATCCATAAGGAACTTACCGAACAAATAAGCCCTCAAAAAATGTTGTACACCGATGGCTGTCACCTAGAAGGCAGTACCACCTATGCAATCGTAAAATCATCAATCGAAGGGCGATTTAACGTTCTACACCAAGTACTCCTCCCACAGGTAGCAGGAAGCTACTTCGGCGAGCTAGCAGGCATACAAAAAGCTATCAGCCTAGCAAACGCAACTCGTATTAAAACACTCATCTTCACCGATAACCTGGGTATTTTACAAGGGCTCAAGAGTATGAACAACAAATGTCCATCCCTAGAACATATTTTTAGTTTAGGTTTTTCATCATTCAACTCTTGCAAACCGCAGACTAATTTCAATGGGCTCAAAAGCCATTCTAGATGAAACACACTCATTATTCGCAAGCATCAAAAAAGCCTTCAATGAATGCAAATACAAACTAAAGTCAGCAATTCAAAATATCTCACAAATCCTCCCAGATCTTCAAATATTTTTCGCAGAACATCCCAATAACTTAACAAGTGTTCGACACACACCACGGAAAAGGAATTTCCTCCAATAAGATACCAGCTTATCAAAATATAGCAAAGATTCAACACCAACAAAAATTTAAATTTAGTGTTTCAGCATCCATAAGGAACTTACCGAACAAATAAGCCCTCAAAAAATGTTGTACACCGATGGCTGTCACCTAGAAGGCAGTACCACCTATGCAATCGTAAAATCATCAATCGAAGGGCGATTTAACGTTCTACACCAAGTACTCCTCCCACAGGTAGCAGGAAGCTACTTCGGCGAGCTAGCAGGCATACAAAAAGCTATCAGCCTAGCAAACGCAACTCGTATTAAAACACTCATCTTCACCGATAACCTGGGTATTTTACAAGGGCTCAAGAGTATGAACAACAAATGTCCATCCCTAGAACATATTTTTAGTTCATTAAGCTCAAACAAACACATCTTGTTCTTCTGGGTTCCAGGCCATATCAGAATTTCCGGAAATGAAACAGCTGATGAATCCACAAAACAAGCATCAAACTTTCCTTTAATTATAGAAATGCATTTTTTTTTCAGCTCTCCAAAAAAACTCACTTAGCCGAAGAATTCACGCAGCTCAGTAATCAATGGAAGGAAAGTTACTGCTTGCTGCGAAGCCACCATTCAACAATCAAACATATTCCATACAACTCTCATTTCACAAGAGACAAATGCATCAAGCTCTTCCGCATACGAGTCGGCAAAGCCCTCTTCACTTATAGATCAAAATGAAGAAGCATCAAAACTTGCAGATTACATCATCCCTGCAATTTATGAGTCATTCCAAACGTAAAATTTTTCCTCCATCACAAATTTAATGACATTTAAAAAAAAATTTTCACTCATGTTTATCTTATATAAATAACAAGAAACCCACCTAACTTATGTCTTTATTATAAATATTTGAATAATAAAATCCTAGGCGGCATTATATGGCCTTCCGCCCCAATGCCTTAATTATAGAAATAGTACAAATTAAATTTACATATTTCTGCTAAATAAATAAATAAATAAATATATAACATGAGCTGATGAATTCATAGGAGCCTAGAGGGTGGCTAGGCAGTCATTTTCCCCTCCGCCTGGCTGTGAAAACAACAAACATAATTGAAAGTTTTAAATTTTGACAAAAAACGCTTGTTTTTTTTCTGTTAGCCTTCCTAATTTGCACCGCTTTAAACGATTTGCCAACACTCCCCACCCCACCAATCTTGTGCACGCCTATAGATGTATAATGTGAATAAATATGTTATAGCGCGGTCGAAATTAGACCAAAATAATAATAATTCTTAATCAACAGCCTAAGAAACTATAAGATCCAGTTATTATTTTTTGTGAAACTATTTTCTGGTCATAATATATTTTTTTTTTAATTCAGAACACAAAATATGCTTTTAAGGGTGTTAAAATGTACAATAATCTTCCAAATACATAATGTAAAAATAGAACCGGATTTAGTAAGATTGAAGCGCTCAATTATAAAATCTGTTAAAAACAATTATTCATGCTAAATAGAATTTTAACTAACTAACTAAATTAATACCTTAAGATTAATTTAGTTAGTTAGTTATGAAAAAAGCTTCTTAGTTCATCCATTTTTTGTAATACTTTCAGACTACGTTACTCCGAAACCATTTGTTTCTGAGCCTTTAGCGCATAAAAGTTATTTTGGCACTCAAAAACTTCAGTTAATTTGATAGAAAAAATGTTTCTTACATTCAGTGCGAGGTTCTTAATCAATGCCAAAATGCCTGTTTTGTAGAGGTGATGAAATCCTAGTTTTTGGAAAGGGTGAAAGAAGTTGAAATATGGTTGGAAAAAGTGTATCGTTTTAGAAGAAGGCTATTTTGAAAGATAAAAACTTATTTTTTTTCATCAGCACTAATTATAAATTCATAAAATTTTGTTTGACGGTAGAACATAATATTCTTCTTTCTTCCGCACTTTTATCAGCGGGGTCATTCCGTTTTTAAATTATCGCCAGACAATATCGTTTAGACGATAGTCTTGCTTCTCGTTACATTGAAAATGACTATCGTCTGGACGATCTCCTTTTGGCGATTAAATATTTGGTTTACGTAAGCCAATAACTGTCAAAACGCAACGATAGCGAGGTGTCGTCTTGTAATTATTTGAGTGCTTTTACCAACGATAAATGCTTTTTAGTTGATTGTTTACCATTGAATTGAATTGAATAAGTACGGCATTTATATCAGTTCATCCTTAGAGCTTTCAGAAAATATTGTACAAACCAATCAAACCTACCCAATAATCAAATAATTAAAAAGAATATTTTTGGTTAGTTTTTCAAAGTATCGTGTAAGAAAAATATACCTTTGTTTTAAAATAGCATAGTCTGTAGTTAAACGTGAAAGCCACCATGCATAAGGAGTGCCTACACTATGAAGTTTTCGAGAACAAAAAAAAGCAATAAGTTAAAGTCTAGTTTACAGTTCCCGTGTGCATGCTATTTTAAATACAAGAGGAAAACTAACTGGTTAAACTATCAACACATTTACACCAAATTCAATCCCAATGCCGAGAAAGCCAATTACCCTAAGGATGTTTCACACAAAAAGATTAAAATATATATAAGACTACGGATGGGTCACACTAACATAACCCACAAACACCTTTTCAACAACGAAACGCCCCCGCTCTGCCACCTATGCAACGAAAACCAAACGCTTACCATAAGTCATCTTATTTCATGCAAACATGTTAACTTAATAAGCAAAAGTACTGTAAACACAAATTTATCCGATCTTTTAACCCAAGTCACATACTAAAATGTAAATAATGTATACAAGCTGATGTCAACACTAAATTTAGAAAAATTTATATACATTTCAAATTAAATGTTCAACTAGCTGAAAGCCCTAGCAGCTCCAGCTATTAAACTTATATTATTGACAATGTAATTTATTTTTATTGTTAATAAACTTATAATAATAATAATAATAATAATAAGTTTTTGATTATGGGTTGCAATACAGAGCATTTTATCTAAAATATGGGTGAGATCCAATCTGGTGTTACAGGTAGCACAAACTGGTGGAGTGTTTTTGTTTAGGAGGTGCTGGTGGGAGGCTGATGTGTGTCCAAGTCTTAGTCGTACAAAGTTAGAGATTTTGTATTTGGAGATGTTTGTCGGGTATATGGGTATAAGTTTGTCTGGGTTAACTTTCTTGTAGTGATGGTGATATAAGCTCCATTGGCGGTTGATGTTAGATGCTTTTTGTATATGTTTCAGCAAGTCTAATTTGGTGTGGGTATTGAAACTGAATACCGGGGAGTTTTTGGCAGAATTAGCTTCAATGTCAGCATACTCGTTTCCCTGAATTCCAACATGTCCAGGAGTCCACATCAACTTGATATTGTTTGGCGATTTAATGAGTTTATATCTGATTTCAGATATGAGTTCAGTGTTGTTGTTGGGGTTTTGTGAGGCGTTAAGGACAGATATGCTATCAGAGCATATAATGTGTTTTCCTCGGTAACTCATTACGGACTTGGTGGCTTGAAGAATGGCAAATGCCTCCGCGGTGAAAACTGAGGCGAATTCAGGGAGATGACCAATGCTGGCTATGGATCCGTTTTCATGTGTCACAGCAAATGATGTGTTTGCCGTTGACTTCGAACCATCAGTGAAGATAAACTTCCACCCTGCCGATTTGAGTTGGCGGTAGATGTTATTGTTGGTGTTTGTTTTTTTGTAACTAGCTAGCGTCATTATCAAAGAATCCGGGCTAGTGAACCATGGAGGACAACGTGGAGCAACCAAGCGCACCCGATTAGTTGGTAGTTCTAACTGCGTTGCTTTTGTGAGGATCGTAGCGATGGCGGATGGTATTCTTTTAGTGATTTTCTGGTCCAGTGTTTTTTTGACATCGTTATCGATTATCGAATTTTTGGAAAAAATAGTTTCGCAAACAGCTTAGCGGTAATTATGTCTCTTCTCTCCTGAATGCTGGGTAGTCCTGCTTCTGCCAATATATTTGCTATGGGTGTAGTAGGGAAGGCGTTGATGCTTCTCCTTGCTGCGTCGTGGTAAACTGGTTTTATTATTTTTAAGATTGATTTAGGACAGTGCCCATATATATATACAACCCATAGTCAATTTTGCTTAAAACTAACATTCTAGTGGTATTTGAAAGGGTGTTAATATGCATATTACTTATGCTATTATTATTATTATTATTATTATTATTATTATTATTATTATTATTATTATTATTATTATTATTATTATTATTATTATTATTATTATTATTATCATTATTATTATTATTATTATTATTATTATTATTATTATTATTATTATTATTATTATTATTATTATTATTATTATTACTATTATTATTATTATTATTATTATTATTATTATTATTATTATTATTGTTACTGTTACTATTATTATTATTATTATTATTATTATTATTATTATTATTATTATTATTATCATTATTATTATTATTATTATTATTATTATTATTATTATTATTATTATTATTATTATTATTATTATTATTCTTATTATTATTATTATTATTATTATTATTATTTAGCATGGGGGATTGGAAGGAGGAAATTCGAGAAGGATTGGGAGAGGAAGATGTGGCTTTTTGACACTCTTGTGTGGACGGTGATGGGATATGGGGCGGAAGTATGGGGATGGGAGGAGAGACAAGAAATGGAAAGGGTGCAAGAGAGGTACCTCAAGTGGACGCTAGGGGTAGAATGGCAAACTCCAGGGTACATGATAAGAGAGGAAACAAAACGAGATAAGATAATGATGAGAGCACGGAAAAGGGCATGGAATTATGAACAGAAATTAACAGATGGAAAAGGAAGTGACATAGCAAGGGAATGTTTAGAGGAGATGAAAGAGAGTCAGAGAGATGAACGGGGAAGATGGTCACGATGGGAACAAGGGAGAGAAAAAATAAAGGGAAGAGAAGACAGTATGAATGGATACGAAGCAATAGAAAGAGAAGACTGGGGAGAGCAAGAGAAGGAAAGAAGGGAAAGAATAAGAGAATCCAGTTACAACAGGTGGTATAAAGAAATAATGACAGAAGGGATTCCACAATATTTAACAGCGGGTTGGAAGACAGAAAGAACAATGAGAATTGCAAGAGTCAGGCTAGGGAATGAGGTGAGGGAAAGATGGTACTGGAAACGCGAAGAGGAGAGAATGTGCAGAATATGTGAGGGTGAACAAGAGACATGGGAGCATGTATTAGAAAGATGCAGATCTGTCGGAGATGAAAGAAAATCAATAGGGGAAAGGATGAGGGAAATAATGGACGAAACGGGGAAGGGAGAAGAGTGGATAAAGGAACTAGAGGCAGTGAGAAAAGATAAGATGATAGAGAGGGGTGGATAGGGAGCAGAGTAAGGAAGCGGGAGACTTGTAACCCTTAGGGGAGCCAATACAAATCAATGCAATGTAATGTAAATTAACAGATGGAAAAGGAAGTGACATAGCAAGGGAATGTTTAGAGGAGATGAAAGAGAGACAGAGAGATGAACGGGGAAGAGGGTCACGATGGGAACAAGGGAGAGAAAAAATAAAGGGAACAGAAGACAGTATGAATGGATACGAAGCAATAGAAAGAAAAGACTGGGGAGAGCAAGAGAAGAAAAGAAGGGAAAGAATAAGAGAATCCAGTTACAACAGGTGGTATAATGAAATAATGACAGAAGGGATTCCACAATATTTAACAGCAGGTTGGAAGACAGAAAAAAACAAGGAGAATTGCAAGAGTCGGGCTAGGGAATGAGGTGAGGGAAAGATGGTACTGGGAACGCGAAGAGGAGAGAATGTGCAGAATATGTGAAGGTGAACATGGGAGCATGTATTAGAAAGATGCAGATCTGTCGGAGATGAAAGAAAATCAATAGGGGAAAGGATGAGGGAAATAATGGACGAAACGGGGAAGGGAGAAGGGTGGATAAAGGAACTAGAGGCAGTGAGAAAAGATAAGATGATAGAGAGGGGTGGAGAGGGAGCAGAGTAAGGAAGCGGGAGCCTTGTAACCCTTAGGGGAGTCAATACAAATCAATGTAATGTATTATTATTATTATTATTATTATTATTATTATTGTTATTATTATTATTATTATTATTATTATTATTATTATTATTATTATTATTATTATTATTATTATTATTGTTATTATTATTATTATTATTATTATTGTTATTATTATTATTGTTACATTACATTACATTGATTTGTATTGGCTAGCCTAAGGGTTACAAGTCTCCCGCTTCCTTACTCTGCTCCCTCTCCACCCCTCTCTATCATCTTATCTTTTCTCACTGCCTCTAGTTCCTTTATCCACTCTTCTCCCTTCCCCGTTTCGTCCATAATTTCCCTCATCCTTTCCCCTATTGATTTTCTTTCATCTCCGACAGATCTGCATCTTTCTAATACATGCTCCCATGTCTCTTGTTCACCCTCACATATTCTGCACATTCTCTCCTCTTCGCGTTTCCAGTACCATCTTTCCCTCACCTCATTCCCTAGCCTGACTCTTGCAATTCTCCTTGTTCTTTCTGTCTTCCAACCCGCTGTTAAATATTGTGGAATCCCTTCTGTTATTATTTCTTTATACCACCTGTTGTAACTGGATTCTCTTATTCTTTCCCTTCTTTCCTTCTCTTGCTCTCCCCAGTCTTCTCTTTTTATTGCTTCGTATCCATTCATACTGTCTTCTCTTCCCTTTATTTTTTCTCTTCCTTGTTCCCATCGTGACCCTCTTCCCCGTTCATCTCTCTGTCTCTCTTTCATCTCCTCTAAACATTCCCTTGCTATGTCACTTCCTTTTCCATTTGTTAATTTCTGTTCATAATTCCATGCCCTTTTCCGTGCTCTAATCATTATCTTATCTCGTTTTGTTTCCTCTCTTACCATGTACCCTGGAGTTTGCCATTCTACCCCTAGCGTCCACTTGAGGTACCTCTCTTGCACCCTTTCCATTTCTTGTCTCTCCTCCCATCCCCATACTTCCGCCCCATATCCCATCACCGTCCACACCAGAGTGTCAAAAAGCCACATCTTCCTCTCCCAATCCTTCTCAAATTTCCTCCTTCCAATCCCCCATGCTTCCTTCATGGCCACTGCTGCCTTTTTTATTCTGTCCTTTATACACTGTCGGACAAATTAAAGTGCAAAATTAGTTTTCTCTTCTTCTTATCACTGTTATTTAAAAGTAAAGATCATTTATCGCTCCTTTTCATGTTCTGACGTCACATAATGTCATTTGTTGACGATCTGTCAAAAGTATCCCGTTAATTGCTTTGTCTTTCTGTTATGAATTGCTTTAGTATGGAAACACATGAAGTTGAAACGCGACAAAATAAAGTACAGTTTCTGTTTTTTCTCTTATTTATTGCCAAGAAAATAATAATTTTTAAGAAAAAATCTTGAAATCGAAGAGATATTCAAAGGTAGAAGCTTTAATAATAAATTTTTAATTATTTGAGTGAATATGTAGTTTCAATTAATTTATGGAAGACTTTAGGATGAAACCGCTGACGCTGGAAGTGAAGGAATTGCTTGTTTTGGACCGTCAACATGGGTTGACATTCCATAAACTGGCAGACAAATATGGAATATCAATTTCTGGGGCAAGAAAGATCTGCCTTAACTTCGTTAAACGAGGAACAGTAGCGAGTTTTAAGAGTTCTTGTGGAAGAAAGAGGAAGACCACAGCAGTTGATGACCGCAGAATCAAGCTTGAGGCTAGAAGAAACCCCTTATCATCAGCCAGAAATATTAAGGAAGACCTGCAGTTAAACATTACTCAAAGGACGGTTCAAAGGCGACTCCATGAAAGCGGCTTAAAAAACTATTTTGCAAAGAAAAAGCCACTGCTTCGAGCAGTCAATATTCGAAAACGACTAGCTTTTGCTAGAAAGTTTTTGTCAAAGCCGCAATCATTCTGGGAAAGTGTTATTTGGTCAGATGAATCCAAATTTGAACTAAAAAACTCAAAAGCCAGAAAGCGCGTTTGGTGCAAGCCATCGGAAAGGCTCAGCCAAAGGTGTATTCAAAAAACCGTAAAACACGGAGGTGGGTCGGTTATGGTCTGGGGTTGTTTCTCCTTCAGTGGCGTCGGAAATATCGTCAAAATCGACACCAAAATGACGGGCGTTGGTTACGTCAATATTGTTAGGGAAAACTTGGCTACTTCTGCTCGTAGAATGTCTTTGGAAAATTATATTTTACAACAAGACAACGACCCCAAACATACGAGCAGAGTAGCCAAAGAGTTTTTTTCCGAAAACAATATTGACGTACTAGAATGGCCACCACAATCCCCAGACCTTAACCCCATTGAACACCTTTGGTCCATTTTAGACGACAGAATTCCATTTAATGAGCGTCGAAATTTGACATCTTTTTGGGAAAGCCTACAACATGAATGGGAGAGAATACCAGCTGACATCTTAAAAAATTTGGTCCACAGCATGCCCAAACGTCTTGCGGCAGTTATACAAAATAAAGGGGGAGCCACTAGCTATTAAGTTTTTTACATTTGTACGTTTTTTTTTGAAGTTGTGATTTTTTTTTTAGTTCTTTTTTTGAATTTACACTTTATTTTGTCTTCTTTATGTGTTCATGATGTTGTGATATCTTTTCATTTCTTATTTTAATTTTGTATATAACCTTTCATTACTACTTATAAGATCGTAAAATAGGCTTAAGATTAAAAATTAATTATTTGTTCGACTAAAAATGAATTAAAACATTAAAAAAAATAAACAAATATGAATAAGAATTTGACTTTGCACTTTATTTTGTCCGACAGTGTATGTGCTTCCTGCCCTCCATTCTTTTTGAACATATACCCCAGGTATTTAAATTCTTTTACTTCTTCGATCTTCTTTCCCCTCCATCTCCAGTCTACTGTTGCGTTCCTCCCTCCTCCCTTCCTGAACCTCATCACTTTCGTCTTTCCCACATTTACTTCCAGTCTTTTCCTCTCAAAGTACTTCTCCAGTCTTCTTATCATGCTTTGCATCTCCTCTTCATTTTTCGCCATTATCACCACATCGTCTGCGTATGCCAGCGAGCAAATTCTTTTTCCTCTCACTTTTACCCCTCCCCAGCTCCCTTTACCCAGTTCATCCTCTATATCCGCCGTCAACAAGTTAAACAGTATTGGGCTCATCGGGCACCCCTGTCTTACCCCCTTTCCTGTCCAAAATGTTTCCCCCATCACTCCTGCCGATTTCACTCTACTCGTTGTTTCTTCGTAGACCTCCCCTACTCTTTCCCTGAGCCCTTCTCTCACTCCTCTTTCCTCCAACGCCTCCATCATAATTTTCCTGTCTACTGAGTCAAACGCAGCTTTTAAATATATGAACAGTGCCACTAGCTTGCCCTTCTCCTCTGCAACCTCTTTGTTCACCAAATAGTTCAGCACATATACGTTGTCTATCGTTCCTACTCTTCTGAAACCCGTTTGATTTGGTGGTATCATCCCTTTCTCCTCCGCTTCTTCTTCTAACCTCTTCGCTAAAACCGTCGTATATATTTTATACAGCGATGGCATGAGCGTTACTCCTCTGTATTCTTCTACCTTTGTTCCTACACCTTTCTTTATTATCGGGGCAATTACTCCCTCTTTCCACCCCTCTGGCCATCCATCTCCTCTCCACACCTTCCTGCAGATGCCCCATGCTACCTCTATAGCTTGTTCTCCTCCATATCTCCACGCTTCATTAGGTATACCGTCTGTTCCCATTGCTTTTCCTTCTTTGAGTTTTCTAACCACCTTTCTGATCTCCTCCTTACTAATTTCGGTCTCATCTTCCGCTCTTCTTGTTACCTGTTCTCCCATTCTCACTCTTTCTTCCACCCCTCAAATTAGACTCATAAAATATTTTTTCCATTCCTCTTCTCCAATCCCTTCCCCCATCGTCTTTCTCTTCTTTCTATCTCTATTTATTATTTCCCACACTTTGTTTTCGGTATTAGCCTCTGCAATTTCTCTTATCATCTCATCCTGCTCCTCTCTTTTCTTTCTCTCAATCATCGCTTGATATTCTCTTTTTCGCTCCCTGTATTTTTCCTTCGTCCCGATACTCTTCCTCCACCTCCTTAACTCCTTTCTTACTTCTTTTTTCTCCCTACATTCTTCATCCCACCATCCTCTCCTTTTCTGTTTCCTTTGCCTTCCCCCTACCTCCTCACTTTGTTCAATCTCTCTTAATCCTCTCCCCTATCTGATTTTCTGAATCCTCTGCTCCCTCTTCCAAGCTCACTCTTCGCATTCTTCTCTCGAATTCCCGTTTCATCTCCTCCGACCATCTTCCCGTTTTTATTCTTTTTACTTCCTTTGCCTTATCCCTCTTTCTCCTTCTTCCTGTCTTTATAGTGATCACCAATGGATGATGATCTGACTCTACTCTATCTGTTACTTCCATCCTTTCTATTCCTCTTCTCGTCCTTTCGTCACCTAGTACATAATCAATTACTGTATCCCCTCTGCCTGCTGTATACGTGAACTCTCCCTCCTCATCCCCCTCTATATTCCCGTTAAAAATTTCCCACCCTAATTCTCCTATCACCTGCGTTAGTTTCTTACCTTCGGTGTTCACTTTTTTATCTTTCGATCTCCTCCCTCTCTCTTCGTCTCCTATACCCCTCACTCTCCCACCCTCCAATCCTGTTCTCGCGTTGAAATCTCCCCCTATTATCACTCTTTCTTCATCTGACTGCCTCTCCATCCATCTTCTTAAGCTTTCCAACTTCTTGTCTATGTCACCATTTACATACGTTGCTACTATAACCCATTCATCCGTACCTGCTTTAACTTTCCTGCTCATTAATCCTTCTTCCTGTTCCTGAATCTCATCACCCTCTATCGCCATTTCTTCTCTAACTCCCATTATCATCCCCCCCATTGCTCTTCCCTTCTTGTTCTTCTTTTTTGCTCCCTGTCTTGTCCATTTATACCCCTTTGGCAGTTGTGTTTTCCATTTTTCCCAATTCTTTTCCTCTACCCACGTTTCTATCATCACTACAACTTCCCATTCTTTGATCCCTTCCCAGAACTCTTTTTCTTTATTCGCTAACCCCGCAACATTCCAGAAGCCTATCTTCCATCTATCCCCTGACTCTTTTCTACTTGATTTATCTCCTTCTTCTTGGTCCCTTATCCGTTTTTTTGACTCTGAATTCTCTTCTATTCCTCCTTCCCCTTCTTGTTTTTCAATATTCCTACTTTCACTGCCTTTGTTTCTCCTGTTCTCCCTCTTTAGCTAATGTTTCCCTTATGACCTCCCTTTTTTCATCCCAAACCCATGTCTCCCCATTTACTATCAGCTTCCCATATCTTATTATGACCTGCTTCCCCTTTCTCTTTTCTTCTTCTGCTCGATCCCTTATCAGCCACTGCATTCTTCGTTCTTTCCACGTTAAGTCCTCTTCAATTCTTTCTCTTCTTCCTCTTAGGTTGGCTTTCTTCCTCATGACCTCTGTTTTACCGTCTAGAGTTTCCATTTTTACTTCTATCATACCTTCTTTCCCGTCTGCACCTCTCCTTCCGACCTCCCTTGCTTCCCCTATCCTTGCTTGGACTCCTATCCTTTCGAATATTCTTTTTACCGTGTCTTTTATTGTGCCTCGTATCTGCACGTTTTTAATCATTATATTCCTCCTTCGTTTTTCTTTTTCTTGTCTTTCTATCCTTGCTTCCATCTCGTTCATCCTCTCCGCTAGGTTTTCTTTCCCATCTCCACCACTTATTGTGCTTGTTCTTTCTTCAATTTCCGCTCTACTATTTTTTATTCTCTCCTCTATCTCCCGTGTGCCTTGTGCTTTCATCTCTAATTCTTCTATCATTCTTGCTAGCCCTCTTACTTCAACTTTCAGTTCTTCTCTCTCCTTTTCCCCTCTTCTTATTTCTTCTCTCATCTTTCCGAGTTCTTCCTTCATCTCCATTCTCAACTCTTTCACCTCTTGCTTCACCTCTTGCATCTCCCGTTTGAATTCATATCTCATCTCCTTCAATATCCTCTCTACTTTCGACTCCTCTTGTTCCTTTTTCTGCGGCGATCGTGGGATTTTCTTGCTGGCTTGGAATACCTCGATTCCTTCCTCATTCTCTTGCTCAACTCCGTTCACCTGCTCTCTCTTCCTCTTCCATAAGTCACTAATATCTCCCATCGATCCCGTGTTCATATTCCTCGACAATCTTTCGAGATTTGTCGGCCTTCCTCTCCTCTTCATTTCTTCCTCACTACACTCTCCTCTTTTGTCCGCCATGCTCTCTTATCTAATTTATTTTTGTTATATTATATTATATTATTTTATTTTATTTATTAGAATTATTTTATTTTATTTTATATTTATTTATTTATCCAATTTTATGTATTAATTTATTCTATTATTATTATTGTTATTATTGTTATTATTATTATTAATATTATTATTATTTTTATTATTATTATTATTATTATTATTTATTTACATATAATTAAAATTATACATAAATTAGGTCCGTCAAGATAGCACCGCCACAAACGAAATTCCAAAATCTAATGATGCAATAGTTAGGTGCTAATTAAGTGCTGCAATCTTAGCTGAGCACTTAATTCCCTTCCCCCTCAAACCTGTGGCGGTGCTAACTTGACGTCAAGATAGCACCGCCACAAAAGAAATCCAAAAATCTAATTATGCAGAAGTTACCTCCTACTTAAGTGCTAATTAAGTGCTGCAATCTTAATCTCGAAATGCATCTCAAAAGTGCATTTCAAAATCCGAAAATGCCTAAAAATTATTTTACATTAAAAATTCTGGGCTCAAATTAAAGGTCCCTCCAAATGCTTTTCAAAAAAGTGCATATCAATTTTTTACCCCCACTCTTTCACTCCCAAACAGGCTTGTGGAAGCTTGTGGAACTTGTGGAACTTGTGGCGGTGCTATCTTGACGTCAAGATAGCACCGCCACAAAGAATTTCAAAAATCTAATGATGCAGAAATAACGTCCTAATTAGGTGCTAATTAAGTGCTGTAATATCAACGCAGCACTTAATTCGAGTGACCTTGAAATGCACCTTAACAGTTTAGCCAAATAACCTAAATCACTTAAAAAAGACCCCACTAAAAAAAAAAAATTGCCATGCTCAAGGACTCCGAGTTCTTTTCAAAAAGGTACAACTTGAATTTTTATTCCCACCCCTTCATGGTCAAACAGGCCTGTGGACCTTGTGTGGAACTTGTGCTGTTATGGGGTAGGCGTCAAGATAGCATCGCCACAAACGAAATTCAAAAACCTGATGATGCAATAGTTAGGTGCTAATTAGGTGCTAATTAAGTGCTGCAATATAAACGCAGCACTTAATTCGCATGACCTTGAAATCAGATGCACAAATGTCAATAAAATTGTAGACTTTTTAAATACCACCTTTACCAAAAAAGTTGAAACACCAAAATTAAAGTGCTGTCCAGTAGGTTGCAAAAAGTCATATTTCATTTTTCTAGCTCAACCCATTCGCCCTTAAAGGGCCAAATAACATTTTTGAAGAATGCACTTTCGTCAAGATAGCACCGCCACAAACGAAATTTAAAAATCTGATGATGCAATTGTTAGGTGCTAATTAGGTGCTAATTAAGTGCTGCAATATAAACGCAGCACTTAATTCGCATGACCTTGAAATCAGATGCACAAATGTCAACAAAATTGTAGACTTTTTACCTACCACCTTTATTCAAAAAGTTAAAATGCCAGAATTAAAGTGCCGTCGAGTAGGTTGCAAAAAGTCATATTTCATTTTTCTACCTCAACCCATTCGCCCTTTAAGGGCCAAATAACATTTTTGAAGAATGCACTTTTGTAAAGATTGCGCTACCACAAACGAAATTTGAAAATCTAGCGATGCAGAAATTACGTCCTTCCTAGGAACTAATTAAGTGCTGTAATACCAACGGAGCACTTAATTCGGATGACCTTGAAATCGGATGCAATAACTGCATGCAAGTTGAAGACTTTTCACAGACTGCATCTATCCAAAAAGTCGAAACACCACAATTAAAGTGCTGTCAGGTAGGTTCCAAAAAGTCATATTTCATTTTTCTACCTCAACCCATTCGCCCTTTAAGGGCCAAATAACATTTTTGAAGAATGCACTTTTGTAAAGATTGCGCTACCACAAACGAAATTTGAAAATCTAGTGATGCAGAAATTACGTCCTTCCTAGGAACTAATTAAGTGCTGTAATACCAACGGAGCACTTAATTCGGATGACCTTGAAATCGGATGCAATAACTGCATGCAAGTTGAAGACTTTTAACAGACTGCATCTATCCAAAAAGTCGAAACACCACAATTAAAGTGCTGTCAGGTAGGTTCCAAAAAGTCATATTTCATTTTTCTACCTCAACCCATTCGCCCTTTAAGGGCCAAATAACATTTTTGAAGAATGCACTTTTGTAAAGATTGCGCTACCACAAACGAAATTTGAAAATCTAGTGATGCAGAAATTACGTCCTTCCTAGGAACTAATTAAGTGCTGTAATACCAACGGAGCACTTAATTCGGATGACCTTGAAATCGGATGCAATAACTGCATGCAAGTTGAAGACTTTTCACAGACTGCATCTATCCAAAAAGTCGAAACACCACAATTAAAGTGCTGTCAGGTAGGTTCCAAAAAGTCATATTTCATTTTTCTACCTCAACCCATTCGCCCTTTAAGGGCCAAATAACATTTTTGAAGAATGCACTTTTGTAAAGATTGCGCTACCACAAACGAAATTTGAAAATCTAGTGATGCAGAAATTACGTCCTTCCTAGGAACTAATTAAGTGCTGTAATACCAACGGAGCACTTAATTCGGATGACCTTGAAACCGGATGCAATAACTGCATGCAAGTTGAAGACTTTTAACAGACTGCATCTATCCAAAAAGTCGAAACACCACAATTAAAGTGCTGTCAGGTAGGTTCCAAAAAGTCATATTTCATTTTTCTACCTCAACCCATTCGCCCTTTAAGGGCCAAATAACATTTTTGAAGAATGCACTTTTGTAAAGATTGCGCTACCACAAACGAAATTTGAAAATCTAGTGATGCAGAAATTACGTCCTTCCTAGGAACTAATTAAGTGCTGTTATACCAACGGAGCACTTAATTCGGATGACCTTGAAATCGGATGCAATAACTGCATGCAAGTTGAAGACTTTTAACAGACTGCATCTATCCAAAAAGTCGAAACACCACAATTAAAGTGCTGTCAGGTAGGTTCCAAAAAGTCATATTTCATTTTTCTACCTCAACTCATTCGCCCTTTAAGGGCCAAATAACATTTTTGAAGAATGCACTTTTGTAAAGATTGCGCTACCACAAACGAAATTTGAAAATCTAGTGATGCAGAAATTACGTCCTTCCTAGGAACTAATTAAGTGCTGTAATACCAACGGAGCACTTAATTCGGATGACCTTGAAATCGGATGCAATAACTGCATGCAAGTTGAAGACTTTTAACAGACTGCATCTATCCAAAAAGTCGAAACACCACAATTAAAGTGCTGTCAGGTAGGTTCCAAAAAGTCATATTTCATTTTTCTACCTCAACCCATTCGCCCTTTAAGGGCCAAATAACATTTTTGAAGAATGCACTTTTGTAAAGATTGCGCTACCACAAACGAAATTTGAAAATCTAGTGATGCAGAAATTACGTCCTTCCTAGGAACTAATTAAGTGCTGTAATACCAACGGAGCACTTAATTCGGATGACCTTGAAATCGGATGCAATAACTGCATGCAAGTTGAAGACTTTTAACAGACTGCATCTATCCAAAAAGTCGAAACACCACAATTAAAGTGCTGTCAGGTAGGTTCCAAAAAGTCATATTTCATTTTTCTACCTCAACCCATTCGCCCTTTAAGGGCCAAATAACATTTTTGAAGAATGCACTTTTGTAAAGATTGCGCTACCACAAACGAAATTTGAAAATCTAGTGATGCAGAAATTACGTCCTTCCTAGGAACTAATTAAGTGCTGTAATACCAACGGAGCACTTAATTCGGATGACCTTGAAATCGGATGCAATAACTGCATGCAAGTTGAAGACTTTTCACAGACTGCATCTATCCAAAAAGTCGAAACACCACAATTAAAGTGCTGTCAGGTAGGTTCCAAAAAGTCATATTTCATTTTTCTACCTCAACCCATTCGCCCTTTAAGGGCCAAATAACATTTTTGAAGAATGCACTTTTGTAAAGATTGCGCTACCACAAACGAAATTTGAAAATCTAGTGATGCAGAAATTACGTCCTTCCTAGGAACTAATTAAGTGCTGTAATACCAACGGAGCACTTAATTCGGATGACCTTGAAATCGGATGCAATAACTGCATGCAAGTTGAAGACTTTTAACAGACTGCATCTATCCAAAAAGTCGAAACACCACAATTAAAGTGCTGTCAGGTAGGTTCCAAAAAGTCATATTTCATTTTTCTACCTCAACCCATTCGCCCTTTAAGGGCCAAATAACATTTTTGATGAATGCACTTTTGTTAAGATTGCAATACTACAAACTAAATTCGAAAATTTTACTATGCCCTAATTTCGTACTTCTTTCCTTCCTTCCTTCATTCCTCAGGATCAAGTATTTATCTCGAGAAACGGAGAAAGGTAGCCAGGTTATAGTAGGTAGTTAGGAACCAGATGTAAGTGTCCGAAATTCTGAAAAGCGTTTGATGAAAAAACATAAGAACTTATAAATACATAATATGTAGTTACATTACATTTGTTGTATTTTTTTTTTATTTCATCGTTCTTTCTGGAATTTCATTAAAGGTAAGAAACATTGTAAGGAATGTAACTACAATATATGTATGTAGATACTAATGAACTCAGATAGAGATTCTTCCTAAAAATATGCAAGTTTTTTCGGTAACTATTATTCTCAGACGTGAATATATATTGCATGTATATAAATATATGTATATAAATCTATGCAAATTCAAACATACAGATACCTACATAAAAAATAACAAATTATCCTAGCCTGTGAATGTTTGCCATTTTGTTTCATTTAACTGAACTTTTTTCGTTTCGTTTCTTGAGGATTTTGTTGCTAAATAAAATTTATAAATTAAGCCCTGTGCGCCAGGGATGAAAAATCGTTTTTGAGCAATGTATCAAATTTTAAAAATAAAGTGTATCGAATCGTACGTTTTGATTTCTTTCAAGGAACTAATAATTTGTCCACATTTGCTAATTATGCATATATGTGCAATTGATTAAATAACTTTTGCAATTTCTTATGATGCATTATGTTACTAAAAATATAACGTACGGTTTTTGAGCTGGTTTATTAGGATGTGGATTACAATAAAAATTTTAAAAAATTTTAACCTCTTCACAATTACTTAGCTGATCCAATTAAATTTTTATTAAGTTCTGTTTAGGTTTTCATTAGGGAAATAAATTAAGTACAGTAAATGAAATCGAGGAAGCATATTCACTAGAACTACAAAGCTTAGTCAAGGCGATACAAAATCCAGCAAACCAAAATCTCGAATATCGAAATTTCGTATTTTTTTTAAGAATCTGAAAAACGAAATCTCCAAAATTTATAAAAATAAAATTTATTGAATCCCAACGAATAGATAAAAATACAAATTGCCCGAAACATGGAAAAAGTGCGTTACAGCAAGTCTGACGCCAAATTCTAATTCAGCAAATCAAAAACCACCAGAAAAGTGTAGATATCTTGGTTCATGTTAAAATCAAAGATTTAAATTTTATCACACAAAGTAATTAATTAGTGCTTTCGAGTAAATTTTCGGAAACATTAGAAATACGTCAATTTTCATCTTGCGGTTGAGTTGTTCGTTGGAAATTTTGTTTACCAATTGTACTTTGATCAAGTATAAAAATAATTGATGGTTTTCGAGTCGTAAGTGAAAAACCAAAAGAATGCAATTTCGCATAATTCTTTATGAAGCTGAAGATCGCTGCACCGAAAACAAATAATATTTTTAGCAGAGGATCTGGACGTGTTGTGAAATGATTTTTCAAAAATTTAAAAAGGATTGTGTTGGACATGAATTTTTCTAGACGTGATGTCTTTTATTTTTTTTTTAATATGTTGGTGTTTAATATTTTTTTAAATCAAAAATCGTTAAATATCATGTACTTTTTTTTAGGAGAGAGTCCCCGCCAAAAAAATAATTTTATGAAAAAAAAAGGTATATGTAGAGTAGCTTAAGATACAGACGCGATGTTTTTTTTAGTTTTTACTGTTAAGATTTTTTAGTATGATTTCTTCATTTTCACTTTTTTTTCTAAAATGCCGTTATATTGATGGTCTTGTTTTCTTCCTATCATATCTCATCTCTAAGCTTTAAGGGTTTAAAGTTTTGCTGTAAACATTGAAGAAATCATACTTAAAAGTCTCAACATTAAAAAAAAAAGAAAAATAAAAACATCACGTCTGTAGTTTAAGCTTTTCTACATATGACATAATTTATTTTTTTCATAAAATTATTTTTGTGGCAGGGATTACGAGTATTTAACGATTTTTGATTTAAAAAAAAAATATTAAACACCAAAATGTTAAAAAAATAGAAGACATCACGTCTAGAAAAATTCATGCCCAACACATTTTTTTGAAATTTTGAAAAATCATTTCACAATACGTCCAGATTCTCTCCTAAAAATATTTTTTGTTTTCGGTGCAGCGATCTTCAGCTTCATAATTCTTTGCATTTTTCCATGTTGCGTCTTTTGAGCACAAATTGACTGGACTGAAATTAGGATTAGCGAGTTTTCATACTCTTCCCATCGTAATCAATCCTTTTTTTAAGACTTCTCGAATAAACTACATATCAGCATTATTTATTATTTTTTTCTATTATATACAAAATTCAACCTCGGTTCCACAGTATATTGGTGCATAAATACATTTGAAAAGTCATATATTTTTCTTTTAAATCAATTTACTTTTTGTCTTTTTCATCGAATGCAAAAGTGTATCGAATTTTATAAAAGTGTATTTGTGTACTTAAGCAAAGTCAAGTGTATCGTAAAAAGTACAATTGTATCGAATTTTGAAACTATGCTGAGACCTGAGGCCACACGATCGAGTTGTATTGTACTAACATCAATTGTCAAATCAATCGCTGCTCTAGTCACTCCTCAAATGGCTACAAAAAAGGCAAGCTAAGTAACTCGCTAACGAGTAGTCGCTCGTGGCCTCGTGGGGCCTGAGGGTAAATATAGTATCTACCCAACTCAATTCATTCCTCTTTGAAAAATGAATTGAAATTTTTGTATTTGGTACCTACAATATTATTATTGGTACTGAATCGTACTGTTTGTAGTACATACATTTGAACTGTTTGTATGAACCATGAAAAACTACAATTTACAAATATGTTTTACCATTAAGCTAGGTAAAAGTACCAATTAATTGGGTTACACCCTTGAATGGCTGTTGCCCGGTTTGAAATTTCGAAGAAGAATTTAAAAACATAAATGAGCATTTTTTCTCAAATATTTTGGTATAGGTGCCAGTTGCAGCTATTATTGAAATTCGTCATTGAAAATTTTAGTAATAGATTTCAAAACATTTAGGAAGTCAAATCATTTATTATTTGATGGACAAATAAAGCCTAATGCCACATGTGCATACACAGTGACGTCATTTTTACGTCATATATGCTTAACGATTGCCGCATACCATGTAATCAGCATGTTTGTGACAGCCACAAGATGTACGTCAGTGCCGCATATGCATGCGGCAAACAAAATTTCCACAAAAAAAGACTTTTCTAATTTCAATGATTGAACTAGCTTAGTGGAAAGTTTGGCCTATTTTAATAATTTTAACAGAAATATTGGTCGAAATCCTTGTTTCAAAATTCAGTTTAAAAAAAAAATGGTTTTTCAAAATTCAGTGTTTTCAAGTTCTGTCTGTCAAAATTATGCTTTTCAAAATTTGGTCATATAACATTTCTAAATATAAAACTCTGCCTATTCTGCTTTTTCTCAAATAACAAAATAAACAAAACAGTTCTACTTTTCGTAAACCATTTGTCTTATTTCTGGTTTGTACCATGTCCAATTATAATCTTAACATTGATTTATTTTTTTTTTAATAAAACAAATTTCCAGCCATGCTCAATTTAGGCGCTCCCAAACCAACGCGAATGCGGAGCGACGACGAATTTTTGTTGTTGTTTAGCGTTGTGTATTTGTCATATTTTGTACTATTGTGAATGATTCGCTGCGAATCGCTCCGCATTCGCGTTGGTTTGGGTCAGCCTTTTATCTTTTCATTTATTTTTATAATTTTCAGGTTATTGAGGCTGTAATTTGAAGTGTATAAATGGTGTAACCCACTTTTTCTATAAAATTTTTAACCAAATTTCTTTAGAGATTTCAAATTTCAATAAAATTTCGTTGTAATCTGGAGTTCTCATCGAGATTTCAATTAAATTTTCATGAAATCTTGTTCCATCAATTATAAATATCAAAAATCGAATCTGGTTTTGGTGGGAACATAGCATAATATTACTCAATTGGAAATTGATGTAGGTCATATTTTCGAAAAACTTAGACTTTAAAGGCTCTCACAAACCAACGCGAATCCGCAGCGACGACGAATTTTTGTTGTTGTTTAGCGTTGTGTATTTGTCATATTTTTGTCTATTGTGAATGATTCGCTGCGAATCGCTCCGCATTCTCGTTGGTTTGGGAGAGCCTTAAGAATTTACAATGGGATCTTAGGGGGATTTTGACGAATTAATAAGTCTGTTCGTGTACTTCCCATATCTACGAATTTTATTTTTTCTTATACGAGCTTTGACAGAAATTTGGGATAAATTTGTAGAAATTCGTAGTTTTGGGAGGTAAGCGAACAGACATAATGAAAGTAAAACACAGAAAAATTTAAGGTTCTCCCAAACCAACGCGAATCGCTCCGCATTCGCAGCGAATCATTCACAATATTACAAAATATGACAAATACACAATGCTAAACAACAACAAAAATTCGTCGTCGCTCCGCATTTGGGTTGGTTTGGGAGAACCTTAAATCAGCTATACCACTTCTACACCAAATAAAAGAAAATTTTCATATAAGAAAATTGATTTACGAAATACTGCCAACAATGAAAAGAACAATTGGAAAATGTTAAAAAGCGCACGCTTTTAAGTATTCTCCAAGCTTTCTTTTTATTATTGGCAGAATTTTTTTTAAACAGAATTTTGAAATGCAGAACTTTGGCGAACAGAATTTTGTAAGCAGAATTTTGAAAAGTAGAATTATGAAACCAAAATTTAACAAAAAGAATTTTAACCCCATCAGAATTTCGACTCCAACCCCTTAAACTTTATACATTCGCTCATCAAAATAAATTGCTTTCTTAACGTCTCAGAGTCCAAACATTAAAATTTTCAATGATGAGTTTTAATGATACGTAGCTATAACTGAATCTGAATCTGATGCTTGCAACTAAAATTTCGTGACTCAACATGGAAAATTGTAAAAATTCATTTCTTGGGAGTTATTTCTTACGTCTCAAAAACTACAAAGTATACTACATACATTTCATCAAAGTACAACTGAAAGTATGTATGTACATATACACAATATCTAACAAATCTCTGTTCAAGTTTTTTTTTCTGCATTTAGGCATCCGAATCCTAAACTGCAAAGAAAACCGTATAGGTATGTATAATTATTATATAATATAGTTGACTTTGAAATTTTGGCAGCCGTGGAATTTTCAGGAATCGAAACAAGAAGTAGGCGTTCCCTGGTTCAGAAAATAATGGTCGGTACCTACAAACGATTATTTTTTGTTGTTCATATCGATAAGCAATTTGACGAAATTAAAAATAAAATTACGTCCTTGATAATTCTGAGGTACCGATGCAAAACCTGAAATCAATTATTCAGAAAATTTTTCAAAAATGCAGTTCAGTGTAATGTTAGCCCCATTTAACACGAAAAAATTGTGTTTCTAGAAACTTTAAGGATTTAGGCAAGACAAGCACGAAGAAAGGGAAGTGAAGAAAATTTGCCAGATCGACGATTTGAAGAGGCTTTTTTGGCATTTCTTTTCCCACTTCATAAAAGTTGCGTTCAACTAAAAGACTCTCAAAGGAAACTTCAAAACACCTCTAGATTTTGTATCCTTAAGATTTAAGAAGAAATTATTCGAAAAAGGTAAAAAGTTTTTAGAAGCATTTGTCCTTGGATTGATTTTATTATTATTTGTCGGAAAGAATTTATGACCGGGTACACTGCACACCAGTGCGATTATATTTCATAGACAAGAAGAATCAAGTTTATAATGTCTGAAGACACAAATACGAAATTTTCTGTCAAAAATAAAGATTTGCAAAAAATTCACTGTCCAAACCAATCAAATCGAAATAGAACATTCCTGGTTTTATTGCTTCACTATATCAAGCGTCTGCTATGCACAATAAGTCAATGACAAATAAATTTAAACTCTAGAACAATAATATGTAATCTCGCTATATTGCTTATGTGTAATCGTTGTAAAATCTTTCTTAGTGATTTTTTTTTAATAGAAAAAAATCGATTTTTTAGTTGTAAGGAATTTAACATTAGATAGAACAATTAACAAATGGGTAGAAAAGATGACAGAGAAATTGAAAAAATAAAACTTAAATTAATTAATTGAATCGGTCATTTAAAAAACCACTTAAGTCACATTTTGCCTCCAATATGATTTCTTATAGCTGTAAACGCTCTCGTCCAAACGACTGTCTAATTACACTTTTGTATACGCTTTTCTTGAAATTTGTACTTAAATGATTTGTATAATTTGAACAATCTTCCAAAACTCTTAGGTACAATCAGCCGTATTTATTAAGAAAATTTAAAGGCTTTTTAACTTTAAAATCCCCCTTGATTGCTCTTAAAGGCTAAATCGGTATCTTTAATCAATTTTCACTTTAAAGCAACGTTTCTTAAATGCATCTTAACTAAAATGGCATTCGTCACGTTTAAAGGTTATTTAAAGGAATCTTAAAAATATTTTGACATTTGAGACTAAATGTTTTTTTTTTATTACAGAAATATAGGTATACCTATGTATGTATGTGGGTAGAGTTTTCATATTTTTGCTGTGTGCAAAACTAAAAATTTCGCATCTATATTCCTCCATAGATGTTTTTCGTTTTCATTCAAGCTATGTATATAATCATTGCATAAGACTCCATAGAGTGAAAAGGCGACATTTTTCACTCCAATTGTACCTTTATGGAGTTTGTTATGAAAGTCTTAAAGAAGCTCACATTAAATATTGTGAAAGTAAGCATACTAGCGGAAAAGTCTACACTTCAAAATGAAAAAATATTCAATTTCGAACAAAAAAGTTTTATTCATATTAAGGTTAAGACGGGGAGTAGAAAATAACGGCGAAAAATTTTAAACAACCTTTAATTACGGGCTTTACATGATACTAGTTAACAATGCTCTAAATACTTATTAATTTAGTTGCTCTTCCAAATTTGTAATCTTTTAATCGTTTTACTAATAATTTCATGAACATTATTTATTGGTTTTGTTCGTTATTAATAAATTATTATTTGATGAAAAATTTAATATTTGTGTCAATAAGTATTTAATGTTAATAAGAGATTTAAATAGCTATCAAATACAATGGAAGTACTAACAATACTCTGTTATGGCTCTATTATATGTATAGTCAAATCAAGTTGATAATTTTTGAAAAATTTGTTGGGACTCAAAACTAATAAAACAAATTGAAAATTTAATTAAACTGATTTTTATTTTTATTTTACGTTAGGTATCTTCCCTTATATAATTTTTTAATTGGTATATATCCTAAAATTATTTGCCAAATTCTTGGAAACATCATTTTTAACTTTTTTGGGCCCCTGGCCTATAATGTAGGCCCTAGTTGGTATTTCGTTGGCCTTAAAGATTAATGAAATCAGAAAAATAAAAAAACATGTTTGAACATAGTTGTCAGTGTTCTGTGTTCTGTCAAGAATAACAACAAACAAATGGATTTTGTTTACTTTTGGTTTTAGATTTTTTCTTATAAAAGTTTTTTCCCTACGTTCTGTCTTTTATGACTAAATTATTTTCTTTACAAAACATGAGATGAGAATTTCTTGTTTTTGTTTGTTGGTTTTTTGTTGGTGCTCCTCTATCGTGAAGGTGGGAAATGGTAGTATAAAATCGAATTAAAATTTGAAAACTTGTCCATTTTTTAATTGAAATTGCACATCAATGATAATTTGCGTATATAAAATTATAATTTGCTCATCCCCACCTTTTTTTAAATTAATATTGAAAAATCTAAAAATAATAATGAATAAAGTTGTAGGTAATAAAAGTTGAATTTGCACACCAAACTTTTTAATATGCTCAACCATCACTTTTTTGAAGTAAATATTGAAAACATGAAAATAACACACTAAATTTTCTGACTTAAATCTTAATATCTCGATAATTTTTTTTGTTTGAAAAGTAAACAAAAATTATATTGGTGTCGTCGTCCGTAAAAAAGCCCTTTCAACAATGATCCGAATCATGATAAACTAAGAACTGGCGGCATATTTTTGGGTTGAACACTTAATCAAAAAATGAGTATGAGGGTCTGTAGGTGCATTCATCTTGACTTCAAATTCAAAAGTCTGGCAGGATTTTTTTGGGGCCTGTGATAAGGGTGAGGAGTTGAAAATAGTGGTTTTGAGACTATTGTATTGGGGCCACATCCATATCAATTAATTTATTAAAAATAAGAAAAGATGCTCTGTCATTTTATTTAAGTCAACAGGCTTTAATTATTAATTTATTATTAATTTAAACCGCTGTTTTCAACCCCTCGTCCTTACCGCGGGTGCCAAAAAAATCTTGCCAGCCTTTAGAATTAGATATTCAAATGCCTGTACTTACAGACCCTCATACTCATTTTTTGGTTATGTGTTCAAACCTAAATATGCTGCCAGTCTTAGTATGTGATTGAAGTAGGATAACAACCATTTTTAGCTTTAACTTTGCAAACATAGATAATTTCCAAAATTCCACTCGTGGTTTTGAGATGGACAATGAGATGAGCAAAGAAATTAGGTACCCTACCCTATTGCTACCCTTTGCTGGCAAACCGCCAAGCCTATTTGGACAAAACTTCACACAAACACCAACTGGCTACCAAGGATCTTATGAAAATAATCATCCAAATCGGCCCAGCCGTTTTTCAGCCTTTGTAAGACTAAGGCATGACTATTGATTTTTATAAAAAAAAAAGTTGTGGAGCCGTTTTTGCGGGATACTTCCGAGCTAAATATTTTTAAAATGATACTACCCACACATATGTATGTTGAAATGAAAAAAATGATAGAAAGCTTTTTTTATATAAGAGCTGTCAAATTATCAACATAATTTGTGACTGTCCGCCAAAAGGCTCTGACGAGTGCTTTAACAAAATGAAAACAGCTTAAAGGATGAAACTGTTCTGCTCCTGACGAGCTTGTGGCGTATCTGACGAACAAAACTCATCTATTTTGAGACCCACTATAATTAAAACTTATAGATTTGTTTAGTTTTCGAAATGCACCTTTGTCAGACAATGCTCGTTTGAATATACATCCATCATAACACCCATCCACTATAACCGTATAGCCTTATTAGACCATAAGAGCCGACAGCAGATTTTGGGAGTGGATGTATAACCAAAATATGAGTATGAGGGGTTGTAGGTGTATGAATTGTGGTATAAAATACAAAAGTCTGGCAGTTTTTTTTTTGTTCAGCCTTTGATGAGGGGTTCAAACCAGCTCGGATATTTATTTATGTGTTAGGGTCATTAAAGTAATCACTATTAGAAAATATAAGAAGTGATGCTCTGTCATTTTTCCCAAGTCTTAAGACTTATATCTTGATGATACAATCAATATAGGACCCATTATAGCTTTTTAAGAAAACCTTACTGTCCTTTTTTGAAGACTTTATTTTGTTGATTTTTTTTCTTATGTTAGTAAAAAATAATCAACAAAATAAAGTCTCGGCGATAAAGTTCCCATCATATGGTTATATCTTATGTTGTATTAATCGGACCGTCGTCGCGTCGTGCATAGGAAAAATCAGTGGTAATCTCCGCCACCCTAAGGCTGAGAAAAAAACCTGCCAGGCTTTGGTATTTCATATCACGATACCTAGATCCATAATCACTCATACTCAGATTTTGGTTATACGTCCACTCCGAAAATTTGCTGTCTGTTTCACTGCTCATACAAATAGTTCAAAAGTACCTACATATGTAACTATAAATAGTACAATTGTATCCCTTACTAATGAGTTTCAACTTAAATTATTAATCTCAATTCCATATTTAATGTGGAATGAAATATTTTCCTAACGTGTTATTTCCAGCTTGGCAACAAAATCCACGAAACGAATCGAAAAAAGTTTAGTTAAATGAAACAAAATGGCAAACATTCACAGGCTAGGATAATTTGTTATTTTTTATGTAGGTATCTGTATGTTTGAATTTGCATAGATTTATATACATATATTTATATACATGCAATATATATTCACGTCTGAGAATAATAGTTACCGAAAAAACTTGCATATTTTTAGGAAGAATCTCTATCTGAGTTCATTAGTATCTACATACATATATTGTAGTTACATTCCTTACAATGTTTCTTACCTTTAATGAAATTCCAGAAAGAACGATGAAATAAAAAAAAAAAATACAACAAATGTAATGTAACTACATATTATGTATTTATAAGTTCTTATGTTTTTTCATCAAACGCTTTTCAGAATTTCGGACACTTACATCTGGTTCCTAACTACCTACTATAACCTGGCTACCTTTCTCCGTTTCTCGAGATAAATACTTGATCCTGAGGAATGAAGGAAGGAAGGAAAGAAGTACGAAATTAGGGCATAATAAAATTTTCGAATTTAGTTTGTAGTATTGCAATCTTAACAAAAGTGCATTCATCAAAAATGTTATTTGGCCCTTAAAGGGCGAATGGGTTGAGGTAGAAAAATGAAATATGACTTTTTGGAACCTACCTGACAGCACTTTAATTGTGGTGTTTCGACTTTTTGGATAGATGCAGTCTGTTAAAAGTCTTCAACTTGCATGCAGTTATTGCATCCGATTTCAAGGTCATCCGAATTAAGTGCTCCGTTGGTATTACAGCACTTAATTAGTTCCTAGGAAGGACGTCTCTGCATCACTAGATTTTCAAATTTCGTTTGTGGTAGCGCAATCTTTACAAAAGTGCATTCTTCAAAAATGTTATTTGGCCCTTAAAGGGCGAATGGGTTGAGGTAGAAAAATGAAATATGACTTTTTGCAACCTACTCGACAGCACTTTAATTCTGGCATTTTAACTTTTTGAATAAAGGTGGTAGGTAAAAAGTCTACAATTTTGTTGACATTTGTGCATCTGATTTCAAGGTCATGCGAATTAAGTGCTGCGTTTATATTGCAGCACTTAATTAGCACCTAATTAGCACCTAACAATTGCATCATCAGATTTTTAAATTTCGTTTGTGGCGGTGCTATCTTGACGAAAGTGCATTCTTCAAAAATGTTATTTGGCCCTTTAAGGGCGAATGGGTTGAGCTAGAAAAATGAAATATGACTTTTTGCAACCTACTGGACAGCACTTTAATTTTGGTGTTTCAACTTTTTTGGTAAAGGTGGTATTTAAAAAGTCTACAATTTTATTGACATTTGTGCATCTGATTTCAAGGTCATGCGAATTAAGTGCTGCGTTTATATTGCAGCACTTAATTAGCACCTAATTAGCACCTAACTATTGCATCATCAGGTTTTTGAATTTCGTTTGTGGCGATGCTATCTTGACGCCTACCCCATAACAGCACAAGTTCCACACAAGGTCCACAGGCCTGTTTGACCATGAAGGGGTGGGAATAAAAATTCAAGTTGTACCTTTTTGAAAAGAACTCGGAGAGTCCTTGAGCATGGCAATTTTTTTTTTTTAGTGGGGTCTTTTTTAAGTGATTTAGGTTATTTGGCTAAACTGTTAAGGTGCATTTCAAGGTCACTCGAATTAAGTGCTGCGTTGATATTACAGCACTTAATTAGCACCTAATTAGGACGTTATTTCTGCATCATTAGATTTTTGAAATTCTTTGTGGCGGTGCTATCTTGACGTCAAGATAGCACCGCCACAAGTTCCACAAGCTTCCACAAGCCTGTTTGGGAGTGAAAGAGTGGGGGTAAAAAATTGATATGCACTTTTTTGAAAAGCATTTGGAGGGACCTTTAATTTGAGCCCAGAATTTTTAATGTAAAATAATTTTTAGGCATTTTCGGATTTTGAAATGCACTTTTGAGATGCATTTCGAGATTAAGATTGCAGCACTTAATTAGCACTTAAGTAGGAGGTAACTTCTGCATAATTAAATTTTTGGATTTCTTTTGTGGCGGTGCTATCTTGACGTCAAGTTAGCACCGCCACAGGTTTGAGGGGGAAGGGAATTAAGTGCTCAGCTAAGATTGCAGCACTTAATTAGCACCTAACTAGCACCTAACTATTGCATCATTAGATTTTGGAATTTCGTTTGTGGCGGTGCTATCTTGACGGACCTACATAAATTTAAGAAACAAAAAAGAGCCTAGCAACAAAAGACTACCAGCTCTAATTTAAAAAGAATATGATCTTTTACTTAGATATTGGTAAATAAATTTAGATAAATAATAAAGTTAATTATTGAATGGCAATGTTGGAGATCTTGAAGAAATCGAATATTTTTGAAATATTGATTGTTAGAAAGAATGGTGTTGAATTGGCGAGATACGTTGCAGGAGTTAAGGCTGAGCAGGTGATCTATATCCAATATGTTTTCGCATGCTGTGCATAAAGGTGGATGAACTCTTTTAAGTAGGTGCTGGTGAGTAGTGACTGTATGTCCTAGTCGTAGGCGAGCAAAGGTGGTATTTTGGGTTTTTTAAGTTGATGTTGGGTAGGTAGGAGAATGGCGGTCTTTGTTAGTCCTTGAATTGTCAGTGGGGTGGCAGTGCCAAACTTCTAGAAATTTGTTTTTAATCAAGCTGTCAATATGACTTTTGAGATCCAGTTTGGAGTATGAGTTGAAAAGGTGGACGGGAGATTTGGCTGCTAGATTAGCTTCTTGGTCGACGAGTTCATTGCCTAAAATCCCCATGTGACTGGGTACCCACATCAGCATAATTGAGTCTTTATGCTTGATCAGTAGATTTCTTATATTATTTATGAGAAGAGATCGATGATTGGGGTTGATGACGGCATTAAGGACTGAAAGGATGTCCGAGCAAATTACATGTTTTTTTGTTTAGCTTATACAATGTTTTAATAGCTTCTAGTATTGCCAGAGCTTTCGCAGTAAAAATGGATGAGAAGTAAGGTAGAATGCCCCTTATCAAAGGTGGGCCGTTTTCGGGGGTGACTGCAAAAGCTGTGTTGAATTTGGACCTAGATCCGTCCTTAAAGATAGTATTCCATCCTTTAGTTTTTAGGTTTGTCATTACTTCCAGGTAGCATTTGCGGAATATGATGTTGTTTGTGTTGCTTTTTCGATATTCGGATAGATTTAGTAGCACCGAACTTGGATCAATCTTCCAAGGTGGAGAAGTTTGCTTCGTATATTTTATACATTCAAAAAGTATGTCCAGTTGCTTTGCGGTAGAAATTACTTTTGTGATTGTTGAAGGTGTTCGTTTTATTTGTTTGTATTTTGCGGCTGACGTGATGTCTTTATTAATTATTGAGTTGTTTGAGAAAAAGAGTTCGGGAATGAGTCTAAGAAAAACTTCCTCTTGCCTCTGTTCTAGGGTTAGAAGTCCAGCTTCTGCCATAATATTTTGAATTCGGTTTGTACGGTATGCGCCAGCACTTCTCCTGGCGGCTTGATTCTAGGGTGGCTTGAGAAGATTTAACGTGGTCTTTAGACACTTGCTATATATACATAAGCCATAATCGATTTTACTTAATATTAAGGAACGGGTAATGTTACAAATGGTGTTAGTATAAACGTCTAGTTTTTTACTTGATAAATAGCTTACAATTTGGGCCCTAGTAGCTAAGCTCTTTTTCAAATCTGTACAATGGGGTTCCCAATTATATTAAGCATTAAATATCAGTCCTAAAATTTTTAAGTTGTTAACATTTTCTATATTGATATTGTTAAGATTAAGTTCAAATTGACAGGATAGTTTACGACGAAAATGCCATGTCTTACACTTCTCGAGCGATAGTTTGGCACCGGAAGTGGTACACCGGTTTAATATATCATTTCAAGATCGCTAATTTTACAAAGTATGTAAATATCATCTGCGTATATGCAGTGGTCTAAGACTTTATATTTGGCTATAATTGTGCTCAGTTCATCAAAAGCTATAATGAATAATATCACGGAGAGGGGGGATCCTTGGGGGATGCCGTTTTTAAGAGGATGGAAAGAGGAGAAGGAATTGTTAATTTTAGTAGAAATTTTGCGGTTAGAAAGAAAAGATTTGATGAAGTTAAACATCTTTGGGCCAACACCCCAATCTCTTAATTTACCCAAGATAAGATGAATACCGATTCGATCGAACGCTTTTTCGAAATCCAACGACAGGAGTGTAACATGGTTACGAGCAGATACAGCGTTTGAGATATGTATAATGGTCTATATGAATTAATGCGTCGATACAACCTCTTTTGGGCTTGAACGCTACTTGATTGGTACTTTTAAGTTCTTGCGAATCAATAAACCACAGGAGTCGTTTGGAAATTATTTTTTCCAGTACCTTGGAAGTACAAGGGATGAGAGATATGGGTCGATAACCATTTACTGAGTCAATTGGTTTGTTCGGTTCGGTTTTGCCTTTTAAGGTCTTAAGGCAACAATCGAGTTCAAGGTCATCGAATGGGCTTTCTAAATGTTTCGCTGGTAGGCTAAGATCAGAAATAGCGATTGTGGAATAACTAAGAGAGCTGTTTTTCATAGAGTTAAAAGTATTTGAGAAATTACAGTTGTCAGAAAGATTTGACCAAGTTTGAGCAAAGAGGTTGCTGATATCAATAGCTGTGTTTTGGGACAAAACTACCCATGAGACTGCGGATAGTATTCCAAATTTTGGCTGGAGAAGTGTTGGGATTGATCGACGAGGTAAACTCTCTTAAACATTTGGCTTTACTTCCTTTCATCTCTCTTCTATATAGCGCATTAGCTGTTTTTGAAAACTATTAGGTTTATTTGAATGGGATGTTTTTTGAAGTATTGCCATATTTTCATTTTTTGTTCCCATAAGACTTTAGAGTGGAGTTCCACCATGGGACTTGTTTTTTAGTTGGAATCGGATGACTTTGAGGAATAGAGAGGCTGGCGGCTGAACGTATACCTTTTTGAATCAGAGCCGCTTCTTTATTAGTTTTGTTAGAGACGTCTTTATTTAGGAACCAGTCAATGACGCTAGATTGAAATTTGTTCCAGTTGGCCAAGTACGTTTTAAATTTGGTAGTTGGAAGGGAGCATGATTTAGTGTCTACACCTTTGGCCAGGGTATAAACAGTAGGATAGTGATCGCTATTGTGAAGGTCATCAAGAGTAGTCCATGATGAATGAGGGAGCATTGTTGGTGAGCAGGACGTGATGTCGATGTGGGTGAAAGTGCTGTGGGTGGAGAAATGAGTGGGGGATCCGTTATTCAAGAGCATTAGATTTGTTTTCACTAAAAACTCTATAACAGAGCCTCTGTGATTGGTTATAGGAGAACCCCAGAGAACATTCCAGGAATTAACGTCGCCTGTGAGTAAAATTGGAGTGTTAATTTGGCTAACTATATTTTCGAGATCGCAACTCGAAAATGTTTGTTTTGGTAAGATGTAGATGTTTATAAGAGTAAATTTGAATGGCAAATTGATTTCTACCGCTAGAGTTAGTATATTTGAAGAAATGTTGATTTTTTATGAGGAATATTACTTTTGATAAGGATTGCAATACCTTGTTTCCCGGTTGTTTTTTGAGAAAAATTATGGGAGTATTCTGTATAAGATTGGTTGGTGTGTCATTGGCAAAGATGCAAAAGCACAATGTGTCTCGTGAAGAGATATAGCACATGGCGATTGATCTTTAATTAATAAGCTTAGCTCGTCGTAATTGTTAATATAACCTTGTATATTCCATTGGAGAGCTCTAAAAGAATAATGAAATTAGTGAAGTTTATGCTTGGAGAGGTGTTTATATTTTTGTGACTCCGCTGCCCTGGGGCTGGGCCATCGGAATCCCTGAGGGGACACCGGTGGTACAACCCCTGACTAGCAGAGTCAACAATTGGTGGGTTTACACTACTGTTTTTAGATGTCTTCATGGTCCATTGTTGAATCTTCGTAGAAGTAGTTGTTTTTTTTGTAAAAGATCTTGTGTTAATGAAGAGATAGGTGAGTTGTTGGTTGGTGAAATTATGGCTGCGGTGGAAGGTGTAATATGAGAGTTATTGGAATTTATAGTGGAGGAGTTAATGATTTTTGTGTTAGATTGATTTGGAGAAGGTGATTGATTAGATTGTGTTGTTGGTGCTGGGATAATGTGTGTAGATTGTGTTGAGGGGGCTAGAGGAGGCTGTGTAGATTTTGATAAACTTTCTTTGTTAATGGTAGAATGGTTTACATGAGAATTGGACTTATAATTAGATGTAGATGGTTGCGTATTATATGAATTGGGTGCAGTTAGATTGGTGTTGTTTTCATTTAAAGATTGTGCTGGTTGTTTGTGTTTTGTGTTTTTTTTGGTGCAGGTAACAGGTGTAAAGATGGATGGTCGTTGAAGATTTGCCAAGCTTCACGTACTGTACAACGATGAGTTGCTTTAATTTTATTGACTGATTTGTGACGCAGAAAAGAGGCGCAGGCTGGATCGTAGGAGGTGTGGGAGTCTTCCTTGCAGTTAACACAATAAACTCTAGTACACTCACTGTGTGGAGGGGGGAGGCAACATTCTTTGCAAATGTTTGCGTTTGTGCACCTTTTTTTGGTATGACCTAGTCTTTGACAAAGGATACAGCGCATGGGGTTGGCGACATATTCATCAACTTTGCAGTTCAACCATCCAATTTTTATATCTGTTGGACGGCGAATAAGGTCAATATCGCACCGCCTGTATGGATAAGTTTGTCGTTGTCTTTCTTAAGAATTTTTTTAACGTCAATAACTTTTTGTTTTCTGAGTTCATTGAGTAATTCCTCTTCGGGTATGTCCACTAGAAATTTGGAAAATATTCTTCCTTGTACAGAGTTCAGTGAAGTGTGGGACGTTATTTTAACGGGGATTGAGCCGATATTTTTGGTTTTTAGGAATTTTTCTGCTACGGAATGGCATGACACTTTTACTAAAAGGTCGCCCGATCGCATGGGCTTAACCTCTAAAATTTCATTGGATATGTATTCAATACCGCGGCTTATTTGGAAGGTGTTGTAAGACGCGAGGGGCTTGAAGTTGACATTGTCGCCGACTTTTTCAACACCAGAGATTATAATAAAACGAGGTATATTATCATCATTATTGGTTATTTTTGGCATTTCTGGGAAGTCTTCCTCGGGTTTTTTACGTTTTGTTTTGCTGTACCGTTTATTTATATTAGTTTTGTTGTTACAGATAATCGAAGAATTCTTATTGTGGGGAAAATTAGTTAGGTTTTACAAAAAAGAATAACACGTGGTTAAATTGGCACTATATGCTTTGTCTCTTTCACACGTCTTTACACGTCGTAAGCCAGAACACGACTGAATGGAGGTTTATTAGTTATATATTACATTAAAATTACCGTTTTATCACTTCTAACAATTCATTTAAATGAGTAATGAACAATTACTCTCAAATACGGAAAAATCGGACTTGAAAAAATGTTTTTTTTTTGTTTTTGTCATTTTGACAATGTTTTTTTTAGAATAACAGTGTAATTTCCAACAACATCTAAAAGTGGCGTTGGTGAAATTGAAAAATAGAAATTTAAAGGCAGAACATAACTACAAGTGGAACGATATATGATGTAAATTTTTGCACTAAATCTAGCGGGCTGAAACTGTTTGAACCTCGGTGTGGAACACACCTTGTAAGGCAAAGTACTTTAGCCCTGTTTCTTAATGCATTTTTATCTTTGCTTAGAGAAAAGTAGCATGTTAAATACAACAACACACGGAATTATACCAGTTTTTTCTTGTAGTTAACATGCTACTTTTTTCCAAGTGAAGATAAAAATTCCCTAAGAAACAGCGGAGGTAATGTATACCAAATACCTATCTGTGGTGTGGTGTGGTGCCCTTTTTTAGTGCACTTTTATCTTCTCTTCGAAAAAATTAGCAAGTTAAATACAACAACAGTTTGGTAGAACACCGTATTGTTGTTGTATTCAACATGCTACTTTTTTTCCAAGTGCAGATAAAACCTTAAAAACTTAAAAACATAGCTAATGTTACTCCGGTTAATCCTTTTACGCTCTAGCTCGATGCAAAATAGACGTTAATACGCAAATTATTTTATTGAATAATCATGTTTCTACCAAACACCACAGAGATTCATTCATTACAAAACTGACATAATAGTATTTTAAGTTTACATACAATAATTATCCTGATCACGCCATTATGCTTTGAATAAATATTTGAAAATGTTAGTAATCTATTTTCTATAGCCAATTTGTTTTATATCTATTTAAGGCTTCAAGAGGACCCACCAACTGGAGTTTCCGGAGCCCCAACAGATAATAATATTATGATCTGGAATGCTGTGATTTTTGGTCCACATGATACTCCTTTTGAAGATGGAACGTTTAAACTTACTATAGAATTTACTGAAGAATATCCGAATAAACCTCCGACAGTTAGATTTGTGTCGAAAGTTTTTCACCCAAATGTATATGCTGATGGTGGTATTTGTTTAGATATTTTACAAAACAGATGGAGTCCCACTTATGATGTTTCAGCAATTCTTACGTCTATTCAGGTATGCATATAATTCAATTTTGTAATAAAATATTTAATATTTTTGTATCTAGTCTTTACTGAGTGATCCAAATCCAAACTCGCCAGCAAATTCAACAGCTGCTCAACTTTATAAAGAAAATCGTCGTGAATATGAAAAGCGAGTGAAAGCTTGTGTGGAACAAAGCTTTATTGATTAACCATTCGCTACGTTACTGACTTCTTTTGTTTTTATAAATATTAATAAACCTACAAATTACGAAAACACATTTCAAGTTAAGAAAAATATAGTAAAGTAATTGAAGCTGAAAATGAAAAAAGTATTTAAAAAAAAATACACCAAAATATCGTTTTCTTACAACAAAACAATAAAATAAAAGTGCTTCATTTAATTAAAATAGTGTTACACATTTTTCACTAATAATACAAAATTTTAATGTGTTTTACATAATTTGAACATGAGAGGGTATTGTGTTTTTTTTTAACATGTATTTTCCGCTGCTTTTGAGTATCGTGTGATGATATGTTTAAATCAAGTATTAAATAAATAATCAAATAATCCTTGATATAATTATTGTATGCCTCACTCAATTGCATTTATAATAATTTAAGCATTTTAATTTCATTCTATGGACTTCTTTTATTTTTTCCAATAAATCATTTTGCATTATTGAAGGAATGTACTGTAATTGTACTAGGAACTAATGGTGGATTTACATGTATCTTGATTTCAGTTCTTGAAAAAGAAAACGATGTAAAATATTAACGTTTCGTTTGTTGGATAGAGAGGTAAGACCAAAATCAAGAGCATCTTGTTAATATCAAGAGCATTTTGATAATATCAAGATTATAGTAAAACATAGAAATCAAGATCAAGATTATAGTAAAGAACATGTTCATCTTGATTATGGCATCTTCGTCTGTATTTGTGTGCACATGTTCATGTTGTGTATGTGTGCATGTTTTGCTATGACTTTTTGGCTTGATTAAAAAAAAAAAGAATAGATATATGAAAGTGTAAATAAATTTGTTTTAAGACTTTAAGATGTCCGTGCAAAGCAATTATTCAATAAACCTGAAAAATTTTCTTAAATTAAATTAGGTATTGAAGGAAAATATAAACTTTTATCAACCGAATCTTAATCTACAAATAAAATAAAAAAATAACAAAAACATGTTTTTGACAGCCAAACAGATTATATATATATAAACAGATTATTATAGTACTTAAAAAGAGTTTCCACTGTACTCTTTCACACGTTCATATTTTGGCACTATACATATCTTACCCGCTCAACTTTTCTTGAAAATCAAGATCAAGATGTAAGCCCATCATAACCCAGGTCCGTCAAGCTGCGTCCACCAAAATTGAAATTCAAAAATGTAATGATGGAATAATTTGATGATAATTTAGTACCGCAATCCCGCCCTGGTACTAAATTCCCTTGCCCCTCAAACTGGTGGGGGACCCAGCTTGACGTCAAGCTGCGTCCACCACACATTAATAGACAAGTTTTCGAAAAACTAATGATGCAATAGTTTGATGCTAATTTTGGGCTCTTGAAATGGCGGAATTTCAAATGCCTCAAGTCTATCCTTATCACTTAAAAACAGCTTGTTATCAAGCGAGCTGTGTAGACTCTACCACAACGCGAAATTCAAAAATGTAATGATGAAATAATTTGATGCTAGTTTTGTACCGCAATCCCGCCCGGGTACTAAATTTCCTTCCCCCTCAAACTGGTGGGGGACCTAGCTTAACGTGAAGCTGCGTCCACCACACTTTCCTAAACAAAATTTCAAAAAACTAATGATGCAATAATTTGATGCTAATTTTGGGCTCTTCAAATAGCGGAATTTCCAATTCCTCAAGTCCAGCCTTACCACTTAAAAACAACTCGATAACAAGCGAGGTGTGTAGACTTTTTAAATACGATCTTTGAAAAAAAAAAAATAAAAAAGTGCATAAGACGTAAAACTAAGTAATTTGAAAAAAATATAAAATTTTGTCTTTCTATCCCTACCAGTTTTGTTTTTACAGACAATAAACTGAATTCTGATGACGTCACTTATATGATGCTGCTTCCACCACAAAGGAAATTCAAAAACATAATTATGCAGGAACCTAGTGCTTCTTATGGGCTCATTTATTGTTGTAATTTTGAATTTTGATCTCCATGGTTTGACCTTGAAATCTATTGCTGAATATATAGAACTAGGTAATTTGAAATAATAACATTTTCCATCCATCCTTTCCGATCTTCCATTAATTTTCTTGGAGACATCATATTAACCATTTTGTAACATTCCTATTATATAATAATATAATTCAACCAATCAGAATTCTTTTTTATATAAATCATTGATGGAAATTCAACTGAAGCATACAAATCATAGCTCACACATATTCTACTTCCTTAAAATAAATAAGCAAATTAAATTATTTTTTAAATTACACCTTCCTACATACATATCTATTTCTTTAAAATATATATACGTTGAACGTTGACTAGTTGATTTTTTGACCAAAATAAAGAATTTACTATATTGAACTATGTAAAGCTTTGATATTAGTGAGTTTCTGACCTCTTAAGGGAAAGGCTGGGTATACTTAAGCTTAAGAAAATTTAAATACTAAATTATTGCATACATACATGTATGTAATTATGTAGGTACACGGTACACACATACATATGTATGTATGTACACGGTACACACATACATATGTATGTATGTATGTGTGTACCGTGTACATATGTATGTAAAATGCTAAATGAGCATCAAATTATTTCATCATTACTTTTTTGAATTTCGCGTTGTGGTAAAAAGTCTACGCAGCTGGCTTGATAACAAGCTGTTTTTAAGTGATAAGGATAGACTTGAGGCATTTGAAATTCCGCCATTTCAAGAGCCCAAAATTAGAATCAAACTATTGCATCATTAGTTTTTCGAAAATTTGTCTATTAATGTGTGGTGGACGCAGCTTGACGTCAAGCTGGGTCCCCCACCAGTTTGAGGGGGAAGGGAATTTAGTACCAGGACGGGATTGCGGTACTAAATTAGCATCAAATTATTCCATCATTACATTTTTGAATTTCAATTGTGGTGGACGCAGCTTGACGGACCTTCATAACCCTTGGGAGCGAAATATGAGATGTAGAATCCAAGTACAAAAGCATAGTCGCGTAAATATATAAATTTAAAAAAAAAACAGCGCTTCCATCAGTCTTGTGCTGAAATGAAATATGCATGGTGTTACCAAAATATTGATTTACTTTTAAATTTAATTAATTCATCACCGCGACGACGTGATGGCCAACAAACGACGACGACGGCGTAGACAGATACGTTTATTTTTTTTTGTCTTGCACTTTGCATTTACATTACAAATACAAAACTCGGAGGGAGTGGGGGAGATTCAGATTGAAAATTCGATGTTTACAATTGTACTAGATTCCTCTTTTTGACATAGGCCGGGAAGTATGTTCAAAGTAGCACCACTAGGGCAAACTTTTGCAGATTTTCTCGATGCAACTTTTAAGAGAAGGTAAGGCCGATGGAAATTTTGAAAACTTTGATTCGAGAGTGAAAGTTTTCGATTTATTAGGTCAATGCTCCTGGAAATTGTATAAAGTTCTTCGGTTTGCAGAATTTCCAATTTCGGTTAGCTACAGATCAGGAAGATAAAACTGATAAAATAAAGAATCATTAGCCAAATAGTCAAGAAGTAAAAAAGTCAAACTTTCAATGGTCGTTAAAGTTGATTTTTTAAGTGATAACATAGTTTGCACAGTGCTAAGAGCGGTATGCATTTTTTAGTGTAAATTTCGAAAATTTTAAACAGGTGAATCCAAGTTTTGTTTTATAAAATCAGCTTCAATTAGATCGGCCAATATAGTTTGATATATATTACTATATATAATAAAATATATATCCGCAAAGCACCAGTAAAGGTAATTTTCACAGTGAAAGTAATTTTTTTTTTATTTCTTTTAAAAAGACGAAAATTTTTCTTATAGAAATCTCAAGGTGGTTGAATAACGCAACCGCCTTCAAATTCGAACAAGAAAAGGAAATTCTATTTTCCAAGTTTCCCGGTAAAAGAAAAATCCAACAAAAGTCGGAGAAAAGGCAGTCTCAAAAAAGTGCCAAGTACGAGACAACCAAAAAAATAGCAGGCAGCTACCTACCCTACCCACTACGTTTGAGGATATATCCAACACTTCAAACACCTCATACCATAAGATTTGCGTTGGCAACCCAGGTCACATGACCATACGATTAGGACACGCACTTTCATATATTCACTACAGAGCTGAGGGTAAAACCGCCGGCCGCCCAATTTTTTGTGGACTAAAGTAATTTTTTTTTATTTAACGTAAATTACATCAATTATTACGAGCCTCAAAGTCGGCTTTCTGTTCGGCTGAAAAATATATATTTGAAAGTATCGCTACGCGAACCCATAGAAAAAAAGTTTAATTCGCGGAAGTGTTATATATATATTAGAATATACTAGGCTGGTACTTTTTTGTTTGAAGTTCTTTCGTCCTTCCCCCTAAAAGTGATCAAGGTAATTAAAAATAAAAATGCAAATTTTTTTTGAAATCGGTCAACGTTAACACGTGTCGGCAAGCACTTGAAATTTCCCATACAAAATACATGGGGATTTCTCAGAGTTTTTCTCAAAATTTAGGAAAATATGTAAAAGTGGATGGAAAATCTTCAAATTTTTATTATCATATTTTTTAAAGTTTTTTAATATCAGTTGATACACAAGATGTTAAATATTTTAAAATGTCAATTTCTGTTTGCTGAGCGGACCGAACCATTGTAGTTGTAGCGTTAGTACCTCTTGAATCCTAAGTGAGTCTTCGCAAAACAGAAGCAAATTTAGCAACAATATTTACCTCGTTAAATATAACAGTAAGTATCCTTATTTTTGTGCATTTAGTGTAATTTTTAATGGGGTAAATATTGTTTAAAAAATTGAAAACAATTTTTTTTTTATTTACATCTTTTTTCCGAAATTTTGAGAAAAACACTGAGAAATCCCCATAATATATATTGTATGGGAAATTTTAAGTGCTTGCCGGCACAATTTTACACACATTTTTTTTTAATTCCAAAACAGAAGCAAATTTAGCAACAATATTTACCTCGTTAAATATAACAGTAAGTATCCTTATTTTTGTGCATTTAGTGTAATTTTTAATGGGGTAAATATTGTTTAAAAAATTGAAAACAATTTTTTTTTTATTTACATCTTTTTTCCGAAATTTTGAGAAAAACACTGAGAAATCCCCATAATATATATTGTATGGGAAATTTTAAGTGCTTGCCGGCACAATTTTACACACATTTTTTTTTTAATTCCCTTGATCACTTCTAGGGGGGACGAAAGAATTTCAAAAATAAGCCCCACCCTAGTATATACATATATATAAATTTAAAGTGATCATTAAAGGTACAGCAAAGTGTACGAACACATTCGACCTTGTTATCCAGCAGCAGTGGCCACTCTTCAAGGAATAAAAAGGGTGAGTTTTGTTTAAACATATTTAAAAAAGGAGATTGAACTATTTGACAAACAAATATATACCTATATATAACCGCATTCATACGCGAATTAAAGGGTGGATTTTTGGAAGGGGAATAAAGTGTAAATTAAGAGAAAAAAGAGGATTTAAAATACCAAATTAGCTAATAAAACGAAGACGTGGTATACGATTAAATAGATATTTTTAATATCTGCTTTGCGTTGCCACAAGAGCTAGTTTTTGTTTACCACATATTTATAATTATAGATTTTAAGTAAAAATAAAGTGAATGTATTATAAAAATGAATCTTAACCAAAATTACAAAGCTAAGTATGCAAAGTATCATATTTTTATTTTAAATAAAATCATTTTCATTATCATAGGAAGAATGAAAACCAACGATTTTTTTATTTGAAGAGAAAGAATATATTTTAAATAATCTGGTAATTTTGTTTTGAAAAGAGAATGAAAAAGACGATGAGAGAGGGATGAATAAAGTAAAGGGGTTGCTTCAGCAAGAGAAGCAACCATGGTAGGGAAGGTAGAGGTGAGATCTCGTGCATCCACAACACCTAGGATGTCAGACTGGCATTAAGTATTTTTTTGTAATGGGCAAGTGGTCCACGAACCACCCCCACTTGAGCTAGAAGGGCAGGTTACATGCCAGCAAATGGACCTCAAGGCTCGTTACAAAATGGCGCCCATAACGTGGAGAGCCCACTATCTTCGGATAGTGAGGCTAAATTTTTGACCCAGATCAATAGTTTTTTTAGATATATTTTTTAATTTAATTAAATTTTTTTTTAAGTTAATTTTTTGTTTACAGATTTTCTTTCGATTTTTGTTAATCGAAATTGGTTGCAGATTACTTGCGAGTCCCGGTAACTGGGTGTACAGCACTCGGGCCGCGTTGCCGAAAGGAAGATGCAACCATGCATTATGAAATAAAAAGAGTGTGAGCTGGGGTGTTCGAGTCTTTAGTTATCTGTATAGCAGGTAGCTAAATGGCAGGATAGTCTAGCTCTGGGAACTAAGGGAAATTAAAATTTATAAAATTCAATAGTGATCAGAGTCAATAGTTCAAAGTAACTTTCAAACTTAATTGCTATAGATTTAAACAAAAAATATTTTTGAATTTTGTTTACCTTTTTTTATTTTAAAATTGAAAGTCCATTGGCTATTGGAATTCGGGATTTTTTCAGATTTAATCCTGGGGATTTTAAACGGGTTTTTCATTTTTATTATTTTATCTGGTTGATGTTCAAAGGGTAGACACGGTGCATTCAAGAGGACACAAGCGTCCACAAGCTTTTTTGCAAAGCGAACCTTTGTCTTTCAACTCCTACTCTCACCTCCCCGTGGTGAACATTGGGTGCCTAGTACCTTTAGCTGAAGATGGGGTTCCAATCCCTGTGGATGGTTTTAGGCGGCAGCAAACGAGAGAGGGGGAGGAGGAGTGTTCCCACTAAGGCACTTCTCCTTTATCCAGGCGGCAGTAGAAGAAGAATTCCCCAGATGGAATCAACGGTGGCGTCTACAGTTCCAGTTAGGTTGAACTACTTAGTGAACACCTTATATGGGCTACTACGACATATTCGTAGCTCAGGCCTATAAGGAGCGGTTTACCAGCTACCCACCCTTGGAGTTATATTAAGGGTCTGGCCCTCCAGGTCGGGGGTTGTGCGTCGGGGTAATTTCCCTACCACGGAAAACAACGGTTCCGAAACAACAACAAGCCTCGGATATGGATGATCTTAATGTTGACGACCCCAGCAAACGAAACAAGGACAATGAGTTTCGGATCTGCACGTGTAATGTCCGGACCTTAAACAGACCACGTGCAGCCGAACAATTAGTGGAGAACCTGGATAGGCTAAAGGCTGATATAACAGCCATCCAGGAAGTGCGATGGGATGGAGAGGGCATACGAAGGATGAAGTCGTGTGACATCTACTTCGGCGAGTGCTGCAAGGAGCAGGGTCAGCGGTTCTTTGGTTGTGGTTTTGTGGTAAGGGGAAGACTTAGGCAAGAAGTCTTGGGCTTCAGAAATGTAAGCGAGCGCCTGGCCACAATCCGCATCAGAGCTAAATTCAAAAACTACGTTGATATGTGCCCACGCCCCAACGGAAGACAAAGATGACTCAACCAAGGAAGACTTCTACGATCTCCTCGAGAGTACGTATGATAGGTGCCCAAAGTACGACGTCAAGATCATTCTTGGCGACTTCAACGCCAAAATCGCAAGGGAGGGCATCTTTGGTTCGATAGTCGGAGGACACAGCCTGCACGACAACACTTCCGGTAACGGACTAGGGCTGATTGACTTTGCGGCGGGGCGGAATGCCGTCATAGCTAGCACTCGATTCCCACACCTCAATATACAAAAAGGTACCTGGCGGTCTCCAGATCAAAGAACTGTCAACCAGATTGATCATATTGCGATAGACGCCAGACATGCTTCCAGTATCCTGGATGTCCGAAAGTTTCGACGGGCCAACATTGACTCGGACCATTACTTTGTTGTAGCCCAACTACATATGCGGATATCTATGACGCCACAACACCGAACGGATGCTGTGAAAAGATTTGATGTCGCAAAGTTAAAATCGCAAGAGATCGCTAGGACCTTTGCGGACCGAGTCTCCCGTAACCTTTCAGCAGCTCCGCCACCAGCACAAACTGCCAAGGACCAGTGGAAACACTGTCAATAAGCCATCAGAAGTGCCGTCACTGATGGGCTGGGTTTCACTAGGCGACCACAACGAAACCCCTGGTTCGATGAAGAATGCCGGCTGGCGCATGCAGCCAAGAACGAGGCCTAGCAGTCAATGCTGCAAACTAGAACCAGAGCTGCTGAGAGGGCAGCCTGTGAGCTCTACGGGCAGAAACGAAAGGAGGAACGCCGACTTCTCAGAAGGAAAAAGAGATAGCATGCGAAGCGGGCGGTCGAGTCTATTGAGGACTGTAGCGGCAGGGGGGACCTATAACGGTATAAGTCTCCTCAACGTCGCATACAAAATTCTGTCATCTTTACTGTGTGATCGCTTAAAACCATTGTCAACGATCTGATCGGCCCCTATCAGTGTGGTTTTAGGCCCGGCAAATCAACCGTCGATCAAATGTTCACACTCCGACAGATTTTGGAAAAAACCCAGGAGTTTCAAATCGATACACACCATCTCTTTATCGATTTCAAAGTCGCGTATGATAGCGTAAACAGAGACGAGCTGTACAGAGCCATGTCGCATCTCGGCATCCCTGCTAAACTCGTACGCCTATGCAGGATGACGATGGAGAAATCTCGCTGCTCCGTCAAAGTCGGTAAGAACACCACCGACCCCTTTGATGTCGAGAAAGGTTTGAGGCAGGGCGATGCATTATCATGCAACCTCTTTAACATCGTACTTGAAGCAAATGTACGCACCTCGCAAGTCAACAACCGAGGTACAATTTTTCAAAAGTCCGTTCAGCTACTTGCTTTTGCAGATGATATTGACATCATGGGAAGAACGAAGCGAGCTGTTACCGGCGCGTTTGCAAGTATTGAAGCGGAGGCGGTGAAAATGGGTTTGGCTGTTAATGAGGACAAGACGAAGTATATGCTATCATCGAGAAAGGAATCTCAGCATCGGCGACTCGGGCAAAACGTCACGATGGATAGGTACAATTTCAAAGTTGTCAAGGACTTTGTCTACCTGGGCTCCACTATTACATCGCAAAATGACATCAGTGCAGAAATCAAACGAAGAATTACTCTGGCCAATCGCTGTTTCTTCGGGCTAAGAAGGCATTTGAGTAGTAAAGCCCTCTCTCAAAGAACCAAGGAGACTTTATATAAGACCCTTATCATCCCGGTCCTGCTGTACGGGGCAGAAGCATGGACTCTGTCAAAAACGGATGAGAGTCTGCTTGGGTGCTTTGAAAGAAAAATTCTTCGGGTGATCTTCGGTCCAGTCTGTATCGATGGAGTATGGAGGAGAAGATTTAGTCTGCTATTACACGACGACTTTAGAGTCATGACTCTTCTTCGAATTCTTCTTTGAATATTAATCCCGTGAGGCATGTGCTATTACAGCATGACTTTTGAGTCTTGACTTTAATTTGACAGTCTTTACATTGATTTTCGGTGTAGTATTTCTAATTTTTTATTTCAAAGTTTCGCAGGATAAAACAAATTTTATTAAAAACGTACATAAATAGTACCATTTTTTAACAATTGTTTTTGGATTTTGGCAGTGTTGCAGCATGAATTCACTTATGAACTCGGGGTATCTTTTTCTTCCTTATAATTTCACAAATTCAATAGGTACAAACTATTTAAATTCGTTTTACTATAGGAATATATATGAGCATATTCCAAGCAAGACGCTTTAATAGAGTAATGTGTAAGTTGGTGTGACAATTTTCATTCAATAGCTTTTAATTAAAAAATCTTTCTTTTCTTTTGAGCGCCCATTCTGTGCCTATTGCATCAGGTGCATACGCAAGTCACTTCTTCACAAGAAACACTTCCACCTATTGAGCCATATTGATCAAAAAACTTTTAGGTAACTAAAAAATTTCCAAAAAAAAGTTTTCAACATTATCTTGAAATTTGGCTTCGTTTTCGAGTTATAGGAATGCAAAAAACTGAAAAGGGTGCTTCTGTACCTCCCCTCCAAAATACACCATCTAATTTAATAGCACTCCGCAGTTTTCTCATCTTCAATGACCCAATTATTGATTTTTAGAATAAAAAGCTATGAACGTCTTAGTTCCTTTTTAAATGACATAGTCTGCTCCTACATGACGAATTCTACTTTGCAATTTGATCCAGTCATGCAAACCATGACTTTTGAATTATGTTTAGACTTTTTAATTAAATCGATTTTTTTCTGAAGAGAAGAAAAACCGAAATCATTCACACGTATCGAATTGATTTTCATATTTTTAGTTTAGGTAAGTGTTAAAATGAAATGAAAGTGAGTAAATAAAGATTTTGGGTTTAATAGCCTGAAAAAATGGATTTTCGTCTTCTCGACAATTTGTGGGACTGTGCTGAAACTGCCAGCAAAACTATTGAATCCGACAGCAGTGGGGATGAGGAAATAGCTACCGAATTAGTGAACCTATGTAAAGACGTGTCAATGGAGTTGGAAAACAAAAAAAATAGATTGTGGATCAAGCCCTGGAGAGAAGCAAGGGCTACACAAGGTTCTTTTAGCTTCTTGACCAAAGAGCTCCAACTTCTTGACAAATCGTCTTACTGCAACTATTTAAGGATGAACCAGACAACATTTCAGTTATTGTTGTCTATGATTGAAAAAGATATCTTCAAAAAAGACACAGTGATGAGGGACGCTATCCCAACATCTGAAAAATTGGCAGCAACATTAAGGTACGTTTTTCAAGGGTTTGAATCAAAATTCTATATACTAATGTATTAAAAAAGGTACCTAGCTACAGGTGAATCCTATAAGAGCACAGATTACCAAACGAGATTGTCACACCCCTTTTTTACAAATACTGTCCCAGAAGTTTGTAAAGCCATCTGGAATAATCTCAAAGATACATATTTAAAGGTACGTTCAGGTGTTGTCACTTCTAATTTTAAAAAAGTGGTAAATCAATCTAAAAAAGGTGGTAAATCCTGATTTTAAGTGGTAGATTTTAATTTCCAAAAATTAGACAAAAAAAGTTACCTTAAAAAAAAATAAAAGGGGCAGGTTTTCTTTTGTTATTATAATTTAAATCTTGTCTTATGTATCAATATTTTTTTTTTCATTAGTTTAATATTTTTGATAAGATCAAAAAAAAAATTGTAAATAACTTTTGTTTTATTATTTTTGAATCTATTTCTTCACTGAAGTTTTGAATGTGGTGATCAAATTTCAAACCAAAAAACATATCAGGGAAAGGTAATTGTAAACTTTTGTCCGTATATTATATCTTGGAAGAAAGTGGTAGATCTACCACAAATGTGGTAAAGTGACAACACTGGGTTCGTTACTTTGATCTTTTGTCGTTTTCCATTGGACATCCAGCAGCATTCCGAAGTTTTCTGAGCCTATTCCATTGTTACAAAAACTCTCTTCTGAGGATTCTGAAAAGAGAATTTCTCTTCTCGATTTCAAATTAGAATCCACTCGAGAAGAACTAATATATTCTAAACTTCTTAAATAAATAATACTCAAATGTCGAAATAGACAACAGTGCAACTTCCATTCGAATTAATTGTGCAGCGAAAACAAAGAATTTAACATAATTTAATAAACTTATTAAGAAAAAGAAAAATTATTCTTAAGTTCGGGGTAGATACAATTTTGTTATATACGTAATTTCATTTTTTGTGCGCGAGCAAAAAGTTTCTCTTTAATCATTCACCAATATAGGGGCAACAATTCAGAATTGAGTATAAGTAAAAAGCACTGTTCCATTGGATTCAGATTAGTGATTTCCTGAGTGAAACGAATGGATAACTACATAAAAGGCGTCGGGAATCGGGATCTGGATTAACCTCTTCAACACATACTACCTAAACAATTTTGAAAATTTCCCATTATTTTGTTTTTGTATTCCCGATAGAAAATAATAAAACACAGCTAAAACTTTTCACCTTAAAGCTTGCCGATAAACGCTCAGTTAAATTAAGTAACGATAAAAACGATAAAACGATATATGAAATTGTAAAAGGCAAAACCAGCTTTAAGATAGTTGCATTAATAAAAATCCCGACTGAAAAGACTTGCAATATATTGTCAAAATCATATAGTACACGAACTACTAATGGTTGTGTGTTTTGTTGTATCTGCTTTGTATGTGTTTTGTCTTTCAGATCTTCTATTAAAAAATTTGGTTTAGCTTACCTATAATCCATGCACTTTTTTTGTTTGATAGATTGCATATAAGACCAAAAATAATTGGCTTTCAATAAGCAAATGAACCTCAAGGTAATGTTTAATTTACTATGATACAATAGGTACTCACCACATTATTTTTTTAACGCAAAAGAATTGGCTGTCAAGTTTAGAAAAAACTTCAATGTGGATCTTTTTCTTAATTTCGAAAAAAAACTACAATTTTAACCCCCTTCCTTTTTTTTGAAAACTTCTGCCAAGTGGAAACATCGGAAAAAAGTTTAAATTTCATGACCACGATATTAGCCGTTAGTATATTTTTATTTTCAAGCGAAAATAAAAATGCACTAATAAACACAACTTTTGATGTTTATATAAATAAGTTAGGAATTACTCATAATACAATAAAAAGCTTATTTATAATATAAATCACATACATATGTATTTGTTAAATAAATAATTTTGAGAAGCGCTCTTGCAACAAATAATTTTTTTTACATTCATAGGAGGTATACTTCAAACAATTTTTGAAATCTTATTATTATTAAGGCTGGTTTCTATGAACAAAATTAGAATTGTATTGTTTGTTTTATATAAAAAAAATCCCCAATTAACAGAAATCTGTATAATCAAACATATCTTCAATGACATCAGAGTTGTTGCAACTTTGTACGCCACCAAAATTTTCATACGCAGTTGGAAGAATTTCCACAGATAGTATTTCTTGAAATCTTCTGTGTGGCTGGCTTTCTGTTGAATCACTCCCTTGTTGCAACGGTGAAGCCAATGAACTTAATTGCCAACGATGATTTGAGGTACTTGGATCACTTAGCGAAGGCGATAAGGAACGCTGTGGGCTTCTTTTCTCGAAATCTTCTTTGACATATTTCCGTAGTAACTTCTGAATATCCCAAGCACAGTCCCTCTTTCTTCGTTCATCTTTTATTTGATCTATATCAAATACAACCTGCTTGCCAAGCCAGCTATAAGAGGATTTGCTTGCAGCCTTCTGTTGCAACATATCTGATATAGCTCGCAGTTTTTTTGTACACTCGGTTGCAAGTGGTTTTGACTGAAACAAACGAAAATTTTACATCAGTTGCTATTCATTGCCTATTATTATAAAGTTAAATTATTTTTTTTTTTTAGTTTCCCTCTTCAAAATCGGATTGGACGAAAATTGCTGAAGAATTTGAGATTCGTTGGCAATTCCCAAACTGCCTGGGTGCTCTCGACGGAAAACACGTAGTATTCAAGAGCCTCCGGAAACATGGTGCATACTTCCACAATTATAAGGGCTCGAACAGTATAATTTTACTTGCCCTAGTTGATGCAAACTGCAAGTTTATTTATGTTGACATCGGATGCAATGGAAGGACAAATGATGCTGGCGTTCTACTGCAAAGCTCGCTAAGAAGTTATATCGACAATGCAACCTTACACCTCCCAGCCGATAGAGTGATTGGAAATGAAAGAAAACTTCCATATGTTATTGTAGGGGATGACGCATTTCCCTTACAAAAACATATCATGAAACCCTATCGATTTGCAACACAATGCAAGCAAAAACGCATTTCCAACAGCCGTCTTTCAAGGGAAAGACATGTTGTTGAACATGCCTTTGGTATTCTTGCACAAAGGCTTTGAATTTTTAAAACAACAATTGACTTAGGCGTGGCAAATGTTGAAAATGTTACAAAAGCTTGCGTTGTTTTGCATAATTTCTTGTTGCAACACGCTGGGGCAGTGGACTTGAGCATAATTAACGAAGAATCGTCTTCAAGCTCATCACCTCATCATTCGTATTATTATTCTGTGTATTGAAAAAATAAACAAATAAAAAAAGTTTAAATAAAAGGCATATTTTTAAAGACGTCTCGTATGTATGTATATAAGAAGATCGACTTAAACATTATATACAGTAGAATAATAAGAACTTTATATGAATACATTGTATGTTCCCATGTACAAAAGAAGAAAATTATAAAAGGGTAAGTTTGAGAAGGGTACAATTAAATGACTCACTTAAAAGTTGAAACAAGTGTTGTGAAATTATTTAACGCGAATTTTAACTTTACGATGGCGGAACTACAATCCGCGATTTCAATGGATTTATATAAATCCAAATAAACGAAATGATTAATGAAACAATCTTATCTTATCTTTTTATCTGTCTGCAGATCACCTATCCGCCTCCTTTCTTCTATCACCTCGATTTTCTCTTTTTCCTCAAACTGCTCCGCACCTCGAAACACTAATTTTTCTTCTTTAAAATTTCCTCGACAACTTTTTCTACAAAATTACTATTCCTCGATTTTTTTTCTTCTTTTAAATTCTTCTCGATTTGAAACTCAAAATAATCTTTTCGCTTGAATCGTTCTCCAAAGAGTGAACTTTCCATGCTAAATCTATTGTCTACGTCGGCCATTCAAGTCTCTCACACATTCATACAACCAGCCAATCGTTTTCGAGATCTTCAGTCACGGGATCACGGCTTCCTGGAAAGCTACGTGCTCTCCTCGAAAACCTCCGTTCCTCCATTGTCGAATCTCATCGAAACTTTACTCTCACGCACACATTCAATGATTCAGCAAGTTGTTGGATGTCTTTCCAAAACTTGTCGAATCCAAATGGCCGAGTTCAGAACCCTTTCAACTAAATATTTCGAGAAAACTTTAAAAGAGCTAAAATCGAGAAAAAGTTTCTTCTAGGCATTCTCCTAGTTACTCTAAAACAATCGCGAGTGATTCGAAACGCGAATCAGTCTTTCTAAAACCAATCCCTCGAGGTGAGAGAGGACTACATCTTTTTAAATGCTGAGATATACTCAGTTCTTTTCGCGTGTCAACTCCTATAGTTCTATATCCCTACTATTTAAAAGAAGTTAAGTTTAAGAATTATAAATCACGTTAACAACCCATTTTTCTGACAACAATGTAAAACTACGTTACGTTAAGTTAAATATATAATAATGTTGGTTATTTAGATAAAAGTAAGAGTCCGCCTGACTCGCTTACTTCTTCAGCTCATCCGCTGGTACCTCGACAAGAGACCGCCCGTCTTCTTGGTAATTTAAGTTCGTGGATTTTGGAACCAACTGTTCCACTCAAATCGCAAATAGATCGAAACCTGTTTTTGTTACTTTTCCAAAATACTTTAAGAGTAGGTCTCTGGCTGATGGACGCCAGGTATTTTGGAGCCGCAACGGAAAAGGAAAGGCTAAAAATGGTTAATGATTAAGAATAGGCAGGTGAAACTTGTTGTGGTAAATTTTACCGCAACAAATCCCACCCTTACCTCCTAGGAAATGTGCTTACATTTCTGTAACACATTTTCTAAAGGAATGCCAAGGAAATGAAAAATGAAAAAAAAAGGATTTTCCATCAAAATAAAAACTCAAAACAAACATTAAAATGAAAATCATTAATTGTTATCAAAAACCAAACTACAAAAAAAAAATACAAACTACTTTACTTTAATCCTCGGATGCATCGGTATACGGTTTTAAATCTTTAACATGCCAAGTTCCACGTTCTTTACCACTACTATCTTGTAAGACATATGTCCAAGGTGACATACGCTTTTTAATCTCAAACGGACCGACAAACTTCGGTGCTAATTTGGCAGCATAATAATTCGCGGCATCCGATAACGAAAAGTTTCTACGCCATACAATATCGCCTGGCTGATATTGAACATCACGCCGTCGAAGATTGTAGGCTTCAGCAGATCTTTTTGATGCTGCTTGCAATTTGTTTCCTATATCTGTCCTAAGTTCCTTGAAACGTTCAGCGATCTGAACTATCACCTATAGATGGTGCTTCTCGACCTGAAGTCACCATGTCTCTTCCGAAGTTCGAATAATAAGGCGAAACTCCCAAAACCTCATGTTGTGACGTGCGAATAGCGCACGCCACCTTGCTCAATTGTGAATCCCACACTCTGTGGTTTTCAGCGACGTAAGCCCTCAACGTCGTCTTCAAAATTTGATTTATTCTTTCCGCAGGATTCGTCTGCGGATGATAATGGGCTGTGAATTTTAATCGTGACCCGTACGCCTGGCAAAGCGCTTTCAGTTCCTTGGATCGAAACTGGGGACCGTTGTCACAGACGATCACCTTTGGGATGCCAAATAAAAGTAAAACGTTGGCCTCTAATTCCCTAAAAATTACCTTAGCAGTGGCCGACCTCAACTCAAACAGTAGTGGAAACTTTGTAAAGTAATCCACTACTGTCAAAATGTAGATAAAACCCCTACTCGACTTAGGAAGCGGACCTACCAAATCAATACAAATCATTTCCCACGGTGCCTTGATTCCTAATCGCTCAGTCATTAACCCAGCTGGTTTAGCATTCACCGGCTTTACTTGTTGGCAAACTTTACAACTCCTAACATATTTTGTAATATCGGCCCTCATTTTCGGCCAGTAAAACTTTGCCCCAATTCTGGCAAAAGTTTTCCTAACGCCCATGTGTCCTGCTAATGGACCATCATGGTATTCCTGCAGAATTCCTAACCTTTCATTTTTCCCTAGTACTCTCTTCCATTCTTGATTGTTTTCGTGTACTACAATGAGATTAGCCTTCACCAGTTTGAACAACAAACCTTGTTCAACTCTCCAGGCAGGCTGGATACCTAAGTGGATTTGAATTCACATCTGAAATCATTTTCTTCACCCAAGGGTCTAAATCCTCGTCTGAGATACCACCCAACTGTGGCACTCCCCGAGAGAGCATATCTGGGACTACATGCTCCTTGCCCTTGCGATGAATGATCTCGAAATCAAATTGTTGAAGCCTAATAGCCCAACGTGCTAACCTACCCTGCGGATCCTTAAGTTTACTTAACCATACCAGGGAATAATGATCTGTCACAACCGTAAACCGAACACCCTCAATATACGGCCGCAACTTCTCAATAGCCCAAAGTACAGCTAGGCATTCTTTCTCAGTAGTGGAGTAATTCCTCTCATTCCTATTCAAGGACCTACTAAGGTAACAGACAACCTTTTCTCCCTCATCAAAGTTCTGTGACAGAACTGCACCGATACCGAAATCTGACGCGTCTGTTTGTACGACAAAAGGTCGTTTAAAATCTGGGCAAGTGAGTATGGGTGCTGTCACCAAACACTCTTTTGCCCTCCTAAAACTATCCTCGCACTCTTGAGTCCAAATCAACTTCTTATTCTTTTTTAATAAATCAGACAAAGGCCTAAGTAATTCTGCAAAATTTGGTACAAAACGACGGTACCACGAAACTGTCCCTATAAAACTCCTTATCTCTTTCCTCTTTCCCATTCCTCGGTGCTGGAATCCTAACCATGCTTTCCACTTTCTCTACGTGTAAACCATTTCGATCCACTATATACCCTAAAAACTTCAACGATGGCATGCAAAAATTGCATTTTTCCCTACTGACTTTTAATCCTGCTTCACTCAACCTTTTCATCACCTCATTCAGAATTTTTAGATGTTTGTCGAAATTGTCTGTAATGATGATGATGTCGTCTAAATAGACGAACACGAATGGCTCGAGGTCGGCACCCAAAACTGTGTCGATAAACCTCTGCCAAGTCGCAGGCGAGTTGTGAAGTCCGAAAGGCATTCTTCTAAATTGAAAAAGACCTCTCCCAGGAATCGTAAAAGCAGTGTAAGGCTTAGATTCCTCCTCCATTGGAATCTGCCAATACGCTGACTTGATGTCTAACGAAGACAAGAACCTCGCACCCCGAAGCCTGTCTAAAATTGAATTAATATATGGCAGTGGATAAGCATCCCTATCTGTATTTTGATTTAGCTTCCTATAGTCCACACAGAACCTATAGGAGCCATCTTTCTTTTTGACTAATAGTATTGGAGATGACCACGCACTTGTCGATCTCTCAATAACTCCTGCTTCTAACATTTCGTTTAATTCCCTATCAATATGTTCCTGCATCGCCGGAGAAACCGGATAACACCGTTGCTTAATCGGTTCCGCCGACGTCCTAATCCTGTGCTCAACCATAGTTGTGCACCCTAAGCCTTCAGGCATTTTCTTAAAAGATTCTTCAATCGAAGATTCTAACATTTTAATTTCCCTAACACTTAACTCTGATCGTTCTGTAATAGAACAAATCGAGACCTCACTACCCTGTTCTGAAAAGTTCCACATACGTGATCTAAGATCCGGGACAATACCCGATAGTGCCCAAAAATCTGCACTAAGAATCACTGTATGTGGCAGAGATGGTATGACCAAACAGTCAATCAATACTGCCCTGTCTTCTACTATTATTGGAAGAGAGAGAATCCCTAAAACTTCGACACCTGTTCCATCTGCTAGACGAACGCAGTGAACAGTGTCTGTCTTCAAAGGAAGACTTAAGTGTTGGAGTATTCTCCAAGCATCCCTACCTATTATGGTCCTAGAAGCTCCTGAATCTAATAAACCTAAAAATCTAGTACCATAAATACTAACACCTAAAAATGGTCTCCTATCACTACCGTTTGCCTCCAAAGTAAAACTTAAGTTAATCTGATTCACCAACCGGTTACCAGCAGGTAACCTCCTCAACGTCTTCGGACATCCCGCACTGCTGGCGCAAGTGTCCGTTGTTCGTTTCCCGAACAGCGACGGCAATTTTGTCTATTGACACCTAGATTTCTACAACCAAAACAACGCCTAGGAGCGGAACACCCATTTGCAAAATGGCCTGATCCATTGCAGTTGTAACACCTAGCCGAAGATCTTGGATCAAATCAAAAATCAATTAAGCAAAAAAGAAACGATCAAAAAAAGAAAACTATAGGAATCAACACACAATTAATAAGAACCACTCTACTTATCTTTTTTGTATCTGTCTGTGGATCACTTATCCGCCTCCTTTCCTCTATCACCGCGATTTCCTCTTTTTCCTCAAACTGCTTCGCACCTCGAAACACTAATTTTTCCTTCTTTAAAATTTCCTCGACAACTTTTTCCACTTTTCTACAAAATTATTTCTCCTCGATTTTTTTTCTTCTTTTAAATTCTCCTCGACTTGAAACTCAAAATAATCTTTTTGCTTGAATAGTTCTCCAAATGTTGTGAAATTATTTAACGCGAATTTAACTTTACGATGGCGGAACTACAATCCGCGATTTCAATGGATTTATATAAATCCAAATAAACGAAATAATTAATAAGACAATTAAAACAACCGATCTGCGTGCGCCGCATAAACAACGAAAACGATGACGATGACGAACTGTCAACCGATGGGTGCGTTTAATAATTCGCACAACTGACAACACATAGAGTGCTGCCACCCAGTAGCTCATTTTCGGGTATGTTCCTATCCATCGTACGTAATCCCCACTCTACCTTCGTGATGATTTTCAAGTATTTTCTAAAAGTTTCCCTATTTCTCCTAATTTCTTCTCCACCGCCATAAAAACGGATAAGCGGGAGGTATTAAAGAACGTTCAAGTTTCAATGCAACTCTTAGCGCTTTGCGCATTTCCTCTACAGTACCTACAACTAATCCCCTCCATTCTACTTCGTAAGTTATCTCGTCTTGTGACAGCCTATTAACTTGACTAACGTCCATTTTGAAAATAAATGACCAAATTAAATAAAAAAAAACGAAACCAAAAAAGGAAACCTCAAAAGTTATCACAAAATTCACGGTACGTCAATATGAATTTGTCTTCTTACATATAAAAATATTTTGTCTAAATCGATTCAAAAACCAATCGCGATACCCTCAATTTTTGTACTGTGGCAACTCAACACAAGTTCCACAAAATTATAAACAAAAACTAAAAAAAATTTTTTTTTTTGATAAACACCCTAAGCCTTCTTTAAACTACCCTGCAAAATAATTGAAATAATAATAAAAAAAATGTTCAAAATCTAATAATTTAAAACAAAATAAATTATTAAAGAAAACACGATTAAAAAAATATTCAAAAAAAAAATCAAATAAATGGTAGTAAAAGTACTATTTTAAAGTGGCAGCCTCGGTCTTGTATTTATCTTATTTACTCCGAAACTCCGAAATGTCAAAATAAAATAATACCTTATAACAAAATGGTGGGTCTGAAAGAGACCACACTATTCACTCAATGCAAGAAAACAAATTGAAATAATAAATCAAAAATGCAAAAATACTGAATAGTTAATGGAAATTTCTAATAAAGAAAATTAAAATAAGAAAACAATAAAAATCTTACTAAATCCTTCACTTTTAATCTTTCCTTTAACGCTTAACTGCGTAGATGACGTATGTACGTATGTATGTTCCAGTAGGTGGTATGTTTATAGGTATTCACTCCCAAGAATACAACAAATTTTCCATAAAAACTTCCCCAATGGATATCAACACAATTATCACTTTAGGTACCTACTGAAAAGAAAGAAAATTGCACCAAGTAAATGTTTTTTTTATTTACAACAGAATTATTCAATAACTTCCCTAAAAAATCACAGCACAAAAAAAAACAATCAAGTGTACTTCGAACACTTTTTTTTCATCAAGAAACACAAAGGGAGCCCCACGTTGGGCGCCAAATGTTGTGAAATTATTTAACGCGAATTTTAACTTTACGATGGTGGAACTACAATCCGTGATTTCAATGGATTTATATAAATCCAAATAAACGAAATGATTAATGAAACAATTAAAACAACCGATCTGCGTGCGCCGCGAAAACAACGAAAACGATGACGATGACGAACTGTCAACCGATGGGTGCGTTTAATAATTCGCACAACTGACAACACAAAAGAGTACTACCACCCAGTAGCTCAGCAATGGGGTGGGTTCAATAATCAAAATGATTTTATTAATCGGATACGATTAATAAAATGAAATAAAAAGGAAATTAATAAAGTGGTAAGTATAAGTACAGGGTGTACTTGTACTTAAAGTTGGCGCCAGGAATTCTTTTACGAAATGAGAATTAGTGAATTCCAAAACTAATTTTTTAACGAGCAAAGCAAATAAACGAAAACAAGTAAAAGAACCAAAAATAAAACACAAGTTTTTATATGCCCAGATGGGGACTTCAACTGTTATTATTTGGGAAACCTTTGAGCCGAAACCCAGGGATTAAAACCCAAAATTTTTTCGATGATATAGATTTTCACAGAATTTTTAAAGGGGCTTACGGAGAAACGTAAAGCCACGAGCAAACACAAAGAAATTGGGCCGTTAACAAAAAAATTTCGTGTCCCACAAATAACTTGGAAAAAATTCAAATTAAGCAAAAAAGAAACGATCACAAAAAAAAGAAAACTATACGAATCGGCACACAAAGAATTAAATTAACAAGAACCACTCTACTTATCTTTTTATCTGTCTGCGGATCACCTATCCACCTCCTTTCCTCTATCACCTCGACTTCCTCTTTTTCCTCAAACTGCTTCGCACCTCGAAACACTAATTTTTCTTCTTTAAAATTTCCTCGACAACTTTTTCTACAAAATTACTATTCCTCGATTTTTTTTCTTCCTTTAAATTCTTCTTGACTTGAAACTCAAAATAATCTTTTCGCTTGAATCGTTCTCCAAAGAGTGAACTTTCCATGCTAAATCTATTGTCTACGTCGGCCATTCCAGTCTCTCACACATTCATACAACCAGCCAATCGTTTTCGAGATCTTCAGTCACGGGATCACGGCTTCCTGGAAAGCTACGTGCTCTCCTCGAAAACCTCCGTTCCTCCATTGTCGAATCTCATCGAAACTTTACTCTCACGCACACATTCAATGATTCAGCAAGTTGTGGGATGTCTTTCCAAAACTTGTCGAATCCAAATGGCCGAGTTCAGAACCCTTTCAACTAAATATTTCGAGAAAACTTTAAAAGAGCTAAAATCGAGAAAAAGTTTCTTCTAGGCATTTTCCTAGTTACTCTAAAACAATCGCGAGTGATTCGAAACGCGAATCAATCTTTCTAAAACCAATCCCTCGAGGTGAGAGAGGACTACATCTTTTTAAATGCTGAGATATACTCAGTTCTTTTCGTGTGTCAAGTCCTATAGTTCTATTTCCTTACTATTTAAAAGAAGTTAAGTTTAAGAATTATAAATCACGTTAACAACCCATTTTTCTGACAACAATGTAAAACTACGTTACGTTAAGTTAAATATATAATAATGTTGGTTATTTAGATAAAAGTAAGAGTCCGCCTGACTCGCTTACTTCTTCAGCTCATCCGCTGGTACCTCGACAAGAGACCGCCCGTCTTCTTGGTAATTCAAGTTCGTAGATTTTGGAACCAGCTGTTCCACTCAAATCGCAAATAGATCGAAACCTGTTTTTGTTACTTTTCCAAAATACTTTAAGAGTAGGTCTCTAGCTGATGGACGCCAGGTATTTTGGAGCCGCAACGGAAAAGGAAAGGCTAAAAATTGATAATGATTAAGAATAGGCAGGTGAAACTTGTTGTGGTAAATTTTACCGCAACAAATCCCACCCTTATCTCCTAGAAAATGTGCTTACATTTCTGTAACACATTTTCTATAGGAATGCCAAGGAAATGAAAAATGAAAAAAAAAGGATTTTCCATCAAAATAAAAACTCAAAACAAACATTAAAATGAAAATCATTAATTGTTATCAAAAACCAAACTACAAAAAAAAAATGCAAACTACTTTACTTTAATCCTCGGATGCATCGGTATGCGGTTTTAAATCTTTAACATGCCAAGTTCCACGTTCTTTACCACTACTATCTTGTAAGACATATGTCCAAGGTGACATACGCTTTTTAATCTCAAACGGACCGACAAACTTCGGTGCTAATTTGGCAGCATAATAATTCGCGGCATCCGATAACGAAAAGTTTCTACGCCATACAATATCGCCTGGCTGATATTGAACATCACGCCGTCGAAGATTGTAGGCTTCAGCAGATCTTTTTGATGCTGCTTGCAATTTGTTCCCTATATCTGTCCTAAGTTCCTTGAAACGTTCAGCGATCTCATTCCGATCCTGAAGGCTTCCTGAACTATCACCTATAGATGGTGCTTCTCGACCTGAAGTCACCATGTCTCTTCCGAAGTTCGAATAATAAGGCGAAACTCCCAAAACCTCATGTTGTGACGTGCGAATAGCGCACGCCACCTTGCTCAATTGTGAATCCCACACTCTGTGGTTTTCAGCGACGTAAGCCCTCAACGTCGTCTTCAAAATTTGATTTATTCTTTCCGCAGGATTCGTCTGCGGATGATAATGGGCTGTGAATTTTAATTGTGACCCGTACGCCTGGCAAAGCGCTTTCAGTTCCTTGGATCGAAACTGGGGACCGTTGTCACAGACGATCACCTTTGGGATGCCAAATAAAAGTAAAACGTTGTCCTCTAATTCCCTAACAATTACCTTAGCAGTGGCCGACCTCAACGCAAACAGTAGTGGAAACTTTGTAAAGTAATCCACTACCGTCAAAATGTAGATAAAACCCCTACTCGACTTAGGAAGCGGACCTACCAAATCAATACAAATCATTTCCCACGGTGCCTTGATTCCTACTCGCTCAGTCATTAACCCAGCTGGTTTATCATTCACCGGCTTTACTTGTTGGCAAACTCTACAACTCCTAACATATTTTGTAATATCGGCCCTCATTTTCGGCCAGTAAAACTTTGCCCCAATTCTGGCAAAAGTTTTCCTAACGCCCATGTGTCCTGCTAATGGACCATCATGGTATTCCTGCAGAATTCCTAACCTTTCATTTTTCCCTAGTACTCTCTTCCATTCTTGATTGTTTTCGTGTACTACAATGAGATTAGCCTTCACCAGTTTGAACAACAAACCTTGTTCAACTCTCCAGGCAGGCTGGATACCTAAGTGGATTTGAATTCACATCTGAAATCATTTTCTTCACCCAAGGGTCTAAATCCTCGTCTGAGATACCACCCAACTGTGGCACTCCCCGAGAGAGAGCATATCTGGGACTACATAATCCTTGCCCTTGCGATGAATGATCTCGAAATCAAATTGTTGAAGCCTAATAGCCCAACGTGCTAACCTACCCTGCGGATCCTTAAGTTTACTTAACCATACCAGGGAATAATGATCTGTCACAACCGTAAACCGAACACCCTCTATATACGGCCGCAACTTCTCAATAGCCCAAAGTACAGCTAGGCATTCTTTCTCAGTAGTGGAGTAATTCCTCTCATTCCTATTCAAGGACCTACTAAGGTAACAGACAACCTTTTCTCCCTCATCAAAGTTCTGTGACAGAACTGCACCGATACCGAAATCTGACGCGTCTGTTTGTACGACAAAAGGTCGTTTAAAATCTGGGCAAGTGAGTATGGGTGCTGTCACCAAACACTCTTTTGCCCTCCTAAAACTATCCTCGCACTCTTGAGTCCAAATCAACTTCTTATTCTTTTTTAATAAATCAGACAAAGGCCTAAGTAATTCTGCAAAATTTGGTACAAAACGACGGTACCACGAAACTGTCCCTATAAAACTCCTTATCTCTTTCCTCTTTCCCATTCCTCGGTGCTGGAATCCTAACCATGCTTTCCACTTTCTCTACGTGTAAACCATTTCGATCCACTATATACCCTAAAAACTTCAACGATGGCATGCAAAAATTGCATTTTTCCCTACTGACTTTTAATCCTGCTTCACTCAACCTTTTCATCACCTCATTCAGAATTTTTAGATGTTTGTCGAAATTGTCTGTAATGATGATGATGTCGTCTAAATAGACGAACACGAATGGCTCGAGGTCGGCACCCAAAACTGTGTCGATAAACCTCTGCCAAGTCGCAGGCGAGTTGTGAAGTCCGAAAGGCATTCTTCTAAATTGAAAAAGACCTCTCCCAGGAATCGTAAAAGCAGTGTAAGGCTTAGATTCCTCCTCCATTGGAATCTGCCAATACGCTGACTTGATGTCTAACGAAGACAAGAACCTCGCACCCCGAAGCCTGTCTAAAATTGAATTAATATATGGCAGTGGATAAGCATCCCTATCTGTATTTTGATTTAGCTTCCTATAGTCCACACAGAACCTATAGGAGCCATCTTTCTTTTTGACTAATAGTATTGGAGATGACCACGCACTTGTCGATCTCTCAATAACTCCTGCTTCTAACATTTCGTTTAATTCCCTATCAATATGTTCCTGCATCGCCGGAGAAACCGGATAATACCGTTGCTTAATCGGTTCCGCCGACGTCCTAATCCTGTGCTCAACCATAGTTGTGCACCCTAAGCCTTCAGGCATTTTCTTAAAAGATTCTTCAATCGAAGATTCTAACATTTTAATTTCCCTAACACTTAACTCTGATCGTTCTGTAATAGAACAAATCGAGACCTCACTACCCTGTTCTGAAAAGTTCCACATACGTGATCTAAGATCCGGGACAATACCCGATAGTGCCCAAAAATCTGCACTAAGAATCACTGTATGTGGCAGAGATGGTATGACCAAACAGTCAATCAATACTGCCCTGTCTTCTACTATTATTGGAAGAGAGAGAATCCCTAAAACTTCGACACCTGTTCCATCTGCTAGACGAACGCAGTGAACAGTGTCTGTCTTCAAAGGAAGACCTAAGTGTTGGAGTATTCTCCAAGCATCCCTACCTATTATGGTCCTAGAAGCTCCTGAATCTAATAAACCTAAAAATCTAGTACCATAAATACTAACACCTAAAAATGGTCTCCTATCACTACCGTTTGCCTCCAAAGTAAAACTTAAGTTAATCTGATTCACCAACCGGTTACCAGCAGGTAACCTCCTCAACGTCTTCGGACATCCCGCACTGCTGGCGCAAGTGTCCGTTGTTCGTTTCCCGAACAGCGACGGCAATTTTGTCTATTGACACCTAGATTTCCACAACCAAAACAACGCCTAGGAGCGGAACACCCATTTGCAAAATGGCCTGATCTATTGCAGTTGTAACACCTAGCCGAAGATCTTGGATCAAATCAAAAATCAATTAAGCAAAAAAGAAACGATCAAAAAAAGAAAACTATAGGAATCAACACACAATTAATAAGAACCACTCTACTTATCTTTTTTGTATCTGTCTGCGGATCACTTATCCGCCTCCTTTCCTCTATCACCGCGATTTCCTCTTTTTCCTCAAACTGCTTCGCACCTCGAAACACTAATTTTTCCTTCTTTAAAATTTCCTCGACAACTTTTTCCACTTTTCTACAAAATTACTTTTCCTCGATTTTTTTTTCTTCTTTTAAATTCTCCTCGACTTGAAACTCAAAATAATCTTTTTGCTTGAATAGTTCTCCAAATGTTGTGAAATTATTTAACGCGAATTTAACTTTACGATGGCGGAACTACAATCCGCGATTTCAATGGATTTATATAAATCCAAATAAACGAAATAATTAATAAGACAATTAAAACAACCGATCTGCGTGCGCCGCATAAACAACGAAAACGATGACGATGACGAACTGTCAACCGATGGGTGCGTTTAATAATTCGCACAACTGACAACACATAGAGTGCTGCCACCCAGTAGCTCATTTTCGGGTATGCTCCTATCCATCGTACGTAATCCCCACTCTACCTTCGTGATGATTTTCAAGTATTTTCCCTATTTCTCCTAATTTCTTCTCCACCGCCATAAAATCGGATGAACGGATAAGCGGGAGGTATAAAGGAACTCCTACGTTCAAGTTTCAATGCAACTCTTAGCGCTTTGCGCATTTCCTCTACAGTACCTACAACTAATCCCCTCCATTCTACTTCGTAAGTTATCTCGTCTTGTGACAGCCTATTAACTTGACTAACGTCCATTTTGAAAATAAATGACCAAATTAAATAAAAAAAAACGAAACCAAAAAAGAAAACCTCAAAAGTTATCACAAAATTCACGGTACGTCAATATGAATTTGTCTTCTTACATATAAAAATATTTTGTCTAAATCGATTCAAAAACCAATCGCGATACCCTCAATTTTTGTGGAACTCAACACAAGTTCCACAAAATTATAAACAAAAACTAAAAAAAAATTTTTTTTTTGATAAACACCCTAAGCCTTCTTTAAACTACCCTGCAAAATAATTGAAATAATAATAAAAAAATGTTCAAAATCTAATAATTTAAAACAAAATAAATTATTAAAGAAAACACGAGTAAAAAAATATTAAAAAAAAAAATCAAATAAATGGTAGTAAAAGTACTATTTTAAAGTGGCAGCCTCGGTCTTGTATTTATCTTATTTACTCCGAAATGTCAAAATAAAATAATACCTTATAACAAAATGGTGGGTCTGAAAGAGACCACACTATTCACTCAATGCAAGAAAACAAATTGAAATAATAAATCAAAAATGCAAAAATACTGAATATTTAATGGAAATTTCTAATAAAGAAAATTAAAATAAAAAAACAATAAAAATCTTACTAAATCCTTTCACTTTTAATCTTTCCTTTAACGCTTAACTGCGTAGATGACGTATGTACGTATGTATGTTCCAGTAGGTGGTATGTTTATAGGTATTCACTCCCAAGAATACAACAAATTTTCCATAAAAACTTCCCCAATGGATATCAACACAATTATCACTTTAGGTACCTACTGAAAAGAAAGAAAATTGCACCAAGTAAATGTTTTTTTTATTTACAACAGAATTATTCAATAACTTCCCTAAAAAATCACAGCACAAAAAAAAACAATCAAGTGTACTTCGAACACTTTTTTTTCATCAAGAAACACAAAGGGAGCCCCACGTTGGGCGCCAAATGTTGTGAAATTATTTAACGCGAATTTTAACTTTACGATGGTGGAACTACAATCCGTGATTTCAATGGATTTATATAAATCCAAATAAACGAAATGATTAATGAAACAATTAAAACAACCGATCTGCGTGCGCCGCGAAAACAACGAAAACGATGACGATGACGAACTGTCAACCGATGGGTGCGTTTAATAATTCGCACAACTGACAACACAAAAGAGTGCTACCACCCAGTAGCTCAGCAATGGGGTGGGTTCAATAATCAAAATGATTTTATTAATCGGATACGATTAATAAAATGAAATAAAAAGGAAATTAATAAAGTGGTAAGTATAAGTACAGGGTGTACTTGTACTTAAAGTTGGCGCCAGGAATTCTTTTACGAAATGAGAATTAGTGAATTCCAAAACTAATTTTTTAACGAGCAAAGCAAATAAACGAAAACAAGTAAAAGAACCAAAAATAAAACACAAGTTTTTATATGCCCAGATGGGGACTTCAACTGTTATTATTTGGGAAACCTTTGAGCCGAAACCCAGGGATTAAAACCCAAAGTTTTTTCGATGATATAGATTTTCACAGAATTTTTAAAGGGGCTTACGGAGAAACGTAAAGCCACGAGCAAACACAAAGAAATTGGGCCGTTAACAAAAAAATTTCGTGTCCCACAAATAACTTGGAAAAAATTCAAATTAAGCAAAAAAGAAACGATCACAAAAAAAAGAAAACTATACGAATCGGCACACAAAGAATTAAATTAACAAGAACCACTCTACTTATCTTTTTATCTGTCTGCGGATCACCTATCCACCTCCTTTCCTCTATCACCTCGACTTCCTCTTTTTCCTCAAACTGCTTCGCACCTCGAAACACTAATTTTTCTTCTTTAAAATTTCCTCGACAACTTTTTCTACAAAATTACTATTCCTCGATTTTTTTTCTTCCTTTAAATTCTTCTTGACTTGAAACTCAAAATAATCTTTTCGCTTGAATCGTTCTCCAAAGAGTGAACTTTCCATGCTAAATCTATTGTCTACGTCGGCCATTCCAGTCTCTCACACATTCATACAACCAGCCAATCGTTTTCGAGATCTTCAGTCACGGGATCACGGCTTCCTGGAAAGCTACGTGCTCTCCTCGAAAACCTCCGTTCCTCCATTGTCGAATCTCATCGAAACTTTACTCTCACGCACACATTCAATGATTCAGCAAGTTGTGGGATGTCTTTCCAAAACTTGTCGAATCCAAATGGCCGAGTTCAGAACCCTTTCAACTAAATATTTCGAGAAAACTTTAAAAGAGCTAAAATCGAGAAAAAGTTTCTTCTAGGCATTTTCCTAGTTACTCTAAAACAAACGCGAGTGATTCGAAACGCGAATCAATCTTTCTAAAACCAATCCCTCGAGGTGAGAGAGGACTACATCTTTTTAAATGCTGAGATATACTCAGTTCTTTTCGTGTGTCAAGTCCTATAGTTCTATTTCCTTACTATTTAAAAGAAGTTAAGTTTAAGAATTATAAATCACGTTAACAACCCATTTTTCTGACAACAATGTAAAACTACGTTACGTTAAGTTAAATATATAATAATGTTGGTTATTTAGATAAAAGTAAGAGTCCGCCTGACTCGCTTACTTCTTCAGCTCATCCGCTGGTACCTCGACAAGAGACCGCCCGTCTTCTTGGTAATTCAAGTTCGTAGATTTTGGAACCAGCTGTTCCACTCAAATCGCAAATAGATCGAAACCTGTTTTTGTTACTTTTCCAAAATACTTTAAGAGTAGGTCTCTAGCTGATGGACGCCAGGTATTTTGGAGCCGCAACGGAAAAGGAAAGGCTAAAAATTGATAATGATTAAGAATAGGCAGGTGAAACTTGTTGTGGTAAATTTTACCGCAACAAATCCCACCCTTATCTCCTAGAAAATGTGCTTACATTTCTGTAACACATTTTCTATAGGAATGCCAAGGAAATGAAAAATGAAAAAAAAAGGATTTTCCATCAAAATAAAAACTCAAAACAAACATTAAAATGAAAATCATTAATTGTTATCAAAAACCAAACTACAAAAAAAAAATACAAACTACTTTACTTTAATCCTCGGATGCATCGGTATACGGTTTTAAATCTTTAACATGCCAAGTTCCACGTTCTTTACCACTACTATCTTGTAAGACATATGTCCAAGGTGACATACGCTTTTTAATCTCAAACGGACCGACAAACTTCGGTGCTAATTTGGCAGCATAATAATTCGCGGCATCCGATAACGAAAAGTTTCTACGCCATACAATATCGCCTGGCTGATATTGAACATCACGCCGTCGAAGATTGTAGGCTTCAGCAGATCTTTTTGATGCTGCTTGCAATTTGTTTCCTATATCTGTCCTAAGTTCCTTGAAACGTTCAGCGATCTCATTCCGATCCTGAAGGCTTCCTGAACTATCACCTATAGATGGTGCTTCTCGACCTGAAGTCACCATGTCTCTTCCGAAGTTCGAATAATAAGGCGAAACTCCCAAAACCTCATGTTGTGACGTGCGAATAGCGCACGCCACCTTGCTCAATTGTGAATCCCACACTCTGTGGTTTTCAGCGACGTAAGCCCTCAACGTCGTCTTCAAAATTTGATTTATTCTTTCCGCAGGATTCGTCTGCGGATGATAATGGGCTGTGAATTTTAATTGTGACCCGTACGCCTGGCAAAGCGCTTTCAGTTCCTTGGATCGAAACTGGGGACCGTTGTCACAGACGATCACCTTTGGGATGCCAAATAAAAGTAAAACGTTGTCCTCTAATTCCCTAACAATTACCTTAGCAGTGGCCGACCTCAACGCAAACAGTAGTGGAAACTTTGTAAAGTAATCCACTACCGTCAAAATGTAGATAAAACCCCTACTCGACTTAGGAAGCGGACCTACCAAATCAATACAAATCATTTCCCACGGTGCCTTGATTCCTACTCGCTCAGTCATTAACCCAGCTGGTTTATCATTCACCGGCTTTACTTGTTGGCAAACTCTACAACTCCTAACATATTTTGTAATATCGGCCCTCATTTTCGGCCAGTAAAACTTTGCCCCAATTCTGGCAAAAGTTTTCCTAACGCCCATGTGTCCTGCTAATGGACCATCATGGTATTCCTGCAGAATTCCTAACCTTTCATTTTTCCCTAGTACTCTCTTCCATTCTTGATTGTTTTCGTGTACTACAATGAGATTAGCCTTCACCAGTTTGAACAACAAACCTTGTTCAACTCTCCAGGCAGGCTGGATACCTAAGTGGATTTGAATTCACATCTGAAATCATTTTCTTCACCCAAGGGTCTAAATCCTCGTCTGAGATACCACCCAACTGTGGCACTCCCCGAGAGAGCATATCTGGGACTACATGCTCCTTGCCCTTGCGATGAATGATCTCGAAATCAAATTGTTGAAGCCTAATAGCCCAACGTGCTAACCTACCCTGCGGATCCTTAAGTTTACTTAACCATACCAGGGAATAATGATCTGTCACAACCGTAAACCGAACACCCTCAATATACGGCCGCAACTTCTCAATAGCCCAAAGTACAGCTAGGCATTCTTTCTCAGTAGTGGAGTAATTCCTCTCATTCCTATTCAAGGACCTACTAAGGTAACAGACAACCTTTTCTCCCTCATCAAAGTTCTGTGACAGAACTGCACCGATACCGAAATCTGACGCGTCTGTTTGTACGACAAAAGGTCGTTTAAAATCTGGGCAAGTGAGTATGGGTGCTGTCACCAAACACTCTTTTGCCCTCCTAAAACTATCCTCGCACTCTTGAGTCCAAATCAACTTCTTATTCTTTTTTAATAAATCAGACAAAGGCCTAAGTAATTCTGCAAAATTTGGTACAAAACGACGGTACCACGAAACTGTCCCTATAAAACTCCTTATCTCTTTCCTCTTTCCCATTCCTCGGTGCTGGAATCCTAACCATGCTTTCCACTTTCTCTACGTGTAAACCATTTCGATCCACTATATACCCTAAAAACTTCAACGATGGCATGCAGAAATTGCATTTTTCCCTACTGACTTTTAATCCTGCTTCACTCAACCTTTTCATCACCTCATTCAGAATTTTTAGATGTTTGTCGAAATTGTCTGTAATGATGATGATGTCGTCTAAATAGACGAACACGAATGGCTCGAGGTCGGCACCCAAAACTGTGTCGATAAACCTCTGCCAAGTCGCAGGCGAGTTGTGAAGTCCGAAAGGCATTCTTCTAAATTGAAAAAGACCTCTCCCAGGAATCGTAAAAGCAGTGTAAGGCTTAGATTCCTCCTCCATTGGAATCTGCCAATACGCTGACTTGATGTCTAACGAAGACAAGAACCTCGCACCCCGAAGCCTGTCTAAAATTGAATTAATATATGGCAGTGGATAAGCATCCCTATCTGTATTTTGTTTTAGCTTCCTATAGTCCACACAGAACCTATAGGAGCCATCTTTCTTTTTGACTAATAGTATTGGAGATGACCACGCACTTGTCGATCTCTCAATAACTCCTGCTTCTAACATTTCGTTTAATTCCCTATCAATATGTTCCTGCATCGCCGGAGAAACCGGATAATACCGTTGCTTAATCGGTTCCGCCGACGTCCTAATCCTGTGCTCAACCATAGTTGTGCACCCTAAGCCTTCAGGCATTTTCTTAAAAGATTCTTCAATCGAAGATTCTAACATTTTAATTTCCCTAACACTTAACTCTGATCGTTCTGTAATAGAACAAATCGAGACCTCACTACCCTGTTCTGAAAAGTTCCACATACGTGATCTAAGATCCGGGACAATACCCGATAGTGCCCAAAAATCTGCACTAAGAATCACTGTATGTGGCAGAGATGGTATGACCAAACAGTCAATCAGTACTGCCCTGTCTTCTACTATTATTGGAAGAGAGAGAATCCCTAAAACTTCGACACCTGTTCCATCTGCTAGACGAACGCAGTGAACAGTGTCTGTCTTCAAAGGAAGACCTAAGTGTTGGAGTATTCTCCAAGCATCCCTACCTATTATGGTCCTAGAAGCTCCTGAATCTAATAAACCTAAAAATCTAGTACCATAAATACTAACACCTAAAAATGGTCTCCTATCACTACCGTTTGCCTCCAAAGTAAAACTTAAGTTAATCTGATTCACCAACCGGTTACCAGCAGGTAACCTCCTCAACGTCTTCGGACATCCCGCACTGCTGGCGCAAGTGTCCGTTGTTCGTTTCCCGAACAGCGACGGCAATTTTGTCTATTGACACCTAGATTTCCACAACCAAAACAACGCCTAGGAGCGGAACACCCATTTGCAAAATGGCCTGATCCATTGCAGTTGTAACACCTAGCCGAAGATCTTGGATCAAATCAAAAATCAATTAAGCAAAAAAGAAACGATCAAAAAAAGAAAACTATAGGAATCAACACACAATTAATAAGCACCACTCTACTTATCTTTTTTGTATCTGTCTGCGGATCACTTATCCGCCTCCTTTCCTCTATCACCGCGATTTCCTCTTTTTCCTCAAACTGCTTCGCACCTCGAAACACTTATTTTTCCTTCTTTAAAATTTCCTCGACAACTTTTTCCACTTTTCTACAAGATTACTTCTCCTCGATTTTTTTTCTTCTTTTAAATTCTCCTCGACTTGAAACTCAAAATAATCTTTTTGCTTGAATAGTTCTCCAAATGTTGTGAAATTATTTAACGCGAATTTAACTTTACGATGGCGGAACTACAATCCGCGATTTCAATGGATTTATATAAATCCAAATAAACGAAATAATTAATAAGACAATTAAAACAACCGATCTGCGTGCGCCGCATAAACAACGAAAACGATGACGATGACGAACTGTCAACCGATGGGTGCGTTTAATAATTCGCACAACTGACAACACATAGAGTGCTGCCACCCAGTAGCTCATTTTCGGGTATGCTCCTATCCATCGTACGTAATCCCCACTCTACCTTCGTGATGATTTTCAAGTATTTTCCCTATTTCTCCTAATTTCTTCTCCACCGCCATAAAATCGGATGAACGGATAAGCGGGAGGTATAAAGGAACTCCTACGTTCAAGTTTCAATGCAACTCTTAGCGCTTTGCGCATTTCCTCTACAGTACCTACAACTAATCCCCTCCATTCTACTTCGTAAGTTATCTCGTCTTGTGACAGCCTATTAACTTGACTAACGTCCATTTTGAAAATAAATGACCAAATTAAATAAAAAAAAACGAAACCAAAAAAGAAAACCTCAAAAGTTATCACAAAATTCACGGTACGTCAATATGAATTTGTCTTCTTACATATAAAAATATTTTGTCTAAATCGATTCAAAAACCAATCGCGATACCCTCAATTTTTGTACTGTGGCAACTCAACACAAGTTCCACAAAATTATAAACAAAAACTAAAAAAAATTTTTTTTTTTGATAAACACCCTAAGCCTTCTTTAAACTACCCTGCAAAATAATTGAAATAATAATAAAAAAAATGTTCAAAATCTAATAATTTAAAACAAAATAAATTATTAAAGAAAACACGATTAAAAAAATATTCAAAAAAAAATCAAATAAATGGTAGTAAAAGTACTATTTTAAAGTGGCAGCCTCGGTCTTGTATTTATCTTATTTACTCCGAAACTCCGAAATGTCAAAATAAAATAATACCTTATAACAAAATGGTGGGTCTGAAAGAGACCACACTATTCACTCAATGCAAGAAAACAAATTGAAATAATAAATCAAAAATGCAAAAATACTGAATAGTTAATGGAAATTTCTAATAAAGAAAATTAAAATAAGAAAACAATAAAAATCTTACTAAATCCTTCACTTTTAATCTTTCCTTTAACGCTTAACTGCGTAGATGACGTATGTACGTATGTATGTTCCAGTAGGTGGTATGTTTATAGGTATTCACTCCCAAGAATACAACAAATTTTCCATAAAAACTTCCCCAATGGATATCAACACAATTATCACTTTAGGTACCTACTGAAAAGAAAGAAAATTGCACCAAGTAAATGTTTTTTTTATTTACAACAGAATTATTCAATAACTTCCCTAAAAAATCACAGCACAAAAAAAAACAATCAAGTGTACTTCGAACACTTTTTTTTCATCAAGAAACACAAAGGGAGCCCCACGTTGGGCGCCAAATGTTGTGAAATTATTTAACGCGAATTTTAACTTTACGATGGTGGAACTACAATCCGTGATTTCAATGGATTTATATAAATCCAAATAAACGAAATGATTAATGAAACAATTAAAACAACCGATCTGCGTGCGCCGCGAAAACAACGAAAACGATGACGATGACGAACTGTCAACCGATGGGTGCGTTTAATAATTCGCACAACTGACAACACAAAAGAGTACTACCACCCAGTAGCTCAGCAATGGGGTGGGTTCAATAATCAAAATGATTTTATTAATCGGATACGATTAATAAAATGAAATAAAAAGGAAATTAATAAAGTGGTAAGTATAAGTACAGGGTGTACTTGTACTTAAAGTTGGCGCCAGGAATTCTTTTACGAAATGAGAATTAGTGAATTCCAAAACTAATTTTTTAACGAGCAAAGCAAATAAACGAAAACAAGTAAAAGAACCAAAAATAAAACACAAGTTTTTATATGCCCAGATGGGGACTTCAACTGTTATTATTTGGGAAACCTTTGAGCCGAAACCCAGGGATTAAAACCCAAAATTTTTTCGAAGATATAGATTTTCACAGAATTTTTAAAGGGGCTTACGGAGAAACGTAAAGCCACGAGCAAACACAAAGAAATTGGGCCGTTAACAAAAAAATTTCGTGTCCCACAAATAACTTGGAAAAAATTCAAATTAAGCAAAAAAGAAACGATCACAAAAAAAAGAAAACTATACGAATCGGCACACAAAGAATTAAATTAACAAGAACCACTCTACTTATCTTTTTATCTGTCTGCGGATCACCTATCCACCTCCTTTCCTCTATCACCTCGACTTCCTCTTTTTCCTCAAACTGCTTCGCACCTCGAAACACTAATTTTTCTTCTTTAAAATTTCCTCGACAACTTTTTCTACAAAATTACTATTCCTCGATTTTTTTTCTTCCTTTAAATTCTTCTTGACTTGAAACTCAAAATAATCTTTTCGCTTGAATCGTTCTCCAAAGAGTGAACTTTCCATGCTAAATCTATTGTCTACGTCGGCCATTCCAGTCTCTCACACATTCATACAACCAGCCAATCGTTTTCGAGATCTTCAGTCACGGGATCACGGCTTCCTGGAAAGCTACGTGCTCTCCTCGAAAACCTCCGTTCCTCCATTGTCGAATCTCATCGAAACTTTACTCTCACGCACACATTCAATGATTCAGCAAGTTGTTGGATGTCTTTCCAAAACTTGTCAAATCCAAATGGCCGAGTTCAGAACCCATTCAACTAAATATTTCGAGAAAACTTTAAAAGAGCTAAAATCGAGAAAAAGTTTCTTCTAGGCATTCTCCTAGTTACTCTAAAACAATCGCGAGTGATTCGAAATGCGAATCAATCTTTCTAAAACCAATCCCTCGAGGTGAGAGAGGACTACATCTTTTTAAATGCTGAGATATACTCAGTTCTTTTCGCGTGTCAACTCCTATAGTTCTATTTCCTTACTATTTAAAAGAAGTTAAGTTTAAGAATTATAAATCACGTTAACAACCCATTTTTCTGACAACTATGTAAAACTACGTTACGTTAAGTTAAATATATAATAATGTTGGTTATTTAGATAAAAGTAAGAGTCCGCCTGACTCGCTTACTTCTTCAGCTCATCCGCTGGTACCTCGACAAGAGACCGCCCGTCTTCTTGGTAATTTAAGTTCGTGGATTTTGGAACCAACTGTTCCACTCAAATTGCAAATAGATCGAAACCTGTTTTTGTTACTTTTCCAAAATACTTTAAGAGTAGGTCTCTGGCTGATGGACGCCAGGTATCTACTGACTCTACAAGTATTTTGGAGCCGCAACGGAAAAGGAAAGGCTAAAAATGGATAATGATTAAGAATAGGCAGGTGAAACTTGCTGTGGTAAATTTTACCGCAACACAAGTTCAAAACTTAAAGTAAGTTTCACCGAAGTTCGATAGTTGGAAGTATTATCAGTTAGATGACATAATAAAAATCCTCATTCAAACTTTTCCATTTCTTATAATTGTTCGCATTTTTTCGGCCGAAAGCCTATTTTGTTGGTGCCACATGACAAATTTAACATTCCTTACACCTAGCATCAAATCTTATATTAATCGGACCAGCCGTTTAGTCTGTAGGTCTGGAAGCATTTAAAAAGAGCTGGAGAACGCGATTGCGAAATTACGTACTTTTAAATATTATCTTTAATTTTAATGTCATCATCAAAATCTGTACCAAAAAAAGGGTTTTAAAACGAAAAAAAGGAGCCAAAAATGAAAAAATTATAAGAAATGGAAAAGTTTGAGTAGGGTTATTTTTACAAATTTTGAATAAAAATTAATTTTTGAAGCCTTTAGTCTCTTCTTTATTTTGTCCGTGCATGCCTAAGCCCTATCTTTGCTTCAAAAAAGTTATGCGCAATCTATTAAAAAATTTAGAAATCTGTGATTTTTTTGTTGACTTTTCCTGCTTAAATTTGTGTTTAAAATTTTGCAAACCATCAATTCTCAGTGCATGTCTATTTTATATAATAAGGTAGGTAGGAACATAAGCAGATACTTACGATTTTTAGAATTAATGTTTTTTTTTGTACGACTGTTTTGTGGCTCAACATCCTGGCTAACAGCACAGTCAGGGTTTCTAAGTCATCATTCCGATTCCTACTAAATCTTACCACGTATCTATTCATTACGATTTGCAATGCAATTTAACAATTTAAGTTTTTAATTTAACTGAATAAAAATTCACTTTTTACACTTATTTTCCTGTGCATTAACAGCAGCAGCGGAATACTTTTTGAGTCAGATTCAGATTTAAACAATGTAGGTAATTGCAAAAGACATAAAACTTCACTTCGATTCTTAAGTAGCAAATAACTGTTAACATAACACTGTAGTAGTTCTATTTTTCTATGCAAACTTAAATACTAATGTGTAAATATATATAACCAATAACCAAATGAATAGTTTAGGTAGTCGGAGCCGGAACTCGGAGTGTTTATATTGTGTGTGTGCGTGCGTGGTTTATGGGCTTGATCAGAGAATATCAATTACCAAGAAGCTGTCATCCGGCTTTGCCTACAAACTGAAACACGCACACATAGACAGTTGGGCTAAGTCCACCACTAGGTTTTTGCACACATTGACAGTTGGGATCAACCCACCACTGATTTATTCGCACACATAGACAGTTGGGATCAACCCACCACGAATATGTCGGTTATTTTTGAAAATCTTCAGTTATTTTCAAATTCACTTGGGCTGCAATGGGCTTGTTCAAAAAGTATAAAAAAGGGAGAAATTATATATCAAGTGCTCACCGGACCTTATGAGAATAAGTTGTGTTTTTTTTTTTTAATGTAAATTGTAGTCGGTTTTTACTAATTCCCGCCTGTCTGGAAAATAAATATCTTTAATTACTTTCTTTTCGATAAACAATTTGTTTTTTCTGTTTATTTTTTCTTTTCAACTCCCGAAATATATAAAGAACTGTAGAAAATGTACTCTTTTCTTGATGGAAAATAACTGATGGTGAGTAAGAAGAAATTTTTAAATAATTATGCGAAATGAAAAAAGATTCACAAACTAGAATTTTGGCATATATACTACGCTTGCATGTGTTGTTAAACCAGCTTGAAGCTCGCGTCATTTTTTGTAAGCCTGGGTTGAGTCTAAATGAGCTTGATTTGACTAGATCTCGTTCGAGGAGCGGAGTCGAGTCAAAATTTGTGACGAAAAACCTGGATCAAAGAGATGGTCTTACAGATATTGCATTATGGTCTGTTTATTTGCTTGTTTGTGGGCAAATATAGTTTTGCTTTAATAATCGTCGAGCATCAGCTAACCAGCTGTAATTACTTAGTTAAAATTACTGAATATTGGATTAAATAACTCTACAATGAGCCCTATAGTTTTTAATCAATTGGTTATTAATAATAATAATATTAATATAATGCATATTTATACGTTTTCATAAGAGCCCAAATGAGGTAATTTTGCAAATTACAGAAAAAGTGTTTTCATCTGTAATTTGGTATTTCTTTTGACAGCTCATTTCATTTTTTGAGTTTCAACCCTGCCTGTAAATCACTTTTTGTTGTTAATTTTTTAATTCAGCTTTAACATTTTCGTTCAAAATCTTTTCAGAGCTATTCAAAATGTGCCCAATTCGGTGTGTTCGTTAGGTTTTGAGTTAATTTCCTAGAAAATTGTGTGCAAGTTTGGTTGAAATTATCTCATTTCGAAATTTAAGTTTGTGTGGAAAATGAGATGATTTCGTATCAAATTTGAAAATTTTCAACAAAATTTCCTCATTTGGTCTAACGAAAACGTAGTATTAAGGCTCTCCAAAACCAACACGAATACCGATTGATTCGCAGTGAATCATTCACAATAGTACAAAATATGACAAAAACATAGACAATACTTAACAACAACAAAAATTCATCGTCACTCCTTGTTGGCGTTGGCTTGGGAGAGCCTTTAGTTTGTTTTACTTCATTTCTATTTTGATTGTATTAGTAAACATGGTCACGCTAGGAGCTACTAGCCGTTTTATAATTTTAATTCAGTTTGGCACCCGAGCATATTTCTATTATTTCTCATTACTGTAAGCCAAAATGCTTTAGGTTTGTATTTATTAATTAATCTATTATATCTATCTATCTATTTATTTAACGATATGTGTTCGTATTAATTGAACAGGGTTATTGTTTTGATCCATAGCTCCGCACTTTTAGCTCACTGATTTTGTGGTTTAACTGAAGGTGGTTCAAACATGTAATTGACTTTTATAACTTACATGAAACCTAAATCATCATGAAAGTATACTAATAACATTTGGTTAACAGTTTTTTTAGTTCAATATCATTTTTAGATTGGTCTTTGTAAAAATGATGATTAAAATTGATGTGCAGGTATGTATAAATTGGTGTGTTTGGAAATCGGGAAAGATAACATTCAAAGTAAAAGAAAAATTATTATGATTAATGATTTATCTAGCACAAATAAGTCATTTTCAATGTCCCCATTGTTACTCAAGGAGTGAAATCTGTAAATTTTTATTGGTTAGAAAATTAAATTTTATTTTAAATAGTTAGTTGTTTTTAAAGATTATAAACCGCAAATGACCTCCACGCTCTCCCACGCATATGCGGCACCTGATCAAAAAATTATTCATTGCGGCCTGAAGAGTTGAAGTTGGGATCGCCTCAATTATTGTCGTTATGGACTGCTTTAATTCAGTTAAATTCCTGGGCTTCGTTTATACACCTCTTGCTTGACATAACCCCATAAAAAGAAGTCTGGTGCAGTCAGGTCAGGTGACCTTGGGGGCCAGCGAAGAGTGGAGTTCCTAGAAATTAATTTGTTTGCGAATTTTTTGTTTAGCTCCGCCATAACTGGTCTGGCTATATGTGCAGTTGCTCCATCTTGCTGAAACCAAACGCTGTTGAATGGTATACGTCTTCGGCGCAGTTCTAGGTAAAAAAAACTCCTCCAACATCTTTAAATAACGGTCCCCATTGACAGTAACGGTTACACCGTTTTCTTCAAAGAAGTACGGCCGACAATACACCTTGATGAAACTGCGCACCACACAGTGACTCGTTCTGGGTGCAGTTCCGTCTCATGGAGCATTTCTGGATTAGACTCATTCCATATACGGCAATTTTGCTTGTTTACATTGCCGTTAAGATCAAAATGGGCCTCATCAGACATGAACAAACAATTGATCAATGTGTTGTCTTCTTCGGCCATTGATATCATTTTTTGGCAAAATTCCAGGCGAACAGGCAAATCCTGAGGGTTTAACTTGCTAGTAATTTGGACTTTGTACGGAAACAAGTTTAAACCCAGTTAATCTACAGAAATTGATGGATTAAAAATTTTGAACCACGGAGCATTGTTTAGCTCCGACGTCGTTTTTTCGTCCAAGCCAAGAAAAAAACACACCTAATATGAACCTGGCCCTAGTTGGGTTTCTATTTGTTGAACACGTCCCGTGGTCAAAATTATTCACCTCGGTCTGTCAATTAGATGTCAAAATAAAACAAAATACATGGCGTTCCCTATTTCATGCAGGATAATTTATGAAATGATATTAAAACAAAAAATCGTATGGGAAGGGGGGATTATTTATCCGCTTTTAGATAAGAGTAGTAACTTTCTTTAAAAAAAAAAAATTGAAAATCAACGGCACTACTAACTTGCAACTTGCAATGTTATGCTCTTTATTTTTGTTTAATTAACTTTTTTGAATTTTACGACCAAATTTATTTAAAATAAAAATAACTAAAAAATAAGACAACAGCTAGAAGGTCATGCTAAAATTTCTTAAAACCATTCTCGAATCAATTTTTCTAATTAAGTTGTTTCGTAATCATTTAAAAAAAAATAATTATACATCTTAAAACTTCAAAAAAGTTAGTGTATTTGTTAAAACTATTTCATTTCTTTTATAGTATGAAGTAAAATTTCAGTAATAAGTATTCAGTACTCCTATTAAACATTCAACACCAAATGCTTAGATGTCATGAAGTTTAGAAAAATAAATTAAAAATAGCTATTGCTGTTTTATTATCTGCAAAAGAGGGCTGGATTTATTTTTAACACGTGCTACGAAAACGATTTTGAAAACTCCTAATTATTTCTTTTTTGTACTAAAGTTAAATCCAGATCAAAACCCCAATCCCGACAGAAGATAATAAAACCCACCTGATATCAACTTTAATACTTATAAATTGGAAATTGACAGTTTAGTGGAGTTTAAACAAAAAAATTAAAGTTTCTTATTTTTCTTAACTATTTTTTTCCTTAGAATATATCCAACAATAATTTTAAAATTATTCTGGATGAAGAAAGGGCCACCCTGTATAATATGCAAGATGCATTGAAGATATTTGGAAATCTGTGTGATTGAAGACATTTTATGGATTAATTTTTTGTATTTTATTATAATCGTGGATGAATATTAACTGACAATTACAATTGCTTGTGTACTTTAAATTAACTAAACAATTTCACATCGATGTTTTTGCTTTCAGCCGAAGTAAAATTCTCAAATTTTTTTTTCCAATTTTCAAAGAAAAAAAAAACTGAGCTGTCAAAACAAATAAATCTCACCGCGTTACATTGTTGTTGCAATTCACATCTATTCATCGACACGAAGTGAAATTACAAATACAACAATGTAAGCAAATGGGTTTTGGAGGGTGAAACGTACGAAAGATTGGCTTCTTGGTAATTGATATTCTCTGGGCTTGATCTTGATATTTTTTGGTATTCTCTCTTGACATAATTTACATGTGCATGTATTTGTGACAAAATATTTATATTTTGTATAGTGCCGGCCAGCGGCGTATACAGCTCCATTTCTTGGGGGGGGTCATATCAAAACAAATACCCAATTCAGTTCTTATAAATTTATTAGTTAAAAGACAAATGTTACCATTTTTTTTTTAATTATAAAGAGTTGGGGTCGAAATTTTAGCAAGGTCAAAATTCGTTTTGCAAAACTTTTCTTTCGAAATTTTGTTTCTTTATATTCTCTAAATTCCGTTTACATAGTTTTGACAAAATAAAGAAAAGTTTGGAAAATGTCAAAAGGGCGTAATTTTTTCTTCTTCTTTCAATTACCTTTTTTATCATCTTAAAATAAAATACGGTAGACGCTCGATATAGTGAAGTAATAAAACCAGCCTGTTCACTCTTTCGAGATTGTTTCCTTTTTCGCAGGAGCTCAGACATTTTTGTAAAAAAAATGTGTTTTTATAAATAATTTTGTGTGTTCACTATAGTTAATTTTTTTTAGATTTACTAAATCGAGCGTCTACTGTATTATTATTTGCTGACAAAGCTTAAAAATTTTTATATTAAGGGTATTCATGCCACTTCGTAAAACCGTAGATAAGTTAACAAATTTGTTAAATTTATCTTTTGGTTAATGAACTGTCAAATTTTGTATGGGAAATGATTTACACAATTTTGTAAAAGTTATCAAGGGATTTTGTTGCGTAAAATAAACCAAACTGGTTAAGCATCATTGTGACTCTATCTCTGATTGAATTACTTAGCATTTAATCAAATGTATAACAAAGGTCGTTCATGCAAACTTTTAACACAATTTGTAAACTTACGACGTTGAATGAATAACCTTATTATTTTTTGTGTAAACACAAATATTGTAGAGCTGAGTTTTGGAAACAAAATTTTGATCAACTCCCAAATTTTAATATGATCTTGAGGTTGTGTACCAAAAATATTTCGTATGGATTTCTTTTGCACGCTAAAAATAGGAGGTTTTGGAGATGTAAATATTAATATTTTACTCAATAATAATATTTTTAAATATTTTTCTTAATATCTTACGTTTGAAGACAGTTTTTAGGGACATTTTGCATTAATTTTTTTTCTTATCTGATAAGGGGATAATAATGAGGCGATAATTTTCTCATCTATCAATCAAAAATTGTGGTAGTTAGAACCACACTTTTATTGAAGACAAACATTCTTAGCTTTCACAATTTGTTTTTATTTATGTCTGAAAATGAACATGTGAAGTATTGGCCGTAGATCAAAAAATTGAATGCAGACGCAAAATGGTCTTGGAACTTTCAAAAATGTTTAAAATATGAGTAAATTTAAAATTACCTTCTCAATGGGTTTTCTCATGATAATTGAAACATACAAAATACGCAAAATGCAAATACAAATTCTACTGCGTTAGTATTGTGTTCAATAGTCAAGTTCGCTAAAGTCACGAATTTGAATACATCATCTACGGTGCAACTGAGCAGTACAAAAATCGAGTTGATTGACCGATATTGTGATCTATTCATAGTTTAGGGAATAATGTTTTAGAGCACGCTTAACTTGCGTTGGACTGTCATCAATCGAATATACGATCGATACGATCAAAAGAAAATTTATTTATTCATTCATCTATCGAGTTTCCTCTTACAGATTGCTTAGACTAATTTACATTTGTATTTACATTATCAATTAATTGTAGTTTAAATACATTTCTTTCTAGACTTAAATCTAAATTAAAATTTAGTTCATTAAATAATCTCATACATCTTGTGAAAGGTTCATTAAGGCCATAGTTATATCTATGCGAGGGAATATGAAATAATTTCCTGGATCGTATATTTCTTCCTGGAACATGGATATTTAAAAAATTTAATAAATAGGGACATTTTATATGGTATGACAATATATCATAAATGAACATAACACAACTTACACGGCGACGATTTTCTAAAGTACTTATACCAACCAGAGCACATCTGGTGGAGTAACTTGGCATTTTTGGCAAATTCCATTTTAACTGTCGAACCAGAAACCTCGTAAAAGATTTTTGAACTTTTTCAATACGGCTTTTTGAAACTGTGTAAAATGGATCCCAAACAATTGAAGCATATTCTAAATGAGGGCGGACAAGTGAAGTATAAACTGCTTTAATTGCATATGGATTAGAAAATTCTGAGCAATTTCGTTTTAGGAAACCTAGCATTGAGTTTGCTTTCGCAACTAGAAAATCCATATGCAAAGAAAAATTTAATTTTTCATCGAAAACTACCCCAAGATCTTTCACTTCCGATAGTCTACCCAAAACCATGTTTGAAATATTATAATCATATAAAACTACTGTTCTTGACCTATGAAACGAGAAGGTATTACATTTTTTAATGTTAAGTGACAAAAAATTAAGTTTGCACCAATCAAGTATTTTATTTATGTCACTTTGTATATTAAGACAATCATTCGTACTTTTTATGGTTGAAAAAAATTTAAAATCGTCTGCAAATAACAAACCAGTGGTATATTTCAGCATTAAGGGTAGTTCGTTTATATAAATTAAAAACAACAAAGGTCCATGATGGCTTCCTTGCGGAACACCAGATGAAACATTTATTACCTTTGACGTAAAGTTCAAAATTTTTACTAATTGTCTTCTATTGACCAAATAATTAGAGATCCACTTAAGAAGGGTTGAGTGAAATCCAAAATGTTCGAGTTTTTTTAAAAGCTGCAAAATACAAATACTATCAAATGCCTTCTGAAAGTCAGTAAAAATAACATCCACTTGAAAACCCGATTCTAGGGCATCAGAAATATATTTTGTAAACAAAGTTAGATTTGTAGTTGTTGACCTGCCACTTACAAATCCATGTTGAAACGGAAATATAAGTTCTTTTATATAAAAATAAATTTTTTGTTTTACAATGGACTCGAAGAGCTTTGGTATAGCACGATAATTTTCAATTTTATGCTTTTGTCCGGCTTTAAAAATGGGAGTTATGTATGACAATTTCCAACAATCAAGAAAAATTTCCTGGGAAAGGGATAAATTGAAAATTATTTGAAGTGAATGTATTTTAAACATAATCCAAAATTAATAGTAACTGTTAAATTCGTGTTAAAAGTCAGACAAGAATGTATATGGGTTTTTGTTGATTTCATTCAAACATTCCAAGCAGAGCGATGTATTTTAAGTTACGTTGCGTTGGAATGAAATTAACGATAGAAAAAATATCGAACTAAAAATAAAAATGTCGACAGGTTAAAAAATCAATTTATATCAACTTTTTTCTATGTACTAAATATTGGGAAGAAATATCGAAAATTCGATCAAAGTCGATCCTTTTCTCGAGTTTCTTTTTAGGCTGCTGCCTTTTTGTCTAAGTTTGAAGCTAAAAATTTAATGAACTAGTAACCAAAATAAGTATTCTTACATGCAAAAAAGTCGATATAAACTGACATTTCAACTAGTTAAATCGTTTTTTTTTGCTGGTAATTCATACGTAACTTATACTGAAACAAGTTGGTACTGGGTTTGAGTCGGAGCGGCCCTGGTGTATGGAATACGGTTTTAAGTAAAATTTTTGTTTTTCATTGTAATATTCGTATAATAGCGTCTGTTATTTTTTTTCATTCATTATTCATTCATTTATTTTTTTTATCGAAGATGATTTCCTTGATATTTTGAACAAAATTCTCACAAAATAAGTAAGTTAAACCGATCAAAAACAATATTGAAAATACTTTGAGCATTAAAGAGGGTATATCTGCCAAAAACGTAGATCTACCAAATTGATTTTGAATCAAAAAATAAATCAATGCTGAAATGTTCTGAATGCAAAAGTGGTCAAAATCGTCTATTTGATAAATCTTAACAAAAAAAATTGATTAATTTCGACAATAAAACCCCAATAGTATTATTCGGGCAATGGCTTATAAATGTTGATAGGAGACGGTAAATAATCTTTACCAATAATGAGTAGGTTGTCTATTCCAAAGCTATAAACAATAAATTTTTTTGAAATTATATTTTAAGATTGCAAATATTTTTTGCTTTTCTTATTATTTTTTGCGTACATCTTTTGAGTTCTCGGGGGGGTCATGACCCCGTGAACCCCCCTTGTAAACGCCGTTGGTGCCGGCACGTGCATATTGTTTTGGTTACTTTGGATGGTCCTTGGTGTGGCACTGTTGTGTGTTATGTACCTATGATTTAGTGTCGCATTAAACACTGTTGGCAGGTACGCACTTTTGTGCAGTGACCGTGATGATACATCGGAAAGAATAAATTTCCTTCATAGGAATATACAAAAATTCCAATTTTTTCCTACACCTTCGGAATACAAAATTGATTTATTAAGATCTTAGAAACATTTTTCATAGTAGGTATGTAGGTAGGGTGGCGCACGAATCGTGCTACAAAAATAAAACGTAATAACTTTTTTTCTGTGTGAGTAATCGGCTTATTTTTTTTTTTTATTTTGTAGGTTACTATTTAGATTTATAAAAATGGATGCTTGGGATACGGAGAAAAGAATTTGGATAGTGCAACGGTACCATGCTTTGCAGTCCGTCATTTCCGTCCAAAGGGAATTTAGGCGGGAGTTTGGCGGTAATCCCCCGAGTAGATGGACCATTATGAGGTTTGTAAACATGTTTGCCGAATCTGGAAGCATCGCACGAAGGCCGTACCATCAAGATGCCAATGTTAGGGTTCAGGATACAATCGCAGCAGTAGCATCTGCAATACAGGCCAATCCGAGCGTTTCGACCCGAAACTTATCGGGGCAAATTGGAGTTAGTAGACGGTCATTACAACGGATACTTCATGACGATTTAAACTTGTTTCCGTACAAAGTCCAAATTACTAGCAAGTTAAACCCTCAGGATTTGCCTGTTCGCCTGGAATGTTGCCAAAAAATGATATCAATGGCCGAAGAAGACAACACATTGATCAATTGTTTGTTCATGTCTGATGAGGCCCATTTTGATCTTAACGGCAATGTAAACAAGCAAAATTGCCGTATATGGAATGAGTCTAATCCAGAAATGCTCCATGAGACGGAACTGCACCCAGAACGAGTCACTGTGTGGTGCGCAGTTTCATCAAGGTGTATTGTCGGCCGTACTTCTTTGAAGAAAACGGTGTAACCGTTACTGTCAATGGGGACCGTTATTTAAAGATGTTGGAGGAGTTTTTTTTACCCAGAACTGCGCCGAAGACGTATACCATTCAACAGCGTTTGGTTTCAGCAATATGGAGCAACTGCACATATAGCCAGACCAGTTATGGCGGAGCTAAACAAAAAAATTCGCAAACAAATTAATTTCTAGGAACTCCACTCTTCGCTGGCCCCCAAGGTCACCTGACCTGACTGCACCAGACTTCTTTTTATGGGGTTATGTCAAGCAAGAGGTGTATAAACGAAGCCCAGGAATATAACTGAATTAAAGCAGTCCATAACGACAATAATTGAGGCGATCCCAACTTCAACTCTTCAGGCCGCAATGAATAATTTTTTGATCAGGTGCCGCATATGCGTGGGAGAGCGTGGAGGTCATTTGCGGTTTATAATCTTTAAAAACAACTAACTATTTAAAATAAAATTTAATTTTCTAACCAATAAAAAAAAAATAAATGAAATACATCGATTAAAAAAAAGTTATTTGAATTTCTTATTGTAACACAATTTAGTTTAGTTTAGTTTAATTTTATTCATCAATCAGAGCATATTGTACTCTTACAGACTAAGATACATACATAAGTAAACATTTAGTATCAAATTTGTAGGTGGGTATATACAATTCAAATTACATTTAATTGATTTACATATAGTTAATCTATTATTAATTAATAAAAAATGGTATACATATGTATAATAAATAACTATATTTAAATTTTGTTTAAAACTATTGATTTAAAAGTTTCTCTGGTGCAATCCATATAAAAATTAATCCCAGAGCAAACTAAATTGCTTTCTCTGATGCAACGAGAAATGGGTTCATTGCGACCGTAGTTTGTGCGGTGAAACTGCTCATAAATTAGAAACCGTTCTAGTGTAATTCTTAGAGGAGCATTACCCTCATGGATTAGAGCTGCTAGAGGTGGACAATTAACATGATTTGTAATGATATCCCGAACAAACATAATTGAAAAATATTTACGAAGAGCTTTTAGCGTTTTTATTCCAAACAAAACGCATCTGGTTTCATAGGAAGGTGTTACTATTCTCCAATTTAACTTGAAAAAAGCATACCGTGTAAAATTTCTTTGAATTTTTTCAATTCTTTCTGATGTATTTGCATAGTAAGGATTCCAAACTGTACAGTAATACTCAAGTACTGATCTTACCAGAGAGTAATAAAAAGATAGTAAAGTGAATGAATCAGTAAATTCTCTGGTATGTCTTTTTATAAAACCCAGCATCTGATTCGCTTTATTGATCAAGTAATCATAATGAGGAAGGAACGACAGATTAACATCTAGGATTACTCCCAAGTCTTTTTTTTGATTTACCCTTGTTAGAATTATGTTGTTGATATTGAAATCAAAGATAATTGGATTAAGAATCCTGAAACACGATAGTATTTGACATTTTTCTACGTTCAAATGAAGGTTATTTATCCTGCACCAATCGACCAATCTCACCAGGTCTTCTAGCAGAAGGCTACAATCCGATATGCAGGTAATCCTACGGTAGATCTTGAGATCATCGGCAAAAAGGAGACAGTCAGAATTTTTAAAAACTGTTGGAATATCATTCACATATATAAGAAAAAGTAAAGGTAAACCTTGTGGAACGCCTGATGGGACATAAATATCATTAGAATAAGAGTTTTTAATTTTAACAATTTGTACTCTTCCAGTCAAGTAAGACTCAAACCAGTTTAAAAGAGACGAACTTATACCAAAGGAAAGTAATTTGTGGAGTAGAATTTTGTGATTGACTCTGTCAAATGTTTTGGCAAAGTCGGTAAAAATTATATCGGTTTGACACCCTTTTTCCATATTATTTATGATAGCATTCACCATAATAGTTAGGTTAGTTGCAGTAGATTTACCTACTACAAAACCGTGCTGAAAAACTGATATCTTTTCTTGGATTAAAGACGAAATTTTGTTATACACCACTTTTTCAAATAACTTTGGTATAGCAGATAGCTTGCAGATTGGTCTATAGTTTGTGACCTCTTGCTTTGATCCCGATTTAAAAATAGGAGATAAAAATGAGATTTTCCAGGTTTTCAAAAATTGGCCTGTAGCTAAAGAAATATTAAAAATGTTTGTTAGCGGCTGAGCTAACGCAATTGCACATTTTCTTAGTAGAAAAGGTGGAGTTTTGTCCGGGCCTTCACTTTTATTTAAATCTAAGTTCAATAAAGCCTCCTCTATTTCATTTTGACATAAAACAAGTGAACCAATGTCAACGCATTTGCTTAAGCCTGATAGAAGATCGTAATTTGTAACAGTTTCTGAAGAATAAACAGATTGAAAATATCTCGCAAATAAGTTGCAAATTTCAGAAACTTTACTAGTAGTTGTGTCTAGATACTTCATACAGCTAGGCAGCCCAGTCGATCTCGTACTGTGGAAGTGTGTAGACGTTTTCGGCTTCCCAGTTAATTTAAAATAATTATTTCGGAGTGACGTAGTCAAATTCAGTTTAAAGCAAACAAATATCAATTGTGTTAATAGCACAGAGGAAGAGGTGGCAGACCGAGAATCCAGAGGTAGTGGGTTCGAATCCCAGTCGGGCAATTATTTGGCTGCTTTTTTTCATAATCGTGAAGTAGAAAACTTCATCGAGTGGGAAGAGCAGCTAATGCAATCCAGCAACACAGCGGGGACATCGAAAGGTGCCCCAGCAACAACAACAATAAAGCCAGATATGGCACCACCAGCTAAAGCTACGGCTAATGCCGACGCAACAACAACAACAACAACCAAGCAGGCGATGGCACCACCAGCCATACCGTCAACCAGTGCCGTAGCAACAACGGCAAAAACATCAACGGCACCAACAGTCGATAGCAAGAATAAGAGGAGAAAGAGGATAAGCTGTGCATCGAACTTGGTCAAGCGCCGCTCCACCACCACCTCAGCCCAGCTGCCAGCCGGGGTGAAGGAGACGGCGCGTACAGCCAAAACAACAGCAGCAGCAAAAATCCAACAACAATTGGATACCTCGCCATCCGATGACGACATCGAATACATGTCCGAAGGTGGCGAGGGACTATATACAACGGGTGACTCCAACAGCAATTTGCTTGTGGAAACAGAGGCGTCCTCCGAAGAGGAAACGGAGGCACAAGAAACACTCGAGGAGCAGGCCATCAGCGAAAAAATCGATGCCATTCGGGTGAGGAGATGGAAAGACTTAATTCCATCGTAACCCCTCTGATTCAAGCCCTAAAAACAAAACAAGAAGCCCGAAGAGAGCGTGAGAGGCAGGAGCGTGAGGGCAAAAAAGCGCTACAGGCGCCATTAAAAGTAGCGCCACAAAAAACAGCGCCACAACAAGGGATGGCGCAGCCAGAGCAAAGGCAAGCCCAGCAGCAACAACAGCAACTGCTACAGAAGAGCCAACAGGAGCAGCAACAACAACAGCTGCCAACCGAGCAACCACAGCAGCAACCGAAAGTGCAACGCACACAAAAACAAAAGCAGCAGCAACAACAAAACCACAGGAGCGGAGTCAACAGCAGCGGCACGAGCAGCAGCAGGGAGTTCACCAGCAGCAGCCACAGCCACCCCAAAATAAAAAAGAAAAGGTGCCACCTATTAATACATACAAAATGGAACTTCAGGAAACCATTGACCTATGTAAGTCGGCCATAGGCCAAAACTTTTTTATTAAGCGATTAAGTAAAGATAGACATGCTATCCACTGCTCTACAGTGGAGCAGCACAAAATTATTAAGGAATTATTAAAGAAATCCACGACTGAGTTCTTCAGTTTTACCCCCAAAGTGGATAAATACTAAACGGTCCTTTTGAAGGGCATAGATTCCTGCACGGAACCACAGGTGCTCTTAGATGAGCTCCGTCAAAAAGCGAGCGACGATCTCGACTTTATCGGGGTCAAGCCGTTCGCTACAGTCAGAGCCAGACGGGAGAAGCGGTCTTTGCCGTTCTTCCTAGTCCAGCTATCGCCCAGCAGCAAACTGGATAGGTTGAGAAGTATCTCCGTTCTCAACTACCAGGTTGTAACTTGGGATAAATTAAAGAGAGGCGGCGACATGCTTCAATGCAAGCGCTGCCAAAGGTTTGGCCACGCTGCAGCAAACTGCGAAATGCAGTCACGCTGCGTTAAGTGTGGTGAGGACCACATTAAGGGGGAGTGCAGGCTCGGTGAAGAACGGGTCGAAGACATGACCCAGCTTAAATGTGCACTTTGCGGAAAAGAGGGGCACCCTGCTAATTATCGGGGTTGCTCAGTTTTTCAGCAAATAAGAAATAACAAAGCGGCTAAGCAGACAGCGGTAGAGATACGCCCATCAACGCGTGCTCCTACAGCAACGCCCGTTAATCCCCAAATTTCCTACGCCCAAATGGCGGCAGGAAGGGGAAAACCGGCCCTAGTGCCAAAGGCGCCGGACGCTCAGGCCGAAATAAGAAGCATGTTGCTGGCAATTCAAAGCCAGTTAACAGGACTTCACAACCAGATAAAGGAGCAGGCGACTAGGGTAGACTATCTCTACTCTGTTTTGCCTAGCTTAACGCAAATTAGAGGTTAAAGGCGCGCTGTCGGAGAGGCCTCTTAGGATCCTTGCTGTGAATGTAAATTCACTGATAAGGACCGAACGTAGAGCTAATCTTTTCCAATTGTTGAAAGACCAAAGTCCAGATGTGTTTATGGCCAGCGAAACTAAGCTGCACCAGAAACATAAGTTGACTAACAACAATTACAATATCGTTAGAAGAGATCGACCCAACTCCACTCAAGGAGGGCGCGTCGCAATCTTCATACGAAAAGGCATTAATCATAAAGTTATATATAATAGTGATCTGCGCAGATTTCGGCTGTTAGAGGCGTGCATCGTATGCATTCCTCTCCAACAGGGGAAGCGAATGTATGTGATCGCGGCTTATGCACCGGCATCACCTCAGCCAACTGATTTTATGACAGAGTTTGAAAAACTTTTCGAATGTCTAAGCTTGGGCTTGGAAGAAAATTTCTCATGGCCGGTGATTTGAATGCCAAACACCTAGATTGGGGAAATCAAATTCAGAATCAAAGAGGTATTCATCTTTTCAATTGGATGAGTCGATACAACACTGAGTATGGTGTCGACCTGCTGGCTACGGATCGGCCATCGTTTCCAAGAAGCGGTGCCTATCTGGATCTATTGCTATTAGACGCAAGACTGACAATTACTGACACTGTGGGTCAAAGACCAAGAAACTGCTTACGAACGATCGAGTACGACAGTGATCACTGCGGACTCGCCGCCGTAATACAGCTTCCGAAAGAGCTGGTGGAGTTGGATGAGTATGTACCTGTGCATACTTACAATTACAGTAAGGTGCGCTGGCCACGCTTTACCAACGCCTTATCGAGCGAAATCAGTTCGAATAACTTATCCCCACCAAATGACAGGAATTTGACAAATAACGAAATAGACCAATACCTAGAACAAATGGATGAGACAATCAAACGAACAATGAACAGAACAATACCGAAATACAAGCAACGGGACGCAACCGACATGTATCGAAACGCAATCATTGACGCACTACACAGACAAAAAAGTGGACTGCTGACAAGACTAAAACTCTTGTACAGACGGTTTACTGACCCTCACCATCTGGAGATTAGGACACTGAAGTCGTCGATCAAAAACATCAACCAACTAATTAAAGAGAACTATCGGTTGTCAATTAATTTGTATTGGGACAACAAAATTCGGGCCGTTAATGCTAGCGACCCGAGCATGTTTCCGCAAATTAACAAGATATTTAGAAGGAATGATCAGAACGATCTTCCGTGTCTCAAGCTTCAGGGAACGACAGACAACAGAGACGTACTTCTGACAGCAGGAATTAATCCAGAGGACACCGTCTTGGACGATGACCTCTTTATTGTCGAAGATCCGCAGGAGAAAGTGGAGGCTGTGGGGGCTGCTTTCCAGCAAGTGTACAAGGTGAATGCGTGCATTCGCCCGAATCACGACCTGGAAAACAGAGCCTTGCTCCATCACTTCTACCTTCGGAATGACATCACGCAATGGCGATCAGAGAACTTTGGTTTCACCGGGTTCAATGAAGATCATTTGGCAAACGCCATAATCGCCGAGCGAAATGGGCCCAGTTCCCTGTTAATTACGAAGGTGGAGCTCCAGCTCATCTTCGATTCATTAAAGAAGAAGAAGTCAGCAGGAGTCGATGGCATATCCAACGTTGTACTTCGACATTTACCTCAAGAAGCAGTAGACATTTATACCACTCTGTTTAACAACGCTCTGAATAATGCATATTATCCAGTGCGTTGGAAGACAGCTGTGGTGCATCCTCTCCCGAAAAAGGGAAAGGACAACTCCAATCCGGCGAATCTCCGGTCGATAAGTCTTCTTCCGAGCATCAGCAAGGTATTCGAAAAAGTTATCAATAGAGCTCTGTCTAAGTGGGCAGAGGACAATAATATCATACCGGACAATCAGTTCGGTTTTAAGGCGGGACATGACACTATTCATGCAGCGTCGAAACTCGTTTCTGATGTCCAATGGAACAAATCTAAGAAGCAGTGTACGGGTGCCTGTCTGGTTGATTTGGAGAAGGCCTTCGACACCGTATGGTTAGAGGGTCTTTATCTAAAGCTGACCAGACTTGGCATTAGTAAACCACTATTATATATGCTTTATGATATGCTCAATGGCAGAAAGTTTGTTGTCAAGAGTGGCAATGTAACTTCTGCCACAACCTTTAATATTAAAAATGGTCTTCAGCAGGGAGCGGTCAACTCGCCGATTCTATTCAGCATTTACACCAGCGATCTGATAAGTAGTCTAACCCAGGCAATTGCGTATGCCGACGATCTAATTGCGTACAGAACAGCCCCGAAAGTCGAGGTCATCAGGATTCTTTTGCAGCGTGACTTCGAGAAGATTCAGCGGTATTGCGATGACTGGAAGTTGAAAATCAACTTTCAGAAATCAGAAACTATCTTGTTTAGGACTCCGTTACGTGGAGCCACAAGGGATACGAGAAAGAACTGGCGCAAGCTGGTGATCGTAGGGCCAAATGGACATCCACTGGCGAGTAAAAGTGTAGTGAAGTACCTTGGCATCTGGATGGATCAGTATTTGTATTTCGACAGACATATAAATGCTGCTCTGGCCAGGGCTAGGGGAGCCTTTGCCCTGACGAAACGGTTGTTTTATAGCAGCCGGCTTGACAGCAGGGTGAAGGTGATTTGCTACATGGCCCTTATCCAGCCGATGATTGCCTATGGATGCCCGGTTTGGTTCAACGTTGCCCCATCTCAAATGGAAAAGATTCGGGTGTTTGAGAGGCAGTGTCTTCGACGCTGCCTTGGATTGCACAGAACACCAGAGTCGGAGTACAAACACTACTATTCCAACCTGGCTCTATACAACGGGGCCAACATAAACAGGATAGATAATTTCTTGCTGAAGCTTATTCGAGGTCACATTGCAAGAGCGATGTCCTCGTCTAACAGCTTAATTTTCGGGGCTTACTACCCCAACAACGAATACTACGAGAGTGTGCGTCTAAGCGGCTTTATTCCGCCCGATGCATTCCTCCACCTAGACAGTCGAGGGCTGATCCAGGATAGAGCGGCGGTTCCGCTAATCTACCACGTCGGCCGTAGAACTGTAGATCGGCGGCTCCTTTACAGTCGAGACGTCCTCGCACAAGACGGAGCTGAGCACCTTCGGTTCAGTAGGACTGTGTCCGAACGGGACCGAAGAGATAGGGTAAGGCAGGAGAACCAGTTCTGGTGGTTGAAAAACGAAGATGAAGTTCCTTCAGACATTTAATAGTTGACCTTGCTATTTTCTCTTGTATGGCCGACTTACATAGGTTTAGGTAGTTAGTTTTAAGTAGGGACAGTCAGGGTGGCACCAAAAAAAAAAAAAAAAAAAAAAAAAAATATATAAAACATACAAAAACACCAAAAAAAATTATAAAATCAACAAAAATACAAAAAAATTATAAAAACCGGAAAATGCTTGCTGTGGCTGTTCTAGTTTGTAAGTAGCTTATAAGTAGGTTGTAATTAGTTTAAAATTAGTTGTAAGTAGTTTTAAGTAGTTTTAATTAGCTTTAATTTAGTTTTATGTAGTTTGTAAGTTTTATATAAAACCAAAAAATAAAAACATAGATACCGAGTTTTTTTGTGAAATTCTTCTCGGTAAAAAATAAAACCGACCTGGATTTAGTATTAAGATAGTTCTTAGGCCGAAAGGCATTAGCATTAAGTTATTCTAGTTTAACTTAGAGCGCCCGACTGGGGCCAGTAAGTTAGTTTTAAGATATTGATAAGTAGGCTAGTTTTTATGAATTTTTGTCTAGCTTTAAGATAGCTCTAAGATAATTGAAAAATAAAAATGAATTTACAAAAAAAAAAAAAAAAAAAAAAACAGCTAGGCAGCCCAGAAGATTTACGTTTGGAGTTTAAGAAATGCCAAAAACGTTTGCTATTGCATTTGAGTTCGTTTTCAATTGAAAGAATGTAGTTACGATGTAGAAATTTATTTAAATAGTCAAATTTTCGCTGACAATCTATATATTTGTTTCGTAAACTTAGATTTTCTTTATTATTTTTGTGTAATTTGTATGCTTTATTCTTTTGGTTTTTGAGATTAGTAAGTCTTCCATTATACCAGACAAGGTTAGAATTTGTTTTTAAATATTTCGTTGGTACATACTTTTCAACTGCATTATTTAAAGTTAGCATTTTTATAATCATAAATAATTGTATTTGATTCATTTTCATTTTTCAAATAACTATAAAAGATAAAATCACCTTCTAATGCCAGATGATGAATTGAATTTTCCACTAAAGGAAAAAAAGACTTTTCCACATAAATATGATATTCCTTGTCTACAAATATAAGATCTAGAATACGATTTAGATTATTTATTTGAAAATGAATTTGTATTAGATCATACTGACTTAAAAAATCAATGACTGTTATTTCAATTTCATTTGTTATATTGAACGGAATTAAATATTTATCCTCAGAGTCAAGACTCCAGTTTATATTTCCTAGGTTGAAATCTCCAGCAAAAATAACATGTTTTAAATTTAAATTATCCAAGATATTTTTAGAATTAAGCAAATGTAAGTTATAAAGCTCTAATGGACTCTTTGGAGGTATATAACTCGCTAAAACATACAATTCATTCTCGTTTATTAATTAAATTATTATATCATAAATACATGAAGATAAAGAAAGATATACAGAATCAAGTCTGGTTCTTAACCCACCTACGTTCTGATAATAATATGAAAGTTACTTCTTTATTTGAAAAATTTAGAGCTGAATTAAAAGATGATGATGATTCTCCAGCAGGTACATTAACAGCAGCATCAACAATATTATTTATTAAGTTGTAAGGATTTGAGAAGAGAGATTGTCGTTTTTTGGAAAGTTTATAAATTGTTTAACTTGAACTAAAAACGGCCATATAGACTTGTTATTCAACAAATCATTTAAGAGAGTTGAAGGCACGCTTAGTTTGAAGTTGACATGTTTAATTTCTGATTCTGGGATACTTTTTTTAATTAATTTGAAACACTTTAAAAGGCTTATTGGTATACCAGTTTTAGAGGAAACATAGTTAGTAACATCTTCACATTTTGTATTCTTATTGAATTTTGAAATATGTAGCCACTTAGAGGCGACAACAATATTTTGAGAAGAGTTCATATCAGATCCAATGATGGCACTAGGTTTATTTTTGTTCGGTTTATTTCTTAGAACTTTATGCCATTCCTGTTTATTATTGATAACATTCCTGCTTTCTTGTTCATCAACGTTGACTATAGCTTCGGTTTGTGGTAAGTCAGTGAGGGCCGAGACAGCGACAAAAGCAGGCTGAGAAGATAACGCATGCGCAGAAGAGTTCGCAATTGCATTAGATGATGATGAAGATGCGCTCTCAGCAGAGTTGCTATTGCTATCAGTAATTGTGGGTACATTATTCTGAGCATGGAGAGCCGTCAATTTGTCTATACTCGTTGACTCATCTAATCCAGTAGACAATGAAAGAGTGTTTTTTTTGTCAACAGCATTAACATCCAATGCTACATCTGCGTCGGTGGCGGCGGCGGTGGTGATGTCGGTGGCGATGGTGTTGTCAGTGGTGGCGATGGTGTCGCCAGTGGTGGTGGTGGCTGTGACGGTGGCGGTGGCGGTGGTGGCGGTGGTGGTGGTGGTGGTGTTGGGGGCGGTGGTGATGGCCATGACAGCAGTAACTTTCTCAGACTCAATGCTTATGATTTGTTTTGGTTGAGATTGTCCTACTGCATTTAACGATGCTAAATTTTCAGAGGCGATGGCGGGGATTTCATCTGATGGTACTGCAATTTGGTTTGTGTTGGAATCGTTTGGCGTTGGTTGAACAGGTGGGGAGACGGGGATTTCGGCGATTTTGTTAACGATGGTATCGTTTGGCGGTGGTTTTGCGGTAGGGAGGAGAGGATTTTGTCTATATGTTCGTCGGTTTGATTTATGTAGGCTTCCACTGCTGCGGTAGTGGCAACAGCACTCACAAACTCAGGGGTTTTATCATAATGATCTACATTTTTAGGTATTTGCGTTGATGGCCGAACGGATGGGGAGAGAGGGATTTTTTGTGATGATTTATTTAAACGATTATTTTTGTTCTGCACCACAAATGGAGAGCTTTTGTTGGTGCTTAATAGGAGTTTTTGGCGAGAATTTTTGGATGACGATTTCGAGGGTTCAATGACCTTTTCTACTCTCTGGGTAATCGTTGAGGGGCGTACATTACGATTTATATTAGATACATTTTGTTCTTTATTTATTAGATCAAGGTTGAGATTTAACATAAGATGAGAAAATTCATTTTTAATATCAGAGAAATCGTTGTCAAGCACTTTCATAATGTCGTTTAATTTGTTTAAACAGATTGAAATGGGCTTTGATTTGCACTGATCACATTTATAGAATATGTTTTTATATGATTTTATAATTAGTAGATCGGATTCTTTTATTTTAGCACAATTAATGTGAGTAAGAGCATTGCAAATATCACATTTAAGTGAGTTTTCTAATGGAACTGCGATTTTGCACTTTACACAATTGATCATAGTGAGATAATTTAAAGAGCGACTGACACAGGTGAAAGTTGGACTTCGAATGATGATGATGATGATGATTGGTGCGCCACCCTGTACATATCACAGAAAAATTTTAAAATGTTTGTTTTCTACTCACAAGTTTAAGTTAAGGTATCAAAGGGAAAGATAAAGTGGCGTTAAAAACAAAGATGGAATTATTTATAAATAAATTATAGCTGAACGCAGAGATTGTGTAAATTTCAGATCGAAAGTTTCTTTAGTGATATTTTACTTTAAGGATTTTTTCCTACATATACTATGATTGCACATGTGCTAGGTTATAAAGCAAAACGAAAAGAAAAACGGGCATACATACATAAATACAATGACTCATTATTATGAATCTATTTGGTTGTTTGCTTATTGCTTTAATATTTTAGATAAATCATTGACATACCATAATAGGTCAATGAGATAAATAAACCCTAATACGCAACCCAAAATACCATTTTGTGTTTTCGTTGCATATGTACACACCACACTTGTATGCGAGAAACCAAAACTTTTTGATTTTTGATATGATTCGGTATGATGGAGTGTGACAAGTGTGCACACAAGTAGTGTCGTGTGTATGGGCAGCTTAAAATTTTGATTTTTGATGAAATTGGTGATTTAATCTTAAAGATTTAGGTATTTTTGAACAATGAAAATGGGAAGAAATATATCAAATTTTGAGTGGGTAACATACCCAATCTTGAGTGGGTAGTGCTACCCACACTACCCATATTATCTGCCGGGCCTGTAATCTCTATTGAATTATATTCCACCCAAACCCCAAAAAAGAAATTTCTTGTTTTTAAATTTTGTATCATATTCTTGACTCACCCACGGGATCCCGAAGCATCCCAATTCAACCCAAAATTAGCCAAAAAAGTTTTCTACTTTTTTTTTAGTTTTTTTTCCCCATCCAACAAGAATCTACCCGGACATTTTATCTACTGCACTTTCTTGCTTGTCAAGCTGATCAAAAAATTGATTGGTAGGTATTTTGAATATCATGGTTCTGTATTGTAATTTTAATTAGCGAATTTTTTTTAACAATGAAGTTCACTTTTGGTTGAATGGATACGTCAATAAACAATACTGCCGTATTTAAAGTGACGATAATCTTCAAGTGTTACATCCACAAAAACCGACTGTTTGGTGTGCTTTATGGGTTGTTCAAATAATTGGTCCGTACTTCTTTAATCATATTTAAATTGTTATGCCAGAAGATTATCTTTCGAATAAAGTAAATTTCATGTCAATTTAAAAAAATGATCTTCGTTTTATTTCATTTCAAAGTTCTATACCTCTAAAAATAACACGAATCTTTTTCAGTACCGAAGTACATTATATTGATCAAAAAAATAACTAGGTACTTACACATTCTTCAAAGCTTGCAATGCGTTTTTAAAAACTGCATTTGGTCAAAGAACCACAATGATGGCTCACGGATGTCATAGATAAACAATATAAAGATGGGAATCCTCGGCTGTCAAACTGATTTGCCTACAAGCTCCGACCGTGGTGAATGTCATAAAGTTGCACAAAAACCTTTACCACACTAACACTAATGCAACTTACTGATTTTCACCACAAATCGTCGGTTTTTTTTAAATTTGTCAGTTATTTTAAAAATCTCGTGAGCCACAATGGATATGTCCATAAAGTATAAAAACAGGTGAAGTGAATTTTTAAGTGCTCACTTCCCTTTACATAATTTTATTTTAAAATTGCATTGGCTACCTTAATTCAAAACGTTCTAAGATAATAAAAAAACATATTGATAGTAATAAATAATTGAATAAATAAATGTATGTTCATTGAACCATAGTGGGGGGAAAATTTGTTTGTGAAATAAAAAATTTCATAGAAGATACATATGTTAGCATTTTTACATCGAACTCAAAACGCGGTTTTCGCGAAAATGTCGGCTTTGGAGAAAAACCTAATCGAAAACACAAGTTTTCACATACATTTTTTTGAGCTTCAGGTTTTCGAAAAACATAAGTTTTATATGAAATCAGACGAAAACTTGTTGGAATTCAGAGATGAACGAAACAAACGTACCTTTAAGAAAGTTCAGTGCCTAGTAAAATGTCAAAAAACTAACTGATTAGATGCTTTTATATGGATCATATTTATATAAAAATCACAATTTTACTTCCATAAAAGTGAAGAAAACAACAAAATGAAAAGAAAATTGTAAGTGGTTGGTGGAAGAAAAATTTTAATGTCAAACAAAAACGTATAGTGTAATGTTTGGTGTGAATGGTTTTCGAGTTTTGAAAAGTTTTCGCCGAAAACTGGTTTTGGGGTTTGCTGTGAAAATCCTATTATTAATTATTATTATTATAAAATATTATAATTTGTTTTTCTTGCTGGAATATTTCCAAAGATTTATGATCTCCGCAGAAACGAACTATCAAAATTAGTCTGGATAATAATAGCTACGTTTTTTGCATGTCCATATGGACTTTGGGGGAAAAAACGACATCGGGACATTTCAACATTTGCCTTGGTCTGACATTTAATTGTTGTTTGTTCAATGTTATTTTTTTTTTACTTATTTTTAGCACAAAGTGATATCCTTAAATTATTAACTTTGCGAAACTACGAAATTTCGATTTGGTTTGAATTTAATAAAATTAAATTTAAGATTTTTTTTCACTCATACATTGAACAAAAAAAAAAAAAGACTGGAAAACTATGCACCAAGCACCAAATTTGTTTTGTTCGCTTCCACCATTTTGTTTTTGCATACTCGTCCACTTACGAAAAAGCGGTCGGTGAGCACTGTCCCGTCTGACGGGAGAAGTTAACGAAAACTAAACGAAGAGTACCACTTCGCGCGTCATATGGATCACTTGTTTTCGCCCGGTTTCCAACGACCACTACCTTGGCTTCCGCCTATTCTAGTTCTACCTTTATTCTGAATTAATATTGTTGTTGTTGTATTTGACTAGTAAATTGCTTTGTTTTGTTGTCGTTTTTCTTGCGCAGACAGAATTATTTTGAGTTACAAAAAACACAACTAATACAATCATAATGAATTTTGTTTTTACTTAATTATGTAACTCGTTTAAAAAAATTGCACACTTTATCAAAATATGTTCAAATTTTACCAAATCAAATTTACCAATTCACCAAATCGGCGAATTAAAATTGGATTAACTTAGGTTAAATGATGGTAAAGTTCAAGTAAGTGATAGTGGAAAATCAGGGCCAGTTTGTTCACATTAGGTTAAATTTGAAGTAAGTAAGTCACAGAATCTGGGTAAATGCATATAACTTACCAATATTGGCCAGTTAGCGATTTATATAATTAACAACTAAATTTAATTGGAACGGCAAACCATTCGGCTACAATGCGTTTTAAAAAATTATATTTACCCTGAGGCCACACGAGCCAGTACTGGCTAGCCAGTCGCCATACACTCACACTTTTTTACCGACACATACAAGCATGAGCAACTGGCTCGTCAACTGGCTTGCTTTTTTCGTAGCCAGTTGGGAACCCAGTAGAGCAGCCAGTTACAGGGTTCGGCAGTTCTTTTTCGGAGTAGATTTGGAAAAAGGTCTTAAAACTAAAATTGACTCGAATTTTATTTCACAAAATATTAATAAAATAAGAATCGGGGAGTCAAAGTTTTATAAATTTGCTAATGCCCATTTTATTCACTCGTTTAATGCAATTGCATTTAAACTGCATTCCGGAGGTCAGTTTAAGTTATAAAATCCAGATAAATACTGAATTTTATATTATTTACTTTTCTTGACATTTTAATTTCAAGAAGTAATATCAAAGCTAAGGTTTTTCAACCTAGTTTAACCAAAAATTTGTTATAATTTTCATGCATTGTTTTGGAAAACGAATTGGCTTACTCAAGATTCACATGTCTCGCCGTGGTCGTCGATACGTAGTTCCCAGTATCATGGTCATTAAACTCGTCTCGCTATGTTCTCGCCATGCTCATTTACACGGGAATCTATGTCATGGCTTTCTCGCTATGGTCTCGCCATCACATTTACACGCTGTCCTTTGCATTGAGCATGTTTTGCCATCATTTCGCTTGGATCTCGCCATAGTCTCCCCAAAGTTTTTTTTTTAATTGAATTTTTCAAAGTGGTTAAAAGCTATAGGTCTCGTGTGGTGTGTTTTTGGGTCCTCTTACCATTCGAGAAGAGAACCAAAAAATTGCTGAATAAATTGATTAAGCGGTGAGAAGGCTTTCCCAAACCAAAGTGAATAAATTTTCTAGTGAATTCCCATCGCGTCAGTGTAGTTGCTCTCATTTAACGCCATGAAAGGAAATTCTGAGAAGTAAAATTTTAGTTTTCTTTCTGATGGTTTCGCGTTGGTTTGGGAGAGCTTTTACAGAAACAAGTAAAGGCTCTCCAGAACCAACGCAAAACATTCGTAACGTTCTGTTCTTTTGCTAGTTTTGTCGCATAGCATTAGTGTGTTTTTAGTTCATTTAATTTTGAAATAATGGAATATCATAGTACATTGACCTATTATATAGTATGTCAATGTCATAGTACTTCTATTTTTTTCACTGAAATCGGAGTAGATTTATTCCATTTAGATTAACATCCGAACCCTGGCCAGTAAAGAAGCCAGTACAGCATGTCACCTACGTCACAGCCAATACACGAATAGGAACTTGACAGTCAATGTGTGTAACCAATTTGTTAGCCAGTACTGGCTCGTGTGGCCTCAGGGTTAGGTAAATATATTGATGGTGCAGTCGTACCTTTTAATAATATTCCATTAAAAAAATTGTGTTTGCACCCTCAAAACAAGAAATTTTAGAACACATCCCCTGAGGTGAATTCAGAAATGTCACGAGGTTTTTTTTGTTGAATTCAATGAAAAGTCGCTGCCGGAAATTTTTGAAAAAAAAAAATTAAAAATATGACTCAAATTTTCTATCAAAATTATTTGTTGTTACTATTTAATAAAAACGAAAACATTTAGAACAATTAATAAAACAACGATGCAGAGTGGCAGACGCATTAAAAAAAAAATAGGTATATCAAAAGAGTTTGGAAAAAAATTTGTCTGTCAAAACAAATCAAATTCACTGCGTTAAGTTGTTGTTGCAATTCACATCTATTCATTGACACGGAGTCAGATTACAAAAACAACAATGTAAACAAATGGGTATTGGAGGGTGAAACGTACGAAGATTTCCCATCTTTACATTGTTTATCTATGACGGATGTCATCTATGCCAGCTCCACTTTTTTTGCTTTCTTCAATGTCTCTTAGTTCGCGTATGAACTGATTTCGCATGGTGTGTATTTTGCGCTTTATGGCATCAATTGATATATTTGGAGCCAACTGCTTCAGTAACTCCTGAATTAAATTAAGGGAATCAGCTTTTGCAACTCTGTTTATATATTTTGCATGTGTTGTCACATACAAATTTGGAAGTGATTCGTATTCACTTATTAGAACTAATGTAAGTTCTCTGCTCCAATTGAATTGATCAGGACTGCCTTGAGACATTTTATATATTTCCCACAACAAAAATGAAAGAAATTTATTTAAATTAACTTAAATATTATTGACATAGAATTTATTCGAACAACGAATATTTGAATTCAAATGAAAGTGATATGACAGGACAATAGTAAAAAAAATTTTGAAAGACGAACGAGCGAAAAGAGAAACGTCAAAAATGAGTCGCCGAAACTTGGCCCACGACTCACAGGGCAGCTGGTCTTCCATTTCATTTTCTTCTTCTTTGTCGCACTCATTAAGTTCGAAAAGAGTCATGACTCTAAAGTCGTCGTGTAATAGCAGACTTAATAATGACTGTGACTGTGACTGGACTGTGAGCGCCATCTAAAGTAAGTAAAGTATTTTATCTGGTTGCGAATTGCAATTTTTTTCACTGATTTATTATTTTTGGACATTGATTTGCGTTTTTTGTTGTTTTGCTGGTTTGTGGATGACTAAGCATTGGAAGTTTTGAGAATATATCCTTTCAGGAATTTGAATTTGAATTTTTTTTTGCAAGTTTTTACTTCTCCAGTAGTTTTTTTGGTTTCTACAGGGCTTTATATCTTGTCTTGAGTTTTGCGTAAGGATGATCTGCGGGACTTTCTCTTGGGTAGGCATGAGCAGAGGGCGTCGAGTCTCACTACACGAAGAACTTAGTGTAATTAACGAGCATTCCGAAGCTCGTTTCGAGTAGTTTTATAGGAAATTTAGAGATATAATCAATCTTTTCAATCTGGAAAATCTTTCAGTTTTTTAGAGTATTTAAATTCAGAGATTTTGAGTTAAAGCTCGAACATAGGCAACAAAAATAATTCAACGGGCAACCATAACAGATTTCAAGATGGATTGCCAAACAAAGCAGCTAACAAAATGCTCAAAGGGCAGATCCTACAGAACAATTAGCTGCAAGAATACAGAAAAGCATGATTGATAACAAGTGTAGCAGCAGCTTTATAGAATAGGATATAGATATAAGTGATGGTTGTCATCTTATTTTCTATCAAACAAATTAATATTGGCTGTTTTGAAACATAATTTCAATATATGCAATGTGCAAACAAAATACTGTAGCATATCAATTTTCTTGTAGTAGCTTATTTTTTTTGTTGTTTGTTTTGTGATTTTATTTTTTGTAGTTTCTAGAAAATTTATTTAGTTCGTTTAGTTTAGTTATTTGAGTTCGAAGGAGACAAAACCTATAAAAAATAAATATATAAATTTGAATAAATAAGTATATTTAAGTTGTGAAAACTGATTCATTGTGCAAGAGATTTAAACAAGAATGAAACAAAACATATATTGAAATATAAAAGACCTGAGGTAAAAACAAGCTTTGTGCTTTATAGTTACCTAAAAGATAAAACAGTTTTTTTTATAGTGGGTCGATATAATTTTTGTCGAATAGAATAAAGATTTCCAATTTCCATCTCGAATTTTCCTGGGGATAGCTACAGCAAAAAGCAGAGCAGAAAAATCCATCAGCAACAAAACAAAAGATTTGGAAAAGAATTTTATCGACAACTTTAATTCAAGAGTTAATTTTTCAAGCCAAAGCCAGGATAAATTCAAGGTACCAATGTTAAAATTTACTACATTTGGGGGCTAGAGAAAATCCTACCACAAAAATAAAATAACTTCGAGAAGTTTTATTTTAAAAACTTAAAAGATGAAAATAAAACGTATCGAATATAGGCTGCAGATAGAAATTTGCCGCTTGCTGATTATTATTTGTTATCTATTCGATATTAAGTGTTCTATAATATTTTTTTTAAATAATTCTTTTTTGTTTCTTATCATAATCTTAAATTAAGAAATTCATTTGGATTTCTGTGTGTTAATTTAATCTTCAGTTCAATTTATCGTTCCTAATTTTTTTTATATCTTCTTAACTCTCACTTTCTTTCAAAATATTAAACAAATTATCTTCTAGTTTAGCATATATATTCCTAGATATAAAATTCATTTCCACTTTTTATGAATTACAGAGTTGTAATCCTGGGGGGTTAGGTTGCGCAGCTTTATCTTGATAGGAAATTTTATCCTAGATTTTAATTAAATTTCTTTTAATTATCAAATACATAAATTCCATATTTGTATATATAGTCGTAATAGTTGATCATTTTTTTTTTGTGTATTCTTTTGCTTTTAATTTTTAGTCCATAAGTAATTTTCTTATTGTTTCATGATATGAAATTAAAATACCTCTTTGTTAATTGCAAATTCACGTTTGATTTAATCATGAAGATTTTATTGACAAGAATGGAATAAGTTTTTAGTAAAAGGTGAGATATGTGGTGTACATAGAAAATGGTGAGATTCATTTATACAGGGTTATCTGCAGAAAATATAGGGAACGCAGATAACATGGTGTGGCATCATGACGATAATGCCATAATGAGGAGGGACTCCCACATAAAAGCAACAACATCTATGCTTTTGAAATGTAGGAAAGTTTAGGTAGAGTTTTAATAGAAATTCCAATGGATAAGGTTCTGTTATAAATTTCTTTAGGTCAAACCAATATATTATCAATTTTACTAATAATTATTTTTCATTAACATTTTTTTTATTTAATTTTCAATTTCTCTTTTCGGTAATATTAAATTTTTGAACAAATTTGATTGTTTGGTAGATTATTTTAATTTTTTGTTTTTTTGTACGGCATGATCTTTAATTGATTTGTAAAGAGTAGCAGCAAGATCCCCGTCCATTACGGCGAGCTTAGCCGAGCTTACGCCAGCGTGCCAGCTGCTTTCACATGCTCATTACACAAGGTCAGACTGTTCCAGCAGATAGACGTTTTTATGGTTAATGTAATTAAGTAGTTGGAAAATCTGAATATTCCTGCACGCTTACCAAACACGTCGGTTAGTGATAATCCTATAGTTACTGATACCAGCGGTAGACCCAGTGACACTTTTCCACTGATTCCGAGGCCCAGACGTTCCCCTAGTCCTTCGATGCTTAGCGCATCTGAAACTTATAGGCTAGAAGGTGGAATATTAAATACAATGGAACCGATAACGTTGGCGATTTCCTTTTCAAGGTAGATTTAATGCAATCTTCGTCATCTTATACCGATGAACAGATTACCGCATCAGTTTCCGAGCAATACGTGACTGAATTATATGAGTTTGGCATTACCGCTCACGTTTCGAGCAATCTAATATACCAAAATTTGAAGTGGTACTCATTCATTCGATCACTGATGTAACAAGGGACGATAGGAATAGCGGGAGGCTCGTTCCTCAAGGAACAAACCCGACCACCCACAGAAACAATAAAGGACAACCAAACCAACTCCGTCAGTGAAAATGTTCCAATTAAGATCCTGGAACGAACCGAGCCTCTCGGCTCTCAAATATCTGACAAAAGTTTTATCTTGGATGGCAAACGGATCACTCATATCCCTTAACTGTCTAAGCATTCTCCTGCACTGCAATCTTAATGAGTTTTTTTTAGTAAAAACATAAATATAATTATTTAATTTTATAAAAATGTAATTTAATTCTTACCTTTCATTTCTAGATGAGACTTTTTCTAAAAGATGCATCAAAATCATATTCAACTCCATTTTGATTTATTTTTTTTTTATATTTTTGAGTGACAGAATGTAATTTTAGTGGATTATGAACTGCAAAAGAGCACATCACAATTTTGAAGTTTTTATGAGGGTCACAAGTTGAGGTTTTTGCAGAGTAAGAAAAAAGTCATAATATCAACTTCACCTCGAGATATGAGGTTATTGTGACTTGTGAGGTGTTAGTGAGGTTTCCAGAATAGGGCTGTAAAAATACTTATAAATGTTGCCTCTCCTTAAAATTGTGATATTTAGTGTTTTCTTGTGATAATCTATCCAATGAAGATATCCGCGTTTCCAAATTCCTGATGTAAAAAGTGCAATTCGGTAAAAAAATACCCGATTTTTGGAATTTTAAACATTTTTCAATTGCATAGAGGGGGGTTCCTCACCTTAAGATTTGGAAAATGTTCTATTGAGATACCTACCTACCCCTAAAATAAAAACAACTTCGAAATCGGAATATTGTCAAGGAAAGTTGCCCCGAAACATTATGTATTTTATTAGATTATAACACAAACTACCAACTTACGTTCCAAGTTGACTTTTGAGGCGAATCCAGCCTATTGGGTTGAATCCTCTGCATTCATAGACATAAAATCTCACTACTAAATTAAAAAAAAAAATTAAAACAAAACAAAACGAAAGATTAATACTGAATCTACTTGTATGGCATTTTGGGACAATCGAAGAGCGATTCCTGATGCAATTTCAAAAGCAAATTGCATGTTCTTGCCTTTGGTTAGGCTTCAAAGAGAGTTTGTTTCCTTCCATATAATTGATCTGAAATGAGTTGCTTAATTCAAGAGTAAATTTAAAGGAGAATTTGAAAATACAATTTACCTGTTCATAACTGCATGGAACTTAGGGCGATTATTTTCGCTTTAGGACTTATTAATTACCTTTTTGATTCTTCAATTTTGATCTAACAATTAGGCAAATAAATTTATTTGGTTCAACTTATTTTATACTGAATATAATTGAAAAAGGCAGGATTCTTAAGGGATAAAAATAGAAACTCGGCTCAAGCTCAGATAAATACATTTGTGTTCAAGAAATTTCTTTGGCAGAATTCACTTACCTTCTACTCCCATTTGCTCTGCTATCTCCTCCCATACATTATTTTTCCTGGTGCCTGGTGTCAACAACGGCGTTTACTTGTTGTTGGTAGGTAGGATATTGCACTAAGTGGCAACTGAACTGAACGGAACTTCACCTAGCGACAAAAATTGCCCAGATTGTCAACTTTGCCGCTTAGTTTCGCGTCGTGAAGTTCAGTTGCCGCTTAGTGCGATGTTGCTCATACAAATTATAATTTGCAGTGTCATGAAGTTCTGTTGCCATGCAGTTCCGCTGTAGTGCAGTTCCGTCAAGTGCGGTCTTACCTTCAATCCTATCTTTTTTCTCAAGTTTTACAAAAGTAAAAGTTAGAGCGTCCCTAAAGGTCTAACTACATTCAATTCACTTTTGTCTCTATTTTTTACTTTTGTAGAAAAGTGAAACACAAACACATCTAAATAAACAAATCGAAAGCTGATTCAGAGATGTCACTCTGTTACGAAAGCCGTTGCTTCAAGTTTCGGATTCATAAAAAAAAAGAAAACAAATCTACGCATACAAATAATAGCGAATTCAGATTCTAATGAATCCAAATATAAACACTAGACTCAATTCGTATCTAACCTTCAGTTGTAAAGATACACTATAATAACAACTTAATTATCAGAAAATACATACAAATCTCTACCTACCTAGCTTCGAAAATACTAATAAAACAAAGACGAAATACAATGCTAGATACATACGTTGAGCATATACACACTGCTATATATAAATATAACCTGCTGCATATGCACACCCAAAACTTAAAAGGACAACATATTAGGCGCTTTTCTTTTTTTATTTCGGAGTAGAGTCCGAACTTTCAAACAAATAATAGTTTCTTTTATAGCTCTGAGCGTTCAAAGCTAAAAATTCGTGTTTCTTTTTTCGGTCTGAGTGTGTTCTGAGTTTGTTCAGAGCGCGCTCTATGAGCTCAAAATAAGATGACTGAGCAGACAGATTTAATGCTGAACACAATCATTTGACAGCTAGTGTTTTGTTCAGGTGTGTTTCCAAAATAATTCAGAGAGCTCAGAGTACGCTTGGTTCAGACCAGAGGATGTTCAGAACATGCTCGACATGCTCGGACTCTGTTCAGAGCTCTATTCTGAATTAAAAAAGAAAAACGACTATTATCTGTACACAATCGAACCCCGATTCAATTGGGTACAAAAAATTCAATGACCCAACTAATATAAAAAAAAAATATACGTCCAGAGGCCCATAAAGGCACTGTCATTCGGGTTTGCTATGGGAACACTAGATGGATTTATAATTTCATACTAGGCTCAACCATACATTCAGAAAAAGGAATAGATAGTATGCGAACAAAAAAAACTCAAACTGAAGTCATTGCACCGACTCTGACTGAATCCAAACTCATGGGAAGAAGCTAATCTTTCGTACGTTCCATCCTCCAACACCCATTTGTTTACATTTTTGTATTTGTAATTTGATGATGAAATGAATACATGTGAATTGCAACAACGTAAGGCGGTGAGATTTATTTGTTTTGACAGCTCAGCTTTATTTTCTTTGAAAATTGGAAATTAGTTTTGAGAATTTTACTTCGGCTAATAACAAAAACATCGATGTGAAATTGTTTAATTAATTTAATGTACACAAACAATTGTAATTGATAGTTAATATTCATCCACAATTATAACAAAATACAAAAAATGAATCCATAAAATGTCTTTAATCACTCAGATTTCCATTCATCTTCAATACATCTTGCATATTATACAGGGTAACCCTTTCTTCATCTTCAAAATAGTTAAGAAAAATAAGAAATTCAAAATTAGTTTTTCTTCAATTTGTTGTTTACACTCCGCTAAGCTCTCAATTTCCACTTTATAAGTATTAAAGTAGATTTTAGGTGGGTTTTATTATCTTCTGTCTGGATTCGGGTATTGAACTGGATTTAACTTTAGTACAAAAAAGAAATAATGAGTTTTCAAAATCGTTTTTGTAGCACGTGTTAAAAAATTAATCCAGCCCTTTTTTGGAGATAATAAAACAGCAATAACAGTTTTTTTTTTAAACTTCATGGCATCTAAGCATTTGGTTTTGAGTGTTTAATTGGAAAATCGAATACTTATTACTGAATTTATACCTCATAATTATAAAAGAAATGAAATAGTTTTAACAAATACTGTTCGATAGCTCGATAAATGAAAAAAAATAGAAAAAAAATTATTTAAATGAAAAGCGCAAGAAAATTGATATATAAAAATAAGTTAATTTATTTAATAATGAATAGAAAATTATGGAAAAGCGATCTTTACTCGAGGCGGTATGCTGCAAAAGTGAGCGATAGGTAGAGAGATAATTTGACATTTGACAAAGTATATATTTATCATAAATAAACAATGTAAAGATGGGAAACTTTCGTACGTTTCACCCTCCAAAACCCATTTGTTTACATTGTTGTTTTTGTAATCCGACTCCGTGTCGATGAATAGATGTGAATTGCAACAACGACTTAACGCGGTGAATTTGATTTGTTTCGACAGACCAATTTTTTTCCACTCTTGATATCATGTTTTTTTTATTTTAGTGCGTCTGCCACTCTGCATCGTTGTCTTATTTATCGTTTTATATTTATTATTATTTTTTCGTTTTTTATTAAATAATAACAACAAATATTTAGTTGTGCCAGAAATTTTAAGTAATATTTTACAATTAGTATCAAAAATTTCCGGCAACCAAATTTCCATTGAATTCAAGAATTCATGAACTTCGTGACATTTCTGAATTCACCTCAGGGGATGTGTTCTAAAAATTCTTGTTTTGAGGGTGCAAACACACTTTTTTTAATGGAATATTATTGAAAGGTACGACTGCACCATCAATATGTTTACATAAATATATTTTTTTAAAACGCATTGTAGCCGAATTGTTTGCCGTTCCAATTAAATTGAGTTGTTAATTATAGAAATCGCTAATTGGCCAATATTGGTAAGTTAGATACATTTAACCAGATTCTGTGACTTACTTACTTCAAATTTAATCTAATGTGAACAAACTGGCCCTGATTCTCCACTATCACTTACTTGGCCTTAAAGATCATTTAACCTAAGTTCATCCAATTTTAACTCACCGATTTGGTAAATTAAAATTAATGAACCATTGATTGAAATTTGAACATATTTTGATAAAATGTGCAATTTTTGTTTACCTAGTTACATAATTAAGGCTCTCCCAAACCAACGCGAATGCGGAGCAACGACGATTTTTTGTTGTTGTTTAGAGCTATGTATTTGTCATATTTTTTCTGTTGTGCGAATCACTCCGCATTCGCGTTGGTTTGGGAGAACCTTTAAGCAAAAAGAAAATTAAATACATATGATAGCATAAGTTGTGTTTTTTGTAACTCAAAATAATACTGTCTAAAAAACAAGACAACAAAACAAAGCAATTTACTAGTCAAATACAACAACAACAATAATAATTCAGAATTAAGGTAGAACTAGAATAGGTGGAAGCCAACGTAGTGGTCGTAGGAAACCGGGCGAAAGTAATCCATATGACGCGCACATAATTGCGAAGTGGTATTCTTCGTTTAGTTTTCGTTTACTTCTCCCGTCAGACGGGAGAGTGCTCACCATGGTGGAAGCGAACTAAAAGAATTTGGTGCTTGGTGCATAGTTTTCCAGTCTTTTTTTTTTTTGTTCAATGTATGAGTGAAACAAAATCTTAAATCACTGTGCTGTTAATAAGTAAAAAAAATTACATTGAACAAATAATAATTAAATGTTAAATGTTTGTTGGTTATATAAAATAGCAAACCAAGGCAAATGTTGAAATGTCCCGATGTCGTTTTTTTCCCCAAAGTGCATATGGACATGCAAAAAACGTAGCTATTAATATCCAGACTAATTTTGATAGTTCGTTTCTGTGAAGATCATAAATCTGTGGAAGTATTCCAGTAAAAAATACAAATTTACGGAATAATAGGATTTTCACAACAAACCCCAAAACCAGTTTTCGGCAAAAACTTTTCAAAAACTCAAAAACCATTCATACCAAACATTACACTATACGTTTTCGTTTGACATTAAAGTTTTTCTTTCACAAACCACTTACAATAAGTAAGTAAAATGATGATTATTTAAAGAAATATGATCCATATAAAAGCATCCAATCAGTTTGTTTTTTGACATTTTACTAGGCACTGAACTTTTTAAAAGGTATGTTTGTTTTGTTCATCTCTGAATTCCAACAAGTTTTCGACTGGTTTTATATAAAACTTGTGTTTTACGAAAACCTGAAGCTCAAAAAAATGTATGTGAAACCTTGTGTCTTCGATTAGGTTTTTCTCCAATGCCGATATTTTCTCGAAAACCGCGTTTTGAGTTCGGTGTAAAAAGGCTAACATATGTACTATGAAATTTCATATTTCACAAACAAATTTCCTCCCACTATGGTTCAATTAACATGCATTTATTTATTCAATTATTTATTACTACCAATATGTCTTTTATTATCTTAGAACGCTTTGAATTTAGGTAGCCAATGCAATTTTAAAATAAAATTATATAAAGGGAAGTGAGCACTTAAAAATTCACTTCACCTGCTTTTATACTTTATGAACATGTCCATTGGGTTTTTAAAATAACTGACAAATTTAAAAAAAAACCGACGATTTGTGGTGAAAATCATTAAGTTGCATTAGTGTTAGTGTGGTAAAGGTTACTAGTGCAACTTTATGACATTCACCACGGTCGGAGCTTGTAGGCAAATCAGTTTGACAGCCGAGGATTCCCATCTTTATATTATTTATTTATGATATTTATGATATCAGGAACAAAATGAAAAAAGAAGTATAAGAGTATTGCCAGTTAGGTAAGATTCTAGATAAAAGATAATTCGGATAAATATTGTAATAGATCTTAAACATACCGCCGGGGAAGAACTACTGTTCTTATATAAAGATACAATTCATAGTTAAAATGAAATAATTGAAATAAAATATTTAAGATTATGTTGATATATGAGCATTTCCTCTCATATAATACATGACGAATCAATATTGAAATTGGAACAGGATTTCTAGCGCCTGATACTCGCTTAAGTTGTAGAAGAGAATATGTTGTTGTTGAGATACTTTTATGATAGTTAAAGATGGATTGAGTTTGAAGATATTATGTTGTTGTTGTTTACGTTGAAATTTCATTGTCGAATGATGAAGTTGGTGTGTTGACATCGGGAAGTAGACATAACTTTGTTATGGGACGTTTGAACTGTTTCCCATTTGCATACACAGTAACGACTCTGCATATGTCATCGGAACCTGGATGCACTTCGACCACTCTAGCCAGTGGCCACTTTGCAGGAGAATATCTTTCATCCATGATGACAACAATATCGTTGATTTGGAAATTCCGTTTTGATTTTGTCCACTTTGGACGTTGTTGTAGGCGTGACAAATACTCCTTCTGCCATCTATCCCAAAAATGTTGGAACATCTGTTGAATATGTTGCCATCTATTCAGTCGATGGGTTTTGATGTCCAATAATGATGGTTCAGAAATTATGTTCGTGGGTTCTCCTATGAGAAAATGAGCAGGAGTAAGCACGTTTAAGTCTGTTGGATCATCGGTAAGTGGGCACAAAGGTCTGGAATTTAGAGAAGACTCAATTTGAACTAAAAGAGTATACATTTCTTCATACGTATGAATTTTATTTAAAAGAATGCGTTTTAGATGGTACTTAACTGATTTGACTCCTGCCTCCCATAACCCACCAAAGTGTGGTGAGGCAGGAGGAATGAAGCTCCAAGAGGTACCTTCGTTTTCCATTTGGGCACGGACATCAGGCGAAAGAAGTTCAAGAAATTGGCGATTCATCCCTATGAGTTCCTTGTTGGCTCCCACGAAGTTGGTCCCATTATCACTATACAAGTGACTGCAGGCTCCTCTTCTTGCAGTGAACCGTCGGAACGCAGCCAAAAATCCGTCCGAAGTCATATCTGAGACTAGCTCAATATGAATAGCTTTCGTCACTAAGCAGATGAATATAGAGATGAAACCCTTGTAGGTCTTCGGCGATCTCCCTTTCGAAAATTTAAGGTCAAAAGGACCAGCATAGTCCACGCCACTGTGTCTAAATGCTCTGTTTTCATTTACTCTTGCTTTAGGAAGTGAGCCCATTAATTGCGAAGTACGTTTTTTATTAATACGAGTACAGAGTACACACTTATGAAATTCTACTCTTGCAATATTTCTTAAATTTGTTATCCAATATTTTGTTCGGATATAGGACATGATTAATTGAGGTCCACCATGTAGAGTTTTTGAGTGTGCATCGGCAACTAAAAGTTTGGACAAGTTACAAGAACCAGAAAGAATAAGAGGATATTTCGAATCTTCGTCTATATTTGCAAAACGAAGACGACCACCAACGCGAAGTTGGTTGTTTTTATCGATAAATGGAGGTAAACCGAGAATTTTACTTTTAGGAGAAATTTCTTTTTTAGATTTAAGACATTTAATTTCGTGTGGAAATGATAAAGATTGTGAAAGTGTAATAAGATGCATCATTGTTTTTCGCATTTCATTAGCTTTTAAGTAACCACTAAAAATTTTTTTTCTATCGGGGCGAAGTCTTAAAATATGAGATGTTACTCGAATTAAGCGATTAAGTGAACTGAATCTACTCAATAGATTTGTAGAAAAACTGATTAATACATTAGAACATATAAATATCTTCATTCTTTGCTCTAGATCAGTATGAAATTGAGGTGTATCTTGACATGGCCACTCGGATTTAGGGCGACAAAGCCATTGAGGACTATTCCACCAAAGTAAATGGTTTTCCAAGTCTTGCGGTTGCACTCCTCGTGAAGCGCAATCAGCTGGATTGTTTTCAGAGATAACATGAAACCATTGATTAACATTTGTTGTTTCTTGTATTTCGCTTACACGGTTGGCGACGAAAGTCTTCCAACGAATAGGTAGCGCATGAATCCAGCCTAGGACGATAGTTGAATCAGTCCAAAAGTATGATTTTAACTTAGAAATGTCAATTTGAGTAGCAGATAAGAACTTTTTATAGAGTTTCGCCAACAAAACTGAACCACACAACTCGAGTCGTGGTAATGAAAATTGTTTGATGGGTGCAACTTTCGTTTTTGCAGTGATGATATTGGCAAAAATCTGACCGTCATGCCTTTTAGTTCTGCAATACAGAACTGCAGAGTATGCATGGTTAGAGGCATCAGAAAAGCCATGAATTTCAATAGAAGAAGAATTGGTAGTACCTAGCCATCTAGGTATTTTAATTGATTGTAAGTATGTTAGATTGTTTCTATAATGTTCCCAATCGGAACTTAATGTAGGAGGAAGTGGGTCATCCCATCCAATACCTTCTAACCAAAGTTGTTGAAAGTATATTTTGGCTAGAATAATATTTGGTGCTAACAACCCAAGTGGATCGAAAAGTTTCGATGCGTCGGAAAGTAATGTTCTTTTTGTATAAATATTACATGTTGGAAGCGATACTTTGAAGAAAAAGTAATCATATTTTGGATTCCAAAATAAACCCAAAGCCTTAACTGCTGGGTCCGAATCATCAGAATCGAATGAAAACTCGCAATCCTCTGGTTGTAAATCAGAGAGGAGTTCTGGACAATTTGAGGTCCATTTTCTAAGCTTAAATCCTCCGGAACTGAGAAGCTAATTAAGCTCTTTTTGAATGATTTTAGCTGACTTAATATCATCAGCACCAGATATAATATCATCAACATAGATGTCTTTTTTGAGAATCTCAGCTCCTTGAGGAAACTTGGTTGCTTCATCATTGGCTAATTGTTGAAGAACTCGAATTGAAAGATATGGGGCACATGTGGTACCATAAGTAACGGTTTGTAATTCATATAGTTGTAATGGACTAGTGACATCTGAACGCCATAAAATCCTCTGAAACTTTGTTTCTTCCGGATGCACAATGATTTGTCGGAACATTTTTTCAATGTCCGATGTAAACACGAAGAGAAATGTAAACCATTTCAAAATCACTGAAGATAAATCATTTTGTAATGAAGGTCCGGGGAGAAGCTCTTGATTAAGAGATGTTGATTTGAGTGGTTTCGAAGATCCATCGAAAACAACTCTTAATTTGGTAGTTGAACTACCTTCTTTCCATATTCCATGATGTGGTAATATAAAACTATTTTCAGAAGGAAGAAGATCATGTAAATTGCATTTCAAGCTCATAGGATTAAGGCTTATATATTCAGTTATGAATTTGGAATATTCATCTTTGAGAATTTGATTATTTGGAAATACTTTTTGTTCTAAGTGTGTAAAACGTTTCTGAGCATTAAGCAAAGAATTTTGAAAAAAAGGATAGTCTTCGTTGAGGACTTTGGATTTGAATGGAAGTTTCACTATGTATCTCCCAGTAGAGTCACGCGAAATTGTATTTTGGAAGTACTCTTCACAAGCTGTTTCTTCCGGAGTAGAAATTCTGAAAACGGAAACTTCTTCGAGTTCCCAGAACTTTCGCAGTGAATTGTCAATTGCATTGACTTGTGTATGAAAAGAACTTGTATTTTGGATAGAAATATTGTTATCTGTATTAATTGGACCAGATAATATCCAACCCAATTCTGTTCGCTGGGCCAAAGGTCCGTGTTTGGGTCTTAAAATATCGTCAAGGATAATTTCGTGGAAAATATCTGCACCTATGAGAATGTCAATCATTCTAGGCTCAGAAAAGGATGGATCAGCAAGAGTAATATTATCAAATTCTCTTGGTAAATTAGAGGCAATCGGATATGTATTGACATAGTCACTGATGGATGACATTACTAGAGCTTTTACTAGTATTTCGAAATTTGTATTTGTGCAAGATTTTAAAAGAAACTCTACAAAACTATTGCAGACTGTTAAAATTGAAGAACCTATCCTACTGACTATGCAGTTAAATGGATTCTTTTAAAGCTTTAGGCGTTGAACGCATCTTTCCGTTACAAATAAAGTTTGAGAGCCTTGATCTATAAGAGCTCCAAGAATATGATCACCAGAAGAAGTAGAAACTTTGACTTTTGTTGTAGCGAGAAGGATTTGTGGAACAACAATGGTAGTGGAATCAATGCATAGTAATGATTGTGTTAACGGTTTAGATGAAATATTATTGGAAGTACTTTGTACATTGGAAAAGTTTTTATTTTCAATATGCATCAGTATGCAGAGTATGGTGACGTTCATTACATATGCGACAATTGTATTTAATCTTACACTGAGAAACAGCATGTCCTTGAACAAGGCAGTTAAGACAAAGATTATTGTTTTTAGCAAAATCAATTTTCTTGTCAGATGAAAAGCCCTTGAACTGTGGACAAAGATATAAATAATGTGAATCTTAACAGCAGATACATGATGACATTTTTAAATTGTTACGCTTTGCAGTGTGTAGAGATCTAGAATACACTTGAGTTTTGCCTAAAATTGGAATTTTTTCCTTTCTATGCAAAGAAACCTTGTTCTCTACAGCTTCCAAGGATCGAAAAGAATCTTCAAGGAATGTAAAAAAATCTTCGAGTTTTGGTAACTCATTTGTTTTAGTTTTGGCACTAGAGTTTTTCTGTACCAGAAAGTTTTCCCAATTTCGCCGAGAAGTTTTATCTAACTTTTGGGATATGAGAAAAATTATGAAGAGATCCCAGGAATCGATAGGAACGCCCAAATTACTAATTGAATCTAAGCACTCTTTCGTTGTATACAAAAGTTTGTGAATTGAAGAAGCTGATTCTTTTTGCATGTCTGGTTGTTCACAAAGATTTTTAAGATAAGAATCGATAGTAAAACGCTTGTTATCGTAACGATCACAAAGAGTCTTCCAAGCAGTTGCATTGTTTACATTTGTGCACTTTATCGATCGAATTAGTGATTCAGCATCACCGGTTAAACACTTTTTTAGAAAATATAGCTTTTGAGCATTTGAAATATTATTTTTAATATGAATCATACTGGTGTATAAATCATGAAAAGTTGACCAGTTTTCGTATGTTCCATCGAACTCTGGAAGTTTTACTTTAGGAAGATGAATGTCACTTTCTTCACGGAAACTATGTTCAAAAATAGTTCTATTAACTGGACTGGGATTTGCTTCCTTCGAAGTAGATGCTTCAATAAGAAGAATTTTATCTAATATATCACCTTTTGTGTCAAGAAATTTTTGTTCAAACTTTTCATATTCAGATTCTGAAAAGTAACTAAAATCAGCCTTAGATTTTTTGACACCTTTAAGAAGACCAAAAATCTTTAAATGATTATTTTTATATGCTATCATATAAGCTTCACACTGCTCTAATCTACTACGTAAGTATCCTAGTTTTAAAAGACTGTCCGCACTGGATTCGGTGAAACTAGTTTGAAAACCATTGAAATCGTTATCACATAAACGTTGTTCTTCAATTGCGGCTTTAATTTGTTCCATATTTGGATAATTTTAACTAAGTACCAATGTATTTAAATAAACGTATGAACGGAACAGCCTTATCGTTTATGGAGCATTGAATGATTCAATACGAGCGAAGGTAGCAAACCAAAATAAAAGTAACGATTAAAGGTAGTTAGCCAAAGAAAAAATATAACTTGAAAAAGTTAATAAAAAAGAAAAATTAATCAATAAATGAAAGAAAATTAATTTAGCCCAAGCTTAAGTAAAAGAAACTAATGAAATTGTTTCAGCGAAGGTAGCAAACCAAAATAAAATCAATTAGTCGTATTATATTTAAAATATAAAAACACGAGATAAATAATTATATTCGAAATGAATAAATCAATTAAATTATTTTATTGGAAAAGAAAAAAAAATAATTATTCAATTCGTATTGAATTTGAAAGAAAAAAAGAAGGTTTGTACTAAAAGTACTGGACAAGAAAAAAATTATATTCACCCGACAGCACTGTATTTTGTGAGCAATTTGTCATAAAAAAAAATTAATGACCAAATAAGGTGATGCGCTATGCACTGAGAAAAAACCTCCTTTATATTTTTACAGATTGTGTGCAATATGAAAATCACAAAAGATAATCTTTTTAATGAGTTATCATTAATTGAAATCAAACATTTAATTGAAATTAAATATGAACACGCTTTGAAATAAGCATAAAAATAGTACCGCTTGTAGAAACTGTACCAAAATGCACCGTTCTTTCATGACGTAAAACTTATAAAGTTAAATGTACGGTTAATTAAATTAACATCACGCAATCACAAACTGTTAGTCACAAACACAACCAATTAATTGATTAAATTATAATTTTTTTGTTTTTCATCCATGTAATGTCGTATTGATGCAATTTAATTAATCGTAGTACAATGCACTTTATGTATATGTATGAAGGTTTTTTTGCTTAAAGAATGGTGAGTATGTAAGAAAGGCTGTTAAAGAATTTTGGATTAGAATTATTTATATTGTTAAAAAAAATTAACAAAACTTAAATTGAATTAATTTAATTTAATTAATTTTCAACAAACCAAATTATTACCAATACCGCACGCGGAATTATTACCCGTGTACTTGTGTACTGAACTGTGCAAAAGGCAACGAAAAGTAAAAAACTGTAAGAAAAAAAAAAATATATTTACGCGGAAACTAATTTGAAATAAAAAATGAAAAAAAAAAACTATTGTAAAATAGTTGAAATGATTGATATAAAGAGAAAGTTGCTTAAAAATGACCTTTCAAAGTTTTTTTCAATTAAAGATGAATTTTTAATCGGTGGGGATTTTAATTGCCGTCATAGGGACTGGGGTTGCCAAAGGGCTAATGCCTGGGGCAATATACTATCCAATCTCTCTTTGACATTTCCTGTATGCATTTTGTTTCCATCAAGTCCAACGTATTTTCCTGCCGGCTCTCGTGGCTCTCCATCCATCCTTGATTTGTTTGTTACTAATGTTTCGTCGCAAATAACTCCTCCTTTATCTGTAAATGCCCTTAGTTCTGATATGATATATACCTGTTTCTTGTAGTCTTTTGTGGTCAGGGATAGAAAAAGTGCAATATGTTCAAAATCTTAAACGTGCAAATTGGTCGTCATTCCAATCAAGAATAAAAACTAAACTTCAAAGTAGTTCTCGAGATTTAGAAAGTATTTCTAGAAAAGCTGATATTGACTCAGTTGTGATCAAATTTTCAGAAACAGTTTTAGATTGTGTGGAAGAATGTGTTCCTAAAATGAAAGTAAGAAATCGCTCTAGTAAGCTTCCATCAGATATTCTGGAGCTCATTAAAATAAGAAATGTCCATAGGAGAAACTGGCAGCGTTATCATCAGCGTTTCTCCCAAAACATGGTTTCATATTTCAATAAAATTATTTCTTCTAAAATTTCTAATCTACGAAATGAAGAATGGAATGGAAAACTGAATAGCCTTGAGACAAATGCCAAACCTTTTTGGAATATTGTGAAGTTGACAAAAAACAAAGGAAAACATATGCCTTTCTTAAAGACGTCTACAAACACCTTATACACGGATGTTGAAAAGGCTACAGAACTAGGTAATGTCTTTTTAAATAACCATCGAGTCTCACAAAATTTAGGTGAAAGCTCAACGAACTCCCAAGTTCAAGCGACTATTAAAGAATTTAACAATTCTTCTTTCATTATACCTAATGATTTCCTTGTAAGACATAAAGAAATAAAAAATATTGTTAGCACTTTGAAGGTCAGAAAAACAGGTGGCCTCGATAAAGTTAAAAACACGTATCTAAAAAATTTACCGACATTAGGTATCTCTTATCTAACTTTCATAATCAATGCTTGTTTAAAGCTTCAATACTTTCCATATTCTTGGAAAGAAGCGAAAGTTATACCAATACCTAAAGCTGGTAAGCCATTAGAAAATCCTGGAAGTTATAGACCAATTAGCCTTTTAAGCAGCGTAAGCAAAATATTAGAAAAAGTTCTGAAAGATAAAATCTCAAAAATTCTCTCTGAAAAAGATATTCTGCCCGACGAACAGTTTGGTTTTAGAAGATCGCATAATACCTCTCAACAAGTGAAGAGAATTTGTAACTTTGTAAAAAGAAATCGTTCACAAGATAAGTCAAGTGGAATGTTAATATTGGATATTGAAAAAGCATTCGATTCAGTGTGGCATGATGGAATGGTTTTCAAATTATTGCGTTTCAATTTTCCGTCTCATTTGTGCAAAATTGTCCAAAGTTTTCTGTCTGATCGATGTTTTAAGGTTCATGTTAATTGTGGTGTCTCCAATTTGAATCGTTTTGATTACGGTGTGCCCCAAGGCTCTGTTCTTGGGCCAATCTTGTATAATATTTACACGTCAGATTTCCCACATTTATCGGAGTGTGAGTCAGCTATTTTTGCTGATGATACAGCAATACTTTCATCTCATAAATTCAGTCTCGAAATTGAGACGAATCTTAAAAATGCGATAAAAGTATTGGAAACCTATTACAATAGATTTAAAATTAAGTTAAACTTGGAAAAAATACAAGCTATCTTTTTCTCTAGAAAAAGGAAAGCTTGTTATCTTCCAAGCAACCAGCTTCAAGTAAATGGAATAGACATACATTGGGAAAAATCAGTTAGGTACCTTGGTATACACCTTGAATCCAAACAAACATTTCAAGAGCATACTAGCAAAACTTTGAAAAAAATAAGCATTGCAATAAAAATGCTATATCCGCTAATTCACCGGAAGTCCCAACTTTCAAATGAAAATAAAATTATGTTGCATAAAGTAATCTTTCAGTCAATACTTTTGTATGGTTGTCCTGTGTGGGGAAGTTGCGCAAAATGCCATCTTAAGAAATTACAAACTTCTCAAAATAAGTTATTAAAAATGATGTTGAATCTTCCATGGCACTATTCAACAACAGACCTTCATAGAAGAGCGGGTGTTGAATTGATTCACGAAAGAATTGAAAAACTTACTGAGCGTTTTCTAATAAGTTGAAGTTTTGCTGAGAATCGCCTCATTAACGAAATTTGTATGTAACTTATACTATTTTCTGGTTGTTTATTTATTTTTGTTTCTTTATGTTTTTTGTTTATTTATTTTTTTTTTATGTGTTTATGTATTTATTTATTTTTTCTTTTATTAGTTTATTTATTTAATTGTTCATTTACTTTATTATTTATTTATTTATTTTTGTAATTTGTTAATTAATAATAATTGATTCATTTATTTGTTTGTTTTTTTTTTTTTTTTGTTATTTCATAATTTACAAAAACACATTTATTTATTTATTTATTTCCTTGTTAATTTATTTAATTGGTTTACTTGTTCATTTATTTTTGTACTTATTTATTTATTCATTTATTTATTTATTTTTTACTTATTTACTTATTTATTTATTTATTTATTTATTTATTTATTTATTAATTAATTAATTAATGAATTTATTTATTTATTTATTATATATTATACCTGGGTATAACCTACAAACTCTCCACCATCTAGTCAATTTTTAGTTCTTAAGATCCAATTTTAGTAAAAAGAAACAAAAATATAATTTGAAAAAATCTAAAAAATCTAATAAAAAAAGAAAAAAATATTTGAGTTATGTGTATTTTGCCTTTCACATATTTATAATTTCTTTCTTTTTTTTTTTATATAATTTAAATTGAAGGTTTTTTTTTCGTATTTCCTTCAAATGTTTATAATATATCATAAAAAATATACTTTATTAAATATAAGATAATGTTTCAGTAGAAAGATATAAAATATCAAATTTCTGTTTGTAAAATGTGCGGTGACAAAACTTTTTGAAAAAATTTATTACGAAATAAAGAATAACAAGTGCAAGTGATTGAAATTTGAATGCGGATCTGAAGGACCAAAATGTTCGATAGCTCGATAAATGAAAAAAAATAGAAAAAAATTATTTAAATGAAAAGCGCAAAAAATTGATATATAAAAATAAGTTAATTTATTTAATAATGAATAGAAAATTATGGAAAAGCGATCTTTACTCGAGGCGGTATGCTGCAAAAGTGAGCGATAGGTAGAGAGATAATTTGACATTTGACAAAGTTTATATTTATGATATCAGGAACAAAATGAAAAAAGAAGTATAAAAGTATTGCCAGTTAGGTAAGATTCTAGATAAAAGATAATTCGGATAAATATTGTAATAGATCTTAAACAAATACACTAACTTTTTTTGAAGTTTTAAGTTAGATAATTATTTAAAAAAAGAAAATGGTTATGAAACAACTTAATTAGAAAAATTGATTAGAGAATGGTTTTTAAGAAATTATAGCATGACCTTGTAGCTGTTGTCGTATTTATAGTTATTTTTATTTTTTAAATAAATGTCGTAAGATTCAAAAAAGTTAATTAAACAAAAATAAAGTGCATTACAAGTTGCAGGTTTGTGGTGCCGTTGAATTTTTATTTATTTTCTTAAGAAAGTCATTACTCTTATCTAAAAGCGGATAAATAATCTCCCTTCCATACGACTTTTTTTTTTAAATATTATTTCATAAATTATCCTGCATGAAATCATAGAGTACCTATATTATCTAGAGAACCGACTTCAGGGCTTTTTCTCTTTCACCCTACAAGCTGCACTGATTGGATTTCCTCCACATAGCTGAGCATGTGTTAGCTGCCCAATGCATTTTAAATGGAACCACACCAATACAATGATAACTTATCGGATTTTGGCTCAGTTTTGCTCACTTTTCCTCAACTGAAATTCCGATATTCAAAATAGGAATCAGTTAAATTCAAAAACTGAAAAAGAAAATAATATAGAAGAAAAACATTTTTTTCTAACACTTTATGAACGAAAACTATATTAAATATCTCTTTTTATAGCTTTCGGCACACAAATAAAGTAATATTTATGATTAGTTTTGTTAAAAGTAGAGAAAATTTACCTTAAAAGTGGATGCACACCCTTGAAGTTCTATGCGTACGTGCCCTTATCTTGTTCCTCAAGAGAAAACCCACTGAGCAAACAATGGTTGACATTTTTGACATTTGTTTTAAGTTTCGGCAGATGACAAGTGACAATATTGACAGATGAAATTAAGAACTAGAAATAAAAACAAAAACATATAATGTTGTTTATTAATAATTTTTGGCAAGTTTAATTTTGAAAACAAAAAATCATCCAAACAAAAGTACCAGGTACTAACATTTGATTGGTTTTTATTGACTCATGTGAATGTTATATTTTTTAATATTACTTTTTACCTTGACTGTTTGTAGATGATATCATCGAAGATAATCAAAAGCGAACCCACGTCCAAGGAGATCAAACAGGAACCCAACATTCACCGAATGCACCTTAAGAAACCTCTAATCCAATCGATTAGAGGGTATCCGAGCATGTACCAGCGACTGCAGCTTAGTATGCCTCATCAACATTCACCGCATCTCGCACAGAATTAGGAGCCTAGAAGGCAGAAGATGAAAAATATTTTTATCGCAGCCGACATATTCTAATTGAAATTTACTCTTTTCAGATATTACATCTTCTGGAGCATAGACGCAACAATTTTCTGTAGCAAATGTCTGGGTCAAATCAACAGCCTCGCGGCTCACAAATGAAGACCGAAGATCTATCATTGTCGGCATAACAACAACAATAGTTTAGTCACCAGCAATCGCAGCAAATGCAGACTGAGCAGCAGGCACAACAACAAGCGAGCAACAAGCATAATAACAAGCTCAACAGCAAGCCCAACAACAGGCCCAACAACAAGCTCAGCAACAACAATGGCAACAGCAACAACATCAACAGCAATAGCAGCAACAACAAAAGCAGCAGTGTGGCTGGTATACCTGCCACAGTAGCAGTGGTAATCCAGACGATAGTCGAAGTCCACCACCTCAAAGACATGTGCATACACACCATCATACGCACGTTGGACTTGGCTATGTTATGTATCCGGCACCCTATGGAATCAAGTGAAGATAAGTTAGTAGAATTACACTAACCCAAATCCAATCAATATCATTGATTGTTTTCAGAAGAGAAGAAAAAAGTTATTTAACAAATGTTCGGTAAAGTTTCTTGTAGTTTTTTCACTTTGAAAAATAATATTTGTTAAATTATTTTACAAAACCAATCAAACATTTTTATCGTAGCCAACATATTCTAATTGAAACTTATTCTTTTCAGAAATTACATCTTCTCAGGGCAGAGGCGCAATAATTTTCTGCCGCAAGTACAGTCTGGCTCACATCAACAGCCTCCCGGCTCACAAATAAAGCCCGAGGATCTACCAATGTCAACACAACAACAACAACAACTTAGTCACCAGCAATCGCAGCAAATGCGAGCTCAACAGGAAGCGCACCAACAAGCTCAACAGGAAGCCCGACAACAAAAAAAAAAAGACGAAAAGGATGTGAAAATAAACCCGGAGGGCAACCTCATCTTACATTAGTCCGAGTCTTTTTGGTTTCGATGCCAGTCACCCGCTTCTGGGCAAACAAAAGCAGCAGGGACCCGGCGATGTGGCTGGTATACCTGGTAGTGGCAGTGATAATCCAGCCGATAGTCCAAGTCCGCCCAAGGACATGTGCACACACACCATCATACGCACGTTGGACTTGGATATCCTATGTATTTGGCACCCTATGGAAGAGCTTTAGCCTTAAATTGCTTCAATTTAAAACATAAACTTGCTCGATCCCAAAGAAAAATAAAAAGAATATATTAGTCATGTATGTATGTATGTATGTTTCATTTTTAATTTATATTTTTGTTTTCAATTAATCAGTGATTTGATATCTGCGTTTTAACGTCCACTTTGTATCGAGCTAGAGTCTTAATGTGTGAAACAATTTTCTTCAAATTCAGAGCATGATTTTTTAAAGAACATATTCATACCTAAATATTCCAAATTTGAAAAAAAATCGGTCTACCCGTTTAAGCTTGGAGTATGGAGTTATTAAGGGTATTTATACAACAGCGTAAACTCATCGTAAATGTTGTAAAGTTCGTTATTTCTGTCACAATTTGTATGAAAAATTTGACAGATTTACGAAGTTTACAACTTTACTACGTTTACGACGACTTTACGCTGTTGTATATTATGTTTCTACGAAATACCACTGATATGTAGTAAATAGTTTAAATCACCTTTTATGAGATTATTGTTTTTGGGTATCTCACTTTGAGGATAAATGTTGATGATAGGTTGATCTTTGTAAGTAAAGTACAGTAATTCCTTTAGCGTTACCCAGGATGTACCACAAGAAGGTAAAATTGAATTCCATTCCGCGTAGCAGTCAAATATTTATTTTACGGTACAAAATATGAATGTTTGTTCGTTCTTTTTTGTTTATGATCTAAGTAGGTATACATACTTTGGACATTACAATTGCATTATATATATGTACTTAAGAGACAAACATATAATGTATGTATACATTAAGAAATTATATAAATTTGTTACAGTGGTACACCAGTACCTAGGTAATGTAGATTTCTAATAATGTCTTACATTTTCATGTCTCAACATTTTTAATGTGCATCTTTGGGCCATGTATACACATTCATACATTCATATTCATATATTTTATATCAAACTAATTATAAACAATCACCCTCCAATATAGATAAGTAACACAGGCGAAGTACGTGGGATAAATACTAAGGGAGAAAAATATTAATGTGGTAAAATTTTACATAGAACTTATTCAAACGGCCGGCAGTGTATATACAGCGTTGAAAAGGTAGGTGAAAAGTTATTTAGGTCTTGAAAAAGATGCCACATAAAGACAATCCTCAGCAAAATTAAAGGTTCTTATTCCTTCTCTTTTTTATAATATTTTTTAGAGCTTTGTAAAGAGCTGGTATCTTTGTAACGAGTGGTCATATTGAGTTGAAACGAGAAGAAATCAGAACTTTTGTTTTTTTTTTCAAAGTTGCTTTTATAGCCTTTAGTCCTACAAATTGGCGTCTCCTCAGGCTTACTTACTTGGACTCATCAACGACATACGCAATTTGTACTAAGTTCAGTTTAACTTACATTATGTCTTTTACAAAAATCCACTGTTAACTAACTATATCCAACAACATTTGAATGTCTAATCACTAAGCTGAAAATTTTTTTGCCCGGGGCCAGACGTTAGGCTTACAGCCAACTTTGCCAACTCAAAGCCTTTTATTAATGACATCAATGGCCGTTATTTGATGGCTAGGCTGCGGGACAACAAACTGTACGATAGTGTCCGTCTGTGCCTCGCATTTTTACACGACAAGCCCGATTCAGTTTGCATCGATGGTAGAACTAAAACCAACGTCACAGTTTCTATTCTAAAAGAAGGCCTCCCAACAGATCCCTCTACTCTCTATAAAATTTTTACCCGCTTTCATGAAAGCTTCAACATATCTCCCTCTACAGTCTCGAAGGATCTTGCTACATACGCTTCACATGTTAGCTCAAAACGTTTTTCATCGTCAAAACGTTCGGAAAAACCTCCTTTTTAACATTAGTCCTGTTTTACAGCCTGCGACTATTGATTTAGCCCGAACAACTTTGTCCCTTTACTATCAGAACGTTAGAGGTTTGCGTACCAAAACTTCTACTGTGTTTCTTAACTCTCAAAAATGACCTTTTGAAATTTTTGCCTTAACTGAAACAAACTTGTGCCCCAATATTCTAGACTGTGAGTTATTTTCTTCCGATTATGTTGTATTTCGTGCAGATGGTCAAAGCTATGATAATGCTCCTTCCGGGCGCGGTGTTCTTTTGGCTGCACACAATCGTCTAAATGCTTCTTTAGTTGGAACCTCTAATTCACCGCTCTATGAATACATATGCATAAAAATGTCCATCTCAAACAGATGTTTCTACATTCTCTGTTGTTATATTCGTCCCTCACAACCCATTCTGGCATATAAATTAATAATTGATTCTTTTGATATCCTGATTGAGGCTGCGGCTTCAAGCGATGATTTTATCATCGTCGGTGATTTTAATTTACCCGATTTACTTTGGATTCCATCAGAGGACGAATCATTCTTTGTTCCCGGCAATTACACTTCTGAAAAAGAATCTCTTTTTGTCGATCGTCTCTTTGAATCTGGCCTATTTCAAATAAGTGGAATCTCTAACAACCTTGGACGGTTGCTCGACCTCATCTTTTCATCAGGTCCTTGAAATTCAGTCGTCACTGAAAGCTCCCATCTTCTTTCCAACCTAGGCCTCTACCACCCTCCTCTTTCTCTTCTTTTCACATATGATCAAGGAATTCCTACAGTTGATTCGGAATTATCCTACTATTTTAACTTTCGTAAAGCTGACTACAATCGACTTAATATCCTTTTAAACAATATTGATTACAACCTTTTTATAAATCCTTATACTCCCATTGACATTGCTCTTACTTTTTTCTATACTGTTGTGTTCGATTGCCTTATTCAATGTGTCCCTTACTTGCCCCAAAAAAATTGTTTATCATCTCCTCCCTGGTACACGAAAGAGTTGCGAACTCTTCGTAATCTTAGAAATAAACTATGGAATAATTACTTGAAATCTCGGACTCCCTTTGATTTTTCAGTCTACCAACAAGCTTCCGTCGATTTTTCTTCCCTTTGCGAATCACTATACCATGATTATCTTGCCAAAATGCAGACAAGCCTCATTTCTGAACCTAAGCGGTTCTACCAATTTATAAATATCAAGAGAAAATCGGATGGCTTACCTTCCTCTTTTAATTTTCGTGACTCATCATCTGCTGATCCCCAAGTAATAGTTAACCTCTTTGCCAATTTTTTCGGGCAGTCTTACGGTGATGATACAAATGTGCCTGACCTTGAATATTTTAGCTTCCTATCGAACAATCCTCAAACGTCACTTGTTTCTGTCGATATAAGTCTAAGTTCGGTCTGCGAAAAGATCAATTTATTGAAAGACGATTTTTCTCCTGGTCCTGACGGTATCCCTGCCATTTTTCTCAAGAAATGTGTTAATGTGCTTTCTGAACCCCTTTCATTTCTTTTCCGCATCTCGCTTTCGCAAGCAGTGTTTCCTACTTTATGGAAAAACTCGTTCATATTCCCAATTCATAAGAAAGGTAGTAGAAACGACATCTCAAACTATCGTCCGATAGCTAAACTCTCATCAATACCCAAGCTGTTTGAAAGCATTGTTTACGACTCTCTTTACTTTCATTGTAAATCAATAGTTTCTCCTCTTCAGCATGGTTTTTTAAAGGGTAGGTCCACGACCACTAATCTGGCTCAATTTGTTTCCATGACCCTTTGTGCTTTGGAAAAAGGCTTTGATGTTGATGTTGTCACCACTGACTTCAGTAAGGCATTCGATAAAATATCTCACCAAATTAATCACATTAAGTTGAAAGCCTTTGGTTTCCCTTCATATTTTATTTTATGGGTTAAATCCTACTTAGAGAACCGGCTTTATAGGGTAATTTCAGATGCTCCGAGTCTGAACCTATCTATGCCACCTCAGGCGTTCCCCAGGGAAGCCATCTTGGTCCACTACTTTTTGTCCTTGCTATTAATGATGTTGAAAGCATAACTTCTTACTCTGACCTTTCTATTTATGCCGACGATATAAAAATTATAAAAGTGATTTATAACTCTAACGATTCTTTCCTGCTCCAAAAAGACTTAAATTCCTTTCTTACTTGGTGTGAAAAAAATTTCTTTGAACTCAATGTGAGTAAATGTCAATCCATGAACTTTTCTAGAAAACGCCTCCCCCTACCCGCCCGAACTTATTACTTTCGCAGTGAACCTGTTCCCGTAGTTTCTTCTATCCGAGATCTTGGCATAATTTGTGATAAGGAACTCAATTTCCGTATGCACATTGACCATATTATTGCAAAAGCGAATTCTAGCTTCGGTTTTATAAAGCGGTGGTCGAAAGAATTCTAGAACCCTTACGTCACCAAGTCACTCTTCACCACGTATGTAAGACCCATTCTTGAATACGCCAGCCAGGTTTGGTCACCTTACCAATCTACACACTCACATAGAATAGAATGTGTACAGCGAAGGTTCCTCCGTTTCGCTTTACGTAATCTCCCCTGGTCTGATCCCCATATGTTACCACCCTATGAAGATCGGTTGTAATTAATTGACCTACACACTCTTGCCAAACGCCGTGCTGTTGCCGACATTCTATTTGTCCACCAACTAATTACTGGTGCCATCGATTCTCCGGCACTTCTTCAACTCATCCTAATTAATACCAACCCACGTAACTTTCGATCCATCCCATTCTTCCGCCTGCCTACCCACCGCACAAATTATGGCCATAACAATCCAGTCATCAGAATGCTTCGCCTAGCCAACAGTGTACAGGATATTTTTGATTTTAACCTTAGTTCATCCTCCCTTAGAAGAATTCTTTATTCCAATTACCCTTAAACCCTCTTTTATAAACAATAATTTAAGCTAGATTTATCAGATTAATTTATTTAATTCAACTATCTAAATATTGTTATTTATTATTTTATATTAAGATTTTTTTATTTCTTTTTTTGTTATATATTTTTTTTATGTTAATCGACTTGAATTAAGCCAATAATAATAATAGTTTCTATATGAAGGTTCTTTTATAATACAAATTCTACATATGTATGTATATACTGCTGAAATAAATCAGCCAAGTAGGAGACTTAGCAATAAGGATTGGACTTGTTGAATTGAAGATTTGTTTGCAAATAATTTCTAGAATTTCTTAGAATTTACAATTTATTGATTTGCCCAATCAAAATTTGAAGATAATCGCTTCCGTGGTTTGAGCTACACATTGAAGTGCAGATAGACAGACCGAACACCAACAGAGAGAATTGTGCCACCCACTTTCTTGGTGTTCTCTATCATCGTACTGACATGTTTGATTTTACCTCAAATTGTTTTTCAACGATCCAAAACTTGCCCTTTATTACTTATGTATATATATCTCAAGTAAAAAGATTTTTTAGTTATCAGAAAAGTTTTTTGAATTTTATTAAAACTTCTTAAGCAAACAGATAAAAGCATCTAATAAATAAATTGTAAATTTGGATATAAAATTAAAGACAACAATAAACAATAATTCAGCAGCAACATATTCATATCATTTGTTGATGGCAACTTTAAGTTTTTCATCGTATTCCTATGAAACTTTCCCTTCATGGTACGTATTTAATTTCTATATCGAAAAAAGACAATAAAAAACATGAAAAATAATAAATAAGAATTGGAAAATTTACTTTAAATAAAAAGTAGCATCAAATTGAATTGTAGGTCATATTGAGAACAAAATGCTATGCGAAAATGTATTTATATGCAAAAAATAGGGCTTATTATAAACAAGCAAATTTTTTTTAATTTGATAAATTGATTTGATATTTAAGACAATATAAAGACGTTCACTAGTGTCTTTCTTTATCAAAATAGAAGACTAACAAAAAGAAAAAACTACAAAACACACATAGCATCGTTTTCAATATAATGAAAGCCACTTTTACAAACGCTTTCGAGTCCTTAAACCTTACATTTTTTTTATAAGCTTATACAACTCATAGGGAATTCTTACCGTATGTTGGTGTATGTATTCAGTTATGTGCAATTTGGTTGTAATGCGCATTGGTCTTTGATGTTGAAGAATTTTCTTAACAACTTCTTGGTCATCGGAGCAAGTTGCAATAATATTGTCAGGTATTGAAACAGCGTACTCAATATCAGAAAACTCCGAAGATGTAATGGAGATGTTGCTTCCAACGGAGCTTACGGATGCTTTACGTTTAAAGTCTGAAAAAAGGCGAATTTATAAGATTTATTTATAAACAAAGATCGCTTTTGGGTTACTTCCTACACTTTGTGTTCAATGCCAGTTGTATTCTCATAGGCAGGACTGCCAGTAATGAAAAAGCTATCTTTTTCGGTCTCCGAATAAGAAGGCTTATGTAAGTCAGCTTGAGCCGAAACATGAAAGACTTATTGGTACTCGTAGCCATCGACACAATCGTAACTAAATGCTGTCTGTCCAGCAGCTTCTTCTTTACGTTTAATTTTAAGAAATTTTCCCACGACATGCTCATCACTTGTTTCTAATCGGTTACGTATATTTCTTAGGACCTGACCCATCTTCGTTAGGTTTAAATCTTGTTGTAAGATTTATAAGTTGTATTTTGTTTTTTCTGCGAGTTTATTTTACGAGGAGGTTTCTCTTCGTGGACATTAAATATTGGAAATAGCTGTTTACATTGACGAATTTTCTCTTGCCTTGGCGGAGATTGGACTGTTAGTGAAAAGTCAAATTCAGTTTGGGAACTCTTTGATGTTTTAGCCGGAGTATTTGAAAAATAGCTACTTGGTGGTGATTGAAGACTAAAACGCTTCAGGTAAATGAGTTTTCCTGTACTGCATTGCTGCTTTCGGTTGATTTTTCTCTTTCCAAGCTTTCAATATCACTTAGTGAAGGGCAAGAAGGTATTTGTTTTGCGCTTTTGTGTCATTTTTGGGACAGGAATTCCCTTCTGATGCAAAAAATCATCGAGAATTTTTTCGGCATCTCGTTTTGAAGACGCTGAACTTATAGAAGCTTCCAACGGTGCTCACGGATGCTTTATGGTTAGTCTGAAAAAAGGAGAATTTATAAGATTTAAAGATGTCATAATTATCATAACTTACCAGTTAAGAATGACGTCCTATCGTGATCTGTTCTGTGGTGAGTAGATACATCAGGACCACCACCCACCACAGAGGCCAGTATGACTTATTTGACATGGTCGTGGCGTTGGAAGAGGTAGGCTTGGTGCCCGATCTGCTGCAGCTAGTGCTTGAAAAATCTCCTCGACTGCTACTACTAAACATTGGGTTGCTATAATAAATTTAATGAAATATTAGTTACGTAGATTTGACAAAATATTTAAATAAGTATGATATGAGTATTTATTTATTGCTTTAACAGTTTATTTAGTGCAAATATTTATGTAATGTATTTTGGTATGAGTCGATTAATAGTAAGATGCACAGATTTGAATAATCACAACCAAAAATATAAAACCCATAAAAAGAAAAGTTTTTAAAAATCTAAAAAAAATTTGGGTTGTTTCGTGGTGCAACAATTAGAGTTCTCGTAATCCTGAAGCTCGTAATTAAAACGACCGATTTGGCCCTGCACCAACTTGGTGTGAGACGGTGCTTTGGTATTGTGTGGAAGGTTTTGATTGCTTCCTTGCAATTGAACCACCTAAGTGGACACTTGGCACACAGGCTTATTATCTGAAAAAATTAATTTGATTTTGTGTTATCATTGTGTGCTATTTCGTAGTAGCTTACACGCGAGTTAAAACACAAACTCCGCGCACAAATTCAAAAGAAATATGCAAAAGTGCATTTAGTTTTTTACGTCATATTGTTTTGTGCGATTTAAAACAAATATATTTCACAGAATAGTTGCACAATAAGCAATATTAGTTTGAGAACACCGAAGTAAACAAACAAAAATCAAGTCGACTAACACATCAAGTTTCACTTGATCAGTCGACTTTTGGCACTTGAGATTTAAGGTATTTATTATTGTTGTACACTTTTAATTAATTATTACTAATATTTTACTTATACAAAATATAATTTTCCTTAAATACCGAGTTTTTGTTGGAAGAATTCAATATTATAAATTCCACCCAACACAAATTAGAACCGAGATCTGTCATTTTGACATTTAATAATTTAACAAAAAAACAAAACGTCACTTTGAGCTACTAACCCCATTTTTTATTTTTATCCACAATTCACACGTATTCACCGACACGGAATTTGAGAGAGTTTTCTCTTGGTGTGCTCAAATAAAATTTGCGGGTGTCTTAGGCAGGAGGGGTACGAGTCGGTTCTCTAGATAATATAGGTACTCTATGCATGAAATAGGGAACATCCTGTATTTGGTTTTGTTTTGACATCTAATTGACAGACCGAGGTGAATAATTCTGACCACGGGATGTGTTCAACAAATAGAAACCCAACTAAGGCCAGGTTCACATTATGTGTGTATTATTTATTTTTTAAAATGTGTTTATTTATTAAAGATAAAAATGTGTAATTTTTTTTTTATTTCCAATTTTGATTGGTTTCCATGATGGTTTCCTTGGGATTGTTTGACGGCGAAGTCTCGAGCAAAGATGGTAATAGCCTGCATTGCACCGGAGTTATGTACAGAAATAAATAATGTTGAACCAGAACTTTTCATGGTTATTCATTGTACATACTTATTTTTTTGATTTATATCTGAAAAAGATGGTTTCTGAGTCAATATCGACGATGTTTAATTAAATCATTATCTTTTTACCGTGGATGATTAGGTTACTGGTGGGGCAGCTACATATTTATTGTTAGTGGCACGAATAAACAGATTCGCCGATGTCTATTTCAATTTTAATTGTTTTTCTATTATTTTAAAATTTATAACCAGTGACAATATTGACATTAACATTTAAATGAAAAACAAAATCAACATTGTTGTCAAACGAAATGAGGTAATTTAATGAAAACACTTTCTGTAATTTGCGAAACTATTATTATTATTAGTATTGAAAACACTTTTTCTGTAATTTGCAAAATTACCTCATTTGGGCTCTGATGAAAACGTTTAAATATGCATTATATTAATATTATTACTATTAATAACCTTTTGATTAAGAACTATAAGGCTCATTGAATTGTCTCCTATGAGACAAAAAGCTTGCATTAATTAGAAAAAACTTTGTTCAAGAAAAATGTAAAATAATTGGCTATAACGAACGCATATTGTTAAATTAATAAATAGAGGTAGAAAAGATTAATTAATTAATTAATGCCAACCTAAAACATTGACAATAATAAGAAATATACTACATAAACTACTACATATATCTAAATTATAAAATGGCTGATTGTAGTTTGGCGTCACCATATTCACTAATACAAGCAAATTAGGAACAAAGCCTAACATAAAGATTTATAATAATTTTACGGGATGACTATTGAAGCAAATGTAACTTGGTTACATCATAAGAGCATTATAGAGATTAAAGGAACATTGGTACATCGTTTCTATCAAACTGATATAATTTGCACTAGAAAATATTTAAGGATTCAGTAATGCTCCAATAAGGTATTTACTTTCTGTCAGAGGGCTTAATGGAGCGCTATAGAAACAAATAACACTTTAATGTCTGAAATACGGATCAATTTTGTTAGTTGGGTTGAGCTTTTAACCACCGTTGAACCTCAGTGAAGTCAGCGAGTTAAAAATTTCTGAACCACGAATCAAAATTTTAACTACCATTCTTTATACAAATGACTTTTAATGCAGAGATGTACGTGGACAAAAACATTTCGACTATTAAAACGTTTACAAGCAGGATCAAGAGCTCGAGTTGCAAAAGGGTCGAATATTTGACCCACGTTTTTCGTTATTTGAGTTGAGTGCTTCATTTAGAGTTGAGTTAAACGGTAATGAGATTCCATAAAAATTATTGAAATTTATGTATTTTTTTCAATGCTAGACAAATGTTATTAAATTAACACTAGTACTTAATACAACTGTCTACTAAAGCAAAACAATATTTGCTCACAAACAAGCAAATAAACAAACTATAATGCAATATCTGTAAGACCAACTCCTTGACCCAGGTTTTTCGTCACAAATTTCGACTCGACTCCGCTCCCCGAACGAGATCTAGACAAATCAAGCTCATTTCAACTCGACCCAAGTTAACAAAGAGTTGACGCAAGCTTCAAACTGGTTTAACAACACATGTAAGCGTAGTATATATGCCAAAATTCTAGTTTGTGAATATCTTTTTTCATTTTGCAAAATTATTTAGAACTTTCTTCTTACTCACTGTAAGTTATTTTCCGGCAAGAATAGAGTACATTTTCTACATTTCCTTATATATTTCGGTAGTTGAAAAGAAAAAAAAAACAGAAAAGACAAATTGTTTATCGAAAAGAAAGCAATTAAAGATATTTATTTTCCAGACAGGCGGGAATTAGTAAAAAGCGACTACAATTTACATTAAAAAAAAAACCACATCTTATTCTCATTAGGTCCGGTTAGAACTTAATATATGATTTCTCCCTTTTTTATACCTTTTAAACAAGCCCATTGCAGCCCAAGTGAATTTGAAAATAACAGCAGATTTTCAAAAATAACCGACATATTCGTGGTGGGTTGATCCCAACTGTTTATATGTGCCAATAAATCAGTGGTGGACTTAGCCCAGCTGTTAATGTGTGCAAAAACCTAGTGGTGGACTTAGCCCAACGGTTTTTTTTTTTTTTTTTTTTTTTTTTTTTTTTTTTTTTTTTTTTATATAATTCATTTTAATTTTTCAATTTTCTTAAAACTATCTTAAAGCTAGACAAAAATTCATAAAAACTAGCCTACTTATCAATATCTTAAAACTAACTTACTGGCCCCAGTCGGGCGCTCTAAGTTAAACTATAATAACAAAAGCCCAACCGTCTATGTGTGCGTGTCTCAGTTTGTAGGCAAAGCCGAATGACAGCCAAGGATTGGCTTCTTGGTATTTGATATTCTCTGCTCTTGGGGTAGGTAAGGTACCCATACTTTGCATTGAGGTACGGTGTACCTTTATATTCCGGCTATCCGAGGACCTTTTGGTTTCTTCTGGATGGTATAAAGTTATTTGGAACATTGTCTGATGATCACTTGTTCTCTGTCTAGGTACGAGTACCTATAGAAAAAGAAAATAAGAAATTGGTTATTACTTATTTCCAATGACTAGGGATTTAAGTATCGCTGGGAATGATTCCATGATGTGAATCTTAATCATGTTAGGGTGGGTATCAAGAAACAATCTCAGCGACAGTATAGTCACTTATCCACTAGGCAGGCCTGGAGCGGTTGAGGTAGGTCATCCAAAAGTAGGTCATCTCCAATAAGAGGTAACTAAAATAGAAGGGAAATGCAATTTGAAAGAGGAATGATGTTGGGCACATACAAAACCAAAAGAAACAAAAAACTTACCTGTCGATGAAGTTGAAATTGAATTTTTACTTTTGGTTTTCTTTAGACGGTCTAGAAGTTGTAATTTCACATTTAAAAGAACCAAATTATAATTTATGTACCCACTTGTTCTAAATTTTTGTTTCAGAAAACAATTTTGCCGGCATTTCTCCATTTTAATTTAACGCGCATAATGGAAAGAGGGAGAAATGTCAAACACTTGAAAGTGGTCACAATTAAAGCGATTGTTGTCACTGCGGTGATTAGGGAAACTAAGGAGCGAAAATAAAGTAAAGAGAAGCAGGAATTGAATCGGATAACGATTGCTATTCAAAATTCAAAAATTTGAGAACGAAATGGTGATAATATTGTGAAATATTTTATCAGACATGGCCTGGAGGTGACGAAGGTTGTATCTGTGGATAGAAGGGTGGGTAGGCCAATCATCGACGATACCATCTGTCGAGGTCTTTCGTGACTTGGCGAACCACTCCCTGAGTGAGACATTGGGCCTTAGACGGATTTGTAGGGATAGAGTAGTCTTAGGTTAGATGAGTAGTTTATTTTTTTACATAAACTATATCCCAGTTTCGATATAAGTTTCCATTTCCTTTTACTTTTCTGTTATAAAATAAATTATAACTCACTTATATCTTTAGAATATAAATTCCTAGTTTTAGTTCTAGAGTAGTTTAGATTAGTTTCGATCATTTTGAAAGAATCCGTTTCAGGGTGACAACCTTTCCCTCAGGCGGTGGCATAGGTACCTGAATTTGTGCTTTTACTTATTTTGCCTGTCCCTATTTTACCCAAAACCACATCCCATTACTTTTCCTATTTCTATACTTTTCCTAGCACGAGATGTTTGAATGTTGAGTCGGAAATGTATGGATAGGGGTAAAAAACCACCCCGAAACCTTCGAGCTAGGCCGAGCTAGAGCAAGCGTGCCGTGCCCCCATCCAGCATCAAAGAACACCTCTGTGGTATACCGTGACTCACAACAATGGCGCCCAACGGGATCGAACGACTAAGAGATCCTTCTATTCTTCAAGGAGATGATTTTCATTATGATTTGCGAGAATTTCATAGATATTTTTATTCATCAATTTTAAAAATTTCCTGATACCTTAATGCACAAGTTTAGGTACCGTATAAGCTCTTTGTAAAGCGATAGATGAAGGATGGCTGTCCAATCTTATTACAGGGCGAGGACCTGAAGATTTTGTGAAGTAATCTGAAGTCTATCGCAATACAAAGAGCGGAATAGGTTGAGATGCCAAACACTTGTTGCTTTCCATATAGTCAGGCATATCCAGACGTATAGTGGGGCACAAGTGTGAAGCATTGAAATCCTATTCGTGTGGAGGTTGGTTTTGAACCCCCAGCTAGCCTACTATCAGGTTATACACCAGATAGTACGATGTGGTACTGAAGTTTGGAATAAGCTGAAACATTCGTCAGGTCACAAAGGCACCAATCGCCGACGCTACTGACAAACTGACTTACTTAAGACTAGACGATTGACTAACTATCTATGAATTTTTGTTACACAGTTTCTTATTACAACAACCTTTTTTTTGGATACACAGAATTTTTTTTTGATTGATTTACAATTTTGAAGTTAATTTATTTTTGAATTATCATTATTTTTTTTTTCACTTTTAACTATTCCTTTTTTTAATTTTTTTTATTACGTTTTTTTTTTTTAAATTACATTTCCTTTTCTTTACATTTATTTTAATTTTATACTTTTTTGAATTTTTTTTACTTGTTTTTGAATTTTTTCTCTTTTTTATATTTGGTTAAAATTAAAATTTGTGAAATTATATAAAAGTCAGAGAAAAGGTTTAACTTTGATAAACAGAAAATAGAAAGAAAAAACGAAAAAACAAACTAACTGATACAAATATAATAATATCTACCAGAGAGCAAGGATGGTAAGGGAAAACTTGGGCGCAGTTCCTAAGAGCACTCTGTCACAGCGAGACAGGGGCATAGAAAGAGTCCCTCACACACTTAGGTGTGGAAGGAATGGGGAGCTAGAAGATCCTCCACTAGCGTTGTATAGAAACCTTCAAACTTAGGCAAACGTTAATAGTGTTTTTTTAGAAAATCCGTTCCTAGATTCAATCAATGAATCTCTAGACGATGAACCTAGCTTTCATGGCTTTCATGAAGAGGGAGCAGGGTATAGGGATGATTCCGAGTAAGGAGTAATTGGTTCGAGTCCAAGGCGAAGTACTCTTCAATCAGAGTTGATTCTCCTTGACTCAGAAGAAGAGGAGACTAGACAAACGGCACAACAAGGAACACAAGAATTCGAGAAGGAACTACAATCCACAATCCACTCATGATAACAGAGAACGACAAAACAAACGCGATGACGGAAACAGTACAAACATGAATTACAAGAACATTGACAAAGTTATTGAGGCTGCGGTGTCTAGATCTGTAGAGGAGGCGCAGAAGAAAATCATGTGTCTGCTTAACCAGCAAATGGCTAGCATAAAAGCGATGCATAATATGGTGCAAGTTATTACTAGCAATGTGACGACAGTTCACGAACGTCTCTTGCTTGTTGAAAAGTTGGCCATTTTATGGCATGAAAAGCATAAAGCTTCCGATCCCATCCCTAAGAAGCGTACTTCACTAGAAAATTCCAAAGAATCTCAAGGTGACAGATATTCAGGTAGACAAGATTTTAGAAAACGTCTCGAGATACACAAGTGGGGGGTAAAATTTGATGGTGACTCCAAAAAAATGTCGGTGGAAAGTTTTATTTTTCGAATAGAAACTCTCCAGAGGACAAATGGAGTCACCAATGAACTGGTTTTTGCTGAAAAACACTTGGCATCCAGAGATTTTAAACTAAAACGACAAGTTATCGAGCTCGATGAGCGAGATGTTCCCCAAAGTAGAACGATTTTTGAAAATTCGGAAGACGAAGAAGATGGTCATGTTGCTGCAGTGCAATTCAACCGCACTGATAGAATTCAGACAAACAATAAACTAGACAAAAGAAACAACTCATTTAAACATAACGAACGTGACAAAACACCAACTGCATCAGCATGTGCATGTCTGTCGGCTTTCCACGCGTTAACGTGGTTTAGCTGCTGTCAAGGGAACATCTCGTTCAGATGCACGGATTGCGAGGGAAATTTCAAGGTCAGCAGCACACCCGGGGTGACTCCGCCACACTTCACCACACAAAAGTCTCAATCAGCCCTTGCGGGAATATGAAGAGGCCCGAAAAGATTTTTTAATGAAGAACTCATCTATGAAGTCAAAAATAAAAATGAGAAACTATGTAGAAACTATAAAAAGATCGTAAGGTTAAGGGAAAAAAGTGCAATTATTAGGATTAGGAAAAACAGGATTGTAGCGTCGGTTCTATCTGTCTCCGAAGACAATAGACCTTACGCTAAGGTAATCGTAGGTGGTGAGGAAATGTTGGGACTGTTAGATAGTGGGGTTTCAATCAGCTGTTTAGGGAAAGGTGCAATCGATTTTATTCTAAGACAATGACAGTTGACATCAAGACAGCAGACGGAAAAAACCAAAAGATTAACGGACGGTTTAGGACCAAAGTCTCATGGGGTGCCAAAACTCAAGAGATGGAGCTGTATGTTGTCCCAAGCTTACAACAGCAACTTTATCTAGGGGTAGATTTTTGGAGAACTTTTTAAGTTGCTCCAAACGTAATAAGTGCTCTCGAATGCCCATTACCGATGCAAGAGCAGGAGGCTGATCCTATGCGTAAGCTTACTCCCACACAAACTGAAGAGCTCAAGCGTGTAAAGCTTACATTTCCTTCGTTCGCACAGATGGGATTTGGTAAGACTAACGTCGAAGAACATGTCATTGAGATGGAAGACAACACCATTCCCATCAAACAACGACATTATCCTATTTCACCTGTTGTTCAGAAGTTGATGTACGGAGTTATCGAGGAAAGCAACAGCGCTTACAGCTCTCCAGTTGTGTTGATGCCAGAGCCAGGCAAGAACAGGCTATGCTCAGACTCACGGAACGTGAACGCGCAACGAAAAATTTGCGTACCCTCTCTCTCACATAGAAGGAATTTTGAGTCTCCTTCGTGATACACATTTCATCTAGAGAATAGACTTATAAGATGCTTTTTGGCAAATTCCTTTGGAGAAGAAATCAAGAGAGAAGACGGCTTTTACAGTCCCTGGACATCCGTTGTATCACGGTTATGCCGTTTGGGTTGTGCAACGCTGCACAGAGAATGAATAAGCTGATGGACAAAGTCATTCCCGCTCGACTGAGAGAGAGTGTCTTTGTCTATCTAGATGATCCCTTGATTTGTTCTCCAGATTTTGAAACCCACATAAGTGTCCTAAAAGAGGTCTCCAGCGGGGTTGTCGATAAACGTGGAGAAGAGCAAGTTTTTTTTTCAAAGAGATCAAATACTTGGGCTATTTCGTCGGTGATGGATGTTTGAGGACAGATCCAGAAAAAGTTTAGCAGTTAAGGACTTTCCTGTTCCAAAAACCCCTAAACAACTCCGTCGGTTTCTAGGGATGACGGGATGGTATAGACGCTTTATCCCAAATTTTGCGTCTATATCAGCCCCAATGACAGACTCTCTTAAAAAAGAAAAAGATTTCGTAATAACTAGTGAAGCGCTGACAGCTTTCGAGAACTTGAAGACTACATTGATTACAGCACCTATACTAACGAACCTAGACTTCAACAAACATTTCTGCATACAATGGACACATCAACTTCTGGTGTAGGGAGTGTTCTTTCCCAAATGAACGAAGAGAAAAACGAACGACCCATAGAATTCATGTTCCAGAAGCTGAATCCCGCTCAGCGGAATTACAGTGTAACGGAACTTGAATGCTATGCAACCGTTTTGTCCGTGAAGAAGTTCCGAGCCTACATTGAAGGATTACCTTTTAATATTATAACAGATCACGCAAGTCTCAAGTGGCTGATGACACAAAAAGATTTGAGTGGTTGGCTAGCTCGGTGGAGTCTTAAGCTTCAAGGCTTTGACTTCACCATAGAGCATAGAAAGGGTGTCCTCAATGTAGTCCCAGATACTCTCAAAGAATCCATATGGACGAATTCAGTACCGAAATGCCAGAAGTTGACTTCAGTTCACCATACTTTTCTTCAGAAGAGTATGTTGAGTTGAAGAAGACCATAAACCAGAACCAGGACAAATTACCTGACATCTGTATTTCCGATGGTAACATAAATAAAAGAACTGACAGGCGCACAGGAGATCCGATCCAAGAAGACATGGCCTGGAAACTCTGGGTCCCGAAGGAGTTGCGTAGGGGACTTTTGGAAACAGCACACGATTCCTTTACTGCTGGTCATGGAGGAATCCATAAGACCATAGCCAAACTAAGACAAAAATACTACTGGCCTCATATGACGGCTGAAGTAAAAGACTACATAACAAACTGTGATACTCGTAAGTGCAATAAATCGACAAACGGCCACCCATGGGACAACAGACAGTAACGGAAAGACCATTTCAGAAACTCTACATCGACTTCTTAGGACCGGAACCAAGAACGAAGACCGATAATACCCACATTTTTATAGTACTTCACCATTTTAGCAAATATGTGTTTCTTAAACCTATTAGTAGAGCAACAGCAGCTGAAGTAGTGAAATACCTCTAAGAAGGTGTTTTCCATATGTTTGGCGTTTCCGAATTTATACATTCTGACAACGGAAAACAATTCGTTTCAGAATTGTTTTCCAGCCTTTCAAAGAGGAACGGAGTTCAGCACGTACTCACCGCTTTCTACTCCTCCCAAGCTAACGCTTCGGAGAGAGTAAATCGGTCCGTATTATCTAAAATTCGATCCTATATCAATAGTGACCAAAGAAATTGTGTCCACGACGCGACTACTTATGAACCGTATACACTTATCCGCAAAGACATTTTTGACAATCTTAAATTAGCACATGACAAATCGAGACTACAACCTAAGCACAAGGAACATTTCTTACAAAACAGGACAAATGGTTTACAGACGAAATTTCAAACAGAGTAACCTAGCAGATCACTATAATGCGAAATTGATGGCCTAAGTTCATCAAATCAATAGTCCTTAAGCCCATTGGAAACTCTCTGTACGAGTTAGGGAATCTGAGAGGTAAAAAAGTTGGTGTTTTTCACGCTAAAGATATCCACACATAGTTTTTCTGACACACTCAGCTGCTGTTGTTTCTATTAGCCAGCAGTCTAATTAATTAATTTATTTATTTATTCATTTATTAATTTATTTTGCTACTTTTTTTTTATTGATCTAATGATTTCATATAAAATATGGATTATTATTGATAGATAAATCCTTTCATTAAAAACCAGATGATCCGTGATATAAGCGTTAGTTACGTCCTTATATAGACACATTCACATAGTTATTTATTTTTAGAATATATGATATATAAGTCTTCTCAATAAGACGCATATGATCTGTGATATACGTGGTTGTGCAGTGTAGAGATTTATTTTTTTCTTTAATTTATTTCTATTATATATTTATTCTCATAGCTATTCACCTATTCCCAACATAATAACCATATATTTTTTTTGTGTTGTCGTTGTCAATAAAGAGATTTCCTAGATTCTTATTACTTATTTTATTGATTTCTTTATTCTTTGGGAAACAAATTTCAATCTACTCATTGATAACGAAACTACCTAGGTATTTAATTTTTTTTTACTTTGATAGGATTATTTCCTTTTTGAGAATCACGGACTGACCCTTAGTATTCGACTGCATTTTTATTTTTAGAAGTGAAACCACTTCTCTACCTATCTACAACGAACCAAATAGCATAACGTTTGAAACTAGGTTCAAAATACATACAACACAACGATATTTAATCTAACCCCAACGCGGAAGAGGAAACTACAAAAAAAAAACAAAATTCAATAGAAAGGTATCTAAAAAAGATAAAGGGTTCAAATGACACAACATCTAAAGGGACATAAGCTGATCGGATAGTAAAATATGAATTCAGGGAACGGCTGAAAATTCAATAAGTTGCTCTTAACATAAATGAAAGATATCGAAATAATAGGTAAAATTATGTCTTGCAATTCACATATTAACAAGTGACGACTTCCATTTTTTTTACGAGTCCAGTCTACTCACGACCATTCAAAGACTATTATCGTGTTTGTTACGAAAGCCGTTGCTTCAAGTTTCGGATTCATAAAAAAAAAGAAAACAAATCTAGCTTACAGATAATAGTGAATTCAGATTCTAATGAATCCGGATATAAACACTAGACTCAATTCGTATCTAACCTTCTGTTGTAAAGATACACTATAATAATAACTTAATTATCAGAAAATACATACAAATCTCTACCTACCTAGCTTCGAAGAAACAAATAAAACAAAGACGAAGTACAATGCGAGATACAAACGTTGAGCATATACACACTGCTATATATAAATATAACCAGCTGCATATGCACACCCAAAACTTAAAAGGACAACATATTATCTGTACACGATCGAACCCCGATTTAATTGTGTACAAAACATTAAAAAAATTTACGTTCATAGGCCCATAGAGGCACTGTCATTTGGGTTTGCTATGGGAACACTAGATGGATTCCTGAAGTCATTGCACCGACTCACTGATTGAATCCAAACTCTTGGGGTATGTAAGGTACCTATACTTCGCATTGAGATTTAGTGTACCTTTATATTCCGGCAATCTGAGAACCTCTTGGTTTCTTCTGGATGGTATAAAGTTATTGGGAACATTGTCTGATGACCACTTGTTCTCTGTCTAGGTACCTATAGAAAAAAAAAAATAAGAAATTGGTTATTACTTCTTTCCAATGACTAGGGATTTAGGTGTCGCAGAGAATTGAAGGAAATATTATGCATGTTATGGTGGGTATCAAGAAACAATCTCAACGACAGTAGTCACTTCTTATCCACTGAAACGGTTGAGGATGGTCATCCAAAAGTAGGCATCTCCAATAAGGGGTAACTAAAATAGAAGGGAAAGGCAATTTGAAAGAGGAATGATGTTGGGCACATACAAAACCAAAAGAAACAAAAAACTTACCTGTCGATGAAGTTGAAATTGAATTTTTACTTTTGGTTTTCTTTAAACGGTCTAGATGTTGTAATTTCACATTTAAAAGAACCAAATTATAATTTATGTACCCACTTGTTCTAAATTTTTGTTTCAGAAAACAATTTTGCCGGCATTTCTCCATTTTAATTTAACGTGCATAATGGAAAGAGGGAGGAATGTCAAACACTTGAAAGTGGTCACCAGAGAATATCAATTATTAATTGATATTCTCTGGTGGTCACATTAAAAGCGATTGTTGTCCTGCGGTGATAAGGGAAACTAAGGAGCGAAAATAAAGTAAAGAGAAGCAGGAATTGAATCGGATAACGATTGCTATTCAAAATTCAAAAATTTGAGAACGAAATGGTGATAATATTGTGCAATATTTTAGTTTAAGTTAAGTTTAATGAGAATATAGTAGGAATAATTAAGTTTCAATGTAAGATAATGCATTGAATAATAGGTTTTAAGTTAATATTTTATTAAGGGACGATTAAGTAGTAGAAGGTATTATAGTAGGTAACACACAAACTTGGATAACTGAATAAAGAGCGACGAAAAAGAAGAAATGGAAAACTATAATGATAAATGGAATTTTTAATAGGGGAAAATAAAGAGAAGGACAGAGTAGAACGACATTATAGTAGTGATAGGGGAAGGAAACTTTTTCCAGTCGAAGGAAATGATAAGGAGAAATAATGGAAACTGGGGCAAGAGGCCAATGACCGACAGAAGTGCATTTTGCACTTACTTTGATTTCAAATCACAGAAGATTGCAAGTTGAAGTGCAAGCAGTTAAGTTCTCTGTGACAGTGGTACATGAAAGTTTTTTCTGAAGAAATTTTCATATATTAATATATATATGTATTTAAATCATTCTCGTAATATTTTTGATAAAACAAGTAAAAAAAAATGTTGTATAGGAATAAAAAAAATGAAATTTTAGAATTTTTACCGAAATTATTCGAAAACAAAGAGGTGCAAAGTGCCCAAAGGAAGTGGACACGCATGGTAGCTAGTAATAGCTTTTACTAGGTACAGAACATTTTTCATCATAAAGCAGAGGTATGTTAAAAGTGAAAGTGGTTATCCTTGAGATATTTATGGTTAATTTGAAATATGTTGCTTAGGTTTAGGGTTGGAACAAATCGTCGTCTTATCAGGCCTGAGACTATATATGTTTATATACATGTATTTACATACATATATATATATATATACATGAAAATACACCATATAGATAGACGCAACACAGGAACATATGACTTGAGTCCAGAAAGACCGACCTAAACCTCTGCGAGATTTGGGAATAGCCCTAAAGAAGAATTTTGGAGACAATACCTATGAGAAAGATAGTGTGACAGGGTGCTATACTGAACAAAAGGCACCACAGTTACTTACCGTCTTAAAGATCGAGGGCATCTCAAGGGCAAAAGCCCATCACATGACATCATAGTCTCTTGGCGATTTTCAAACATAAATTCAGTTTTTTTTTTATTGATTTTAATTTTTTTTGCTTTTAATTTTTATTTTGCTTTTGAATTTTGCGATTTCTTTTTTCCATTTTTTTTAATTTTAAATTTTGATTTTTAAACTATTGCTATGTACAGTAAATAAGTAAGGAGTTAAAAGAGAAAAAAGGTGAAATTAAAAACAAAAAACAAAAGATAACAAAAGTGAATCCTTTTACTTTGAACCTGAATGGAACTTGCGTTCATAGATATATGTATAAAGTGATAAAGTGCGCGAAATCAAAGCTCGAGATTGATAGCTGAATACCGTCATCCAAGTACGTGCTGCCGGCAGGACTTCGTGGGACAAAAAAACCGTTAGTTTGTAATTTTGATAATAATATCCATATATGATACTATACACACATATATTATATACATGCAAAATAAATTCTAGAGCAAAGACAAAGGATTTTTGAACAAGGGGTGGAATAAAAATCCTCCTAGTACGAAGTAATAAAAAAGTTTGCAATTGTGAACATTAATGTGAAATTTTTTTTTTTAACTCTTTTAGAGATTTTACTCTTTTTACATATTTTTTTTTTTAATTTTTTAAGTAAATTTTTTATGGTGTAATAAATGGCCAAAGGCCATTTATCGGTTTGGTTATGAGGGTTAAACCTTTTTATAAGATGGATTGCTAATTCAAGCTGCAATGGCAGCAACGGCAAAGCCAACAATAGGAGAAATGAAGCAAATGGGAGGACTTAAGAGGACAAGACGAACATTTTGACTAAGGATGTGACATTTTTACGATTAATAAGCGACTGGGAATTAAGCTAGGGATCACCTCATCAGATACGGCCTGGAGGTGACGAAGGTTGTATCTGTGGATAGAAGGGTGGGTAGGCCAATCTTCGACGATACCATCTGTCGAGGTCTTTCGTGACTTGGCGAACCACTGTCTGAGTGAGACTTTGGGCTTTGGACGGATTTGGACGGATTTGTAGGGATAGAGTAGTCTTAGGTTAGATGAGTAGTTTATCTTTTTTACATAAATTATATCCCAGTTTCGATATAAGTTTCCATTTCCTTTTACTTTTTTGTTATAAAATAAATTATAACTCACTTATATCTTTAGAATATAAATTCCTAGTTTAAGTTCTAGAGTAGTTTAGATTAGTTTCGATCATTCTGAAAGAATCCGTTTCAGGGTGACAACCTTTCCCTCAGGCGGTGGCATAGGAACCTGAATTTGTGCTTTTCCTTTTCCCATTCCTTCTCCTATTCCTATACTTTTCCTGGCACGAGATGTTTGAATATTGAGTCGGAGATGTATGGATAGGGGTAAAAAACAACCCCGGAACCTTCGAGCTAGAGCAAGCGTGCCGTGCCCCCATCCAGCATCAAAGAACACCTCTGTGGTATACCGTGACTCACAACAACTCATATTGATAACAGTTGCCCAACTAGCCTAGTGTTTGAATGCATTCAGCTCAACTCTAATTTCATAATCTTTTCACAGGAAGGTGTCGCTAGCACATGTTTGCATTTTTGTACAAGTGAAAAGAATGTAGTTAGGCCTTAACTTTTACTTATATTGAAAAATGTTGTGGCATGTAACTTTTGAACTGTTTATGCTACGAAAAAAGCTGATACTGTTTTGGAATTTGCATTTGATCTTTTAGAAATTTGAATAAAAATATTGATTCCAAAAAGAAATCAAATATAATCGAAGTTTAGACCAATGTCGGTGTGTTGATAAAAACTACCGAAAACTCAAAAAATGTTGGCATGTTATTTTCGAACGGTTTAAGTAAATATAGGGTGACTTTTTAGCTGGTTTGGTTTTGGCAACACTGGTTTTGACAGCTGACGTGTGTTTAGTACCTTGTGTCACTGTCAAACAGCTTCAGTTTGGTTTGCAATTTAACCATGGATCGTCTTACAAATGAACAACGCTTGCAAATTATTGAATTTTACTATCAAAATTCGTGCTCGGTTCGAAATGTTCATCGCGCGCTGCTTGTGTTCAGCGATGAGGCTCATTTTTGGTTGAATGGGTACGTAAATAAGTATAATTACCGCATTTGGAGTGAAGATCAGCCAGAAGCATTGCAACAGCTACCATTGCATCCCGAAAAAGCCACTGTTTGGTGCGGTTTATGGGCCGGCGGCATTATTGGGCCATATTTCTTCAAAGATGATGCGAATCGCAGCGTTACTGTCAATGGTGAACGCTACCGAGCGATGATAACAAACTTTTTTTTGCCCGAAATAGAAGTTCTTGACTTGCATGATATGTGGTTTCAACAAGACGGTGCCACATGCGAAACAATGGCGCAATTGCGAGGCGAGTTTGGTGAACAGTTAATTTCACGTTTCGGGCCGGTCAATTGGCCGCCTAGATCGTGCGATTTGACACCATTAGATTATTTTTTGTGGGGGTATGTCAAGGCTAATGTCTATAGGGACAAGCCCGCTTCGATTGACGCACTGGAAGCCAACATCCATGCATTCATTCGTGAGATACCGGCCGATATGTGTGAAAGAGTATGCCAAAATTGGACTCAGCGGATGGGCTACCTGAGACGCAGCCGCGGTCAACATTTGCATGAAATTATCTTTAAACATTAAATTGCAAAGTTCAAACTATCGATTCAAATAAATATTTCATTAATTTTTTTTGAATTTTTTGTGTTTTTTTTTTTAAGTTCTAAACCTCTTAAAAAATCACCCTTTATAACCTTCTCAATATCAATCAATCAATATTGTTTTACCTTCAACGTTTCCATTATTTCGAAGTCACTTCCAGGCCTAGGTCTTAGCTCATCGGATAATTCGTCAGTACTCTTTAACCATAGACCCAATTCACATAGAATTGGCATATGGTGCTGGCGTGGTTTTGGCCTGTTATAGGCGTGGAGTGGATGTGATGAGTGAAATAAATAGAAGTGACACTGAAGATGAAACTTGTCAGCTGTCAATTGAATCTCATCGCAGGACTCAATTTTGATTACTGATTATATTTATTAATTGTTATTACTACATCGGTACGATCGGCTTATGGCTCGTTTGGTCGTAGGTGTCATCAATCGCATAGTGTTGGTACATGGAAAGAGACAAGAAGTTAATAAATATGATTTAATAAGAAACAACACAATAGACAGAATCAACAGAAGTTAGCTACAGCGCAAACAAAAACTTGAGAAACATCGTATGTGTTTCTCGCTTCTACTACCGTTTCGTAGATGAATGGATATATATTTGTTGTACAATAATAGTAAGTACAGTCTACAACTCTATTCATTCAGTTTTCTTTCCTTGCTGTGGGTGGCTTTTGCGTTCGGTTTCGGTGGTGTAATTAAATTATTAAAAAGTAAATTTTAACTATACAATTATTCGTTTTCGTGTGTTTAATTAAGAAGTCAATCATGACGTTGAATTATTGAGGTAAGTTTTTGTTGAATGTAAAATTGATGATTGTGTTTTGTGTCGACGAGTGAGCGCGCGGGTATTTCGATATTCGACGATTCGGGTTCTTTCGCGATCGCGGTGTGTGCATGAGTGTTGCATGTACTCTTTTTTTTTAATAAAAAATTAACAATTTATAAGAATTGAGTTAGCTTCCGATATTATAAAGATATTATAAATTAAAATTCATATACATTATGTGTGTACATAATTTTTAATGGCGTCGGCTGCTTATATAGATACAAGAAGGGATGATTTTAGTATATAACGCCGACAAGTGAGTATTTTCAGATGGAAAAGTAAACGACTTCTAATTGGAGTACAGGAAGTTTGTTTACATTTTAATTGTTTTTGAGTGAAAGTGATTGAAGGAAACACTCAAAACAAAAAAATTGATTGTGTTGCAGTGAAAATTAAAGTTCAATAAATTAAATTATGGAGTAATACATTTTGAAATGGTGATAAGTGTTTATATAATATAATATTATTAATCCAGTGCGGTACGTGTATAATTATTTTAATCATGCGGTTTTATTTTGATTTGGCGAATTAGTTTTGTGACGTGTTGAATTCGCTTCTAGTTCTTTTTTTTAATTTTATTTTGATTCTGATTCGGTTTTAATTCGATTTCACTTTTATTTGAATTTTTTTCAATTTGATGAAATTTCAATTTGATGTGGTTTGACTTCGATTTGTTGATCCTGAAATTTAATTAAGTTGATTCTAAAATTAATTCGATTTTGGTATTTTTTTTGTTCATAAATTTGTTAAATCGTAAAAATATTATTTTGTTAAATCGTAAAAATATTATTTTGTTGAAATTTATAAATCGATAAAGATTTTTTTGTTATTAATTACATGCATGCTTTGTCGCGATGCAATTTTAATTAAAATCCATGCATTTCCATAAAAACATTAATTGGATTTGTTTTGTTTGTTTTGTTTGTTTTTTACTGTATATTGTATGATGTGAAAATTATTTTGATTTGATATAAATTATTGAAAAAGGATTTGTGCGTTTTAATCGTAGAACAGTCTGAACCGGTTATAAATTAAAAGTTTAAAAATATTTTGACTTTTGTATAAATGATTTTGTTGAATTTTGAAATAAATTTTAAAAATTTAATGAAAGTTTTTTATTTTGATAATGACGAATGGCGATGCTACATTTTCATTCAAGGATAATTTTTATTTATTTAATTACTATTTCAGCTGAAGGTTGTTTTTTAATTATGGCGGTTTGTTCCGGTGTTTCGTTTGACGGCAAAGGACAAATCTTTGTTATAGGACGTTTCATTTGTCCATTTTGTATTTTAACCGTGACAACGCCCACTAATCCGTCTGATCCTGCGTGTGTTCACTCAACGCGAGCTAGATTCCAGTTCGTCGGTGGAATTCTCTCATCCTGAAGGAGAACCAAATCTCCAATTTTCGGCGATGGTTGGTCTACTTTGGACGCTGCTGCAGCCTTGAGAGGTACTCGGTGTTCCACTTTTTCCAGAAAGCTTCTGCAACTGACTGGACGCGTTTCCACCGGTCGATATGCGTTGTGTTTACATTGGTTTTGCCTTACGGCATAGCATATAAAGATTCACCAACAAGAATGTGTGCGGGGGTGAGTGCGTGCAAATCGTCTAGACTGTCCGATAGAGGGCATAAAGGCCTCGAATTCAAACATGCTTCTATTTGCGCTTGAAGCGTTGCGAGCTCTTCAAAAGTAAGCCATTCGGTTCCAACTACTCTTCTTAGATGGTACTTGACCGATTTCACTCCTGCTTCCCATAATCCACCAAAGTGGGGAGAAGCAGGAGGAATAAAGTATCAATCGGTACCTTGATGTGCTAACTTTTCTGCTATTTCCTTCCAATTATATCGTACTTCTTTTGACATTCTCGATAATTCGTTATTAGCACCAACAAAATTTGTTTCACAATCACTATAAATGTTCTAACAGCTTCCTCTTCGTGCAGTAAATCGTTTAAAAGCTGCCAAAAATGCTTGTGTTGTCATGTCAGACACCACCTCCAGATGAACGTCTAGACTGTCCGATAGAGGGCATAAAGGCCTCGAATTCAAACATGCTTCTATTTGCGCTTGAAGCGTTGCGAGCTCTTCATAAGTAAGCCATTCGGTTCCAACTACTCTTTTCAAATGGTACTTGACCGATTTCACTCCTGCTTCCCATATACCACCAAAGTGGGGAGAAGCAGGAGGAATAAAGTGCCAATCGGTACCTTGATGTGCTAACTTTTCTGCTATTTCCTTCCAATTATGTCATACTTCTTTTAACTTTCTTGGTAATTCGTTATTAGCACCAACAAAATTAGTACCACAATCACTATAAATGTTCTAACAGCTTCCTCTTCGTGCAGTAAATCGTTTAAAAGCTGCCAAAAATGCTTGTGTTGTCATGTCAGACACCACCTCCAGATGAACGGCCTTTGTTGCCAAACATATAAATCTTTGATGATTTTCGCACCACATGCCTTCCTAAATTTTATCTCTATGGGTCAAGCATAGTCGACGCCTGTATGACTGAGAGGTCGAGACATCCAAACTTTAGCAGCCGGCAAATTTGCCATGAGCTGTTGCATTTCAGATGCCTTTTGCCGGTAGCAAGAAGGGCATCTATGCAATTGATACTTGACACTTGGTCTTATTTGTCCAATCCAGTATTTCTGTCGAATATACGTCATCATTTGTTGAATGCCACCGTGCACGGTGGCCTTGTGAGCATCTCGGACAACCAAACTTGTAAAGTGGTGGTTGCCTTACAACAAAATTGGATGTTGTGCATCGTAAGATAGGAGTGAATTCTGCAAACGACGACGTATTGTAGAGTTTTCTAAGATTTTTTGTCTAGAATATTTCCTTTTGTGCTGCCTTGACGACGATCAGATGAGCTGCAGCGACTTGAAAACCAAAACCTGTAGGGCCGTCTAAAACGTCGAGTGGCGAGATGCAAAACGAACCTCGACGGAGTGTTGCGTAGTTGGCTGGCCAACTCCAACCCAGATACCTCGGCAATGGTACGTTGCTTTTCTAGCATCAACATTTGTACGGCAGCTTCGGTAATGAACGATGTTTCTGACCCAGTGTCGATGAGAGCACGTAAAAGTCGTAGTCTACCATCTGCTGCTCTTGCCTTCATAACTGCTGTCGCCAGAAGCACCTGGTTTTTTTTTTTTTTTGTAAATTCATTTTTATTTTTCAATTATCTTAGAACTATCTTAAAGCTAGACAAAAATTCATAAGAAACTAGCCTACTTATCAATATCTTAAAACTAACTTACTGGCCCCTGTCGGGCGCTCTAAGTTAAACAAGAATAACTTAATGCTAATGCCTTTCGGTCTAGGAACTATCTTAATACTAAATCCAGGTCGGTTTTATTTTTTACCGAGAAGAATTTCACAAAAAAACTCGGTATCTATGTCTTTATTTTTTGGTTTTATATAAAACTTACAAACTACATAAAACTAAATTAAAGCTAATTAAAACTACTTACAACTAATTTTAAACTAATTACAACCTACTTATAAGCTACTTAACGGGTGATTTTTTAGCTGGTTTGGTTTTGGCAACACTGGTTTTGACAGCTGACGTGTGTTTAGTACCTTGTGTCACTGTCAAACAGCTTCAGTTTGATTTGCAATTTAACCATGGATCGTCTTACAAATGAACAACGCTTGCAAATTATTGAATTTTACTATCAAAATTCGTGCTCGGTTCGAAATGTTCATCGCGGGCTGCTTCCATTTTATGGTCGTCATTCTCGACTTTCTGAGCAGTCTATTCGGAAGATTGTGACCAAATTTCGCACCAAATTTACTTTGTTGGACATTAAACCACCAACACGTTTACGTACTGTGCGTAGTGAAGAAAATATTGCGGCCGTATCAGCTAGTGTGACAGAAGACCGCGAAATGTCGATTCGGCGCCGTTCCCAGCAGTTAGGCCTTTGTTACAGCACTACGTGGAAAATTTTGCGGAAGAATTTGGGCGTAAAGCCTTTTAAGATACAGCTGGTGCAAGAACTAAAGCCAGCCGACCTACCACAACGCCGAATTTTTGGTGAATGGGCTCTTGGAAAGCTGGCCGAGGATCAGCTTTTTTATCGAAAAATTGTGTTCAGCAATGAGGCTCATTTTTGGTTGAATGGGTACGTAAATAAGCATAATTGCCGCATTTGGAGTGAAGATCAGCCAGAAGCATTGCAACAGCTACCAATGAATCCCGAAAAAGCCACTGTTTGGTGCGGTTTATGGGCTGGCGGCATTATTGGGCCATATTTCTTCAAAGATGATGCGAATCGCAGCGTTACTGTCAATGGTGAACGCTACCGAGCGATGATAACAAACTTTTTTTTGCCCGAAATGGAAGTTCTTGACTTGCATGATATGTGGTTTCAACAAGACGGTGCCACATGCCACACTGCACGCGAAACAATGGCGCAATTGCGAGGCGAGTTTGGTGAACAGTTAATTTCACGTTTCGGGCCGGTCAATTGGCCGCCTAGATCGTGCGATTTGACACCATTAGATTATTTTTTGTGGAGGTATGTCAAGGCTAATGTCTATAGGGACAAGCCCGCTTCGATTGACGCACTGGAAGCCAACATCCATGCATTCATTCGTGAGATACCGGCCGATATGTGTGAAAGAGTATGCCAAAATTGGACTCAGCGGATGGGCTACCTGAGAAGCAGCCGCGGTCAACATTTGCATGAAACTATCTTTAAACATTAAATTATAAGGTTCAAACTATCGATTCAAATAAATATTTCATTCATTTTTTCGAATTTTTTGTGTTTTTTTTTTTAAAGTTCTAAACCTCTTAAAAAATCACGCGTTACAAACTAGAACAGCCACAGCAAGCATTTTCCGGTTTTAATAATTTTTTTGTATTTTTGTTGATTTTATAATTTTTTTTGGTGTTTTTGTATGTTTTATATATATATATTTTTTTTTTTTTTTGTTTGGTGCCACCCTGACTGTCCCTACTTAAATCTAACTACCTAAACCTATGTAAGTCGGCCATACAAGAGAAAATAGCAAGGTCAACTATTAAATGTCTGAAGGAACTTCGTCTTCGTTTTTCAACCACCAGAACTGGTTCTCCTGCTTTACCCTATCTCTTCGGTCCCGTTCGGACACAGTCCTACTGAACCGAAGGTGCTCAGCTCTGTCTTGTGCGAGGACGTCTCGACTGTAAAGGAGCCGCCGATCTACAGTTCTACGGCCGACGTGGTAGATTAGCGGAACCGCCGCTCTATCCTGGATCAGCCCTCGACTGTCTAGGTGGAGGAATGCATCGGGCGGAATAAAGCCGCTTAGACGCACACTCTCGTAGTATTCGTTGTTGGGGTAATAAGCCCCGAAAATTAAGCTGTTAGACGAGGACATCGCTCTTGCAATGTGACCTCGAATAAGCTTCAGCAAGAAATTATCTATCCTGTTTATGTTGGCCCCGTTGTATAGAGCCAGGTTGGAATAGTAGTGTTTGTACTCCGACTCTGGTGTTCTGTGCAATCCAAGGCAGCGTCGAAGACACTGCCTCTCAAACACCCGAATCTTTTCCATTTGAGATGGAGCAACGTTGAACCAAACCGGGCACCCATAGGCAATCATGGCCCGGATATGGGCCATGTAGCAAATCACCTTCACCCTACTGTCAAGCCGGCTGCTATAAAACAACCGTTTCATCAGGGCAAAAGCTCCCCTAGCCCTGGCCAGGGCAGCATTTATATGTCTGTCGAAATACAAATACTGATCCATCCAGATGCCACGGTACTTTACTACACTTTTACTCGCCAGTGGATGTCCATTTGGCCCTACGATCACCAGCTTGCGCCAGTTCTTTCTCGTATCCCTTGTGGCTCCACGCAACGGAGTCCTAAACAAGATGGTTTCTGATTTCTGAAAGTTGATTTTCAACTTCCAGTCATCGCAATATCGCTGAATCTTCTCGAAGTCACGCTGCAAAAGAATCCTGATGACCTCGACTTTTGGAGCTGTTCTGTACGCAATTAGATCGTCGTCATACGCAATTGCCTGACTTTGACTACTTATCGGATCGCTGGTGTAAATGCTGAATAGAATAGGCGAGTTGACCGCTCCCTGCTGAAGACCATTTTTAATATTAAAGGTTGTGGCAGAAGTTACATTGCCACTTTTGACAACAAACTTTCTGCCATTGAGCATATCGTAAAGCATATATAATAGTGGTTTACTAATGCCAAGTCTGGTCAGCTTTAGATAAAGACCCTCTAACCATACGGTGTCGAAGGCCTTCTCCAAATCAACTAGACAGGCCGGATGCCTGTTTAGATTTGTTCCATTGGACATCAGAAACGAGTTTCGACGCGGCATGAATGGTGTCATGTCCCGCCTTAAAACCGAACTGATTGTCCGGTATGATATTATTGTCCTCTGCCCACTTAGACAGAGCTCTATTGATAACTTTTTCGAATACCTTGCTGATGCTCGGAAGAAGACTTATCGACCGGAGATTCGCCGCATTGGAGTTGTCCTTTCCCTTTATTGGGAGAGGATGCACCACAGCTGTCTTCCACCGCACTGGATAATATGCATTATTCAGAGATTTGTTAAATAGAGTGGTATAAATGTATAAAAATGGAGCTCCACCTTCGTAATTAACAGGGAACTGGGCCCATTTCACTCGGCGATTATGGCGTTTGCCAAATGATCTTCATTGAACCCGGTGAAACCAAGGTCCTCTGATCGCCGTTGCGTGATGTCATTCCGAAGGTAGAAGTGATGGAGCAAGGCTCTGTTTTCCAGGTCGTGATTCGGGCGAATGCACGCATTCACCTGGTACCTGTCATTTGGTGGGGATATGTTGTTCTAACTGATTTCGCTCGATAAGGCGTTGGTGCATAAGCCGCGATCACATACATTCCCCTGTTGGAGAGGAATGCATACGATGAACGCCTCTAACAGCCGAAATCTGCGCAGATTACTATTATATATAACTTTATGATTAATGCCTTTTCGTATGAAGATTGCGACTCCTCCCCCTTGAGTGGAGTTGGGTCGATCTCTTCTAACGATATTGTAATTGTTGTTAGTCAACTTATGTTTCTGGTTCAGCTTAGTTTCACTGGCCATAAACACATCTCGACTTTGTTCTTTCAACAATTGAAAAAGATTAGCTCTACGTTCGGTCCTAATCAGTGAATTTACATTCACAGCAAGGATCCTAAGAGGCCTCTCCGACAGCGCGCCTTTAACCTCTAATTTGCGTTAAGCTAGGCAAAACAGAGTAGAGATAGTCTACCCTAGTCGCCTGCTCCTTTTTCTGGTTGTGAAGTCCTGTTAACTGGCCTTGAATTGCCAGCAACATGTTTCTTTTTTCGGCCTGAGCGTCCGGCGCCTTTGGCACTAGGGCCGGTTGGGCTGCCTTAGCTGCAGGCTGTACCGTTTTTCCCCTTCCTACCACCATTTGGGCGGATTAACGGGCGTTGCTGTAGGAGCACGCGTTCATGGGCGTATCTCTACCGCTGTCTGCTTAGCCGCTTTGTTATTTCTTATTTGCTGAAAAGCTGAGCAACCCCGATAATAAGCAGGGTGCCCCTCCTTTCCGCAAAGTGCGCATTTAAGCTGGGTCATGTCTTCGACCCGTTCCTCACCGAGTTTACACTCCCCCTTGATGTGGTCCTCACCACACTTAACGCAGCAAGACTGCATTTCGCAGTTTGCTGCAGCGTGGCCAAACCTTTAACAGCGCATACATTGAAGCATGTCGCCGCGTCTCTTTAATTTATCCCAAGTAACAACCTGGTAGTTGAGGACGGAGACACTCCTCAACCTATCCAGTTTGCTGCTGGGCGATAGTTGTACCAGAAAGAATGGGAAAGACCGCTTCTCCCGTCTGGCTCTGACTGTACCGAACGGCTTGACCCCGATAAAGTCGAGATCGTTGCTCGCTTTTTGACGGAGCTCATCTAAGAGCACCTGTGGTTCCGTGCAGGAATCTATACCCTTCAGGAGGACTGTTTGATATTTATCCACTTTGGGGGTAAAACTGAAGAACTCTGAAGAAACTGAAGAATTCTTTTAATAAGTTTTTAATAATTTTATGCTCCACCACTGTGAAGCAGTGTATAGCATGCCTATCCTTACTAAGTCGTTTAATAAAAAAGTTTTGGCCTATGGCCGACTTACATGTTTCTGGTTCAGCTTAGTCTTAGTCTATGGTCTCTTTTAATTCCATCTTTTAGGTGTTGATGGGCGGCACCTTCTCTTTTTCGCTTTGGGGCGGCTGTGACTGCTGCTGGTAATCTCCCTGCTGCTGTCGGCTGCGCTCCTGTTGCTTTTTCTGCTGCTGCTGTTGTGTCTGCTGCTATTGTTTCTCCTGTTTTTGGTTCTGTTGCTGATTTATTTGTTGCCTCTGCTCCTTGGGCATTGGTTGCTGCTGTGGCTGCTGTACTTGCAGCTTTTCTTTGGGCTGCTGCTGTGTTTGTTGCTGCTCTTTTGCTGGCAGCTGTGGTTGCTGTTGATTTGGAGCCCCTTTCAGTGGCACCTGTCGTGCGTTTTTCTTCTGCTTGCACTCCATTTGTTCTTTTTTGCGGCGGGCTACTTGTTTACGCTTCAAGTTTAAGATCAGGGGCGTAAGGATGGCATTCAGGCGTTCCATCTCCCCTTGAATGGCACCGATCTTCTGGTTGATGGCTTGCTCTTCGTCATCGTTCTCAATTTGCGCCTCACAATCTTGTTCTGTGAACGCCTCTGGTGTTGAGAGATCGAGGATATTACTATCACCCGTGGTATACAGTCCCTCTCCCCCTTCAGACATGTACTTTATCTCTTCGTCAGAGCGCGAAGAGTTTAGTTGCAGATCTATGTTAGCTGCTGCCGTTGCCTTGGCTGATGTCGACACCCCTCCCGCCCCAGCTGACAGATCTACTGGAGTGGTGGTAGTGCGCCGCTTTAAGTTCGGTGCACATCTTATTTTCTTTCTTCTTTTTACGGTGATTTCGGCTGATGTTGCCGTTGCTGATGATGTCGTGGTTGCTGGTGCCATTGCTGTGACATCTTTCGATGTACCCGCTACTGGTACCGCTGGACCTTTGGATCTGGTTGCTGGGCCACCTTTCGGTGCCCCCGCACTTTTCTCCCTCTCCATTAATTGGTTCTCCCAATCAATAAAATTTTTCGCTTCCCTTTTATGAAAAAAAGCTGGCAGATTTCTTATGCCCGACTGGGACGCGAACCGCAGACCTTTAGATTGACGGTCTGCCACCTCTTCTTATGTGCTATTGCACTATTAATAATAGCTAAGTTATACTTTTATTTATTTATTTAATTTAAATGAGCTGAGGAAGCCGAAAACGTCTAAGCACCTCAGCAGTACGAGATCGACTGAGAAGCACCTGGTGAGGACGTTGACGATCACCATGCGACGTGTGGTAGGTAAAAGTATGTCCGTTGGCCTGGTAATTTTGTTCACTTGATTGGAACTCATGTGCATCTGGATTTACGGTCGCCTGAAATGCTTTTGGATGATTTTTCATCGCCTGAGCAGATGTACCTGCTCCAGACTGTTGTTGTTGTTGTTGTTGTTGTACTAGCTGTTATCGTTGTTGTTGCTGTTGTTGTTGTTGTTGTGGTAGATGTTGCTGCTGCTGTTGTGTGGGTGGCTATAGCTGCTGTAGTTAAAACAGTCTTGCACGAGTTGCTCATAACTTATATAGTTTTCGCAAACTTTCAACCCAGGAACCGTTTCCCTTGGTTCCATATTTTTCCATATTTAGAAAAACGTTGGCATCTTCTCAATGTGTGTTTGCCTTAGTTACACAATTGGCATGAGACTTGCTCAACGGCATTTGTCTTTGTTGCTTGTTTGAACGGCTGCTTGGTGACCTGCTTGGCGTTCAAAACTTTCGGCTTTGTTTGGAACCGTGGCCTTGTGTTGACGAGTGGCTCATCTTTCGTCCAAAACGCTGCTCCCAGTTCTTGCTGGCCCACAACCTCCAAAGTACGGAATCTGGTCTTCAGAAAGTCGGTAAATTCCTTAAAATTTGGTAAATCTTTCCTATTACCCAACTTTTCTTCCCACAGATTTTAGCTCGTTGAAGGAAGCTTCTGAGAAGGAACCAAATAAACACTGTATCCCAGTCAGTTACCGGTACTTCCATGTTCTCCAACGCAAGCAAATATTCTCTGGTGGTGTAAAGGAGATCCCGAGGTCCAGTCGCCGTTTCCCGAGATAAGGATGGTTGACCAAAAAGATTTTGCATCTGGATGTGTACCAATGCGTTTATGGTACACATTTTTTCATTTAAAAGCTCCCTAGCCTTCTCACAGCTTGCAGCTTCTATCGAAAGATATTGTAAAAATCTATTGACATCGCTCACTAGACATGACTGCAAGAAATGTAGCTTGTCAATGTCTCAAGGCTCTTGTTGTTGTGGACAAGAGCTTGAAATCTGTCGTGAAAGGTGCGCCAGCTGGTATAAGAACCGTCAAATTTTGGAAGTGATGAAGATGCAGCTGTAAAAAGGGGCGCAGCACCCGTTTTTGTTGGAGCTGCACTGCTTGGCGACGCTTTATCGATCGTGTCGACCAACTCTGCATGTTATTCCAGGTATTGTTCATTAATTTGTTCATATACCACCACCAACAACATCTTGTTTTAAATTCTCTTCCAGCATTCCTGGCTCAATGATGGCCTCATGGAAGAATTTTGAAGTCTGCATATCTTCTTCTAGTTTGCATAAACGCCCAGAAGTATATGCTTTCCCTTTGAACTCATTTGGCGCTTTTTTAAAATTGGTAAGATCCTTAATAATCTTACTTAAAATACCCTTTTGGAGCTCACCATATTTATAATTTTTATTTTCTGACATATTAATAGATTTTAATCAACAGGTATCAAAAAAAGACGAGTTTACAACATACAACAAGCAAACTTACTGCTAATACTGCTACTGCTGCCGTCTATGCTGATTAAAAGCTGGTTCCTGGAGTCTCCACTGACGTCTTCAGGTTGAAAATTTCATAGAAATTAAGTTTATGTTGTAGAAATAAAGTTTAAGTGTTTAATTTAAGTACAATTAGGTTAATTTGTAAAAGAAAATGTCAGAAAAGTCATTTTAAAACGAAAATATATGTAAAATTTAAGTCATGTGACTATCTTTATAAATCAATCGTAGATTGGATTTGTTTTCTTTTAAAATGTCGAAGCAATCACGGCATACACTAATGTTGTTTATTATTCGAAAATATTATAATAGTTTGTATAAACTTGATTCTAATAAAAGGCTGGAAGGACCAAAATGTTCATTTCTAGAATTTTTGCTGTAAGAAATTAGCAAAAAAAGATGAATTTTCCGTAAGCATAATAAAACTTAACAAAACTGAATCAAGGAACCTTAAAGTATTTTATTCGTCATATGACTTGATGTATAGTTGATTTGTATAAGGATGTCAGTAATTATTTGACATTTTATTGACATAGTTTTATTGTAGCTCATTTGTTGAATGTATTTTGATTTTTAAGGTGACTGTGTATTCTAAATATTTATTTTCGGAGTTTTCTGGTACTTTCCGCTCGTAAAACTTGAAATTGAACATCGTATGTGTTTCTCGCTTCTACTACCGTTTCGTAGATGAATGGATATATATTTGTTGTACAATAATAGTAAGTACAGTCTACAACTCTATTCATTCGGTTCCTGGAGTCTCCACTGACGTCTTCAGGTTGAAAATTTCGTAGAAATTAAGTTTATGTTGTAGAAATAAAGTTTAAGTGTTTAATTTAAGTACAATTAGGTTAATTTGTAAAAGAAAATGTCAGAAAAGTCACTTTAAAACGAAAATATATGTAAAATTTAAGTCATGTGACTATCTTTATATAGCTCATTTGTTGAATGTATTTTGATTTTTAAGGTGAGTGTGTATTCCAAATATTTATTTTCGGAGTTTTCTGGTACTTTCCGCTCGTAAAACTTGAAATTGAACATCGTATGTGTTTCTCGGTTTTCTTTTCCTTGCTGTTCGTGGGTGTTGCGTTCGGTTTCGGTGATGTAATTTAATTATTAAAAAGTAAATTTTATCTGTAGAATTATTCGTTTTCGTGTGTTTAATTAAGAAGTCAATCATGACGTTGAATTATTGAGGTAAGTTTTTGTTGAATGTAAAATTGATGATTGTTTTCTGTGTCGACGAGTGAGCGCGCGGGTATTTCGATATTCGACGATTCGGGTTCTTTCGCGATCGCGTTGTGTGCATGAGTGTTGCATGTACTATTTTTTTTTTATAAAAATTAACAATTTATAAGAATTGAATTAGCTTCCGATATTATAAAGATTTTATAAATTAAAATTCATATACATTATGTGTGTATATAATTTTAAATGGCGTCGGCTGCTTATATAGATACAAGAAGGGATGATTTTAGTATATAACGCCGACAAGTGAGAATTTTCAGATGGAAAAGTAAACGACTTCTAATTGGAGTACAGAAAGTTTGTTAACGTTTTAATTGTTTTTGAGTGAAAGTGATTGAAGGATACACTCAAAACAAAAAAATTGATTGTGTTGCAGTGAAAATTAAAGTTCAATAAATTAAATTATGGAGTAATACATTTTGAAATCGTGATAAGTGTTTATATAATATAATATTATTAATCCAGTGCGGTACGTGTATAATTATTTTAATTATGCGGTTTAATTTTGATTTGGCGAATTAGTTCTGTGACGTGTTGAATTCGCTTCTAGTTCTTTTTTTTAATTGTATTTTGATTCTGATTCGGTTTTAACTCGATTTCACTTTTATTTGAATTAATTTCAATTTGATGAAATTTCAATTTGATGTGGTTTGACTTCGATTTTGTTGATCGTAAAATTTGATTATTTTGATTTTAAAATTAATTCGATTTTGATATTTATTTGTTCATAAATTTGTTAAATCGTAAAAATATTATTTTGTTGAAATTTATAAATCGATAAAAATTTTTTTGTTATTAATTACATGCATGCTTTGTCGCGATGCAATTTTAATTAAAATCCAAGCTTTTCCATAAAAACATTAATTGGATTTGTTTTGTTTGTTTTGTTTGTTTTTTACTGTATATTGTATGATGTGAAAATTATTTTGATTTGATATAAATTATTGAAAAAGGATTTGTGTGTTTTAATCGTAGAACAGTCTGAACCGATTATAAATTAAAAGTTTAAAAATATTTTGACTTTTGTATAAATGATTTTGTTGAACTTTGAAATAAATTTTAAAAATTTAATGAAAGTTTTTTATTTTGATAATGACGAATGGAATTTGAGTAATTTCATTGGATTTGCGATGCTACATTTTCATTCATGGATCATTTTTATTTATTTAATTACTATTTCAGCTGAAGGTTTTTTTTAAATTATGGCGGTTTGTTCCGGTGTTTCGTTTGACGGCAAAGGACAAATCTTTGTTATAGGCCGTTTCACTTGTCGATTTTGTATTTTAACCGTGACAACGCCCACTAATCCGTCTGATCCTGCGTCTGTTCCCTCAAAGCGAGCTAGATTCCAGTTGGTCGGTGGAATTCTCTCATCCTGAAGGAGAACCAAATCTCCAATTTTCGGTGATGGTTGGACTTTCATCTACTTTGGACGCTGCTGCAACCTTGAGAGGTACTTGGTGTTCCACTTTTTCCAGAAAGCTTCTGCAAGTGACTGGACGCGTTTCCACCGGTCGATATGCGTTGTGTTTACATTGGTTTCGCCTTCAAGATAGTGTGCGGTGGTGAGCGGTGTAAATCGTCTAGACTGTCCGATAGAGGGCATAAAGGTCTCGAATTCAAACATGCTTCTATTTGCGCTTGAAGCGTTGCGAGCTCTTCATAAGTAAGCCATTCGGTTCCAACTACTCTTTTCAAATGGTACTTGACCGTTTTCACTCCTGCTTCCCATATACCACCAAAGTGGGGAGAAGCAGGAGGAATAAAGTGCCATACTTCATACTGTCATTCTTCTTTTAACTTTCTTGACAATTCGTTATTAGCACCAACAAAATTAGTACCACAATCACTATAAATGTTCTAACAGCTTCCTCTTCGTGCAGTAAATCGTTTAAAAGCTGCCAAAAATGCTTGTGTTGTCATGTCAGACACCACCTCCAGATGAACGGCCTTTGTTGGCAAACTCTAGCAGCCGGCAAATTTGCCATGAGCTGTTGCATTTCAGATGCCTTTTGCCGGTAGCAAGAAGGGCATCTATGCAATTGATACTTGACACTTGGTCTAATTTGTCCAATCCAGTATTTCTGTCGAATATACGTCATCATTTGTTGAATGCCACCGTGCACGGTGGCTTTGTGAGCATCTCGGAAAACCAAAACTTGTAAAGTGGTGGTTGCCTTACAACAAAATTGGATGTTGTGCATCGTAAGATAGGAGTGAATTCTGCAAACGACCCCCAACACGTAATACTCCATTGACATCGATAAATGCATTTAGTGCACGGAGGTTTTTTGGTATTGTAGAGTTTTCTAAGATTTTTTGTCTAGAACATTTCCTTTTGTGCTGCTTTGACGACGATCAGATGAGCTGCTTCTAATTCCTTGGAGGTAAGTGGACAAATGATAGGCTCCAATTTCGGTTGACATCTAAATTGTAGATCGAGAACAGTAAGCGATAATTCGTACAACTCTGAGTAGACTCGAACATTTGTAGATAGCTTGCAAGATACAGTCACTATTGCTTACGTTACTGAAATTTATGGTCAACACATTCACAGTCCGCTTTTCTTCCTCAGTGTCGATTTCAATGGGCTGATGCGGAGCATCGGACTCCCATTTCAGTCGAAGGAACTCTGGACCACTCCCCCATATGTCTTATGACTCCAATTCTGACGGAAACACACCCCTGGCCACCAGATAGGTGGGTTATGATGCGTTGCGACATGTCCCCAGAAGTCGATCCCCACAAGTCGCTGTATTTCCGAAACACGATTGGAAACGAATGTGCTTCATTTGGCAGGAACGGCTCGTATCTAGGCCAGTGCGATCGTGGAATCCGTCCACACATACGTCTTGATATCGGGAATATCTAAGACTTCCTTGGTGTACTGCAATAACTGTGCCAGAACTACTCCACACAGAGCTCCAGACAAGGCAGTGTTTTAGTCCGTGTACTTGTTTCACATGAAGCTGGCAGATTTTTGTACGAAAAGCAATCATCGACGGGATACCATTTAATACCCTGGGTCTTCACGTGACTTGACATATTGAATGGCAATTCAAAAACAAGCTCTCAATCTTGGACTGGTATGTCTTCTATGAGATCCTTTTGTTGCTCGTCCACTTCTTCAAATTGAAGCCCACAGATGCCAAAAGTTCCTTTGCTTCGTCGCGTTTCTTTCGTGCATCTTCGATTGTATCAACTCCGCTGATGAGGTCGTCGACGTACATGTCCTCGCGAAAACGATCGTCCCTCCGGAAAATTGCGATTTTCATCATCAGCCACTCTTTTCAAAATTTTTTATTGCAAGGTATGGTGCACTTGCAGTACCTAAAGTCACAGTATTCATTTTGAATATTCTCATCGGTGATGTCTTTTTCTTTCTCCACATAATCAGTTGGTAGTAGCTGTCAGAATCAATGACCAACATTTGCCGGTACATCTTCTCGATGTCCGCCGTGAAAGTAACTCGGTGAGTTTGCCATTTCAGCACGAGGTCGATGCTACTCTACTGTTATTTTGGTCCAACCAGTAAGCAATCGTTGAGAGATTTCCCATCTGATGTCTTTGCGGCTGCAAGCCCAGCTCGAGCTTTGTAGTCAAGCTAGCTTAATTAATAACTGCGTGGTGTGGCAAGAAATTGTGAAAAGGTGTATATTTCTTCCATATGATGAAGCTCCTCGTATTCACGAATACACTTTGTATAATCCGCACAAGGCTTAGGATTTTCATCATATCTCAAATCTCTCATCAAATTTTTTCAGTTGGGAGCTCAAGTCCGTAACTTGGAGAATGCTTCGAATTTGCCGGAGAATTTCTTTTGGAATTTTCCCTAACACTATCCACCCGAGCTCTATCTTTTGGGCCATTTTTGGGTCACTTCCCAAAAGAATATCGAAAGGGGCTGGTTCAAATAGGTGGGGATCAACTAAATCAAGCTCCTTGAGATGTTGCCAATTGCCGAGTATCACTCGTTGGGTCGGGAGATACCCCGTCAGCGACTTGAAAACCAAAACCTGTAGGGCCGTCTAAAACGTCGAGTGGCGAGATCCAAAACGAACCTCGACGGAGTGTTGCGTAGTTGGCTGACCAACTCCAACCCAGATACCTCGGTAATGGTACGTTGCTTTTCTAGCTTCAACATCTGTGCGGTAGCTTCGGTAATGAACGATGTTTCTGACCCAGTGTCGATGAGAGCACGTAAAAGTCGTAGTCTACCATCTGCTGCTCTTGCCTTCATAACTGCTGTCGCCAGAAGCACCTGGTGAGGACGTTGACGATCACCATGCGACGTGTGGTAGGTAAAAGTATGTCCGTTGGCCTGGTAATTTTGTTCACTTGATTGGAACTCATGTGCATCTGGATTTACGGTTGCCTGAAATGCTTTTGGATGATTTTTCATCGCTTGAGCAGATGTACCTGCTCCAGACAGCTAGTACACTGTTATCGTTGTTGTTGCTGTTGTTGTTGTTGTGTTTGTTGTTGTTGTGGTTGTTGTGGTTGATGTTGCTGCTGCTGTTGTGCGGGTGGCTATAGCTGCTGTAGTTAAAACAGTCTTGCACGAGTTGCTCATAACTTAGATAGTTTTCGCAAACTTTCAACCTAGGAACCGTTTCCCTTGGTTCCATATTTTTCCATATTTAGAAAACGTTGGCATCTTCTCAATGTGTGTTTGCCTTAGTTACACAATTGGCATGAGACTTGCTCAACGTCATTTGTCTTTGTTGCTTGTTTGAACGGCTGCTTGGTGACCTGCTTGGCGTTCAAAACTTTCGGCTTTGTTTGGAACCGTGGCCTTGTGTTGACGAGTGGCTCATCTTTCGTCCAAAACGCTGCTCCCAGTTCTTGCTGGCCCACAACCTCCAAAGTACGGAATCTGGTCTTCAGAAAGTCGGTAAATTCCTTAAAATTTGGTAAATCTTTCCTATTACCCAACTTTTCTTCCCACAGATTTTAGCTCGTTAAGGGAAGCTTATGGAGAAGGAACCAAATAAACACTGTATCCCAGTCAGATACCGGTACTTCCATGTTCTCCAACGCAAGCAAACATTCTCTGGTGGTGTAAAGGAGATCCCGAGGTCCAGTCGCCGTTTCCCGAGATATGGATGGTTGACCAAAAAGATTTTGCATCTGGATGTGTACCAATGCGTTTATGGTACACATTTTTTCATTTAAAAGCTCCCAAGCCTTCTCACAGCTTGCAGCTTCTATCGAAAGATATTGTAAAAATCTATTGACATCGCTCACTAGACATGACTGCAAGAAATGTAGCTTGTCAATGTCTCAAGGCTCTTGTTTTTGTGGACAATAGCTTGAAATCTGTCGTGAAAGGTGCGCCAGCTGGTATAAGAACCGTCAAATTTTGGAAGTGATGAAGATGCAGCTGTAAAAAGGGGCGCAGCACCCGTTTTTGTTGGAGCTGCACTGCTTGGCGACGCTTTATCGATCGTGTCGACCAACTCTGCACGATATTCCAGGTATAGTTCATTAATTCGTTTATATACCACCACCAACAACATCTTGTTTTAAATTCTCTTCCAGCATTCCTGGCTCAATGATGCCCTCATGGTAGAATTTTGAAGTCAGCATATCTTCTTCTAGTTTGCATAAACGCCCAGAAGTATATGCTTTCCCTTTGCACTCATTTGGCGCTTTTTTAAAATTTGGTAAGATCCTTAATAATCTTACTTAAAATACCCTTTTGGAGCTCACCATATCTATAATTTTTATTTTCTGACATTTTAATAGATTTTAATCAACAGGTATCAAAAAAAGACGAGTTTACAACATACAACAAGTAAACTTACTGCTAATACTGCTACTGCTGCCGTCTATGCTGATTAAAAGCTGGTTCCTGGAGTCTCCACTGACGTCTTCAGGTTGAAAATTTCATAGAAATTAAGTTTATGTTGTAGAAATAAAGTTTAAGTGTTTAATTTAAGTACAATTAGGTTAATTTTTAAAAGAAAATGTCAGAAAAGTCACTTTTAAACGCAAATGTATGTAAAATTTAAGTCATGTGACTATCTTTATAAATCAATCGTAGATTGGATTTGTTTTCTTTTAAAATGTCGAAGCAATCACGGCATACACTAATGTTGTTTATTATTCGAAAATATTAAAATAGTTTGTATAAACCTGATTCTAATAAAAGGCTGGAAGGACCAAAATGTTCATTTCTAGAATTTTTACTGTAAGAAATTAGCAAAAAAAGATGAATTTTCCGTAAGCATAATAAAACTTAACAAAATTGGATCAAGGAACTTTAAAGTATTTTATTCGTCATATGACTTGATGTATAGTTGATTTGTATAAGGATGTCAGTAATTATTTGACATTTTATTGACATAGTTTTATTGTAGCTCATTTGTTGAATGTATTTTGATTTTTAAGGTGAGTGTGTATTCCAAATATTTATTTTCGGAGTTTTCTGGTACTTTCCGCTCGTAAAACTTGAAATTGAACATCGTATGTGTTTCTCGCTTCTACTACCGTTTCGTAGATGAATGGATATATATTTGTTGTACAATAATAGTAAGTACAGTCTACAACTCTATTCATTCGGTTTTCTTTTCCTTGCTGTTCGTGGGTGTTGCGTTCGGTTTCGGTGATGTAATTAAATTATTAAAAAGTAAATTTTATCTGTAGAATTATTCGTTTTCGTGTGTTTAATTAAGAAGTCAATCATGACGTTGAATTATTGAGGTAATTTTTTGTTGAATGTAAAATTGATGATTGTTTTCTGTGTCGACGAGTGAGCGCGCGGGTATTTCGATATTCGACGATTCGGGTTCTTTCGCGATCGCGGTGTGTGCATAAGTGTTGTATGTACTCTTTTTTTTAAATAAAAAATTAACAATTTATAAGAATTGAATTAGCTTCCGATATTATAAAGATATTATAAATTAAAATTCATATACATTATGTGTGTACATAATTTTAAATTGCTTCGGCTGCTTATATATGTAGGTACAAGAAGGGATGATTTTAGTATATAACGCCGACAAGTGAGTATTTTCAGATGGAAAAGTAAACGACTTCTAATTAGAGTACAGGAAGTTTGTTTACATTTTAATTGTTTTTGAGTGAAAGTGATTGAAGGAAACACTCAAAACAAAAAAATTGATTGTGTTGCAGTGAAAATTAAAGTTCAATAAATCAAATTATGGAGTAATACATTTTGAAATGGTGATAAGTGTTTATATAATATAATATTATTAATCCAGTGCGGTACGTGTATAATTATTTTAATTATGCGGTTTAATTTTGATTTGGCGAATTAGTTCTGTGACGTGTTGAATTCGCTTCTAGTTCTTTTTTTTAGTTGTATTTTGATTCTGATTCGGTTTTAATTCGATTTCACTTTTATTTGAACTAATTTCAATTTGATGAAATTTCAATTTGATGTGGTTTGACTTCGATTTTGTTGATCGTAAAATTTGATTATTTTGATTTTAAAATTAATTCGATTTTGATATTTATTTGTTCATAAATTTGTTAAATCATAAAAATATTATTTTGTTAAATCGTAAAAATATTATTTTGTTGAAATTTATAAATCGATAAAGATTTTTTTGTTATTAATTACATGCATGCTTTGTCGCGATGCAATTTTAATAAAAATCCATGCTTTTCCATAAAAACATTAATTGGATTTGTTTTGTTTGTTTTTTACTGTATATTGTATGATGTGAAAATTATTTTGATTTGATATAAATTATTGAAAAAGGATTTGTGCGTTTTAATCGTAGAACAGTCTGAACCGGTTATAAATTAAAAGTTTAAAAATATTTTGACTTTTATATAAATGATGTTGTTGAATTTTGAAATAAATTTTAAAAATTTAATGAAAATTTTTTATTTTGATAATGACGAATGGAATTTGAGTAATTTCATTGGATTTGTTGTTTTTTGGCGATGCTACATTTTCATTCATGGATAATTTTTATTTATTTAATTACTATTTCAGCTGAAGGTTTTTTTTTAATTATGGCTGTTTGTTCCGGTGTTTCGTTTGACGGCAAAGGACAAATCTTTGTTATAGGCCGTTTCACTTGTCCATATTGTATTTTAACCGTGACAACGCCCACTAATCCGTCTGATCCTGCGTCTGTTCCCTCAAAGCGAGCTAGATTCAAGTTGGTCGGTGGAGTTCTCTCATTCTGAAGGAGAACCAAATCTCCAATTTTCGGTGATGGTTGGACTTTCGTCTACTTTAGACGCTGCTGCAACCTTGAGAGGTACTTGGTGTTCCACTTTTTCCAGAAAACTTCTGCAAGTGACTGGACGCGTTTCCACCGGTCGATATGCGTTGTGTTTACATTGGTTTCGCCTTCAAGAAAGTGTGCGGTGGTGAGCGCGTGTAAATCGTCCAGACGGTCCAGTAGAGGGCATAAAAGCCTCGAATTCAAACATGCTTCTATTTGCGCTTGAAGCGTTGCGAGCTCTTTATAAGTAAGCCATTCGGTTCCAACTACTCTTTTCAAATGGTACTTGACCGATTTCACTCCTGCTTCCCATATACCACCAAAGTGGGGAGAAGCAGGAGGAATAAAGTGCCATACTTCATACTGTCATACTTCTTTTAACTTTCTTGATAATTCGTTTTTAGCACCAACAAAATTAGTACCACAATCACTATAAATGTTCTAACAGCTTCCTCTTCGTGCAGTAAATCGTTTAAAAGCTGCCAAAAATGCTTGTGTTGTCATGTCAGACACCACCTCCAGATGAACGCCTTTTGTTGCCAAACATATAAATCTTTGATGATTTTCGCACCACATGCCTTCCAAGATTTTATCTCTATGGGTCAAGCATAGTCGACGCCAGTATGACTGAGAGGTCGAGACATCCAAACTCTAGCAGCCGGCAAATTTGCCATGAGCTGTTGCATTTCAGATGCCTTTTGCCGGTAGCAAGAAGGGCATCTATGCAATTGATACTTGACACTTGGTCTAATTTGTCCAATCCAGTATTTCTGTCGAATATACGTCATCATTTGTTGAATGCCACCGTGCACGGTGGCTTTGTGAGCATCTCGGACAACCAAACTTGTAAAGTGGTGGTTGCCTTACAACAAAATTGGATGTTGTGCATCGTAAGATAGGAGTGAATTCTGCAAACGACCCCCAACACGTAATACTCCATTGACATCGATAAATGCATTTAGTGCACGGAGGTTTTTTGGTATTGTAGAGTTTTCTAAGATTTTTTTCTAGAATATTTCCTTTTGTGCTGCCTTGACGACGATCAGATGAGCTGCTTCTAATTCCCTGGAGGTAAGTGGACAAATGATAGGCTCCAATTTCGGTTGACATCTAAATTGTAGATCGAGAACAGTAAGCGATAATTCGTACAACTCTGAGTAGACTCGAACATTTGTAGATAGCTTGCAAGATACAGTCAATATTGCTTACGTTACTGAAATTTATGGTCAACACATTCACAGTCCGCTTTTCTTCCTCAGTGTCAATTTCAATGGGCTGATGCGGAGCATCGAACTTCCATTTCAGTCGAAGGAACTCTGGACCACTCCCCCATATGTCTTATGACTCCAATTCTGACGGAAACACACCCCTGGCCACCAGATAGGTGGGTTATGATGCGTTGCGACATGTCCCCAGAAGTCGATCCCCACAAGTCGCTGTATTTCCGAAACACGATTGGAAACGAATGTGCTTCATTTGGCAGGAACGGCTCGTATCTAGGCCAGTGCGGTCGTGGAATCCGTCCACACATACGTCTTGATATCGGGAATATCTAAGACTTCCTTGGTGTACTGCAATAACTGTGCCAGAACTACTCCACACAGAGCTCCAGACAAGGCAGTGTTATAGTCCGTGTACATGTTTCACATGAAGCTGGCAGATTTTTGTACAAAAAGCAATCATCGACGGGATACCATTTAATACCCAGGGTCTTCACGTGACTTGACATATTGAATGGCAATTCAAAAACAAGCTCTCGATTTTGGACTGGTATGTCTTCTATGAGATCCTTTTGTTGCTCGTCCACTTCCTCAAATTGAAGCCCACAGATGCCAAAAGTTCCTTTGCTTCGTCGCGTTTCTTTCGTGCATCTTCGATTGTATCAACTCCGCTGATGAGGTCGTCGACGTACATGTCCTCGCGAAAACGATCGTCCCTCCGGAAAATTGCGATTTTCATCATCAGCCACTCTTTTCAAAATTTTTTATTGCAAGGTATGGTACACTTGCAGTACCTAAAGTCACAGTATTCATTTTGAATATTCTCATCGGTGATGTCTTTTTCTTTCTCCACATAATCAGTTGGTAGTAGCTGTCAGAATCAGTGACCAACATTTGCCGGTACATCTTCTCGATAGCCGCCGTGAAAGTAACTCGGTGAGTTTGCCATTTCAGCACGAGGTCGATGCTACTCGACTGTTATTTTGGTCCAACCAGTAAGCAATCGTTGAGAGATTTCCCATCTGATGTCTTTGCGGCTGCAAGCCCAGCTCGAGCTTTGTAGTCAAGCTAGCTTAATTAATAACTGCGTGGTGTGGCAAGAAATTGTGAAAAGGTGTATATTTCTTCCATATGATGAAGCTCCTCGTATTCACGAATACACTTTGTATAATCCGCACAAGGCTTAGGATTTTCATCATATCTCAAATCTCTCATCAAATTTTTTCAGTTGGGAGCTCAAGTCCGTAACTTGGAGAATGCTTCGAATTTGCCGGAGAATTTCTTTTGGAATTTTCCCTAACACTATCCACCCGAGCTCTATCTTTTGGGCCATTTTTGGGTCACTTACGAAAAGAATATCGAAAGGGGCTGGTTCAAATAGGTGGGGATCAGCTAAATCAAGCCCCTTGAGATGTTGCCAATTGCCGAGTATAACTCGTTGGGTCGGGAGATACCCCGTCAGCGACTTGAAAACCAAAACCTGTAGGGCCGTCTAAAACGTCGAGTGGCGAGATCCAAAACGAACCTCGACGGAGTGTTGCGTAGTTGGCTGACCAACTCCAACCCATATACCTCGGTAATGGTACGTTGCTTTTCTAGCTTCAACATCTGTGCGGTAGCTTCGGTAATGAACGATGTTTCTGACCCAGTGTCGATGAGAGCACGTAAAAGTCGTAGTCTACCATCTGCTGCTCTTGCCTTCATAACTGCTGTCGCCAGAAGCACCTGGTGAGGACGTTGACGATCACCATGCGACGTGTGGTAGGTAAAAGTATGTCCGTTGGCCTGGTAATTTTGTTCGCTTGATTGGAACTCATGTGCATCTGGATTTACGGTCGCCTGAAATGCTTTTGGATGATTTTTCATCGCCTGAGCAGATGTATCTGCTCCAGACTGTTGTTGTTGTTGTTGTTGTACTAGCTGTTATCGTTGTTGTTGCTGTTGTTGTTGTGGTTGTTGTGGTTGATGTTGCTGCTGCTGTTGTGTGGGTGGCTATAGCTGCTGTAGTTAAAACAGTCTTGCACGAGTTGCTCATAACTTAGATAGTTTTCGCAAACTTTCAACCTAGGAACCGTTTCCCTTGGTTCCATATTTTTCCATATTTAGAAAACGTTGGCATCTTCTCAATGTGTGTTTGCCTTAGTTACACAATTGGCATGAGACTTGCTCAACGGCATTTGTCTTTGTTGCTTGTTTGAACGGCTGCTTGGTGACCTGCTTGGCGTTCAAAACTTTCGGCTTTGTTTGGAACCGTGGCCTTGTGTTAACGAGTGGCTCATCTTTCGTCCAAAACGCTGCTCCCAGTTCTTGCTGGCCCACAATCTCCAAAGTACGGAATCTGGTCTCCAGAAAGTCGGTAAATTCCTTAAAATTTGGTAAATCTTTCCTATTACCCAACTTTTCTTCCCACAGATTTTAGCTCGTTGAAGGAAGCTTCTGGAGAAGGAACCAAATAAACACTGTACCCCAGTCAGATACCGGTACTTCCATGTTCTCCAACGCAAGCAAACATTCTCTGGTGATGTAAAGGAGATCCCGAGGTCCAGTCGCCGTTTCCCGAGATAAGGATGGTTGACCAAAAGGATTTTGCATCTGGATGTGTACCAATGCGTTTGCCTTAGTTACACAATTGGCATGAGGCTTGCTCAACGGCATTTGTCCTTGTTGCTTGTTTGAACGGCTGCTTGGTGACCTGCTTGGCGTTCAAAACTTTCGGCTTCGTTTGGAACCGTGGCCTTGTGTTAACGAGTGGCTCATCTTTCGTCCAAAACGCTGCTCCCAGTTCTTGCTGGCCCACAACCTCCAAAGTACGGAATCTGGTCTCCAGAAAGTCGGTAAATTCCTTAAAATTTGGTAAATCTTTCCTATTACCCAACTTTTCTTCCCACAGATTTTAGCTCGTTGAAGGAAGCTTCTGGAGAAGGAACCAAATAAACACTGTACCCCAGTCAGATACCGGTACTTCCATGTTCTCCAACGCAAGCAAACATTCTCTGGTGGTGTAAAGGAGATCCCGAGGTCCAGTCGCCGTTTCCCGAGATAAGGATGGTTGACCAAAAAGATTTTGCATCTGGATGTATACCAATGCGTTTATGGTACACATTTTTTCATTTAAAAGCTCCCAAGCCTTCTCACAGCTTGCAGCTTCTATCGAAAGATATTGTAAAAATCTATTGACATCGCTCACTAGACATGACTGCAAGGAATGTAGCTTGTCAATGTCTCAAGGCTCTTGTTGTTGTGGACAAGAGCTTGAAATCTGTCGTGAAAGGTGCGCCAGCTGGTATAAGAACCGTCAAATTTTGGAAGTGATTAAGATGCAGCTGTAAAAAGGGGCGCAGCACCCGTTTTTGTTGGAGCTGCACTGCTTGGCGACGCTTTATCGATCGTGTCGACCAACTCTGCACAATATTCCAGGTATAGTTCATTAATTTGTTCATATACCACCACCGACAACATCTTGTTTTAAATTCTCATCCAGCATTCCTGGCTCAATGATGGCCTCATGGTAGAATTTTGAAGTCTGCATATCTTCTTCTAGTTTGCATAAACGCCCAGAAGTATATGCTTTCCCTTTGCACTCATTTGGCGCTTTTTTAAAATTGGTAAGATCCTTAATAATCTTACTTAAAATACCCTTTTGGAGCTCACCATATTTATAATTTTTATTTTCTGACAAATTATTAGATTTTAATCAACAGGTATCAAAAAAAGACGAGTTTCCAACATACAACAAGCAAACTTACTGCTAATACTGCTACTGCTGCCGTCTATGCTGATTAAAAGCTGGTTCCTGGAGTCTCCACTGACGTCTTCAGGTTGAAAATTTCGTAGAAATTAAGTTTATGTTGTAAAAATTAAGTTTAAGTGTTAAATTTAAGTACAATTAGGTTAATTTGTAAAAGAAAATGTCAGAAAAGTCACTTTAAAACGAAAATGTATGTAAAATTTAAGTCATGTGACTATCTTTATAAATCAATCGTAGATTGGATTTGTTTTCTTTTAAAATGTCGAAGCAATCACGGCATACACTAATGTTGTTTATTATTCGAAAATATTACAATAGTTTGTATAAACCTGATTCTAATAAAAGGCTGGAAGGACCAAAATGTTTATTTCTAGAATTTCTACTGTAAGAAATAAGCAATAAAAAGATGAATTTTCCGTAAGCATAATAAAACTTAACCAAATTGTATCAAGGAACTTTAAAGTATTTTATTCGTCATATGACTTGATGTATAGTTGATTTGTATAAGGATGTCAGTAATTATTTTACATAGTTTTATTGTAGCTCATTTGTTGAATGTATTTTGATTTTTAAGGTGAGTGTGTATTCCAAATATTTATTTTCGGAGTTTTCTGGTACTTTCCGCTCGTAAAACTTGAAATTGAACATCGTATGTGTTTCTCGCTTCTACTACCGTTTCGTAGATGAATGGATATATATTTGTTGTACAATAATAGTAAGTACAGTCTACAACTCTATTCATTCGGTTTTCTTTTCCTTGCTGTTCGTGGGTGTTGCGTTCGGTTTCGGTGGTGTAATTTAATTATTAAAAAGTAAATTTTAACTGTAGAATTATTCGTTTTCATGTGTTTAATTAAGAAGTCAATCATGACGTTGAATTATTGAGGTAAGTTTTTGTTGAATGTAAAATTGATGATTGTGTTTTGTGTCGACGAGTGAGCGCGAGTTAAGTGAAAGAAGTTGTATTGTGTTTGCCGGGTCGATTATGACTGCCGGTTCGTTTATTTCTTCAAATTTCTTAATCTAAATATTTACTTACATATTATTTTGTATATTCAGGTCAATGCATTCAATTTCCTATGGCCTTCGGATATAGAGAAGTTCCCATGGGAAAGTAAATGCATTGGCAGTTTATGGATTGCGAAGCAACACAAATGTTCCGTCATCAAGTTTGCTGACTTGCATTTGTGTAACTTCACCCCCCTTTAATTCAAGATTCTCCTGAATTTTGTTTGTGCCAATTTTTGTTTCTATATTTTTTACAGTTATTTTTACATTTTTATTTTTTTTTTGTAATATGTATATTAAAATTCCAATTACAATAATGGCTATACATAAAATACAAATTGTGATTGAGCTTATAATATAATTATTATTTTTATGGTACTTTAATTCATTAATATGTTTCAGATTTTCAATTTGGTATATTTGTAACATGGTTTCAAAATTAAGTTTTTCTTTAATAATTACATTTTGATCTTCTTCATAGGAGAATTTATGAACGAATTCCATATTTAAGTTTGATATTGAAATGTTTCTCATGTTTATTGTACAATTATTGATATTTATTATAAAATTTCCACTTACAATTAAATTTCTATCGTCACAACCGTTATTTACAATTTCTCCATTAAGATTTTTACAAATTACAAAATTTTCTTCGATATTTAAAATTTCAGTTTTGTTGTTTATTTTAAAATTACATAAGCCATCAATCTAACAATTATCCATTTTATTCCAGTCTTTTATATAAATATTGTTGGGATTATAATTAAAATTTATTTTATTTAGATCAATAAATTTTGTAGGTAATAAATCAATTTCTTTAAAATTGTTAGGCATTGGTATTATCATTTTTAATTGGGTTTGGATGTAACTTTTCGGAAGTTTAATAGCTAAAATTAATTTTGTGTCATTGAGTTCAAATGCTCCTATTTTGGAATGTTTTAGTTTGAAAAAATCTAAATCAGAAGCCACTCTGCTCCTGTTAATATGCTAGGATGTAAAATACCCTGTTTGGCAGATGCTATATTGTCAAGAATATTATCAATTTTATCTTCTAATATTTTTAATTTTAAAAGTTGGTCTGTTTTCAAAAGTTTCAATGTTAAATTTTGTTGACTATCTACTACGTTATTGTAAATTTCCGAAATATGTTTTCGATTTTCTACAATGACATCATTAAAATTCTTAATATTATTCATAATATTTCTGTTGATATCTATTTGCTTATTTAAATTTTCAATGGCATTTCTGTTATTAATATCAACAACTTTAAAATGATCTAAAATATCTTCCCTATCATTGTCATCCATGGTTCCGAATAACCATTTCTGACCTGTTCCGATAAAGTTTGCTAACCCTCTCTTTTGTGGGAAGGTGGAAACTAGGGCCTTAACTTTTGATTTGATGTTGATAATCTCTGTTAATATTGGAATGTTATTTTCCAAGTGCAATTTTTGCAAATTTACTTCGAGTCCTTCAATTACAGTCATTATTTCACCCGAATCTACTATGTGAACAATCGTCTGGGTTTCGTTAATCAGCTCAATTGTTCCTCGATTGATGACTGTAAATCCCTGTTCAGTTTGTATTTGGGAGATTAGAAGAGCTGGGTCCGCTACCGTTGCTGTCATCATAGTTGTCCACAGCATGAGCCAGACTAGAACCTGCACATTTATTAGGCCTTTTAACTGTTGTCGGATGAACATTACGTAATTTATTCATTCATTTTTTCATTCATTAATTTTTGTGACGTAAATGCTTATAATTTCTAATAAATCCTTCACTTCTAGCTTCATGGAAATCTTCCCTTTCTAAATTTCTTTTATTTAAAATATGTTTCTTTTGCCTTGTGAAGTTTTTGGTTAGTGGTTAAATCTTTATTTTTGATAGTTAGTAAAATTTCAAGTAGCGTAGAATGAAACCGTTCAATATCAGAGTTTCCTGTATGAGAGTTCGGCTTAGTGAAGTGAATTTGAATACCTTCTTCTCGGAAGAATTCTTTTATGTTTTTTGAGTTGAATTCATTATCGCAAACAATTTTCTTTGGATTTCCGAACTTAGAAAATTGTTGTTCAATACATTCAAGTTTGCTTACCCAATTCTTACTAATTAAGTTATAGATATAAGCTTTTTTGGTAAGTTTATCCAAGAAAGTAAGATAAAAAAGTTTATTAAAATGGTATATATCCATGTGTAGTATTTCATTAGTTTCTGTAGGTGTTTCAGAAGGCTTGAATTTAGGTTTGATAGGTTTTCTGTCATATTTGCCTTCTTGGCATGTCTGACAATTTCCTATTACCTTTGAAATTTGCTTCACTAGACCTGGAAAGTAAACTTTATTTTTCAAAGTTTTGTAGGTTTCAACAATTCCGGAATGACTACTCTCTTTGACATGGTATAAGGAAATTTGTTTAAAAATGTCTGCTTCAGTTCTTACTTCGAGAGCTCTAAGTGTGAATTTAACAAATGTCAAGTTTTTATCATCCTTAAAAAGTTTTATTAAACACTGTTGAATTTTGTTATACTCATGATACGATAACTCCGTATAAACTCCTACTTTTCCTTTTATAAGAGTTCGTTTAAAGAGATCTTCCCAATATAACTGATTTTTAGTCATATCTACATGGATGATTCTCCTACCATGACACATTTCGACTTCTGTTGAAACAAAATTAGATAAAATTATTTGTGTTTTATATTTATTCACTATTTCTTCCTTTATTGGAAAATGATCCAACTGTTGTTCTGGTGCTGAGTGGACAGTTGCCACATTTGAGTCAGATTCACCATCTTTTTGGTCAACATCTTTGATGCGGCTCAAGAAATCTGCAACTTTATTGTCTTTACCCCTTAAGTATTCTATATCATAATTAAATTCGGACAATTTGAGTAACCATTGCTGATTTCTAGCTGAAAACTCTTTGCCGTTGTATTTTTTGTTTAGATACTTTATGGGTTGATGGTCTGTGACTATTTTAAATTTATTTCCCCACAGGTAGGGTCGAAAATATGTCACTGACCAGACAATAGCAAGAAATTCTTTGTCAGTGGGTGAATATTTCTTTTCATGATCATTCAAAGATCTCGAAGCATAGCAAACAGGTTGCCCTTCTTGAGTGAGCACTGCACCAATAGCGAAGTTGGAAGCGTCAGTAAATAAAGTAAGAGATTTTTGAAAATTAGGGAATCTAAGTATAGGGTAGTTATTGATGTTTCGCTTCAAAGTTTCGAAAGCTTGTATGTATTCTGGGTCTCTTGTATTAATTTTTGACTTTTTCTTTAAAATTTAACGGATACGCAATCTTCCAGTAATTTTTTACAAATTTTCGATAAAATCCCGTTATACCCAGAAAAGATTTCAGTTCTTTCTCTGATGTTGGCAATTTATAGTTAAAGATACATTTCACCTTCTCTAGATTTGGTTTCATGCCTTCATCAGTCAAGATGTGGCCCAAAAATTCTGTATCCTTTTGAAGGAAAGAGCATTTGTCAAACTGGACCTTGAGATTATGTTTGGCCAGTGTACTAAAGATTGTGGAGATGGCAATGAGATGTTCTTCTAGACTGGTGGAAAATATAAGGATATCATCAAGATAGACGACGCAGATCTTGTTTATATAATCCCTTAGTATTTCATTCATGAGCCTTTGGAACGTGTCGCTGGGGCGTTCTTGAGGCCAAAAGGCATCCGAGTAAACTCATATAAACCGTTTGGAGTAACAAATGCAGTTTTATGAATATCCCTGGGATGCATTTTGATTTGGTAATAACCTTTAGCCAAATCCAATGTCGTGAAATACTGGGCTCTCCCTAACTTATCTAATATACTATCTATATTAGGTAGAGGGAACTTGTCATAAAAAGTGATCTCGTTTATTTTCCTATAGTCAATGCAAAGCCTGAACTTCTGTTCACCAGACTTTCCAATCTTTTTTGGGACAACCACTATGGGAGAAGAATATCTGCTATTAGATTTTCTAACAATACCCTGCCTTTCTATTTCCATCACTTGTCTCCTTACTTCTTCTTCATGCTTTGGAGGCAATCTATAAAGTCTAGAATTAATTTGTTGATCAGTTGTTGTTCTGATCTCATGCATTATAGAATCTGTATTAGAAAGCTGATCACCTTCCTTGTAACGGGTGATTTTTTAAGAGGTTTAGAACTTAAAAAAAAAAAACACAAAAAATTCAAAAAAATGAATGAAATATTTATTTGAATCGATAGTTTGAACCTTGCAATTTAATGTTTAAAGATAATTTCATGCAAATGTTGACCGCGGCTGCGTCTCAGGTAGCCCATCCGCTGAGTCCAATTTTGGCATACTCTTTCACACATCGGCCGGTATCTCACGAATGAATGCATGGATGTTGGCTTCCAGTGCGTCAATCGAAGCGGGCTTGTCCCTATAGACATTAGCCTTGACATACCCCCACAAAAAATAATCTAATGGTGTCAAATCGCACGATCTAGGCGGCCAATTGACCGGCCCGAAACGTGAAATTAACTGTTCACCAAACTCGCCTCGCAATTGCGCCATTGTTTCGCGTGCTGTGTGGCATGTGGCACCGTCTTGTTGAAACCACATATCATGCAAGTCAAGAACTTCCATTTCGGGCAAAAAAAAGTTTGTTATCATCGCTCGGTAGCGTTCACCATTGACAGTAACGCTGCGATTCGCATCATCTTTGAAGAAATATGGCCCAATAATGCCGCCGGCCCATAAACCGCACCAAACAGTGGCTTTTTCGGGATGCATTGGTAGCTGTTGCAATGCTTCTGGCTGATCTTCACTCCAAATGCGGCAATTATGCTTATTTACGTACCCATTCAACCAAAAATGAGCCTCATCGCTGAACACAATTTTTCGATTTTTCGATTTCGAACCGAGCACGAATTTTGATAGTAAAATTCAATAATTTGCAAGCGTTGTTCATTTGTAAGACGATCCATGGTTAAATTGCAAACCAAACTGAAGCTGTTTGACAGTGACACAAGGTACTAAACACACGTCAGCTGTCAAAACCAGTGTTGCCAAAACCAAACCAGCTAAAAAATCAACCGTTATATCAAATTTTGGTATTGTTTTAAAATTATACTAACTTCGCCTTTTTCTTTACTGTTTAAATGCGAAAGATCTACTTTATCTGCATTTTCACTTGAAAGTTCGAAATAATCGATATGTGAAGTTTCTTCCGAATACACATTTATTTTTGCAGTGTTGATGAGTTGCATAAATCTTTTCTTCATATTAATTTCTGTGACTTTTTTCCTAATTATATCCATTCCGATGAGTAGATCATAGACTTTATTATTTAGATTCATTTTATACCATTTTAATTTGCTATGATTTCCCATCCGGAATTCTTTTGGTGCATCTGTTACACCTATTTGTATAGATTCTTTTGTTTTGTTATTAATTGTGTTAAGAAAAACCACTTTCTCTTCGAAAACAGGAAAATAGCTGCAGTCAACCCTAGTGGAATTGATTAAACTTATATTATATTTAACCTTATATTCTCTATCATTGATGGTAAAATTGCAGAATAATTTATTTCCGAGGCTTAATTCCGAAAATCCGTAGGGTCAAGGTTATTTATATCTTCATTACACCCTGTCTCGCTAGGTTCACCACCACTAGCTAAATTGTTCACTTCCATAGGTTGTGGATTTTGATAACTATTTCTAGCTTGGCCTGATGGATTGAAAACTTGGGTTAGGTTTTGCCTAACTTGTCCTGATCTATTGTTATTCGAATTTCTACTCTGTCCTGATCTATTCTTATTATTTAAATTTCTAGTCTGTCCTGATCTTTTGTTACCAGAAAAACTAGCCTGCTGTGGTCTGTTCTGAGCATGTTCACTGCCTGTATTTTGGTCTGTGTATCTAAAATGTTGTCTTTTTTGATTACTTTGGTTGCTATTATTTTTTTAAAGATTCCATTCAGAATCTGGTATATAAGTCCGGAGGACTGATAATATACTATTTAAATCGAAATTATTCCTAATTTCTCTGGACAATTGCCTTACACTTAGTTCTTTTACCTTAGCTACTAATAAGAGTTTACACGAATTTATAATTTCTGATTTATTTGTCTCATATAAGGCATATTCATGACATTCCCTTATAATATAATCTATTTTATTACACAGTTCCAATATATTATTTACCATTAGGTTGCTTATTTTGGTTAACAATATGTTAATATCTATTATTGGCCGGAAATTTTGAATCAGTAGATTCTTGGTGACCAGCCACGATGTTGGTGATGACAAAAATAAAATATTTTTAGCTGCTCCAACAATTTTTGAATTATAAATCGCTTTGAACGTCTCATCCCTTTGAGGTTCCGGAACGGCTGCCAGGTGGGCGTCAACACAGGTTAAAAATTGAGTAAGTTCCTTCCTTTCACTAGAAAATTCTTTTATGTAGGCGATAGTTTTAATAACTGACGTTGACTCTGGTGTCCTCTGTGTCAACAGCTGAGTTAACTGTTGCTGAACACTTGTCAGCGTATTGGGTGTGTCCACGACCATAGAGTACCTATATTACCTAGAGTCGCGACTCAGGGGGTTGGTTCTCTTTCACCCTACAAGCTGAGTTGAGAGCCATTTGACCAAATTTTCTAGCATGTATTGGTTGTTCCGTGCATTTTAAATGGGGACCTCACCAACACAATGAAAGAAATGTTGCTACAGTGCTCAGTGCTCAAATTTTGTGGACTACCGCGCTCAGATATTTAAAATATTAATCCGTTGAATTCAAAAATTGAAAATATTTTTTGTTTTTTCAATACAATTAGATTTTTAACGTTTTAGGAACAAAAAATATATAAAATATAGCTTTTTGTTGCTTCTGGCATACAAATAAAATAATATTTCTGTATATTTTTGTCAAAATTAAAGAAAATTAATTCAAAAAGTAGAAGTGTACCCTTGAAACTCAGTGCGTACGTGCCCAACTTCTACCATATCAAATGTAGACAAGTAGCTCAATATTTTGACAGATCAAAAAAGGGTAAAAAAAAAGTTTTATAATTGTGGGAATTCAATGAAGTGATTTTGTCTTGTGATTTATATAAAAATAATATAGTTAAATTCTTTTTAATAATCCTTAAAATAAGTGATTTGTTCTTTCAGGTTAAAAGTAAGTTTTTATTTATATATACCTGACTACATATGTAGGCATATAAACAAAACTGTGCAAAAAAAATTGTGAAAAGAAATTTTTTGGCTAGAAATAGTGCTAGGTCCCAGGTGTTGTTTTCGCGCCTTTGTAGTGGCCTTTGAAGCCTCGGCCTTTTTCGTTTTTCAAGTGCTAAAATCCCGGTTAGCATTTAAAGCCAGGTCAAACAGAGCGCGGGCCGACGGAATGGTTAGTTACTGGGAAAGAAAGAACGTGGCGGTCAATCTTTTTTTCTAAATTTTAAAAAAACACCGGCGCTCACCCTATTTGGAATATGAAAAACTCGGAACATTTAGCTCCCGGAGATGTGATTTTCATATAGTGTTGAGTATTTTGAGTATTTTTTTCGGTATGGTTTGGATCATTTGCTTGTTGAAATATCCCTTTCAGAAAGAAGAAGATCCTCCTCTTGAATACAAACAGGTTCATAAATCCATATATTTTTTGAATCGAATGCACTCCATGTCCAGAGAAACATAGCCAGACATTCAATTTCCCTTTCCACGTTAAAAAGTACCCTTTGTTCATTTGGAATCTGGTATGAGCTTGATTGATTGAACAATTGACTCGGCGAAGTTTTGATCCACACGTTGAAATTTAAATTAGCTAACGCCATTTTCAAGATGATTCGAATTAAGATCTAGAAAGGTACCAACTATTGTCCTAGGATAAATGCTTTGGGAGTTACACCCAAGAACAAAAAGAACAAGGGAAACAAGGCATTTGTTCTTGAGTGTAACTTCCAAAGTAATTATCCTAAGACAACAGTTAATGCATCCCTAAATTATAATTTGAATCCTCTTCAAATTGGCGTTTACCAATTTCAATTCCAGTCACCGGTTCAAAATTTGACTTTTGGTAAGAGAGTACTTATGTACATTTATATTGCAATTTGAAAAAAATTATATTTGATTTGGGTGTAACTTCCAAAGTTATTATCCTAGAATAATGGTTGATACATCCCTAAGCTCTAATTTGAATCCTCTTCAAATTGGGGTTTACCAATTTCAATTCCAGTCACCGGTTCAAAATTTGACTTTTGGTAAGAGTGTACCTATGTACATTTATATTGCAATTTGAAAAAAATTATATTTGATTTGGGTGTAACTTCCAAAGTTATTATCCTAGTCAAAGTCATATAAACCAAATTAAAGGAAACAAATTGTATTATTTCCAAACATTGCGTTGTCATCATCGTGTTTGTTGCGATGAATTTTGACAAATGCCAAATGACCCTCAATTATTTTTTTTAAAACAGCTGAGGTTTTTGTCTGCTTACGCGTCCATATAATTTTGCAAAGTTGATTCTTACAGTTCTGCTTCAGACACTAACACCAAATTCCTCATTGTAGGCATAACAACAACAATAGTTTAGTCACCAGCAATCGCAGCAAATGCAGGCTGAGCAACAAGCTCAACAATAAGCTCAGCAACAAGCATAACAACAAGCTCAACAGCAAGCCCAACAACAGACCCAACAACAAGCTCAGGAACAGTAGCAACAGCAGCAGCATCAACAACAGCAATAGCAGTTACAACAAAAGCAGCAGTGTGGCTGATATACCTGCCACAGTGGCAGTGGTAATCCAGACGATAGTCGAAGTCCACCACCTCAAAGACATGTGCATACACACCATCATACGCACGTTGGACTTGGCTATGTTGTGTACTCGGCGCCCTATGGAATCAAGTGAAGATAAGTTAGTAGAATAAAACTAACCCAAATCCAATATCATTGATTGTTTTCAGAAGAGAAGAAAAAAGTTGCTTGACAAATATTTGGTAAAGTTTCTTGTAGTTTTTTCACTTCAAAAAATAGTATTTATTAAATTATTTTACAAAACAAATCAAACATTTCATCGTAGCCAACATATTCTAATTGAAACTTATTCTTTTCAGAAATTACATCTTCTCAGAGCAGACACAACAAAACCAACAGTTTAGTCCCCAGCAATCGCAGCAAATGCAACCTCAACAGGAAGCGCAGCAACAAGCTCAACAGGAAACCCGACAACAACAAAAAAGAGACGAAAAGGATGTAAATATACCCCGGAGGGACAGAAGCCCACAATAGAAACTCAGGGGCCACCTCATCTTACATTAGTCCGAGTCCTTTTGGTTTCGATGCCAGTCACCCTATGTATCGAAACGTGTTGATGTCTACGTCCTACATTACATCACCATATCACCTTCCAATGGCACGTTATCATGCCCCCGAAGATATCTCCCGGAATCTAAGTACTAAGGCACTCGATGCATTACATCATGCCGCCAGCCCGTATTACACAACGCATAAAATTCAAGAGTTAAGCGAGCGTGCTCTTAACAGTCCAACTAGTGCCAACGTCAAAGCGTTCTAGTCCAAATGTGTCGCAACAAGGTGGTGTTGGAGTAGGGGAGGCCCGGCAATAATCCCGTGACAGGGGGCCCCAATTCAGGACTTGGGCTTCCGTCGGCCAATCCGTCGCGTCCAGCCTTAAATTGCTTCAATTTAAAACATAAACTTGCTCGATCCCAACGAAAAATAAAAAATATATATCAGTCATGTATATATGTTTCATTTTTAATTTATATTTTTGTTTTCAATTAATCTGTGATTTGATATCTGCGTTTTAACGTCCACTTTATATCGATCTAGAGTCTTAATGTGCGAAACAATTTTCTTCAAATATAGAGCATAATTTTTCAAAGAATTTGAAAAAAAAATCTGTCTTTGAGAATTAATGTTGATGATAGGTTTATCTTTGTTAGTAAAGTATACAGCAATTCCTTTAGTGTTACCCAGAATGTACCACAAGAAGGTAAAATTGAATTTCATTCCACGTCCAGTCAAATATTTATCTCTGAGTTAAATCATGTATGTGAAAAAAGGCAATTGAACTGTGATAATTTTTCCAAACTCTTTGACCCACACAGATGATTTTATGCTTTCAGATTAAGTATTTAATAGTGCTACTAATTGCATCATAAGATTTGTATTTGGAACAAATTTCGAAAAACTCACAGATCAAAAGAAGTTTACTATATATTATTTTTGAAAACCTAAAAGGAAACTTCTTTTAATCTAGGGTTTTTTGAAATTTTGCTTCAAATTAAAAATAAATGATGTAAATAGTAGCACTATTTAATATTGAATTCAAAAATAAATAAATCATCGTTGTGAGTGAAACCATTAGGAAAAATCATCACAGCGTAATTTACTTTTTCAGAAATTCAATAAAATCTTTTTTAATTGCTTCAGTTTAAATAGAAGCTTGCCCGATCCCAACGAACAATTAAAAAAAAGGCTGAGTATAGCACACACTGGTAACTTCCCATTGATGAACTCGGAAGCTAGTTTTGAATAAATCTCCAATTCAAGATCTTCGAAAATGTTTTTAGGTGTTTGATATGGAAGATAAGCTAGTAGAATAAAATTAACCCAAAGCCAATATCATTCATTGTTTTTAAGATATTTGAGAAGAAAAAAGGCGTTTAACAAGTTTTCGGTAGTTTTTTGTAGTTTTTTCACTTTAAAAAACGATGTTTGTTAAATTATTTTACAAAGCCAATCAAATATTTTTATCATAGCCAACAGTTTCTAATTGAAACTAACTCCTTTCAGGTATTACATCTTCTCGGAGCAGAGACGCAATAATTTTCTGCAGCTAGTACAGTCTTTGTCACATCAACAATCTCCCGGCTCCCAAATGAAGTCTGAAGATTTACCAATGTCGGCACAACAACAACAGCAGTTTAGTCACCAGCAATCGCAGCAAATGCAAAATTAAAATCTTGTCACACAAAGTAATTAAAAAATGTGTCCGAGTTGATTTTCGGAAATAGTAAGAATTCGTTTATTTTCAACTAGCATTTAAGTCCAAATGGGTTAGCAGAAAAAACCTTAAATAGAGATTTATTGAAAATTGTATATACATTCAACTGTACTTTGATGAAACTTACGAATAATTATAACCTCAACCTCAAAAAATGCATTGTTAATTCTTTTTTTGAATTTCGTTTTCTTGTTGCGTCACGAAGTTTTAGTCACAAGTTTCAGAAACGGATTCAACCCTGAATATATAATGCAGGAATAAAATCAAAAATACCCCCCAATTTGCATGGCAAAAACACAATGGGGCGTATTTATAGATGTTGTTTAAGCAATTGCTAGAAAAAACAGGGGTTTAGCTAATGAAGTTTTAATATTAATTAACTCCAGATTTGCTTCGCAATACTAAAGGCAACATCTATGAATATGCGCCAATATGACGAGCACATCGAAACTTGTTAATAAATAAATATCACAAAAAAATGTTTATAAAAAGTTTTACAGCTTCAACAGTCACATCGAATTTGTTGTCAAATGTCATGGCCACAATTCGGTCTTAAATCTTGTATGAGATTTGACAGCTTTTTATACATGATTCCAAAACAGAATTTACGAATTTACGATTTCCTTGGAAGTAACAATATTTTCTTTTTGTATTTTTATATAGATGAGCTTAAGTTGCCTCACAGGTCTTTGTGTTCTCTTTAGTTGCTTGCAAAGTCTAAGGAAGATATTTAATGTAAACATAGGTTGTTTGAAAACAAAATGTTTTAATACAAAGAAAGAAATACAAGTCTTTTTACATTGACAATTGATAAATATATTGGTAAGCTATGGATCTTGTCTTTTATTACTGAAATATAGAAAATCACTGCCAATTGTTGATAGCGTTCCACTTCCGCTTTTGTAAGCTTATGGCTTTTTCGATTGGCGATCCAGAAGCATTTGTAATGCCTGTAAGCCCTATATTAAATAATTAGTTAAATATATTAATGGGTATTTTTCGATTTACCTACACCAACTGATCCCAGTTGCGTCTTTTTTCAAAGCAGACTGGCCAATAATTTTGATAGTCTACAATCACTGATTTAGAGTGCTTAGTTCTGGGAGCAAACAAGGTGCCATGGGAAGCTTTTTGAGTTCAGCATGATATCGTGGTTTAACAGCTAAAAAGACGACGAAAAGGTTGAATTATATCTTAAAAATTATAAATCAACGATGGATATATAGATGAAAGTTAAATTATCTTAAAAGTAATGTCTAATATATAACACAAATAAAAAGCAAAAAAACCTTACTTACCTATTGTCATTCCTGTGGTTGGAACATTTTGGAAACAATGCATATGCATACAAGAGCGACTGGCTACGAGAAATAAAAATCCTTATGACATATGCATAGCCATTTGAGAGCTATATGTAACTTGGCAATGATCTGTTCCTATTCTAGGTCGCAGATATAAAAAATCGTTCGTATTATTACCAAATTTTCATTCCAAAATACACAAGCTATGTATATAGAGATTAGAATCAGCATCAGGGTTCTCTCTACAGTTGCTCGTCCAGCATATTCTCTAACAAACTTTCCCGAGAATCCAATTTGTTCTGAGTGCCTGCATATTTGAGACATATGCACACAGCTTACAGAAGCCTTGTCTAAAATGGTAGGAGCGATATTTAAAGAAATATTTTTGATATCAACATAAGAAATACTTACGTAATCGCTTCACAATCTTTTAGATCTTTCTATGAATTGCTGGAAATTGATTGAACAGCAATTCTCAGCTTGGTTTAACGTCCTTGCAAAGAATTAAACTTTTGGCAATTGTTCTTAGGAAATGTTTATGAACATTGAAGAACTAGAGTGACATCAATGTTAATAGTATCACCTTCTCGCAGTTGGAATTTGGATTGAATGTAGTTTGTACTTCTCCTTTTGGGGGCCGAGTAATGGTCATTTTTTTGCCGCGAACTATATAATAGAGTGTCAAGAAGTTGGAAGTGTATCAGACCAGCTGGTGTTTCACCATCCCCCAAAGTTACCAAGCCTAGGCCAAACCATTTGTCAAGGCGAATGGTACACGTGCTTCTTTATTTTCCATTTCCGGACCAGGGAGTCGACTTTAAATTAATACAATATGTTTAATTCGATCGAAAGAAAATTTATAAATGGAATTTTACAAACACAACCGAGAATTGTCATATTGACATTACATAATGGAAAAAAACAAAACGTCACCTTTTGAGCTACTGATGCCATTTTGTATTTTGACACGTATTCACGGACAGGGAATTTAAGAGAGTTTTCTCTTAATTAGCTCAAATAAAATTTGCGGGTGTTTCAGGTAAGAGGGGTACGAGTCGCGACTCTAGATAATATAGGTACTCTATGTCCACGACACTCTGTAGCAATTGCTCCATTGTAAAGTTAATACCTCGATTGGTATTAATTAATTGGATTCAATTTTCTCTTCCTATTTTGATGGGCTGGTTTATAGTCCACAACAATCACTATGGTTTAAATTTTTTTTTTTTTAGTTCCCGATGGGAATTGTTTTGTTACTTCACTCGGTTGGAGGAGGGGTTGTGGATGGTAAGCAAACAATTAAAAAAAAATTGCAACTGATTCTTAGAGACAATATTTTATTTATTTTTTTTTTCTCGTTTGCTCGATTCCTTTTCGACTGCGCCAGTTAAGTGAAAGAAGTTGTATTGTGTTTGCCGGGTCGATTGTGACTGCCGGTTCGTTTATTTCTTCAAATTTCTTAATCTAAATATTTACTTACATATTATTTTGTATATTCAGGTCAATGCATTCAATTTCCTATGGCCTTTGGATATAGAGAAGTTCCCATGGGAAAGTAAATGCATTGGCAGTTTATGGATTGCGCACTGATCTCTATAATACACTGGATAGCGTATCGACACAAGAAAAATGCTTCCATTTGAAGAATTGTTATATTATGAAGCTGACCACTTTTTTGTATAACAATATAACTGTACAATAAGTTATGCGAAATAATCCACTATGAAGACGTCAAATCTTTGTTCGTTGCTCCCCCCCAAATCTGTTCGCTAACATTGTTGTGTTTGTAATTTTATTTCACTCACAAATGGTTAAATGAAATGGAATTACAAACGTAGAGTGTGAGAAGGAGGTAAAATCATAAAAAATCACAGACTATGTAATTGCATTCTATTCATCACACCTTTGTTTTGTGCAACTTGTTTGCAAACTGAAATGATGAACGAAGTCAATGGTTCCCATCTACATATTTACTTTTACCTATTTAAACACCTTTCCAATGATATAATTCTAGGAAAATAATAGCACAAAAAAATGCACACAGTGAATAACTTAATGATTAAAAATATTAAAACAAACTTCTACAAAGTTTTTCCCTTTCATATCATTGGTCTGTTTCTCTTTCTTCAGATTTACATCTTTGAAACACGTTTTTTTGTGTAGATGTAGACGTCAAATTATGAAGCCGACCACCTAATTGCCATCTTCAAATGGAAGCAAAAAAACTGTTATACATTATAAGGAATACACTATCCAGGGTATTATAGAGATCAGTGGGATTGCGAAGCAACACAAATGTTCCGTCATCAAGTTTGCTGACTTGCATTTGTGTAACTCGCGCGGGTATTTCGATATTCGACGATTCGGGTTCTTTCCCGATCGCGGTGTGTGCATGAGTGTTGCATGTACTATTTTTTTTTAATAAAAAATTTACAATTTATAAGAATTGAATTAGCTTCCGATATTAATAAGATATTATAAATTAAAATTCATATACATTATGTGTGTATATAATTTTAAATGGCGTCGGCTGCTTATATAGATACAAGAAGGGATGATTTAAGTATATAACGCAGACAAGTGAGTATTTTCAGATGGAAAAGTAAACGACTTCTAATTGGAGTACAGGAAGTTTGTTTACATTTTAATTGTTTTTGAGTGAAAGTGATTGAAGGAAACACTCAAAACAAAAAAATTGATTGTGTTGCAGTGAAAATTAAAGTTCAATAAATTAAATTATGGAGTAATACATTTTGAAATGGTGATAAGTGTTTATATAATATAATATTATTAATCCAGTGCGGTACGTGTATAATTATTTATGCGGTTTTATTTTGATTTGGCGAATTAGTTTTGTGACGTGTTGAATTCGCTTCTAGTTCTTTTTTTTAGTTTTATTTTGATTCTGATTCGGTTTTAATTCGATTTCATTTTATTTGAATTAATTTCAATTTGATGAAATTTCAATTTGATGTGGTTTGACTTCGATATTGTTGATCGTGAAATTTAATTATGTTGATTTTAAAATTAATTCGATTTTGATATTTATTTGTTCATAAATTTGTTAAATCGTAAAAATATTATTTTGTTAAATCGTAAAAATTTTATTTTCTTGAAATTTATAAATCGATAAAGATTTTTTTGTATGCTTTGTCGCGATGCAATTTTAATTAAAATCCATGCTTTTCCATAAAAACATTAATTGGATTTGTTTTGTTTGTTTTTTACTGTATATTGTATGATGTGAAAATTATTTTGATTTGAAATAAATTATTGAAAAATGATTTGTGCGTTTTAATTAATCGTAGAACAGTCTGAACCGATTATAAATTAAAAGTTTAAAAATATTTTGACTTTTGTATAAATGATTTTGTTGAATTTTGAAATAAATTTTGAAAATTTAATGAAAGTTTTTTATTTTGATAATGACGAATGGAATTTGAGTAATTTCATTAGATTTGTTGTGTTTTTTGGCGATGCTACATTTTCATTCATGGATAATTTTTATTTAATTAATTACTATTTCAGCTGAAGGTTTTATTTTTAATTATGGCGGTTTGTTCCGGGGTTTCGTTTGACGGCAAAGGACAAATCTTTGTTATAGGCCGTTTCATTTGTCCATTTTGTATTTTAACCGTGACAACCCAAGAAACAATTTTAGCTGTTTAATTGCTCTAAAAGCGTTTGCAGAGCTAATCTTAAAGCTCATTGATTTCAAAAGAAGCTCTAGATACACTTGTAAAGCAAGTGCAGAGCTTGCCTACAGCGAATTCATTGAGTTTGAGAGCTAATATTTGCTCGAAACCAGCTCTTATCAGTGGCTTGTAAGGCCTTGCAGCTCTAAGGTTTAATATTTAGAAATCTTTAAAGCAACATTTTTGACAGCACTTTGTTTGTATTAGTTTGGGTTTGTGTAATACAAATTACAAAGTAAAATAATATTGGAACGATGTATTATATGTGTGATAGTAACATTTGAGAACTTTATGTGTTGTGATGTCGCAAATTAGTAAAATATTCCTATAGAAAATATAAGTGAGAAATGATATTAATTATTTAACTGTTCCATCTTAGTGAATTTTTAGTGCGCGCTTAGATTTATCAAACATGTACTGAATGTACTTCGCAATATTACAACGCGCCTTCGAAATTCTTTATATTACGCAGTGAAATGTTTAAAAAATTAACTTAAGCAACACAGAAATCTGTTACAAAAATTAATTTAAATATCTCAAATAAAATATTTTTGTTTTCATTACAATATTTGCAATATTTAGTGTATTTTATATTGAAAATAAAGGTTTTTTATTCGTTTCAAATAAAATAAGGAAAATTGTTTCAATGTTTTTTTTTCGGTCATCATATTTTTTATCGTGAAAATAGTTTGTCTTCAATAGAACTGCAATAAATAATAAAATTTTTTTTGAAATTTCGGATCTAATTCGACAATTACGGTGCATACTTGGTATTGCTTAGAAATATAAAGGAACTTATTTATTTTCTAGTTTTGGTTTGACTTTTCTCGGTGAAATTATCTTTATTGTATTTTATTGTGAAACACCCTACTAATATGAGAGAGGTTTAGTATTAAGCTCTATAGTCGTTTTGTTGTAGCTTTGTTCAGCCTTCAAATTTCACAATTCTCAGAGAAATTTAATAATGCTCAGAGAGATATCCAATGCGCATGCGTTTGTGTGAATGCATTAGTAATTTAACTCTATAGCCGCATTCTGGTAGCTATTTTTTGACATTTCTATAGAATCATGCTATAGTATTTTAAATATGAGTTTTAAGAAGCTCTATAACGCTTCTTTATATGCTCATATTAATAATTTGTTCGTTTAAAGAACGTTGAACGTTATTAAAGAGCATATTTTTAAATCTTGGGACGTTATAAAAATAATGGAGCTTAATGTGTATTGGAAACTCGATTATGGAACAAAATTTTTCAATAAATGTTGGGAGCTGTGAAATAATCTGTCTTAGAACTATGGTATCAGATTTCAGTGCTTACAAGCTGCTAAAGAACAGTGTTGCTTCTACTAGCTCCAACGATGTTACTTGGGAACGCCCACTAATCCGTCTGATCCAGCGTGTGTTCCCTCAAAGCGAGCTAGATTCCAGTTGGTCGGTGGAATTCTCTCATCCTGAAGGAGAACCAAATCTGCAATTTTCGGCGATGGTTGGACTTTCGTCTACTTTGGACGCTGCGGCAGCATTGCGAGGTACTTGGTGTTCCACTTTTTCCAGAAAGCTTCTGCAAGTGACTGGACGCGTTTCCACCGACCGATATGCGTTGTGTTTACATTGATTTCGCCTTGCGGCACAGCATATAAAGATTCACCAACAAGAAAGTGTGCGGGGGTGAGCGCGTGCAAATCGTCTAGACTGTCCGATAGGGGGCATAAAGGCCTTGAACTCAAACATGCTTCTATTTGCCATCTAAATTGTAGATCGAGAACAGAAAGCGATGATTCATACAACTCTGAGTTTACTCGAACAGTTGTAGATAGCTTGCAAGATACAGTCACTATTGCTTACGTTACTGAAATTTATGGTTAACACATTCACAGTCCGCTTTTCTTCCTCAGTGTCAATTTCAATGGGCTGATGCGGAGCATCGGACTCCCATTTCAGTCGAAGGAACTCTGGACCACTCCCCCATATGTCTTATGACTCCAATTCTGACGGAAACACACCCCTGGCCACCAGATAGGTGGGTTATGATGCGTTGCGACATGTCCCCAGCAGTCGATCCCCACAAGTCGCTGTATTTCCAAAACACGATTGGAAATTAATGTGCTTCATTTGGCAGGAACGGCTCGTATACAGGTCAGTGCGATCGTGGAATCCGTCCACACATACGACTTGATATCGGGAATATCTAAGACTTCCTTGGTGTACTGCAATAACTGTGGCAGAACTACTCCACACAGAGCTCCAGGCAAGGCAGTGTTATAGTCCGTGTACTTGTTTCACATGAAGCTGGCAGATTTTTGTACAAAAAGCAATCATCGACGGGATACCATTTAATACCCTGGGTCTTCACGTGACTTGACATATTGAATGGCAATTCAAAGTCAAGCTCTCGATCTTGGACTGGTATGTCTTCTATGAGATCCTTTTTGTTGCTCGTCCACTTCCTCAAATTGAAGCCCACATATGCCAAAAGTTCCTTTGCTTCGTCGCGTTTCTTTCGTGCATCTTCGATTGTATCAACTCCGCTGATGAGGTCGTCGACGTACATGTCCTCACGGACAACGATCACCCCTCCGGAAAATTGCGAAATTCATCATCAGCCACTCTTTTCAAAATTTTTTATTGCAAGGTATGGTACACTTGCAGTACCTAAAGTCACAGTATTCATTTTGAATATTCTCATCGGCGACGTCTTTTTCTCCCTCCACATAATCAGTTGGTAGTAGCTGTCAGAATCAGTGACCAAAATTTGCCGGTACATCTTCTCGATGTCCGCCGTGAAAGTTACTCGGTGAGTTTGCCATTTCAGCACGAGGTCGATGCTACTCGACTGTTATTTTGGTCCAACCAGTAAGCGATCGTTGAGAGATTTCCCATCTGATGTCTTTGTGGCTGCAAGCCCAGCTCGAGCTTTGCAGTCAAGCTAGCTTAATTAATAACTGCGTGGTGTGGCAAGAAATTGTGAAAAGGTGTTTATTTCTTCCATATGATGAAGCTCCTTGTATTCACGAATACACTTTGTATAATCCGCACAAGGCTTAGGATTTTCATCAAATCTCTTTTCGAGATGCAAAAATGTCGAAAGGCGCTCTGTCTGCTCGATCCCATCGCTGGTTGATCTGCACCTATAAACGGCAGCTTTACTTGCGTAAGCGCTGTGTATGCTTCTCGAAATGGTACTCGCAAGCGAAATTCTCTTTGGTTTCCAGTGCCTGAAACGGTGTTTCTTCTATTCCCCAAAATTTTTTCAGTTGGGAGTTCAAGTCCGTAACTTGGAGAATGCTTTGAATTTGCTGGAGAATTTCTTTTGGAATTTTCCCTAACACTATCCACCCGAGCTCTATCTTTTGGGCTATAGGACCGATAACGTCTTCTTGACGACTAATTTCAGGAAGCAGTATTGGGGCACAAATGTCACTTCCCAAAAGAATATCGATAGGTGCTGGTTCAAATAGGTGGGGATCAGCTAAATCAAGCCCCTTGAGATGTTGCCAATTGCCGGGTATCACTCGTTGGCTCGGGAGATGCCCAGTCAGCGACTTGAAAACCAAAACCTGTACGGCCGTCTAAAACGTCGAGTGGCGAGATGCAAAACGAACCTCAACTCCAACCCAGATACCTCGGCAATGGTACGTTGCTTTCCTAGCTTCAACATTTGTGCGGCAGCTTCGGTAATGAACGATGTTTCTGACCCAGTGTCGATGAGAGCACGTAAAAGTCGTAGTCTACCATCTGCTGCTTTTGCCTTCATAACTGCTGTCGCCAGAAGCACCTGGTGAGGACGTTGACGATCACCATGCGACGTGTGGTAGGTAAAAGTATGTCCGTTGGACTGGTAATTTTGTTCACTTGGTTGGAACTCATGTGCATCTGGATTTACGGTCGCCTGAAATGCTTTTGGATGATTTTTCATCGCCTGAGCAGATGTACCTGCTCCAGACTGTTGTTGTTGTTGTTGTTGTTGTTGTTGTTGTTGTTGTTGTTGTTGTTGTTGTTGTTGTTGTTGTTGTTGTTGTTGTTGTTGTTGTTGTTGTTGTTGTTGTTGTTGTTGTACTGGCTGTTGTCGTTGTTGTTGCGGTTGTTGTAGTTGATGTTGCTGCTGCTGTTGTGTGGGTGGCTATATTGCTGATTATTAAAATGCAGCAACGCATAGTGTCTTTGTTGGCAAAAATAGCAGCTGCTGTAGCTAAAACAGTCTTGCGCGAGTTGCCCATAACTTAGATAGTTTTCGCAAACTTTCAACTTTCGAATCGTTTCCCTTCGTTCCATATTTTCCATATTTAGAAAACGTAGGCATCTTCTTAATGTGTGTTTGCCTTAGTTACACAATTGGCATGAGACTTGCTCAACGGCATTTGTCTTTGTTGCTTGTTTGAACGGCTGCTTGGTGACCTGCTTGGCATTCAAAACTTTCGGCTTTGTTTGGAACCGTGGCCTTGTGTTGACGAGTGGCTCATCTTTCGTCCAAAATGCTGCTCCCAGTTCTTGCTGGCCCACAACCTCCAAAGTACGAAATCTGCTCTCCAGAAAGTCGGTAAATTCCTTAAAATTTGGTAAATCTTTCCTATTACCCAACTTTTCTTCCCACAGATTTTAGCTCGTTGAAGGAAGCTTCTGGAGAAGGAACCAAATAAACACTGTATCCCAGTCAGATACCGGTACTTCCATGTTCTCCAACGCAAGCAAACATTCTCTGGTGGTGTAAAGGAGATCCCGAAGTCCAGTCACCGTTTCCCGAGATAAGGATGGTTCACCAAAAAGATTTTGCATCTGGATGTGTACCAATGCGTTTATGGTACACATTTTTTCATTTAAAAGCTCCCAAGCCTTCTCACAGCTTGCAGCTTCTATCGAAAGATATTGTAAAAATCTATTGACATCGCTCACTAGACATGACTGCAAGGAATGTAGCTTGTCAATGTCTCAAGGCTCTTGTTGTTGTGGACAAGAGCTTGAAATCTGTCGTGAAAGGTGCGCCAGCTGGTATAAGAACCGTCAAATTTTGGAAGTGATTAAGATGCAGCTGTAAAAAGGGGCGCAGCACCCGTTTTTGTTGGAGCTGCACTGCTTGGCGACGCTTTATCGATCGTGTCGACCAACTCTGCACAATATTCCAGGTATAGTTCATTAATTTGTTCATATACCACCACCGACAACATCTTGTTTTAAATTCTTTTCCAGCATTCCTGGCCTCATGGTAGAATTTTGAAGTCTGCATATCTTCTTCTAGTTTGCATAAACGCCCAGAAGTATATGCTTTCCCTTTGCACTCATTTGGCGCTTTTTTAAAATTGGTAAGATCCTTAATAATCTTACTTAAAATACCCTTTTGGAGCTCACGATATTTATAATTTTTATTTTCTGACATATTAATAGATTTTAAGGAAGTTGAAGGAAGCTTCTGGAGAAGGAACCAAATAAACACTGTATCCCACTCAGTTACCGGTACTTCCATGTTCTCCAACGCAAGCAAATATTCTCTGGTGGTGTAAAGGAGATCCCGAGGTCCAGTCGCCGTTTCCCGAGATAAGGATGGTTGACCAAAAAGATTTTGCATCTGGATGTATACCAATGCGTTTATGGTACACATTTTTTCATTTAAAAGCTCCCAAGCCTTCTCACAGCTTGCAGCTTCTATCGAAAGATATTGTAAAAATCTATTGACATCGCTCACTAGACATGACTGCAAGGAATGTAGCTTGTCAATGTCTCAAGGCTCTTGTTGTTGTGGACAAGAGCTTGAAATCTGTCGTGAAAGGTGCGCCAGCTGGTATAAGAACCGTCAAATTTTGGAAGTGATTAAGATGCAGCTGTAAAAAGGGGCGCAGCACCCGTTTTTGTTGGAGCTGCACTGCTTGGCGACGCTTTATCGATCGTGTCGACCAACTCTGCACAATATTCCAGGTATAGTTCATTAATTTGTTCATATACCACCACCGACAACATCTTGTTTTAAATTCTCATCCAGCATTCCTGGCTCAATGATGGCCTCATGGTAGAATTTTGAAGTCTGCATATCTTCTTCTAGTTTGCATAAACGCCCAGAAGTATATGCTTTCCCTTTGCACTCATTTGGCGCTTTTTTAAAATTGGTAAGATCCTTAATAATCTTACTTAAAATACCCTTTTGGAGCTCACCATATTTATAATTTTTATTTTCTGACAAATTATTAGATTTTAATCAACAGGTATCAAAAAAAGACGAGTTTCCAACATACAACAAGCAAACTTACTGCTAATACTGCTACTGCTGCCGTCTATGCTGATTAAAAGCTGGTTCCTGGAGTCTCCACTGACGTCTTCAGGTTGAAAATTTCGTAGAAATTAAGTTTATGTTGTAAAAATTAAGTTTAAGTGTTAAATTTAAGTACAATTAGGTTAATTTGTAAAAGAAAATGTCAGAAAAGTCACTTTAAAACGAAAATGTATGTAAAATTTAAGTCATGTGACTATCTTTATAAATCAATCGTAGATTGGATTTGTTTTCTTTTAAAATGTCGAAGCAATCACGGCATACACTAATGTTGTTTATTATTCGAAAATATTACAATAGTTTGTATAAACCTGATTCTAATAAAAGGCTGGAAGGACCAAAATGTTTATTTCTAGAATTTCTACTGTAAGAAATAAGCAATAAAAAGATGAATTTTCCGTAAGCATAATAAAACTTAACCAAATTGTATCAAGGAACTTTAAAGTATTTTATTCGTCATATGACTTGATGTATAGTTGATTTGTATAAGGATGTCAGTAATTATTTTACATAGTTTTATTGTAGCTCATTTGTTGAATGTATTTTGATTTTTAAGGTGAGTGTGTATTCCAAATATTTATTTTCGGAGTTTTCTGGTACTTTCCGCTCGTAAAACTTGAAATTGAACATCGTATGTGTTTCTCGCTTCTACTACCGTTTCGTAGATGAATGGATATATATTTGTTGTACAATAATAGTAAGTACAGTCTACAACTCTATTCATTCGGTTTTCTTTTCCTTGCTGTTCGTGGGTGTTGCGTTCGGTTTCGGTGGTGTAATTTAATTATTAAAAAGTAAATTTTAACTGTAGAATTATTCGTTTTCATGTGTTTAATTAAGAAGTCAATCATGACGTTGAATTATTGAGGTAAGTTTTTGTTGAATGTAAAATTGATGATTGTGTTTTGTGTCGACGAGTGAGCGCGAGTTAAGTGAAAGAAGTTGTATTGTGTTTGCCGGGTCGATTATGACTGCCGGTTCGTTTATTTCTTCAAATTTCTTAATCTAAATATTTACTTACATATTATTTTGTATATTCAGGTCAATGCATTCAATTTCCTATGGCCTTCGGATATAGAGAAGTTCCCATGGGAAAGTAAATGCATTGGCAGTTTATGGATTGCGAAGCAACACAAATGTTCCGTCATCAAGTTTGCTGACTTGCATTTGTGTAACTTCACCCCCCTTTAATTCAAGATTCTCCTGAATTTTGTTTGTGCCAATTTTTGTTTCTATATTTTTTACAGTTATTTTTACATTTTAATTTTTTTTTTGTAATATGTATATTAAAATTCCAATTACAATAATGGCTATACATAAAATACAAATTGTGATTGAGCTTATAATATAATTATTATTTTTATGGTACTTTAATTCATTAATATGTTTCAGATTTTCAATTTGGTATATTTGTAACATGGTTTCAAAATTAAGTTTTTCTTTAATAATTACATTTTGATCTTCTTCATAGGAGAATTTATGAACGAATTCCATATTTAAGTTTGATATTGAAATGTTTCTCATGTTTATTGTACAATTATTGATATTTATTATAAAATTTCCACTTACAATTAAATTTCTATCGTCACAACCGTTATTTACAATTTCTCCATTAAGATTTTTACAAATTACAAAATTTTCTTCGATATTTAAAATTTCAGTTTTGTTGTTTATTTTAAAATTACATAAGCCATCAATCTAACAATTATCCATTTTATTCCAGTCTTTTATATAAATATTGTTGGGATTATAATTAAAATTTATTTTATTTAGATCAATAAATTTTGTAGGTAATAAATCAATTTCTTTAAAATTGTTAGGCATTGGTATTATCATTTTTAATTGGGTTTGGATGTAACTTTTCGGAAGTTTAATAGCTAAAATTAATTTTGTGTCATTGAGTTCAAATGCTCCTATTTTGGAATGTTTTAGTTTGAAAAAATCTAAATCAGAAGCCACTCTGGTCCTGTTAATATGCTAGGATGTAAAATACCCTGTTTGGCAGATGCTATATTGTCAAGAATATTATCAATTTATCTTCTAATATTTTTAATTTTAAAAGTTGGTCTGTTTTCAAAAGTTTCAATGTTAAATTTTGTTGACTATCTACTACGTTATTGTAAATTTCCGAAATATGTTTTCGATTTTCTACAATGACATCATTAAAATTCTTAATATTATTCATAATATTTCTGTTGATATCTATTTGCTTATTTAAATTTTCAATGGCATTTCTGTTATTAATATCAACAACTTTAAAATGATCTAAAATATCTTCCCTATCATTGTCATCCATGGTTCCGAATAACCATTTCTGACCTGTTCCGATAAAGTTTGCTAACCCTCTCTTTTGTGGGAAGGTGGAAACTAGGGCCTTAACTTTTGATTTGATGTTGATAATCTCTGTTAATATTGGAATGTTATTTTCCAAGTGCAATTTTTGCAAATTTACTTCGAGTCCTTCAATTACAGTCATTATTTCACCCGAATCTACTATGTGAACAATCGTCTGGGTTTCGTTAATCAGCTCAATTGTTCCTCGATTGATGACTGTAAATCCCTGTTCAGTTTGTATTTGGGAGATTAGAAGAGCTGGGTCCGCTACCGTTGCTGTCATCATAGTTGTCCACAGCATGAGCCAGACTAGAACCTGCACATTTATTAGGCCTTTTAACTGTTGTCGGATGAACATTACGTAATTTATTCATTCATTTTTTCATTCATTAATTTTTGTGACGTAAATGCTTATAATTTCTAATAAATCCTTCACTTCTAGCTTCATGGAAATCTTCCCTTTCTAAATTTCTTTTATTTAAAATATGTTTCTTTTGCCTTGTGAAGTTTTTGGTTAGTGGTTAAATCTTTATTTTTGATAGTTAGTAAAATTTCAAGTAGCGTAGAATGAAACCGTTCAATATCAGAGTTTCCTGTATGAGAGTTCGGCTTAGTGAAGTGAATTTGAATACCTTCTTCTCGGAAGAATTCTTTTATGTTTTTTGAGTTGAATTCATTATCGCAAACAATTTTCTTTGGATTTCCGAACTTAGAAAATTGTTGTTCAATACATTCAAGTTTGCTTACCCAATTCTTACTAATTAAGTTATAGATATAAGCTTTTTTGGTAAGTTTATCCAAGAAAGTAAGATAAAAAAGTTTATTAAAATGGTATATATCCATGTGTAGTATTTCATTAGTTTCTGTAGGTGTTTCAGAAGGCTTGAATTTAGGTTTGATAGGTTTTCTGTCATATTTGCCTTCTTGGCATGTCTGACAATTTCCTATTACCTTTGAAATTTGCTTCACTAGACCTGGAAAGTAAACTTTATTTTTCAAAGTTTTGTAGGTTTCAACAATTCCGGAATGACTACTCTCTTTGACATGGTATAAGGAAATTTGTTTAAAAATGTCTGCTTCAGTTCTTACTTCGAGAGCTCTAAGTGTGAATTTAACAAATGTCAAGTTTTTATCATCCTTAAAAAGTTTTATTAAACACTGTTGAATTTTGTTATACTCATGATACGATAACTCCGTATAAACTCCTACTTTTCCTTTTATAAGAGTTCGTTTAAAGAGATCTTCCCAATATAACTGATTTTTTATTTACATGGATGATTCTCCTACCATGACACATTTCGACTTCTGTTGAAACAAAATTAGATAAAATTATTTGTGTTTTATATTTATTCACTATTTCTTCCTTTATTGGAAAATGATCCAACTGTTGTTCTGGTGCTGAGTGGACAGTTGCCACATTTGAGTCAGATTCACCATCTTTTTGGTCAACATCTTTGATGCGGCTCAAGAAATCTGCAACTTTATTGTCTTTACCCCTTAAGTATTCTATATCATAATTAAATTCGGACAATTTGAGTAACCATTGCTGATTTCTAGCTGAAAACTCTTTGCCGTTGTATTTTTTGTTTAGATACTTTATGGGTTGATGGTCTGTGACTATTTTAAATTTATTTCCCCACAGGTAGGGTCAAAAATATGTCACTGACCAGACAATAGCAAGAAATTCTTTGTCAGTGGGTGAATATTTCTTTTCATGATCATTCAAAGATCTCGAAGCATAGCAAACAGGTTGCCCTTCTTGAGTGAGCACTGCACCAATAGCGAAGTTGGAAGCGTCAGTAAATAAAGTAAGAGATTTTTGAAAATTAGGGAATCTAAGTATAGGGTAGTTATTGATGTTTCGCTTCAAAGTTTCGAAAGCTTGTATGTATTCTGGGTCTCTTGTATTAATTTTTGACTTTTTCTTTAAAATTTAACGGATACGCAATCTTCCAGTAATTTTTTACAAATTTTCGATAAAATCCCGTTATACCCAGAAAAGATTTCAGTTCTTTCTCTGATGTTGGCAATTTATAGTTAAAGATACATTTCACCTTCTCTAGATTTGGTTTCATGCCTTCATCAGTCAAGATGTGGCCCAAAAATTCTGTATCCTTTTGAAGGAAAGAGCATTTGTCAAACTGGACCTTGAGATTATGTTTGGCCAGTGTACTAAAGATTGTGGAGATGGCAATGAGATGTTCTTCTAGACTGGTGGAAAATATAAGGATATCATCAAGATAGACGACGCAGATCTTGTTTATATAATCCCTTAGTATTTCATTCATGAGCCTTTGGAACGTGTCGCTGGGGCGTTCTTGAGGCCAAAAGGCATCCGAGTAAACTCATATAAACCGTTTGGAGTAACAAATGCAGTTTTATGAATATCCCTGGGATGCATTTTGATTTGGTAATAACCTTTAGCCAAATCCAATGTCGTGAAATACTGGGCTCTCCCTAACTTATCTAATATACTATCTATATTAGGTAGAGGGAACTTGTCATAAAAAGTGATCTCGTTTATTTTCCTATAGTCAATGCAAAGCCTGAACTTCTGTTCACCAGACTTTCCAATCTTTTTTGGGACAACCACTATGGGAGAAGAATATCTGCTATTAGATTTTCTAACAATACCCTGCCTTTCTATTTCCATCACTTGTCTCCTTACTTCTTCTTCATGCTTTGGAGGCAATCTATAAAGTCTAGAATTAATTTGTTGATCAGTTGTTGTTCTGATCTCATGCATTATAGAATCTGTATTAGAAAGCTGATCACCTTCCTTGTAACGGGTGATTTTTTAAGAGGTTTAGAACTTAAAAAAAAAAACACAAAAAATTCAAAAAAATGAATGAAATATTTATTTGAATCGATAGTTTGAACCTTGCAATTTAATGTTTAAAGATAATTTCATGCAAATGTTGACCGCGGCTGCGTCTCAGGTAGCCCATCCGCTGAGTCCAATTTTGGCATACTCTTTCACACATCGGCCGGTATCTCACGAATGAATGCATGGATGTTGGCTTCCAGTGCGTCAATCGAAGCGGGCTTGTCCCTATAGACATTAGCCTTGACATACCCCCACAAAAAATAATCTAATGGTGTCAAATCGCACGATCTAGGCGGCCAATTGACCGGCCCGAAACGTGAAATTAACTGTTCACCAAACTCGCCTCGCAATTGCGCCATTGTTTCGCGTGCTGTGTGGCATGTGGCACCGTCTTGTTGAAACCACATATCATGCAAGTCAAGAACTTCCATTTCGGGCAAAAAAAAGTTTGTTATCATCGCTCGGTAGCGTTCACCATTGACAGTAACGCTGCGATTCGCATCATCTTTGAAGAAATATGGCCCAATAATGCCGCCGGCCCATAAACCGCACCAAACAGTGGCTTTTTCGGGATGCATTGGTAGCTGTTGCAATGCTTCTGGCTGATCTTCACTCCAAATGCGGCAATTATGCTTATTTACGTACCCATTCAACCAAAAATGAGCCTCATCGCTGAACACAATTTTTCGATTTTTCGATTTCGAACCGAGCACGAATTTTGATAGTAAAATTCAATAATTTGCAAGCGTTGTTCATTTGTAAGACGATCCATGGTTAAATTGCAAACCAAACTGAAGCTGTTTGACAGTGACACAAGGTACTAAACACACGTCAGCTGTCAAAACCAGTGTTGCCAAAACCAAACCAGCTAAAAAATCAACCGTTATATCAAATTTTGGTATTGTTTTAAAATTATACTAACTTCGCCTTTTTCTTTACTGTTTAAATGCGAAAGATCTACTTTATCTGCATTTTCACTTGAAAGTTCGAAATAATCGATATGTGAAGTTTCTTCCGAATACACATTTATTTTTGCAGTGTTGATGAGTTGCATAAATCTTTTCTTCATATTAATTTCTGTGACTTTTTTCCTAATTATATCCATTCCGATGAGTAGATCATAGACTTTATTATTTAGATTCATTTTATACCATTTTAATTTGCTATGATTTCCCATCCGGAATTCTTTTGGTGCATCTGTCACACCTATTTGTATAGATTCTTTTGTTTTGTTATTAATTGTGTTAAGAAAAACCACTTTCTCTTCGAAAACAGGAAAATAGCTGCAGTCAACCCTAGTGGAATTGATTAAACTTATATTATATTTAACCTTATATTCTCTATCATTGATGGTAAAATTGCAGAATAATTTATTTCCGAGGCTTAATTCCGAAAATCCGTAGGGTCAAGGTTATTTATATCTTCATTACACCCTGTCTCGCTAGGTTCACCACCACTAGCTAAATTGTTCACTTCCATAGGTTGTGGATTTTGATAACTATTTCTAGCTTGGCCTGATGGATTGAAAACTTGGGTTAGGTTTTGCCTAACTTGTCCTGATCTATTGTTATTCGAATTTCTACTCTGTCCTGATCTATTCTTATTATTTAAATTTCTAGTCTGTCCTGATCTTTTGTTACCAGAAAAACTAGCCTGCTGTGGTCTGTTCTGAGCATGTTCACTGCCTGTATTTTGGTCTGTGTATCTAAAATGTTGTCTTTTTTGATTACTTTGGTTGCTATTATTTTTTTAAAGATTCCATTCAGAATCTGGTATATAAGTCCGGAGGACTGATAATATACTATTTAAATCGAAATTATTCCTAATTTCTCTGGACAATTGCCTTACACTTAGTTCTTTTACCTTAGCTACTAATAAGAGTTTACACGAATTTATAATTTCTGATTTATTTGTCTCATATAAGGCATATTCATGACATTCCCTTATAATATAATCTATTTTATTACACAGTTCCAATATATTATTTACCATTAGGTTGCTTATTTTGGTTAACAATATGTTAATATCTATTATTGGCCGGAAATTTTGAATCAGTAGATTCTTGGTGACCAGCCACGATGTTGGTGATGACAAAAATAAAATATTTTTAGCTGCTCCAACAATTTTTGAATTATAAATCGCTTTGAACGTCTCATCCCTTTGAGGTTCCGGAACGGCTGCCAGGTGGGCGTCAACACAGGTTAAAAATTGAGTAAGTTCCTTCCTTTCACTAGAAAATTCTTTTATGTAGGCGATAGTTTTAATAACTGACGTTGACTCTGGTGTCCTCTGTGTCAACAGCTGAGTTAACTGTTGCTGAACACTTGTCAGCGTATTGGGTGTGTCCACGACCATAGAGTACCTATATTACCTAGAGTCGCGACTCAGGGGGTTGGTTCTCTTTCACCCTACAAGCTGAGTTGAGAGCCATTTGACCAAATTTTCTAGCATGTATTGGTTGTTCCGTGCATTTTAAATGGGGACCTCACCAACACAATGAAAGAAATGTTGCTACAGTGCTCAGTGCTCAAATTTTGTGGACTACCGCGCTCAGATATTTAAAATATTAATCCGTTGAATTCAAAAATTGAAAATATTTTTTGTTTTTTCAATACAATTAGATTTTTAACGTTTTAGGAACAAAAAATATATAAAATATAGCTTTTTGTTGCTTCTGGCATACAAATAAAATAATATTTCTGTATATTTTTGTCAAAATTAAAGAAAATTAATTCAAAAAGTAGAAGTGTACCCTTGAAACTCAGTGCGTACGTGCCCAACTTCTACCATATCAAATGTAGACAAGTAGCTCAATATTTTGACAGATCAAAAAAGGGTAAAAAAAAAGTTTTATAATTGTGGGAATTCAATGAAGTGATTTTGTCTTGTGATTTATATAAAAATAATATAGTTAAATTCTTTTTAATAATCCTTAAAATAAGTGATTTGTTCTTTCAGGTTAAAAGTAAGTTTTTATTTATATATACCTGACTACATATGTAGGCATATAAACAAAACTGTGCAAAAAAAATTGTGAAAAGAAATTTTTTGGCTAGAAATAGTGCTAGGTCCCAGGTGTTGTTTTCGCGCCTTTGTAGTGGCCTTTGAAGCCTCGGCCTTTTTCGTTTTTCAAGTGCTAAGATCCCGGTTAGCATTTAAAGCCAGGTCAAACAGAGCGCGGGCCGACGGAATGGTTAGTTACTGGGAAAGAAAGAACGTGGCGGTCAATCTTTTTTTCTAAATTTTAAAAAAACACCGGCGCTCACCCTATTTGGAATATGAAAAACTCGGAACATTTAGCTCCCGGAGATGTGATTTTCATATAGTGTTGAGTATTTTGAGTATTTTTTTCGGTATGGTTTGGATCATTTGCTTGTTGAAATATCCCTTTCAGAAAGAAGAAGATCCTCCTCTTGAATACAAACAGGTTCATAAATCCATATATTTTTTGAATCGAATGCACTCCATGTCCAGAGAAACATAGCCAGACATTCAATTTCCCTTTCCACGTTAAAAAGTACCCTTTGTTCATTTGGAATCTGGTATGAGCTTGATTGATTGAACAATTGACTCGGCGAAGTTTTGATCCACACGTTGAAATTTAAATTAGCTAACGCCATTTTCAAGATGATTCGAATTAAGATCTAGAAAGGTACCAACTATTGTCCTAGGATAAATGCTTTGGGAGTTACACCCAAGAACAAAAAGAACAAGGGAAACAAGGCATTTGTTCTTGAGTGTAACTTCCAAAGTAATTATCCTAAGACAACAGTTAATGCATCCCTAAATTATAATTTGAATCCTCTTCAAATTGGCGTTTACCAATTTCAATTCCAGTCACCGGTTCAAAATTTGACTTTTGGTAAGAGAGTACTTATGTACATTTATATTGCAATTTGAAAAAAATTATATTTGATTTGGGTGTAACTTCCAAAGTTATTATCCTAGAATAATGGTTGATACATCCCTAAGCTCTAATTTGAATCCTCTTCAAATTGGGGTTTACCAATTTCAATTCCAGTCACCGGTTCAAAATTTGACTTTTGGTAAGAGTGTACCTATGTACATTTATATTGCAATTTGAAAAAAATTATATTTGATTTGGGTGTAACTTCCAAAGTTATTATCCTAGAATAATGGTTGATACATCCCTAAGCTCTAATTTGAATCCTCTTCAAATTGGCGTTTACCAATTTCAATTCCAGTCAGCTTTCTTCTAATTTCCCAAAAATTTCATTTTAGGACTTAGATATGCAGATTTGTAGACTTTTATAACACCAATATTACTGTAAATTTTCAAATTGATTCACCCAACCGTTTTTACCCAACAAATTTTCAAAGTCATATAAACCAAATTAAAGGAAACAAATTGTATTATTTCCAAACATTGCGTTGTCATCATCGTGTTTGTTGCGATGAATTTTGACAAATGCCAAATGACCCTCAATTATTTTTTTTAAAACAGCTGAGGTTTTTGTCTGCTTACGCGTCCATATAATTTTGCAAAGTTGATTCTTACAGTTCTACTTCAGACACTAACACCAAATTCCTCATTGTAGGCATAACAACAACAATAGTTTAGTCACCAGCAATCGCAGCAAATGCAGGCTGAGCAACAAGCTCAACAATAAGCTCAGCAACAAGCATAACAACAAGCTCAACAGCAAGCCCAACAACAGACCCAACAACAAGCTCAGGAACAGTAGCAACAGCAGCAGCATCAACAACAGCAATAGCAGTTACAACAAAAGCAGCAGTGTGGCTGATATACCTGCCACAGTGGCAGTGGTAATCCAGACGATAGTCGAAGTCCACCACCTCAAAGACATGTGCATACACACCATCATACGCACGTTGGACTTGGCTATGTTGTGTACTCGGCGCCCTATGGAATCAAGTGAAGATAAGTTAGTAGAATAAAACTAACCCAAATCCAATATCATTGATTGTTTTCAGAAGAGAAGAAAAAAGTTGCTTGACAAATATTTGGTAAAGTTTCTTGTAGTTTTTTCACTTCAAAAAATAGTATTTATTAAATTATTTTACAAAACAAATCAAACATTTCATCGTAGCCAACATATTCTAATTGAAACTTATTCTTTTCAGAAATTACATCTTCTCAGAGCAGACACAACAAAACCAACAGTTTAGTCCCCAGCAATCGCAGCAAATGCAACCTCAACAGGAAGCGCAGCAACAAGCTCAACAGGAAACCCGACAACAACAAAAAAGAGACGAAAAGGATGTAAATATACCCCGGAGGGACAGAAGCCCACAATAGAAACTCAGGGGCCACCTCATCTTACATTAGTCCGAGTCCTTTTGGTTTCGATGCCAGTCACCCTATGTATCGAAACGTGTTGATGTCTACGTCCTACATTACATCACCATATCACCTTCCAATGGCACGTTATCATGCCCCCGAAGATATCTCCCGGAATCTAAGTACTAAGGCACTCGATGCATTACATCATGCCGCCAGCCCGTATTACACAACGCATAAAATTCAAGAGTTAAGCGAGCGTGCTCTTAACAGTCCAACTAGTGCCAACGTCAAAGCGTTCTAGTCCAAATGTGTCGCAACAAGGTGGTGTTGGAGTAGGGGAGGCCCGGCAATAATCCCGTGACAGGGGGCCCCAATTCAGGACTTGGGCTTCCGTCGGCCAATCCGTCGCGTCCAGCCTTAAATTGCTTCAATTTAAAACATAAACTTGCTCGATCCCAACGAAAAATAAAAAATATATATCAGTCATGTATATATGTTTCATTTTTAATTTATATTTTTGTTTTCAATTAATCTGTGATTTGATATCTGCGTTTTAACGTCCACTTTATATCGATCTAGAGTCTTAATGTGCGAAACAATTTTCTTCAAATATAGAGCATAATTTTTCAAAGAATTTGAAAAAAAAATCTGTCTTTGAGAATTAATGTTGATGATAGGTTTATCTTTGTTAGTAAAGTATACAGCAATTCCTTTAGTGTTACCCAGAATGTACCACAAGAAGGTAAAATTGAATTTCATTCCACGTCCAGTCAAATATTTATCTCTGAGTTAAATCATGTATGTGAAAAAAGGCAATTGAACTGTGATAATTTTTCCAAACTCTTTGACCCACACAGATGATTTTATGCTTTCAGATTAAGTATTTAATAGTGCTACTAATTGCATCATAAGATTTGTATTTGGAACAAATTTCGAAAAACTCACAGATCAAAAGAAGTTTACTATATATTATTTTTGAAAACCTAAAAGGAAACTTCTTTTAATCTAGGGTTTTTTGAAATTTTGCTTCAAATTAAAAATAAATGATGTAAATAGTAGCACTATTTAATATTGAATTCAAAAATAAATAAATCATCGTTGTGAGTGAAACCATTAGGAAAAATCATCACAGCGTAATTTACTTTTTCAGAAATTCAATAAAATCTTTTTTAATTGCTTCAGTTTAAATAGAAGCTTGCCCGATCCCAACGAACAATTAAAAAAAAGGCTGAGTATAGCACACACTGGTAACTTCCCATTGATGAACTCGGAAGCTAGTTTTGAAAAAATCTCCAATTCAAGATCTTCGAAAATGTTTTTAGGTGTTTGATATGGAAGATAAGCTAGTAGAATAAAATTAACCCAAAGCCAATATCATTCATTGTTTTTAAGATATTTGAGAAGAAAAAAGGCGTTTAACAAGTTTTCGGTAGTTTTTTGTAGTTTTTTCACTTTAAAAAACGATGTTTGTTAAATTATTTTACAAAGCCAATCAAATATTTTTATCATAGCCAACAGTTTCTAATTGAAACTAACTCCTTTCAGGTATTACATCTTCTCGGAGCAGAGACGCAATAATTTTCTGCAGCTAGTACAGTCTTTGTCACATCAACAATCTCCCGGCTCCCAAATGAAGTCTGAAGATTTACCAATGTCGGCACAACAACAACAGCAGTTTAGTCACCAGCAATCGCAGCAAATGCAAAATTAAAATCTTGTCACACAAAGTAATTAAAAAATGTGTCCGAGTTGATTTTCGGAAATAGTAAGAATTCGTTTATTTTCAACTAGCATTTAAGTCCAAATGGGTTAGCAGAAAAAACCTTAAATAGAGATTTATTGAAAATTGTATATACATTCAACTGTACTTTGATGAAACTTACGAATAATTATAACCTCAACCTCAAAAAATGCATTGTTAATTCTTTTTTTGAATTTCGTTTTCTTGTTGCGTCACGAAGTTTTAGTCACAAGTTTCAGAAACGGATTCAACCCTGAATATATAATGCAGGAATAAAATCAAAAATACCCCCCAATTTGCATGGCAAAAACACAATGGGGCGTATTTATAGATGTTGTTTAAGCAATTGCTAGAAAAAACAGGGGTTTAGCTAATGAAGTTTTAATATTAATTAACTCCAGATTTGCTTCGCAATACTAAAGGCAACATCTATGAATATGCGCCAATATGACGAGCACATCGAAACTTGTTAATAAATAAATATCACAAAAAAATGTTTATAAAAAGTTTTACAGCTTCAACAGTCACATCGAATTTGTTGTCAAATGTCATGGCCACAATTCGGTCTTAAATCTTGTATGAGATTTGACAGCTTTTTATACATGATTCCAAAACAGAATTTACGAATTTACGATTTCCTTGGAAGTAACAATATTTTCTTTTTGTATTTTTATATAGATGAGCTTAAGTTGCCTCACAGGTCTTTGTGTTCTCTTTAGTTGCTTGCAAAGTCTAAGGAAGATATTTAATGTAAACATAGGTTGTTTGAAAACAAAATGTTTTAATACAAAGAAAGAAATACAAGTCTTTTTACATTGACAATTGATAAATATATTGGTAAGCTATGGATCTTGTCTTTTATTACTGAAATATAGAAAATCACTGCCAATTGTTGATAGCGTTCCACTTCCGCTTTTGTAAGCTTATGGCTTTTTCGATTGGCGATCCAGAAGCATTTGTAATGCCTGTAAGCCCTATATTAAATAATTAGTTAAATATATTAATGGGTATTTTTCGATTTACCTACACCAACTGATCCCAGTTGCGTCTTTTTTCAAAGCAGACTGGCCAATAATTTTGATAGTCTACAATCACTGATTTAGAGTGCTTAGTTCTGGGAGCAAACAAGGTGCCATGGGAAGCTTTTTGAGTTCAGCATGATATCGTGGTTCAACAGCTAAAAAGACGACGAAAAGGTTGAATTATATCTTAAAAATTATAAATCAACGATGGATATATAGATGAAAGTTAAATTATCTTAAAAGTAATGTCTAATATATAACACAAATAAAAAGCAAAAAAAACCTTACTTACCTATTGTCATTCCTGTGGTTGGAACATTTTGGAAACAATGCATATGCATACAAGAGCGACTGGCTACGAGAAATAAAAATCCTTATGACATATGCATAGCCATTTGAGAGCTATATGTAACTTGGCAATGATCTGTTCCTATTCTAGGTCGCAGATATAAAAAATCGTTCGTATTATTACCAAATTTTCATTCCAAAATACACAAGCTATGTATATAGAGATTAGAATCAGCATCAGGGTTCTCTCTACAGTTGCTCGTCCAGCATATTCTCTAACAAACTTTCCCGAGAATCCAATTTGTTCTGAGTGCCTGCATATTTGAGACATATGCACACAGCTTACAGAAGCCTTGTCTAAAATGGTAGGAGCGATATTTAAAGAAATATTTTTGATATCAACATAAGAAATACTTACGTAATCGCTTCACAATCTTTTAGATCTTTCTATGAATTGCTGGAAATTGATTGAACAGCAATTCTCAGCTTGGTTTAACGTCCTTGCAAAGAATTAAACTTTTGGCAATTGTTCTTAGGAAATGTTTATGAACATTGAAGAACTAGAGTGACATCAATGTTAATAGTATCACCTTCTCGCAGTTGGAATTTGGATTGAATGTAGTTTGTACTTCTCCTTTTGGGGGCCGAGTAATGGTCATTTTTTTGCCGCGAACTATATAATAGAGTGTCAAGAAGTTGGAAGTGTATCAGACCAGCTGGTGTTTCACCATCCCCCAAAGTTACCAAGCCTAGGCCAAACCATTTGTCAAGGCGAATGGTACACGTGCTTCTTTATTTTCCATTTCCGGACCAGGGAGTCGACTTTAAATTAATACAATATGTTTAATTCGATCGAAAGAAAATTTATAAATGGAATTTTACAAACACAACCGAGAATTGTCATTTTGACATTACATAATGGAAAAAAACAAAACGTCACCTTTTGAGCTACTGATGCCATTTTGTATTTTGACACGTATTCACGGACAGGGAATTTAAGAGAGTTTTCTCTTAATTAGCTCAAATAAAATTTGCGGGTGTTTCAGGTAAGAGGGGTACGAGTCGCGACTCTAGATAATATAGGTACTCTATGTCCACGACACTCTGTAGCAATTGCTCCATTGTAAAGTTAATACCTCGATTGGTATTAATTAATTGGATTCAATTTTCTCTTCCTATTTTGATGGGCTGGTTTATAGTCCACAACAATCACTATGGTTTAAATTTTTTTTTTTTTAGTTCCCGATGGGAATTGTTTTGTTACTTCACTCGGTTGGAGGAGGGGTTGTGGATGGTAAGCAAACAATTAAAAAAAATTGCAACTGATTCTTAGAGACAATATTTTATTTATTTTTTTTTTCTCGTTTGCTCGATTCCTTTTCGACTGCGCCAGTTAAGTGAAAGAAGTTGTATTGTGTTTGCCGGGTCGATTGTGACTGCCGGTTCGTTTATTTCTTCAAATTTCTTAATCTAAATATTTACTTACATATTATTTTGTATATTCAGGTCAATGCATTCAATTTCCTATGGCCTTTGGATATAGAGAAGTTCCCATGGGAAAGTAAATGCATTGGCAGTTTATGGATTGCGCACTGATCTCTATAATACACTGGATAGCGTATCGACACAAAAAAAATGCTTCCATTTGAAGAATTGTTATATTATGAAGCTGACCACTTTTTTGTATAACAATATAACTGTACAATAAGTTATGCGAAATAATCCACTATGAAGACGTCAAATCTTTGTTCGTTGCTCCCCCCCAAATCTGTTCGCTAACATTGTTGTGTTTGTAATTTTATTTCACTCACAAATGGTTAAATGAAATGGAATTACAAACGTAGAGTGTGAGAAGGAGGTAAAATCATAAAAAATCACAGACTATGTAATTGCATTCTATTCATCACACCTTTGTTTTGTGCAACTTGTTTGCAAACTGAAATGATGAACGAAGTCAATGGTTCCCATCTACATATTTACTTTTACCTATTTAAACACCTTTCCAATGATATAATTCTAGGAAAATAATAGCACAAAAAAATGCACACAGTGAATAACTTAATGATTAAAAATATTAAAACAAACTTCTACAAAGTTTTTCCCTTTCATATCATTGGTCTGTTTCTCTTTCTTCAGATTTACATCTTTGAAACACGTTTTTTTGTGTAGATGTAGACGTCAAATTATGAAGCCGACCACCTAATTGCCATCTTCAAATGGAAGCAAAAAAACTGTTATACATTATAAGGAATACACTATCCAGGGTATTATAGAGATCAGTGGGATTGCGAAGCAACACAAATGTTCCGTCATCAAGTTTGCTGACTTGCATTTGTGTAACTCGCGCGGGTATTTCGATATTCGACGATTCGGGTTCTTTCCCGATCGCGGTGTGTGCATGAGTGTTGCATGTACTATTTTTTTTTAATAAAAAATTTACAATTTATAAGAATTGAATTAGCTTCCGATATTAATAAGATATTATAAATTAAAATTCATATACATTATGTGTGTATATAATTTTAAATGGCGTCGGCTGCTTATATAGATACAAGAAGGGATGATTTAAGTATATAACGCAGACAAGTGAGTATTTTCAGATGGAAAAGTAAACGACTTCTAATTGGAGTACAGGAAGTTTGTTTACATTTTAATTGTTTTTGAGTGAAAGTGATTGAAGGAAACACTCAAAACAAAAAAATTGATTGTGTTGCAGTGAAAATTAAAGTTCAATAAATTAAATTATGGAGTAATACATTTTGAAATCGTGATAAGTGTTTATATAATATAATATTATTAATCCAGTGCGGTACGTGTATAATTATTTATGCGGTTTTATTTTGATTTGGCGAATTAGTTTTGTGACGTGTTGAATTCGCTTCTAGTTCTTTTTTTTAGTTTTATTTTGATTCTGATTCGGTTTTAATTCGATTTCATTTTATTTGAATTAATTTCAATTTGATGAAATTTCAATTTGATGTGGTTTGACTTCGATATTGTTGATCGTGAAATTTAATTATGTTGATTTTAAAATTAATTCGATTTTGATATTTATTTGTTCATAAATTTGTTAAATCGTAAAAATATTATTTTGTTAAATCGTAAAAATTTTATTTTCTTGAAATTTATAAATCGATAAAGATTTTTTTGTATGCTTTGTCGCGATGCAATTTTAATTAAAATCCATGCTTTTCCATAAAAACATTAATTGGATTTGTTTTGTTTGTTTTTTACTGTATATTGTATGATGTGAAAATTATTTTGATTTGAAATAAATTATTGAAAAATGATTTGTGCGTTTTAATTAATCGTAGAACAGTCTGAACCGATTATAAATTAAAAGTTTAAAAATATTTTGACTTTTGTATAAATGATTTTGTTGAATTTTGAAATAAATTTTGAAAATTTAATGAAAGTTTTTTATTTTGATAATGACGAATGGAATTTGAGTAATTTCATTGGATTTGTTGTGTTTTTTGGCGATGCTACATTTTCATTCATGGATAATTTTTATTTAATTAATTACTATTTCAGCTGAAGGTTTTATTTTTAATTATGGCGGTTTGTTCCGGGGTTTCGTTTGACGGCAAAGGACAAATCTTTGTTATAGGCCGTTTCATTTGTCCATTTTGTATTTTAACCGTGACAACCCAAGAAACAATTTTAGCTGTTTAATTGCTCTAAAAGCGTTTGCAGAGCTAATCTTAAAGCTCATTGATTTCAAAAGAAGCTCTAGATACACTTCTAAAGCAAGTGCAGAGCTTGCCTACAGCGAATTCATTGAGTTTGAGAGCTAATATTTGCTCGAAACCAGCTCTTATCAGTGGCTTGTAAGGCCTTGCAGCTCTAAGGTTTAATATTTAGAAATCTTTAAAGCAACATTTTTGACAGCACTTTGTTTGTATTAGTTTGGGTTTGTGTAATACAAATTACAAAGTAAAATAATATTGGAACGATGTATTATATGTGTGATAGTAACATTTGAGAACTTTATGTGTTGTGATGTCGCAAATTAGTAAAATATTCCTATAGAAAATATAAGTGAGAAATGATATTAATTATTTAACTGTTCCATCTTAGTGAATTTTTAGTGCGCGCTTAGATTTATCAAACATGTACTGAATGTACTTCGCAATATTACAACGCGCCTTCGAAATTCTTTATATTACGCAGTGAAATGTTTAAAAAATTAACTTAAGCAACACAGAAATCTGTTACAAAAATTAATTTAAATATCTCAAATAAAATATTTTTGTTTTCATTACAATATTTGCAATATTTAGTGTATTTTATATTGAAAATAAAGGTTTTTTATTCGTTTCAAATAAAATAAGGAAAATTGTTTCAATGTTTTTTTTTCGGTCATCATATTTTTTATCGTGAAAATAGTTTGTCTTCAATAGAACTGCAATAAATAATAAAATTTTTTTTGAAATTTCGGATCTAATTCGACAATTACGGTGCATACTTGGTATTGTTTAGAAATATAAAGGAACTTATTTATTTTCTAGTTTTGGTTTGACTTTTCTCGGTGAAATTATCTTTATTGTATTTTATTGTGAAACACCCTACTAATATGAGAGAGGTTTAGTATTAAGCTCTATAGTCGTTTTGTTGTAGCTTTGTTCAGCCTTCAAATTTCACAATTCTCAGAGAAATTTAATAATGCTCAGAGAGATATCCAATGCGCATGCGTTTGTGTGAATGCATTAGTAATTTAACTCTATAGCCGCATTCTGGTAGCTATTTTTTGACATTTCTATAGAATCATGCTATAGTATTTTAAATATGAGTTTTAAGAAGCTCTATAACGCTTCTTTATATGCTCATATTAATAATTTGTTCGTTTAAAGAACGTTGAACGTTATTAAAGAGCATATTTTTAAATCTTGGGACGTTATAAAAATAATGGAGCTTAATGTGTATTGGAAACTCGATTATGGAACAAAATTTTTCAATAAATGTTGGGAGCTGTGAAATAATCTGTCTTAGAACTATGGTATCAGATTTCAGTGCTTACAAGCTGCTAAAGAACAGTGTTGCTTCTACTAGCTCCAACGATGTTACTTGGGAACGCCCACTAATCCGTCTGATCCAGCGTGTGTTCCCTCAAAGCGAGCTAGATTCCAGTTGGTCGGTGGAATTCTCTCATCCTGAAGGAGAACCAAATCTGCAATTTTCGGCGATGGTTGGACTTTCGTCTACTTTGGACGCTGCGGCAGCATTGCGAGGTACTTGGTGTTCCACTTTTTCCAGAAAGCTTCTGCAAGTGACTGGACGCGTTTCCACCGACCGATATGCGTTGTGTTTACATTGATTTCGCCTTGCGGCACAGCATATAAAGATTCACCAACAAGAAAGTGTGCGGGGGTGAGCGCGTGCAAATCGTCTAGACTGTCCGATAGGGGGCATAAAGGCCTTGAACTCAAACATGCTTCTATTTGCCATCTAAATTGTAGATCGAGAACAGAAAGCGATGATTCATACAACTCTGAGTTTACTCGAACAGTTGTAGATAGCTTGCAAGATACAGTCACTATTGCTTACGTTACTGAAATTTATGGTTAACACATTCACAGTCCGCTTTTCTTCCTCAGTGTCAATTTCAATGGGCTGATGCGGAGCATCGGACTCCCATTTCAGTCGAAGGAACTCTGGACCACTCCCCCATATGTCTTATGACTCCAATTCTGACGGAAACACACCCCTGGCCACCAGATAGGTGGGTTATGATGCGTTGCGACATGTCCCCAGCAGTCGATCCCCACAAGTCGCTGTATTTCCAAAACACGATTGGAAATTAATGTCCTTCATTTGGCAGGAACGGCTCGTATCCAGGTCAGTGCGATCGTGGAATCCGTCCACACATACGACTTGATATCGGGAATATCTAAGACTTCCTTGGTGTACTGCAATAACTGTGGCAGAACTACTCCACACAGAGCTCCAGGCAAGGCAGTGTTATAGTCCGTGTACTTGTTTCACATGAAGCTGGCAGATTTTTGTACAAAAAGCAATCATCGACGGGATACCATTTAATACCCTGGGTCTTCACGTGACTTGACATATTGAATGGCAATTCAAAGTCAAGCTCTCGATCTTGGACTGGTATGTCTTCTATGAGATCCTTTTTGTTGCTCGTCCACTTCCTCAAATTGAAGCCCACAGATGCCAAAAGTTCCTTTGCTTCGTCGCGTTTCTTTCGTGCATCTTCGAGTCGCTGATGAGGTCGTCGACGTACATGTCCTCACGGACAACGATCACCCCTCCGGAAAATTGCGATTTTCATCATCAGCCACTCTTTTCAAAATTTTTTATTGCAAGGTATGGTGCACTTGCAGTACCTAAAGTCACAGTATTCATTTTGAATATTCTCATCGGCGACGTCTTTTTCTCCCTCCACATAATCAGTTGGTAGTAGCTGTCAGAATCAGTGACCAAAATTTGCCGGTACATCTTCTCGATGTCCGCCGTGAAAGTTACTCGGTGAGTTTGCCATTTCAGCACGAGGTCGATGCTACTCGACTGTTATTTTGGTCCAACCAGTAAGCGATCGTTGAGAGATTTCCCATCTGATGTCTTTGTGGCTGCAAGCCCAGCTCGAGCTTTGTAGTCAAGCTAGCTTAATTAATAACTGCGTGGTGTGGCAAGAAATTGTGAAAAGGTGTTTATTTCTTCCATATGATGAAGCTCCTTGTATTCACGAATACACTTTGTATAATCCGCACAAGGCTTAGGATTTTCATCAAATCTCTTTTCGAGATGCAAAAATGTCGAAAGGCGCTCTGTCTGCTCGATCCCATCGCTGGTTGATCTGCACCTATAAACGGCAGCTTTACTTGCGTAAGCGCTTTGTATGCTTCTCGAAATGGTACTCGCAAGCGAAATTCTCTTTGGTTTCCAGTGCCTGAAACGGTGTTTCTTCTATTCCCCAAAATTTTTTCAGTTGGGAGTTCAAGTCCGTAACTTGGAGAATGCTTTGAATTTGCTGGAGAATTTCTTTTGGAATTTTCCCTAACACTATCCACCCGAGCTCTATCTTTTGGGCTATAGGACCGATAACGTCTTCTTGACGACTAATTTCAGGAAGCAGTATTGGGGCACAAATGTCACTTCCCAAAAGAATATCGATAGGTGCTGGTTCAAATAGGTGGGGATCAGCTAAATCAAGCCCCTTGAGATGTTGCCAATTGCCGGGTATCACTCGTTGGCTCGGGAGATGCCCAGTCAGCGACTTGAAAACCAAAACCTGTACGGCCGTCTAAAACGTCGAGTGGCGAGATGCAAAACGAACCTCAACTCCAACCCAGATACCTCGGCAATGGTACGTTGCTTTCCTAGCTTCAACATTTGTGCGGCAGCTTCGGTAATGAACGATGTTTCTGACCCAGTGTCGATGAGAGCACGTAAAAGTCGTAGTCTACCATCTGCTGCTTTTGCCTTCATAACTGCTGTCGCCAGAAGCACCTGGTGAGGACGTTGACGATCACCATGCGACGTGTGGTAGGTAAAAGTATGTCCGTTGGACTGGTAATTTTGTTCACTTGGTTGGAACTCATGTGCATCTGGATTTACGGTCGCCTGAAATGCTTTTGGATGATTTTCATCGCCTGAGCAGATGTACCTGCTCCAGACTGTTGTTGTTGTTGTTGTTGTTGTTGTTGTTGTTGTTGTTGTTGTTGTTGTTGTTGTTGTTGTTGTTGTTGTTGTTGTTGTTGTTGTTGTTGTTGTTGTTGTTGTTGTTGTTGTTGTTGTTGTTGTACTGGCTGTTGTCGTTGTTGTTGCGGTTGTTGTAGTTGATGTTGCTGCTGCTGTTGTGTGGGTGGCTATATTGCTGATTATTAAAATGCAGCAACGCATAGTGTCTTTGTTGGCAAAAATAGCAGCTGCTGTAGCTAAAACAGTCTTGCGCGAGTTGCCCATAACTTAGATAGTTTTCGCAAACTTTCAACTTTCGAATCGTTTCCCTTCGTTCCATATTTTCCATATTTAGAAAACGTAGGCATCTTCTTAATGTGTGTTTGCCTTAGTTACACAATTGGCATGAGACTTGCTCAACGGCATTTGTCTTTGTTGCTTGTTTGAACGGCTGCTTGGTGACCTGCTTGGCATTCAAAACTTTCGGCTTTGTTTGGAACCGTGGCCTTGTGTTGACGAGTGGCTCATCTTTCGTCCAAAACGCTGCTCCCAGTTCTTGCTGGCCCACAACCTCCAAAGTACGAAATCTGCTCTCCAGAAAGTCGGTAAATTCCTTAAAATTTGGTAAATCTTTCCTATTACCCAACTTTTCTTCCCACAGATTTTAGCTCGTTGAAGGAAGCTTCTGGAGAAGGAACCAAATAAACACTGTATCCCAGTCAGATACCGGTACTTCCATGTTCTCCAACGCAAGCAAACATTCTCTGGTGGTGTAAAGGAGATCCCGAAGTCCAGTCACCGTTTCCCGAGATAAGGATGGTTCACCAAAAAGATTTTGCATCTGGATGTGTACCAATGCGTTTATGGTACACATTTTTTCATTTAAAAGCTCCCAAGCCTTCTCACAGCTTGCAGCTTCTATCGAAAGATATTGTAAAAATCTATTGGCATCGCTCACTAGACATGACTGCAAGAAATGTAGCTTGTCAATGTCTCAAGGCTCTTGTTGTTGTGGACAAGAGCTTGAAATCTGCTTGAGCTGCACTGCTTGGCGACGCTTTATCGATCGTGTCGACCAACTCTGTACGATATTCCAGGTATAGTTCATTAATTTGTTCATATACCACCACCAACAACATCTTGTTTTAAATTCTCTTCCAGCATTCCTGGCTCAATGATGCTCATGGTAGAATTTTGAAGTCAGCATATCTTCTAGTTTGCATAAACGCACAGAAGTATATGCTTTCCCTTTGCACTCATTTGGCGCTTTTTTAAAATTGGTAAGATCCTTAATAATCTTACTTAAAATACCCTTTTGGAGCTCACCATATTTATAATTTTTATTTTCTGACATATTAATAGATTTTAATCAACAGGTATCAAAAAAAGACGAGTTTACAATATTCAACAAGCGAACTTACTGCTTATACTGCTACTGCTACCGTCTATGCTGATTAAAAGCTGATTCCTGGAGTCTCCACTAACGTCTTCAATTTGAAAATTTCGTAGAAATTAAGTTTATGTTGGATAAATTAAGTTTAAGTGTTTAATTTAAGTACAATTAGGTTAATTTTTAAAAGAAAATGTCAGAAAAGTCACTTTAAACCGAAAATGTATGTAAAATTTAGGTCATGTGACTATCTTTATAAATCAATCGTAGATTGGATTTGTTTTCTTTTAAAATGTCGAAGCAATCACGGCACACACTAATGTTGTTTATTATTCGAAAATATTATAATAGTTTGTATAAACCTGATTCTAATAAAAGGCTGGAAGGACCAAAATGTTTATTTCTAGAATTTTTACTGTAAGAAATTAGCAAAAAAAGATGAATTTTCCGTAAGCGTAATAAAACTTAACCAAATTGTATCAAGGAACTTTAAAGTATTTTATTCGTCATATGAATTTTTTTTTTTTTTACACTATCAGATCTTTGCCGAAGAGAGCTTAGTACAAGCGACATCTTGCGACCAAAGAATTGCCAACACAAATTAAGTGCTCGTCAGGCTCATCACTTAGTGTAGTGTTAGTAGTTAGTAAGCAACAAACTACTTAAGACATACACTTTATAAAATAAAATTAAAACAATGATTATAAGATAACAAATACATATAATGAAAATGAGATGATTAACAATTACAAACATTTAAGAGCGTGGTACACTGGTCTTCAATGTAGCTTTGAGACTATTTTTGCTTATGTTAAAATCGAAAAGGTTTGAGTTCAAATTCAGAAGTTTACACATGCAGGTAAAGGGTTCGTGAATTCCATAGTTAGTACGGTGTTGAGATAGATGCATTAGTTCTAGACTACGAGTGTTGTGACCTCCACCACGGTAGTTAAGGCTAGTACGAGATAATAAATCAGGTGCATCAATAACACCGGTTAAAAGTTGATGAATAAATACAATATCATTATTGATTCTCCTTTGTGCCAAAGGTTGAATCTGAAGAAGCTTAATCCGATGTTCGTAAGGAGGAAGATTATAAGGATCTATTCTATTCTATTCTTCTAATCTATTTTTATGAATCTCATAAAAAGGAGTCCATACCTGTGATGCGTATTCAAGATGGAGGCGAACAAGGAGCCAGGGTAACATAGGGATCCTGAAATTCCTTAGAACATCGTTTAACAAACCCTAACATAGAGTTTGCCTTGTTGACAATTAAATTGATATGCTTCGTAAAATCAAGATTAAAAGTAAAATGAACTCCTAGGTCTTTGAAACCATCAATACGACGCAATGTGTGCTGCGATATTTCATAATCAAATGAACTAGGAACTCTTCTTTTAGAAAAAATCATCGCCTGACACTTAATAGGGTTGAGATTTAAACCATCTTTACTACACCAAAGAACAAAACTGTTTAAATAATCTTGCAAAAGCAAACGATCACTCACAGATTTGACGGTTTTGAAAATTTTCATATCATCCGCAAAAATAAGAATTTCACTATAACGCATACAGAGGGATACGTCATTGATAGCTAAGATAAAAAGAAGTGGGCCTAAATGACTACCCTGGGGAACTCCAGATTTGGCAAAGAAAGGGTTGGAGACAGAACTTCTAAATCTAACCTGATAGGATCTTTTTTGGAGATAAGAAGAAACCCAAGTAATGAGCTTAGGAGGAAACCCAAACACCTTTAATTTAAACGTGATGATGTTATGAGAAAGTTGATCAAAAGCCTTAGAATAATCTGTATAGATACAGTCGAGTTCTTTACCATGTTCCAACGCAGTTGAGCACTTATGCAAAAATGCAAGTAAATTGGTTACCATCGATCGCTTCTGCATGAAACCATGTTGTTGGTTACAGATCATATTTTTACAGTTGAATGTCAAACTATCACACATTACCTGCTCAAAAAGCTTGGGAATGCAAGACAATTTCGAGATTGGTCTGTAATTGCATATATCAGATCTATTGCCCTTTTTATAAACTGGTGTAATAAATGCTTTTTTCCAAAAACTTGGAAATTTACCTGAGCTAAGTGATAGGTTAAACAAATTAAGAAGAGGCGGTGCTAATAAAGTTTTGCATTTTTTCAAGATTATTGGAGGGATACCATCAGGTCCAGATGAGTAATCATCATGAAGTAGGGACATATAATGTAAAATTTTTTCGATTATAATTGGTATGTTATTGAAGTTAGTTTGTAGACAGTCTTTTAAGTAGAGAAAGAAGTTTTCATCAACATCGACAGGAATATCAACGAAAGATTGGCGAAAGTTGTTAGCAAACGCATCACAAATATCTGGAGGACTATTTAGAATAATATTATTATAAGTAAAACTGACTGGATAGCCATCAGATTTCTTTTTCAAGTTAACGAAATTCCAAAGATAATCAGCGTATAAATGATTGGAGAGGTTTTAAAACTCATTAAAGGAGGTAATGTACAAATAACGGTCTTCAGGGGACGTACTTTTTATAAAATTCTTTCAACCTCTGTTTCTTTTATTACGGAGAACTTTGAGTTCTTTCGTATACCATGGATGGCAAGAGCTAGAGTATTTGGGTATTTTTTGTGGAACTATGTCATTTATACAGTTATTCAATACTTGATAAAAGTATGAAACTGCAACGTCAATGTCACTTGAAACTGGTATATTTTCGATACCAGATGCACTTAAATGCTCAGAAAGCAGCTGGAAATTGGCTTTCTGAAAGTCAAAACAATATGAACAGTCTTGTGAATTACTATTTTTAAGTAAATGCCCGTCCAAGTCAAGAAAAATGTCAAGAGGAGGATGGTATTTATCTATGTTTGATATTGCAGTAGTGGACTCTACCATTACAGTACTAACGGCGTCAGATGAAAAAACTAAATTGAGTATTCGATTTAAAGAGTTTTTAATACAACTTACTTGCTGTAAGTCCGTAACTATAATATGGTCTAACAATTGAAGCTCCTGTTGAGATGAAGTCAACGAAGCTTCAAAGTAAGACTCGTCTTCTGAAGGAATCCAGTCTATTTTTGGCAGGTTAAAGTCGCCTAATAGAATAATAATACTATTGAATCCAGCAACGTCAATAACATAGTCGAGAGCCAGGGAAAGCTCAACATATACTGATACTGAACTTTTTGGGGGAATATACACGTTAAGAATAAATAAATCTTTTGAATGCACGGTTATTTTTATGCAAACAAGTTCCAATGAAAGAATAAAAGGGAAAACGATAGGAGTTGTATTAAAATGATTTCTAGCAGCGATTAAGACACCACCTCCTAATAAATTTGTGCTATCCACATGACGGTCTTTCCTGAAAACTATGAATTCTTGATCAAATAGTTCCGTATCTAATGTCGTTTTCAATTGGACGTTCGGCGTACTCCTTTTCCACTCCTTTTTGACTCCTTCTACTCCAAAAGCATTCGATTGGCTGTTCCGAGTAATGTTTTCGGAGTCTTTTTCTGTTCCCGATTTCAAGAAGGAGTAGATTTGGAACACACGCACACATATACAGTTTTTCGTCGGACTACTTGTCAAAAGTGATAAATGCTTGAAGAAGCCATTTTGTAAAATGGAGTCATTCAGCAGTGTGTGTGTAAATTTGACAACACGATGTTTTCATATTCGATTGGAATCAAAAACGAGTAGAATAGTCCGAAAATCGAATCGAAAACGACATAAGATCGTGTCATTTAGTCATGTCTCAGTGAAAACAAATACATCATGTGGAAAAGCTTGGGAATTTTGAAAAATATTGGCAGTTTTACTGCGAAGCCCTCTTACATTTTGATGTATAGTTGATGTATAGTTGATTTGTATAAGGATGTCAGTAATTATTTGACATTTTATTGACATAGTTTTATTGTAGCTCATTTGTTGAATGTATTTTGATTTTTAAGGTGAGTGTGTATTCCAAATGTTTATTTTCGGAGTTTTCTGGTACTTTCCGCTCGTAAAACTTGAAATTGAACATCGTATGTGTTTCTCGCTTCTACTACCGTTTCGTAGATGAATGGATATATACTTGTTGTAGAATAATAGTAAGTACAGTCTACAACTCTATTCATTCGGTTTTCTTTTCCTTGCTGTGCGTGGGTGTTGCGTTCGGTTTCGGTGGTGTAATTTAATTATTAAAAAGTAAATTTTAACTGTAGAATTATTCGTTTTCGTGTGTTTAATTAAGAAGTCAATCATGACGTTGAATTATTATATTTCGATATTCGACGATTCTGGTTCTTTCGCGATCGCGGTGTGTGCATGAGTGTTGCATGTACTATTTTTTTTTTTTTTAATAAAAAATTAACAATTTATAAGAATTGAATAAGCTTCCGATATTATAAAGATATTATAAATTAAAATTCATAAACATTAGGTGTGTACAGACGAGAGAGGGGGGGAGGAGTGATCCCACTAAGGCACTTCTCCTTTATCCAGGCGGCAGCGGAAGAATTCCCCAGATGGAATCAACGGTGGCGTCCACAGTTCCAGCTAAGTTGAACTACTTAGTGAAAACCTTATATGGGCTACTACGACATATTCGTAGCTCAGGCCTATAAGGAGCGGTTTACCGGCTCCCCACCCTTGGAGTTATATTAAGGGTCTGGCCTCCAGGTCGGGGGTTGTTCGTCGGGGTAACTTCCCTACCACGGAAAACAACAACGGTTCCGAAACAACAACAAGCCTCGGATATGGATGATCTTAATGTTGACGACCCCAGCAAACGAAACAAGGACAATGAATTTCGGATCTGCACGTGGAATGTCCGGACCTTAAACAGACCACGTGCAGCCGAACAATTAGTGGAGAACCTGGTTAGGCTAAAGGCTGATATAACAGCCATCCAGGAAGTACGATGGGATGGAGAGGGCATACGAAGGATGAAGTCGTGTGACATCTACTTCGGCGAGTGCTGCAAGGAGCAGGGTCAGCGGCTCTTTGGTTGTGGTTTTGTGGTAAGGGGAAGACTTAGGCAAGAAGTCTTGGGCTTCAAAAGTGTAAGCGAGCGGCTGGCCACAATCCGCATCAAAGCTAAATTCAAAAACATTACGTTGATCTTTGCCCACGCCCCAACGGAAGACAAAGATGACTCAACCAAGGAAGACTTCTACGTCAACCAGATTGATCATATTGCGATAGACGCCAGACATGCTTGCAGTATCCTGGATGTCCGAATGTTCCGAGGGGCCAACATTGACTCGGACCATTACTTAGTTGTAGCCCAACTACGTATGCGAATATCTTTGACGCCACAACACCGAACCGATGCTGTGAAAAGATTTGATGTCGCAAAGTTAAAATCGCAAGAGATCGCTAGGACCTATGCGGACCGAGTCTCCCGTAACCTTTCAGCAGCTCCGCCACCAGCACAAACTGCAGAGGACCAGTGGAAACACTGTCAACAAGCCGTCAGAAGTGCTGCCACTGATGTGCTGGGTTTCACTAGGCGACCACAACGAAACCCCTGGTTCGATGAAGTATGACGGCTGGCGCATGCAGCCAAGAACGAAGCCTACCAGTCAATGCTGCAAACTAGAACCAGAGCTGCTGAGAGGGCAGCCCGTGAGCTCTACGGGCAAAAGCAAAAGGAGGAACACCGACTTCTCAGAAGGAAAAAGAGAGAGCATGCGAAGCGGGCGGTCGAGTCTATTGAGGACTGTAGCGGCAGGGGGGACGTTCGAAAGTTCTACCAAAGGGCGAGGCACTCTACCCAGGGTTACAAGGCTAGAACGGAAGCCTGCCGAGACGAGAGTGGGAATATGGTGGTAGACACACAGTCGGTGCTGAGGATCTGGAAACAATACTTTTCTAGACTGCTAAATGGCGACGATAGTCCAAATTCCGCTGTGGGGCAGAATAATCCATCCAACCTGGACGACGATGGTCAAAATTTCCGTCCACCCGACCTAAATGAAGTGCGGTTAACGATAGATAAGCTTAAGGCGTTCAAGGCTGCTGGTGCAGATGGCCTGCCAGCCGAGCTATTCAAAGCAGGGGGAGATGACTTGGTAGGGAGTATACACCAACTTATCTTCAAAATTTGGTCGGAAGAAAGTATGCCCGATGAATGGAACATCGGTATAGTGTGCCCCACCCACAAGAAAGGAGATGCTCTGAATTGTTCCAACTACAGAGGTATAAGTCTCCTCAACGTCGCATAGAAAATTCTGTGTGGTTTTAGGCCCGGCATATCAACCGTCGACCAAATGTTCACACTTCGACAGATTTTGGAAAAAACCCAGGAGTTTCAAATCGATACACACCATCTCTTTATCGATTTCAAAGTCGCGTATGATAGCGTAAACAGAGACGAGCTGTACAGAGCCATGTCGCATCTCGGCATCCCTGCTAAACTCGTACGCCTATGCAGGATGACGATGGAGAAATCTCGCTGCTCCGTCAAAGTTGGTAAGAACACCACCGACCCATTTGATGTCGAGAAAGGTTTGAGGCAGGGCGATGCATTATCATGCAACCTCTTTAACATCGTACTTGAAGCAAATGTACAACAACCGAGGTACAATTTTTCAAAAGTCCGTTCCGCTACTTGCTTATGCAGATGATATTGACATCATGGGAACAACGAAGCGAGCTGTTACCGGCGCGTTTGCAAGTATTGAAGCGGAGGCGGTGAAAATGGGTTTGGCTGTTAATGAGGACAAGACGAAGTATATGCTATCATCGAGAAAGGAATCTCAACATCGGCGACTCGGGCAAAACGTCACGATGGATAGGTACAACTTCGAAGTTGTCAAGGACTTTGTCTACCTGGGCTCCACTATTACATCGCAAAATGACATCAGTGAAAAAATCAAACGAAGAATTACTCTGGCCAATCGCTGTTTCTTCGGGCTAAGAAGGCATTTGAGTAGTAAAGCCCTCTCTCAAAGAACCAAGGAAACTTTATATAAGACCCTTATCATCCCGGTCCTGCTGTACGGGGCAGAAGCATGGACTCTGTCTAAAATGGATGAGAGTCTGCTTGGGTGCTTCGAAAGAAAAATTCTTCGGGTGATCTTCGGTCCAGTCTGTATCGATGGAGTATGGAGGAGAAGGTTTAATAATGAGCTCTACGGGCTATACAGCGACGTCGACCTGGTCAAAAAGCTGAAAAAACAGCGGCTGAGATGGATTGGTCACGTGGAGCGAATGGACACCTACGCACCAGCCCGACGGGTCTTCGAATCCACCCCTGATGGTCTGCGCAGCAGAGGAAGACCCCAACTAAGGTGGCGCACACAAGTGGAGAGCGACCTCAACCAACTTGGAGTGCGTAACTGGAGGCAGTTAGCTAGGGACCGAGCTGGCTGGAGGAGCTTGTTGATTGAGGCCGTAGTCCATCCTGGACTGTGAGCGCCATCTAAAGTAAAGTAAGTAAGTTATGTGTGTACATAATTTTAAATGGCGTCGGCTGCTTATATACGAGTAGATACAAGAAGGGATGATTTTAGTATATAACGCCGACAAGTGAGTATTTTCAGATGGACAAGTAAACGACTTCTAATTGGAGTACAGGAAGTTTGTTTACATTTTAATTGTTTTTGAGTGAAAGTGATTGAAGGAAACACTCAAAACAAAAAAATTGATTGTGTTGCAGTGAAAATTAAAGTTCAATAAATTAAATTATGGAGTAATACATTTTGAAATGGTGATAAGTGTTTATATAATATAATATTATTAATCCAGTGCGGTACGTGTATAATTATTTTAATTATGCGGTTTAATTTTTATTTGGCGAATTAGTTTTGTGACGTATTGAACTCGCTTCTAGTTCTTGTTTTTAATTTTATTTTGATTCTGATTCGGTTTTAATTCGATTTCACTTTTATTTGAATTAATTTCAATTTGATGAAATTTCAATTTGATGTGGTTTGACTTCGATTTTGTTGATCGTGAAATTTAATTATTTTGATTTTAAAATTAATTCGATTTTGATATTTATTTGTTCATTAATTTGTTAAATCGTAAATATATTATTTTGTTAAATCGTAAAAATATTATTTTGGTGAAATTTATAAATCGATAAATATTTTTTTGTTATTAATTACATGCATGCTTTTTCGCGATGCAATTTTAATTAAAATCCATGCTTTTCCATGTAGTATGATGTGAAAATTATTTTGATTTGAAATAAATTATTGAAAAATGATTGGTGCGTTTTAATTAATCGTAGAGCAGTCTGAACCGATTATAAATTAACAGTCGTATTTATAAACTTTGCTTTACTTTAGACAGCCGTTCAACTCCAAAAAGTTATTAATAAACTTTGTTTACTGTTGTCCTAAAGTTATATAACTTGAACAAAGGCTTCGGCTGTCTAAGATTTGTCTAAATTGACGTTTTATTTTATTATATAAGGCATATTTTCAACTATTAAGGACTTCTAAAAAAACTGTCTAATCAAGCGCATAAAAAATCTAATAAATAAGGCGGTAATAGTTTAAAAATATTTTGACTTTTGTATAAATGATTTTGGCTTTTGAAATAAATTTTAAAAATTTAATGAAAGTTTTTTATTTTGATAATGACGAATGGAATTTGAGTAATTTCATTGGATTTGTTGTGTTTTTTGGCGATGCTACATTTTCATTCATAGATAATTTTTATTTATTTAATTACTATTTCAGCTGAAGGTTTTTTTTTAATTATCGTTCCGGTGTTTCGTTTGAGGGCAAAGGACAAATCTTTGTTATAGGCCGTTTCATTTGTCCATTTTGTATTTTAACCGTGACAACGCCCACTAATCCATCTGATCCTGCGTGTGTTCGTTCAAAGCGAGCTAGGTTCCAGTTGGTCGGTGGAATTCTCTCATCCTGAAGGAGAACCAAATCTCCAATTTTCGGTGATGGTTGGACTTTCGTCTACTTTGGATGCTGATGCAACCTTGAGAGGTACTCGGTGTACCACTTTTTCCAGAAAGCTTCTGCAAGTGACTGGACGCGTTTCCACCGACCGATATGCGTTGTGTTTACATTGGTTTCGCCTTGCGGCATAGCATGTATTTGCGCTAGAAGCGTTGCGAGCTCTTCATAAGTAAGCCATTCGGTTCCAACTACTCTTTTAAAATGGTACTTCACCGATTTCACTCCTGCTTCCCATAATCCACCAAAGTGGGGAGAAGCAGGAGGAATAAAGTGCCAATCGGTACCTTGATGTGCTCACTTTTCTGCACCAACAAAATTAGAACCACAATCACTATAAATGTTCTTACAGCTTCCTCTTCGTGCAGTAAATCGTTTAAAAGCTGCCAAAAATGCTTGTGTTGTCAAATCAGATACCACCTCCAGATGAATGGCCTTTGTTGCCAAACACATAAATACTGCGAAGTGTTCTTTGATGATTTTCGCAACACATGCCTTCCAAGATTTTATCTCTATGGGTCAAGCATAGTCGACGCCAGTATGACTGAAAGGTCAAGACATCCAAACTCTAGCAGCGGGCAAATTTGCCATGAGCTGTTGCATTTCAGATGCCTTTTGCCGGTAGCAAGAAGGGCATCAATGCAATTGATACTTGACACTTCGTCTTATTTGTCCAATCCAGTATTTCTGTCGAATATACGTGATCATTTGTTGAATGCCACCGTGCACGGTGGCTTTGTGAGCATCTCGGACAACCAAACTTGTAAAGTGGTGGTTGCCTTACAACAAAATTGGATGTTGTACATCGTAAGATAGGAGTGAATTCTGCAAACGACCCCCAACATGTAATACTTCATTGACATCGATAAATGCGTTTAGTGCACGGAGGTTTTTTGGTATCGTAGAGTTTTCTAAGATTTTTTGTCTAGAATATTTCCTTTTGTGCTGCCTTGACGACGATCAGATGAGCTGCTTCTAATTCCTTAGAGGTAAGTGGACAAATGATAGACTCCAATTTCGGTTGACATCTAAATTGTAGATCGAGAACAGTAAGCGATGATTCGTACAACTTTGAGTAGACTCGAACAGTTGTAGATAGCTTGCAAGATACAGTCACTATTGCTTACGTTACTGAAATTTATGGTCAACACATTCACAGTCCGCTTTTCTTCCTCAGTGTCGATTTCAATGGGCTGATGCGGAGCATCGGACTCCCATCTCAGTTGAAGGAACTCCGGACCATTCCCCCATATGTCTTATGACTCCAATTCTGACGGAAACACACCCCTGGCCAACAGATAGGTGGGCTATGATGCGTTGCGACATGTCCCCAGCAGTCGATCCCCACAAGTCGCTGTATTTCCGAAACACGATTGGAAACGAATGGGTTTATTTGGCAGGAACGGCTCGTATCCAGGCCAGTGCGATCGTGGAATCCGTCCACACATACGTCTTGATATCGGGAATATCTAAGACTTCCTTGGTGTACTGCAATAATTGTGCCAGAACTACTCCACACAGAGCTCAAGACAAGGCAGTGTTATAGTCCGTGTGGTTGTTTCACATGAAGCTGGCAGATTTTTGTACGAAAAGCAATCATCGACGGGATACTATTTAATACCCAGGGTCTTCACGTGACTTGACATATTGAATGGCAATTCGAAGTCAAGCTCTCGATCTTGGACTGGTATGTCTTCTATGAGATCCTTTTTGTTGCTCGTCCACTTTCTCAAATTGAAGCCCACAGATGCCAAAAGTTCCTTTGCTTCGTCGCGTTTCTTTCGTGCATCTTCGATTGTATCTGCTCCGCTGATGAGGTCGTCGACGTACATGTCCTCACGGACAACCCTCGCCCCTCCGGAAAATTGCAATTTTCATCATCAGCCACTCTTTTCAAAATTTTTTATTGCAGGGTATGGTGCACTTGCAGTACCTAAAGTCACAGTATTCATTTTGAATATTCTCATCGGTGACGTCTTTTTCTTTCTCCACATAATCAGTTGGTAGTAGCTGTCAGAATCAGTGACCAAAATTTGCCGGTACATCTTCTCGATGTCCGCCGTGAAAGTAACTCGGTGAGTTTGCCATTTCAGCACTAGGTCGATGCTACTCGACTGTTATTTTGGTCCAATCAGTAAGCGATCGTTGAGAGATTTCCCATCTGATGTCTTTGCGGCCACAAGCCGAGCTCAAGCTTTGTAGTCAAGCTAGCTTAATTAATAACTGCGTGGTGTGGCAAGAAATTGTGAAAAGGTGTCTATTTCTTCCATATGATGAAGCTCCTCGTATTCACGAATACACTTTGTATAATCCGCACAAGGCTTAGGATTTTCATCAAATCTCTTTTCGAGATGCAAAAATCGTCGAAAGGCGCTCTGTCTGCTCGATCCCATCGCTGGTTGATCTGCACCTATAAACGGCAGCTTTACTTGCGTAAGCGCTTTGTGTGCTTCCCGAAATGGTTCTCGCAAGCGAAATTCTCTTTGGTTTCCAGTGCCTGAAACGGTGTTTGTTCTATTCCCCAAAATTTTTTCAGTTGGGAGTTCAAGTCCGTAACTTGGAGAATGCTTTGAATTTGCTGGAGAATTTCTTTTGGAATTTTCCCTAACACTATCCACCCGAGCTCTATCTTTTGGGCTATAGGACCGATAACGTCTTCTTGACGACTAATTTCAGGAAGCAGTATTGGGGCACAAATGTCACTTCCCAAAAGAATATCGATAGGTGCTGGTTCAAATAGGTGGGGATCAGCTAAATCAAGCCCCTTGAGATGTTGCCAATTGCCGGGTATCACTCGTTGGCTCGGGAGATGCCCAGTCAGCGACTTGAAAACCAAAACCTGTACGGCCGTCTAAAACGTCGAGTGGCGAGATGCAAAACGAACCTCAACTCCAACCCAGATACCTCGGCAATGGTACGTTGCTTTCCTAGCTTCAACATTTGTGCGGCAGCTTCGGTAATGAACGATGTTTCTGACCCAGTGTCGATGAGAGCACGTAAAAGTCGTAGTCTACCATCTGCTGCTCTTGCCTTCATAACTGCTGTCGCCAGAAGCACCTGGTGAGGACGTTGACGATCACCATGCGACGTGTGGTAGGTTAGAGTATGTTCGTTGGACTGGTAATTTTGTTCACTTGATTGGAACTCATGTGCATCTGGATTTACGGTAGCCTGAAATACTTTTGGATGATTTTTCATCGTTGCTGTCATCGTTGTTGTTGTTGTTGTTGTTGTTGTTGTGTTTGATGTTGCTGCTGCTGTTGTGTGGGTGGCTATAGCTACTGTAGCTAAAACAGTCTTGCACGAGTTGCCCATAACTTAGATAGTTTTCGCAAACTTTCAACCTAGGAACCGTTTCCCTTCGTTCCATATTTTTCCATATTTAGAAAACGTTGGCATCTTCTCAATATGTGTTTGCCTTAGTTACACAATTGGCATGAGACTTGCTCAACGGCATTTGTCTTTGTTGCTTGTTTGAACGGCTGCTTGGTGACCTGCTTGGCGTTCAAAACTTTCGGCTTTGTTTGGACACGTGGTCTTGTGTTGACGAGTGGCTCATCTTTCGTCCAAAACGCTGCTCCCAGTTCTTGCTGGCCCACAACCTCCAAAGTACGAAATCTGGTCTCCAGAAAGTCGATAAATTCCTTAAAATTTGGTAAATCTTTCCTATTACCCAACTTTTCTTCCCACAGATTTTGGCTCCATGCAGGAAGCTTCTGGAGAAGGAACCAAATAAGCATTGTATCCCAGTCAGATACCGGTACTTCCATGTTCTCCAATGCAAGCAAACATTCTCTGGTGGTGTAAAGGAGATCCCGAGGTCCAGTCGCCGTTTCCCGAGATAAGGATGGTTGACCAAAAAGATTTTGCATCTGGATGTATACCAATGCGTTTATGGTACACATTTTTTCATTTAAAAGCTCCCGAGCCTTCTCACAGCTTGCAGCTTCTATCGAAAGATATTGTAAAAATCTATTGACATCGCTCACTAGACATGACTGCAAGAAATGTAGCTTGTCAATGTCTCAAGGCTCTTGTTGTTGTGGACAAGAGCTTGAAATCTGTCGTGAAAGGTGCGCCAGCTGGTATAAGAACCGTCAAATTTTGGAAGTGATGAAGATGCAGCTGTAAAAAGGGGCGCAGCACCCGTTTTTGTTGGAGCTGCACTGCTTGGCGACGCTTTATCGATCGTGTCGACCAACTCTGCACGATATTCCAGGTAAAGTTCATTAATTTGTTCATATACCGCCACCAACAACATCTTGTTTTAAATTCTCTTCCAGCATCCCTGGCTCAATGATGGCCTCATGGTAGAATTTTGATCTCAGCATATCTTCTTCTAGTTTGCATAAACGCCCAGAAGTATATGCTTTCCCTTTGCACTCATTTGGCGCTTTTTTAAAATTGGTAAGATCCTTAATAATCTTACCTAAAATACCCTTTTGGAGCTCACCATATTTATAATTTTTATTTTCTGACATTTAAATAGATTTTAATCAACAGGTATCAAAAAAAGACGAGTTTACAATATACAAGCAAACTTACTGCTTATACTGCTACTGCTGCCGTCTATGCTGATTAAAAGCTGGTTCCTGGAGTCTCCACTGACGTCTTCAGGTTAAAAACTTCGTAGAAATTAAGTTTATGTTGTAGAAATTAAGTTTAAGTGTTTAATTTAAGTACAATTAGGTTAATTTAAAAAAAAAAATGTCAGAAAAGTCACTTTAAACCGAAAATGTATGTAAAATTTAAGTCATGTGACTTTCTTTATAAATCAATCGTAGATTGAATTTGTTTTCTTTTAAAATGTCGAAGCAATCACGGCACACACTAATGTTGTTTATTATTCGAAAATATTATAATAGTTTGTATAAACCTGATTCTAATAAAAGGCTGGAAGGACCAAAATGTTTATTTCTAGAATTTTTACTGTAAGAAATTAGCAAAAAAAGATGAATTTTCCGTAAGCATAATAAAACTTAACCAAATTGTATCAAGGAACTTTAAAGTATTTTATTCGTCATATGACTTGATGTATAGTTGATTTGAATAAGGATGTCAGTAATTATTTGACATTTTACTGACATAGTTTTATTGTAGCTCATTTGTGGAATGTATTTTGATTTTTAAGGTGAGTGTGTATTCCAAATATTTATTTTCGGAGTTTTCTGGTACTTTCCGCTTGTAGTTTTGTACATTTTCCCACCTCGGAATGAAAATGTGAGTTTCATCCAACCCAACTTCAGTTCAATCATGTCGCCTTATATAAACCTGCATTGATATTGAAGTTATGACAGTCTGGCATCACTGTTGTGTGGTATTATTTTTCCACTACTACATCGGTACGATCGGCTAATGGCTTGTTTGGTCGTAGGTGTCATCAATCGCATAGTTTTGGTACATGAAAAGCATTGACCTACTATATATGGACTGCCAGGAGCCAACTTCACTCCTGTTCAGTCTATTACTATACGCCACTAGCGCTGCCGTCGAATAGGCGGCAGATGTGGTGTAACTTTTGACAAATGAATGGAGTATTTCTTTTGTTTTTATATTTTATTTTGAAAAACAATAACAACAAACAAATGAATTAAGCCTTTAAAATAGTATTGAAAACCATTTATAAGAACATTAATCGAGTTAAGTACATATTTGATTTCTCTTTTTTCTTCTATGAATCATGATTTATTGCAACTTCGGTGACTTGACACTTGCATAGTTTTTTTTAGAAATTCACTTTTTCTCTGGCGGAGAAAAAAAACTAAGGAAAAGTTTCCTTTATCAGCGAAAATTTTTTTCTTTTTTATTGGATTTGCCAGTCAGTCACCACTCCTCTGAATTCTGAAGAAGAACAAGGTAGTTCAAAGGACTTATTTATATATCACTTGGTTCTTGAGTTCGTTTTTGACTTACCATTTTGCAATCCCTTGTATCATTGTGAAGATTGGTGATTGATATTAGAAGGAAGGTTAAATACCTATAACATAAGTTCGCAATGCTCCATAATTGTTTTTAATTAAATAAAATGACAACTACTTTTTTAATTAAAATAATAATAAATTTTAACTTTGATTGACAAGTATGATAGAGTGGTCGACATACAGAGACGTTAGGATAGTTGTTTTGTTCGCCGCATGTTCGACGAAAGCTCTTATGTTGCTAAGGAGAAGCTGAACCCTTTTCTATTGAGCTTTTGTATAGAAAAAACATAAGACTAGCAGTCCATATATAATAAGTCAATGATGAAAAGAGACAAGAAGTTAATAAATGTGAATTAATAAGAAAAAACAACACAATAGACAGAGTCAACAGAAGTTAGCTACAGCGCAAACAAAAACTTGAAATTGAACATCGTATGTGTTTCTCGCTTCTACTACCGTTTCGTAGATGAATGGATATATATTTGTTGTAGAATAATAGTAAGTACAGTCTACAACTCTATTCATTCAGTATTCTTTTCCTTGCTGTGCGTGGGTGTTGCGTTCGGATTCGGTGGTGTAATTTAATTATTAAAAAGTAAATTTTAACTGTAGAATTATTCGTTTTCGTGTGTATATTTAAGAAGTCAATCATGACGTTGAATTATTGAGGTAAGTTTTTGTTGAATGTAAAATTGATGATTGTGTTTTGTGTCGACGAGTGAGCGCGCGGGTATTTCGATATTCGACGATTCGGGTTCTTTCGCGATCGCGGTGTGTGCATGAGTGTTGCATGTACTCTTTTTTTTTTTAATAAAAAATTAACAATTTATAAGAATTGAATTAGCTTCTGATATTATAAAGATATTATAAATTATAATTCATAAACATTAGGTGTGTACAGACGAGAGAGGGGGGGAGAAGTGATCCCACTAAGGCACTTCTCCTTTATCCAGGCGGCAGCGGAAGAATTCCCCAGATGGAATCAACGGTGGCGTCCACAGTTCCAGTTAGGTTGAACTACTTAGTGAACACCTGTAGTGTAATAAAAGCATTCTTTCATTTCATTAACGTAAAATCATTTCTCAAACGTAACAAAGCCACATGTAGTATTCGATCGACATCATTGAAATAGTAATTTCATTGATATTCGAAACTATAAAGTTTAAAATCAAATTCATTTATTTGTTTGTTTTTGTCAAACGAAACTGAGTGTTGTGCTCAGGGCATTGCCACCACTTGGGTGACTATGCATATGAAGTGTCGTAGAAGTATTTTGTTACACTATGTTCCAGATTCATAATTTCATTGAGTCATAATTAGACTGCCCCAACATATAGTATATATATTGAAAAATAGAATGCTGATGTAGCACAAAAGTATTTGTAATATAGTTCTTAAGCATAAGTGGGGATAACCCAATGATTTTTAAGTAGTATAAATAGCGGTGAAATATGGTATAATAAAAAACAGTTCTAAAAACTATCAAAATCAATTTTTATTTTTAATTGCGGCTCATTAGCCAAATTATACAGCGAGCTGCGCTTTATCTAGCAAACCTATAGCCTGTAGGATAGTTCCATCACATGGCAATCCTGCCAAACTGTTAGGTATAAAAAAATTTCTTTTACCAACAGTAGTGGACCATTTACAAATGAGCTACAACGAGCAACAACTCGATGAGCTTTTTGAACAGCTAAATACACCAAGAAGACCATCGGTCGAGGTTGAGGAATATACACCTCTGACAGACGGCTCACTAACGTATACACCACCTGTGTATATACCCACTCCCAAAACAGCAGGGCCGCAACCCCTGACCATTGTAGAATACCTAAGAAGAAATAAAAAGAAATCTGCAACACAAATCTCAAAAACCCCTGTAAAAACCAGAAGACCGAGAGCCGGCAAAGCGGTAAAGTAACGACAACGAAAAGCTGAACTCCACAGAATAATCGCAATTACAATTGACAAAACCTTAAAGAATAAATTGATTTGTGAGCTACAAAGATGGGACAGCCGCAGTCAAAGGAAGTAATTAAAAACAACCTGAATAGCAGTCAAACCAATCAAATTTTCAATAGCAACAACATTAATATATACACTTTTTTTATAATAATAATTCTATTATTTGCAAAGATACATTCTTATTATAAAAAGTATGTTAGAAAACAAGTGTTGAGAAATAGACTTAACCATGTTTAAACAAAATGTTTGAAGATAAAATATATATAAATTGATAAATATATAAAAAAAAAAAAAAAAAATTATTAATTTCCTTTCAATGAATAAAATAGAAGAATTAAAAAATATATTGAAAAATTTAAAGAAAAGCCCAGGTAGACAATACTCAGAAGAATACATTTCAAAAACAAAAAAGGAAGTAGAAGATATTTGGAATACAATTTTAATAACTTGTAAAGAAGATGAAGCTAAAGAGATAAAAATTGTATACTTAAAAATAAGAAATAAAATAACAGAACTATTAATACCAAAACTAGAAAATTCAATTTCAAAAGAAATGGAAAAATTTGAAATATTGGTAGCTACAAAGCTAATACCAGAATTCAATGGTGACTCGAAAAACTTATCAAATTTTTTAGGACTAATTGAGTTTTATAATGATACATTAGGTGAGGAATTAGAAAAGAAAAAGTTAATCAAATTTGTAATAGCAACAAAAGTAGTTGACAAAGTGAGAAACAGGCTTCTAACATTAGAAAATCAACCACAAGTTTTTCCTGATCTTAGAAAGGCTTTAACAGAAATTTACAAACCAAAAACAAATCCATTGAAAATACATAGTGAGTTAGCAAGATCACACCAAGGAACTCAAGAAGTAAATAGATTTGCTGAAAGAATAGAATTACTGATAGGTCAATTAAATGAGATACAAATAGCTGAACAAGGTGAATCAAATAGAAAAGTTATAATAAATTTAAATGATCAGTTAGGACTAAACGCTTTTAAAAACGGATTGAACGAAGCTACAAGACATGTCATACAAGCATCTAGAATTACGACATTCAGTGAAGCTATAAAGATAGCTACTGAAGTTGAAGTTTCTTCTCAACAAAACAATGTCATGCAATTTAGAACACATTTTAGAGGTAGACAGCAATTTAAAAATTCTTACCCTAGATTTAATAACACTAATAGATACAACAATGATAGACAATACAATAACAATAATTATAGCAATAGCAATGAAAGAAATAACAGTTATAATAGAGGTAGTGCCAGAGGTAGAGGTACTGCAAGAGGATACTATAATAACAACACTAGGTCGGAAAACATAGGTATCCCCGGTCAGCAGAATCGGGGGAATCAAAGAAGGTTTTAAATTTCTATGGGGAATACGACACAAATTTCGTTAGCATAAGAATAAAACATTTAAACAAAACTTTCAAATTTTTAATTGACACGGGTGCAGATATTTCTGTCTGTAAAGAATATCTGGTGAAAGAATTAAATGAAAATTCGGCATGTCAAATAAACGGCATTACAAACAAAATAATATTTTCTAGGGGTGTATCAAATCTAGAACTCATGATAGGAGAATCTAATGTAGAACATCAATCTCACGTTGTCAATGAAGAAATAAATATAACTACCGATACAATACTAGGAAGAGATTTTCTTAAAGCTCATAACTGTAAAATAGACTATGAAACTTGTGTGCTTGTAGTATTAGTACAAGATGAAGAAATAATACTACCATTAAATTTGTCCATGAAGAATTTAAGAAAATTAACAATTCCACCAAGAACAGAAATAATAAAAAGTATCAAACTAGATTTGAGTGAAGATAGTGTTCTCATCGGGAATGAAATCAAAAAGGGAATTTTCTTAGAAAATTCAATATTGCCTGCAAAAGGAGTAAGGCATATTAAGATATTGAATACTACAGACAAAGAGGAAACAATAGAAAATTCCATGATAGGTATAGAACCCTTGAACAAATACAGAATATTATCGAATAATACAAGATTTAAAGACAAGCAAAAATTTGAAAACTTAATAGAGAAAATTCAAATAGACAACTTAGATAAATCTTCTGCTCAGACTATACTAAGTATTTGTGAAGAATTTCAGGATGTCTTCCATGGTGATGATGAAAAACTAACAACAAACAATTTCTACGAACAAAACATCGCATTAGCAGACAAAAATCCAGTATACATAAAAAACTATAGACTACCAAACTCGCAATTAGACGAAATACAAAAACAAGTATCTGATTTATTAAAAAATGACATAATAGAAGAATCTGTTAGTCCATATAACTCACCATTACTTATAGTTCCAAAAAAGACGCTAAACGGACAAACTAAATGGAGATTAGTAGTAGATTTTAGGTCTTTAAATAAAAAAGTTGTAGATGAAAAATTTCCACTCACGAGATTAGAAGATGTATTAGATAAATTAGGTAATGCTAAATATTTTTCCACTCTTGATATGACAAGCTCATTTCATCAAATTTCACTAAACAAAAATTCGAGACAATTGACGGCATTTTCAACTAATCAGGGTCATTACCAATTCAAGAGACTTCCTTTCGGATTGAAAATCTCAACAAAAAGTTTTCAGAGGATGCTGTCGATAGCTCTAAGTGGTTTACAAGCCTCAGCTTTTCTATAAGTAGATGATTTGATAGTATTTGGTAAGAATTTGAAAGATCATAACGAAAACTTGATCAAAGTTTTAGGAAGACTTCGCAAATATAATTTAAAATTGAATACAGAAAAATGTGATTTCTTGAAGCCAGAAGTTATTTATTTGGGTCATTTAATAACGTCAAATGGAATAAAACCCGATCCAAGGAAGTATGAAACAATTAAAAAGTATCCACTGCCTAAAAATGCAGATGATGTAAGAAGATTTGTAGCATTTTGTAATTATTATAGAAAATTTATAAAAGACTTCGCAGAGATAGCTAAACCCTTGAACCAGTTATTGAAAAAGAGACAAATATTCTCTTGGACAGAAGACTGTGAAAAATCTTTTAACATACTAAAGCAAAATTTAATAACTCCTCCCATACTTAGCTATCCTGATTTCAAAAAACCTTTCATTCTAACTACAGATGCTTCCAATTTTGCTTTAGGAGCAGTTTTGTCACAGGGAGAAATTGGAACTGATAAACCTATAGCATATGCTAGTAGATCCTTAAGTAAACACGAATTAAATAAACCCATTTTAGAGAAGTAATTGTTAGCAATACATTGGGGAATAAATTATTTTAGACCATATCTTTTCGGCAGAAAATTTATAGTTTACACAGACCATAGACCATTAGTCAGTTTATTCACTCACAAAAACCCATCATCTAAATTAACTAGAATACGAGTTGACTTGATGGATTATGATTTTGAAATAATTTTTAAAAAGGGCAAGATGAATACCAATGCAGATGCTTTATCAAGAATAAAAATTGAATTTGACGACTTGAAAGAAATGATACCCAAATACAACATAGACGTTTTAACTAGAGCTATGAAGAAAAATAAAGAGAAGATACCAAATGAAAAAGAAAATTGTGCAATAGCCTTGGACTCAATTGTGGAGACTAGCTACCTTCATATTTGGGACTGTACATCGATATCGGACATAAGGCGAATAAAGAAGTTAGAATTTAAAGAAAGTAACGTTACAAAGAAAGAAAGAAATTAAATAATAATAGCAGCAAACACTGTAGTTGTAGAATATAGCGATAAATCTTTATCAGAGATAAAATTGATTCTGAGGAAGCTAATGTTCAAAATGAACAATGCAGGTGTTAAAAGACTAGCGCTAGCAAGAAATAGTCTAATATTTAATGAAGTATGCATACAAGAATTTAAGGAAATATTTAATAAGCTGCAAGAAAATATAAATGAGGATAAATGTCTAGACATAATATTATATGAACCTCCAAAACAGATAACAGATAAGAATGAAATGCACAAATTAATAGAAGAATATCATAATTCAAAACTAGGAGGACATTGTGGTATCAGAAGATGCGTCAATAAGTTAAAACAAAGATATGTTTGGAAAAACATGAATAAAATGGTTAAGAAATTCGTTAACAACTGCAAAAAATGCAATGAAACAAAGATAACTAGATACACAAAAGAAAATATTGTAATTACAGACACACCCTCCACGTCATTTGAAACAATAACAATTGATACTGTAGGACCATTAAGACCATCAAATGGTTATAGATATATACTAACGGTACAATGTGATTTAACGAAATTTGTAGAAGCATTTCCAATAGAAAACAAAGAAGCGCATACTGTAGCGAAGACAATAGTTGAAAAATTTATTCTTAAATACGGATGTTTTAAGAAACTAAAAACTGATAAGGGAACAGAATTCACGAATGAATTGCTGAAAAAATATTTGTACACTCTTGAAAATAGATAAAATAGTTTCTACACCTTTTCACCATGAAACAATGGGATCAATAGAGCGAAATCATAGAGTATTTAATGAATACATTATGAGCATAGGAAATAGGGATAGTTGGGAAGAATGGTTACCATTCTACACATATTGCTATAATTCCACACCACACTGCTCAACATTGTATTCACCATTTGAACTTGTATTTGGAAAATTATGTACACTTCCATGTGAAGTAATAGAAAATAAAGATACAATTTATAACATTGACAATTACTTGAATGAATTGAAATGCAAATTAAGACATGCTCATGAACAAGCAAAAAATCACTTAATTGAAGACAAATATAAAAGACAAAATTCTCAGAAAAATGTAAACAAATCAAACTTTACCGTAGGAGATTATGTATATTTAAAAAATCAAAACACAAGAAAATTCAATGAACCTTTTAGAGGACCATATAAAATTATATCTCAAAACAGTGTAAATAGTACTATTTTATTAGATGATAAGAAATATGAAATACATAATAATAAATAATTTAATTAAAGCTAGAAACACAAACTTACAATAAATAACATACAGTACATTTACTCAAAATAATAATATCACTAAAAACTAGAAAAAAAAGGCAAATTATATTTATTTAAATTTTAGAAATGTAAACAAATATAATTTTTTTTAAAGGGGAAGGATGTAGTGTAATAAAAGCATTCTTTCATTTCATTAACGTAAAATCATTTCTCAATTCTCAAACGTAACAAAGCCACAGTAGTATTCGATCGACATCATTGAAATAGTAATTTCATTGATATTCGAAACTATAAAGTTTAAAATCAAATTCAATTATTTGTTTGTTTTTGTCAAACGAAACTGAGTGTTGTGCTCAGGGCATTGCCACCACTTGGGTGACTATGCATATGAAGTGTCGTAGAAGTATTTTGTTACACTATGTTCCAGATTCATAATTTCATTGAGTCATAATTAGACTGCCCCAACATATAGTATATATATTGAAAAATAGAATGCTGATGCAGCACAAAAGTATTTGTAATATAGTTCTTAAGCATAAGTGGGGATAACCCAATGATTTTTAAGTAGTATAAATAGCGGTGAAATATGGTATAGTAAAAAACAGTTCTAAAAACTATCAAAATCAATTTTTATTTTTAATTGCGGCTCATTAGCCAAATTATACAGCGAGCTGCGCTTTATCTAGCAAACCTATAGCCTGTAGGATAGTTCCATCACACACCTTATATGGGCTACTACGACATATTCGTAGCTCAGGCCTATAAGGAGCGGTTTACCGGCTCCCCACCCTTGGAGTTATATTAAGGGTCTGGCCTCCAGGTCGGGGGTTGTTCGTCGGGGTAACTTCCCTACCACGGAAAACAACAACGGTTCCGAAACAACAACAAGCCTCGGATATGGATGATCTTAATGTTGACGACCCCAGCAAACGAAACAAGGACAGTAAATTTCGGATCAGCACGTGGAATGTCCGGACCTTAAACAGACCACGTGCAGCCGAACAATTAGTGGAGAACCTGGATAGGCTAAAGGCTGATATAACAGCCATCCAGGAAGTACGATGGGATGGAGAGGGCATACGAAGGATGAAGTCGTGTGACATCTACTTCGGCGAGTGCTGCAAGGAGCAGGGTCAGCGGCTCTTTGGTTGTGGTTTTGTGGTAAGGGGAAGACTTAGGCAAGAAGTCTTGGGCTTCAGAAGTGTAAGCGAGCGGCTGGCCACAATCCGCATCAAAGCTAAATTCAAAAACATTACGTTGATCTTTGCCCACGCCCCAACGGAAGACAAAGATGACTCAACCAAGGAAGACTTCTACGTCAACCAGATTGATCATATTGCGATAGACGCCAGACATGCTTGCAGTATCCTGGATGTCCGAATGTTCCGAGGGGCCAACATTGACTCGGACCATTACTTAGTTGTAGCCCAACTACGTATGCGAATATCTTTGACGCCACAACACCGAACCGATGCTGTGAAAAGATTTGATGTCGCAAAGTTAAAATCGCAAGAGATCGCTAGGACCTATGCGGACCGAGTCTCCCGTAACCTTTCAGCCGCTCCGCCACCAGCACAAACTGCAGAGGACCAGTGGAAACACTGTCAACAAGCCATCAGAAGTGCTGCCACTGATGTGCTGGGTTTCACTAGGCGACCACAACGAAACCCCTGGTTCGATGAAGTATGACGGCTGGCGCATGCAGCCAAGAACGAAGCCTACCAGTCAATGCTTCAAACTAGAACCAGAGCTGCTGAGAGGGCAGCCCGTGAGCTCTACGGGCAAAAGCAAAAGGAGAAACACCGACTTCTCTATTGAGGACTGTAGCGGCAGGGGGGACGTTCGAAAGTTCTACCAAAGGGCGAGGCACTCTACCCAGGGTTACAAGGCTAGAACGGAAGCCTGCCGAGACGAGAGTGGGAATATGGTGGTAGACACACAGTCGGTGCTGAGGATCTGGAAACAACACTTTTCTAGACTGCTAAATGGCGACGATAGTCCAAATTCCGCTGTGGGGCAGAATAATCCATCCAACCTGGACGACGATGGTCAAAATTTCCGTCCACCCGACCTAAATGAAGTGCGGTTAGCGATAGATAAGCTTAAGGCGTTCAAGGCTGCTGGTGCAGATGGCCTGCCAGCCGAGCTATTCAAAGCAGGGGGAGATGACTTGGTAGGGAGTATACACCAACTTATCTTCAAAATTTGGTCGGAAGAAAGTATGCCCGATGAATGGAACCTCGGTATAGTGTGCCCCACCCACAAGAAAGGAGATGCTCTGAATTGTTCCAACTACAGGGGTATAAGTCTCCTCAACGTCGCATAGAAAATTCTGTGTGGCCTGCCAGCCGAGCTATTCAAAGCAGGGGGAGATGACTTGGTAGGGAGTATACACCAACTTATCTTCAAAATTTGGTCGGAAGAAAGTATGCCCGATGAATGGAACCTCGGTATAGTGTGCCCCACCCACAAGAAAGGAGATGCTCTGAATTGTTCCAACTACAGAGGTATAAGTCTCCTCAACGTCGCATAGAAAATTCTGTGTGGTTTTAGGCCCGGCAAATCAACCGTCGACCAAATGTTCACACTTCGACAGATTTTGGAAAAAACTTAGGAGTTTCAAATCGATACACACCATCTCTTTATCGATTTCAAAGTCGCGTATGATAGCGTAAACAGAGACGAGCTGAAGTCGTGTGACATCTACTTCGGCGAGTGCTGCAAGGAGCAGGGTCAGCGGCTCTTTGGTTGTGGTTTTGTGGTAAGGGGAAGACTTAGGCAAGAAGTCTTGGGCTTCAGAAGTGTAAGCGAGCGGCTGGCCACAATCCGCATCAAAGCTAAATTCAAAAACATTACGTTGATCTTTGCCCACGCCCCAACGGAAGACAAAGATGACTCAACCAAGGAAGACTTCTACGTCAACCAGATTGATCATATTGCGATAGACGCCAGACATGCTTGCAGTATCCTGGATGTCCGAATGTTCCGAGGGGCCAACATTGACTCGGACCATTACTTAGTTGTAGCCCAACTACGTATGCGAATATCTTTGACGCCACAACACCGAACCGATGCTGTGAAAAGATTTGATGTCGCAAAGTTAAAATCGCAAGAGATCGCTAGGACCTATGCGGACCGAGTCTCCCGTAACCTTTCAGCCGCTCCGCCACCAGCACAAACTGCAGAGGACCAGTGGAAACACTGTCAACAAGCCATCAGAAGTGCTGCCACTGATGTGCTGGGTTTCACTAGGCGACCACAACGAAACCCCTGGTTCGATGAAGTATGACGGCTGGCGCATGCAGCCAAGAACGAAGCCTACCAGTCAATGCTGCAAACTAGAACCAGAGCTGCTGAGAGGGCAGCCCGTGAGCTCTACGGGCAAAAGCAAAAGGAGGAACACCGACTTCTCAGAAGGAAAAAGAGAGAGCATGCGAAGCGGGCGGTCGAGTCTATTGAGGACTGTAGCGGCAGGGGGGACGTTCGAAAGTTCTACCAAAGGGCGAGGCACTCTACCCAGGGTTACAAGGCTAGAACGGAAGCCTGCCGAGACGAGAGTGGGAATACGGTGGTAGACACACAGTCGGTGCTGAGGATCTGGAAACAACACTTTTCTAGACTGCTAAATGGCGACGATAGTCCAAATTCCGCTGTGGGGCAGAATAATCCATCCAACCTGGACGACGATGGTCAAAATTTCCGTCCACCCGACCTAAATGAAGTGCGGTTAACGATAGATAAGCTTAAGGCGTTCAAGGCTGCTGGTGCAGATGGCCTGCCAGCCGAGCTATTCAAAGCAGGGGGAGATGACTTGGTAGGGAGTATACACCAACTTATCTTCAAAATTTGGTCGGAAGAAAGTATGCCCGATGAATGGAACCTCGGTATAGTGTGCCCCACCCACAAGAAAGGAGATGCTCTGAATTGTTCCAACTACAGAGGTATAAGTCTCCTCAACGTCGCATAGAAAATTCTGTGTGGTTTTAGGCCCGGCAAATCAACCGTCGACCAAATGTTCACACTTCGACGGATTTTGGAAAAAACTTAGGAGTTTCAAATCGATACATACCATCTCTTTATCGATTTCAAAGTCGCGTATGATAGCGTAAATAGAGACGAGCTGAAGTCGTGTGACATCTACTTCGGCGAGTGCTGCAAGGAGCAGGGTCAGCGGCTCTTTGGTTGTGGTTTTGTGGTAAGGGGAAGACTTAGGCAAGAAGTCTTGGGCTTCAGAAGTGTAAGCGAGCGGCTGGCCACAATCCGCATCAAAGCTAAATTCAAAAACATTACGTTGATCTTTGCCCACGCCCCAACGGAAGACAAAGATGACTCAACCAAGGAAGACTTCTACGTCAACCAGATTGATCATATTGCGATAGACGCCAGACATGCTTGCAGTATCCTGGATGTCCGAATGTTCCGAGGGGCCAACATTGACTCGGACCATTACTTAGTTGTAGCCCAACTACGTATGCGAATATCTTTGACGCCACAACACCGAACCGATGCTGTGAAAAGATTTGATGTCGCAAAGTTAAAATCGCAAGAGATCGCTAGGACCTATGCGGACCGAGTCTCCCGTAACCTTTCAGCCGCTCCGACACCAGCACAAACTGCAGAGGACCAGTGGAAACACTGTCAACAAGCCATCAGAAGTGCTGCCACTGATGTGCTGGGTTTCACTAGGCGACCACAACGAAATCCCTGGTTCGATGAAGTATGACGGCTGGCGCATGCAGCCAAGAACGAAGCCTACCAGTCAATGCTGCAAACTAGAACCAGAGCTGCTGAGAGGGCAGCCCGTGAGCTCTACGGGCAAAAGCAAAAGGAGGAACACCGACTTCTCAGAAGGAAAAAGAGAGAGCATGCGAAGCGGGCGGTCGAGTCTATTGAGGACTGTAGCGGCAGGGGGGACGTTCGAAAGTTCTACCAAAGGGCGAGGCACTCTACCCAGGGTTACAAGGCTAGAACGGAAGCCTGCCGAGACGAGAGTGGGAATATGGTGGTAGACACACAGTCGGTGCTGAGGATCTGGAAACAACACTTTTCTAGACTGCTAAATGGCGACGATAGTCCAAATTCCGCTGTGGGGCAGAATAATCCATCCAACCTGGACGACGATGGTCAAAATTTCCGTCCACCCGACCTAAATGAAGTGCGGTTAGCGATAGATAAGCTTAAGGCGTTCAAGGCTGCTGGTGCAGATGGCATGCCAGCCGAGCTATTCAAAGCAGGGGGAGATGACTTGGTAGGGAGTATACACCAACTTATCTTCAAAATTTGGTCGGAAGAAAGTATGCCCGATGAATGGAACCTCGGTATAGTGTGCCCCACCCACAAGAAAGGAGATGCTCTGAATTGTTCCAACTACAGGGGTATAAGTCTCCTCAACGTCGCATAGAAAATTCTGTGTGGTCTTAGGCCCGGCAAATCAACCGTCGACCAAATGTTCACACTTCGACAGATTTTGGAAAAAACTTAGGAGTTTCAAAGCGATACACACCATCTCTTTATCGATTTCAAAGTCGCGTATGATATCGTAAACAGAGACGAGCTGTACAAAGCCATGTCGCCTCTCGGCATCCCTGCTAAACTCGTACGCCTATGCAGGATGACGATGGAGAAATCTCGCTGCTCCGTCAAAGTTGGTAAGAACACCACCGACCCCTTTGATGTCGAGAAAGGTTTGAGGCAGGGCGATGCATTATCATGCAACCTCTTTAACATCGTACTTGAAGCAAATGTACAACAACCGAGGTACAATTTTTCAAAAGTCCGTTCCGCTACTTGCTTATGCAGATGATATTGACATCATGGGAACAACGAAGCGAGCTGTTACCGGCGCGTTTGCAAGTATTGAAGCGGAGGCGGTGAAAATGGGTTTGGCTGTTAATGAGGACAAGACGAAGTATATGCTATCATCGAGAAAGGAATCTCAACATCGGCGACTCGGGCAAAACGTCACGATGGATAGGTACAACTTCGAAGTTGTCAAGGACTTTGTCTACCTGGGCTCCACTATTACATCGCAAAATGACATCAGTGAAAAAATCAAACGAAGAATTACTCTGGCCAATCGCTGTTTCTTCGGGCTAAGAAGGCATTTGAGTAGTAAAGCCCTCTCTCAAAGAACCAAGGAAACTTTATATAAGACCCTTATCATCCCGGTCCTGCTGTACGGGGCAGAAGCATGGACTCTGTCAAAAATGGATGAGAGTCTGCTTGGGTGCTTCGAAAGAAAAATTCTTCGAGTGATCTTCGGTCCAGTCTGTATCGATGGAGTATGGAGGAGAAGATTTAATATTGAGCTCTACGGGCTGTACAGCGACGTCGACCTGGTCAAAAAGCTGAAAAAACAGCGGCTGAGATGGATTGGTCACGTGGAGCGAATGGACACCTACGCACCAGCCCGACGGGTCTTCGAATCCACCCCTGATGGTCTGCGCAGCAGAAGAAGACCCCACCTAAGGTGGCGCACACAAGTGGAGAGCGACCTCAACCAACTTGGAGTGCGTAACTGGAGGCAGTTAGCTAGGGACCGAGCTGGCTGGAGGGGCTTGTTGATTGAGGCCGTAGTCCATCCTGGACTGTGAGCGCCATCTAAAGTAAAGCAAGTAAGTTATGTGTGTACATAATTTTAAATGGCGTCGGCTGCTTATATACGAGTAGATACAAGAAGGGATGATTCTAGTATATAACGCCGACAAGTGAGTATTTTCAGATGGAAAAGTAAACGACTTCTAATTGGAGTACAGGAAGTTTGTTTACATTTTAATTGTTTTTGAGTGAAAGTGATTGAAGGAAACACTCAAAACAAAAAAATTGATTGTGTTGCAGTGAAAATTAATGTTCAATAAGTAGTAGTAACTAGAGGGTTCTGGAACACCGGTATCACCGGTATGGGTTTTGATATATGCTATACCGGTATCACCGGTATGGATTCTGATCTGTGCTATACCGGTATTAGTTCTGATTTATGCTATACCGGTATGAGTTCTGATTTATGCTATACCGGTATTATTTTGGGGTTCTAGACCATGCTTAGCAAACGGTAGAACGCAAAAAAACGTAAAATTCACGTTCACGTTAAAACGCAAAAACGTAAAATTCACGTTCACGTTAAAACGCAAAAACGTAAAATTCACGTTAAAACGTAAAATTCGCGTTCACGTTAAAACGCAAAAAACGTAAAATTCACGTTAAAACGTAAAATTCGCGTTCACGTTAAAACGCAAAAACGTAAAATTCACGTTCACGTTAAAACGCAAAAACGTAAAATTCACGTTAAAACGTAAAATTCACGTTCACGTTAAAACGCAAAAACGTAAAATTCACGTTAAAACGTAAAATTCGCGTTCACGTTAAAACGTTAAAACGTAAAATTCGCGTTCACGTTAAAACGCAAAAACGTAAAATTCGCGTTCACGTTAAAACGCAAAAACGTAAAATTCACGTTCACGTTAAAACGCAAAAACGTAAAATTCACGTTAAAACGTAAAATTCGCGTTCACGTTAAAACGCAAAAAACGTAAAATTCACGTTCACGTTAAAACGCAAAAACGTAAAATTCACGTTCGGAACGCAAAAATCACCATCATAGGAAACTAAACAAAATCATGAACAGAACATGATGTTTAAGAGTAAAGTTTTCAGTTAAGTCCATTTGAGCGAAGAGAGAAAAGATTAGTTAAGTAAAAAAAAAACAGACATGTTAATTTTTTTTTTATTTTCTAATTATAGTAGTTTTATATTAATTAAAAATGTTATTATATCTGGTAGGGGGCTTACATCAAACCCCCCTTTCATTGCTTTCATCTGCAATGAATTCAGCAGGTGGGCCACTGTCACAAGGCTTAGAATGTTGGTAGTGTCCACACTACCAACCTCCTCCCAAGCGGCATCCTGAAGTAGCTGGAACTCCCAGCATTGGCACCCATATTTAGACAACCACTCTTCCATCTCTTGTTTTATTTTTAGCTCTTGGTTAGTCATCCTTGCTCGTTTACTTTAAACTGATGATTATGATGATAATGCTCAAAGTATTTATACAAAAAAAAAAAGAGGGCAAAAAAAAAAAAAAATACACATACAAACATAAGTATTCGTATGCAGACCATTACAATCCGAACATTTTCAGAGACCCTCTGATTTTCGTAGCACACTTTCAATAAATTTAAAGGATGTTAAAAGTCATCAGAAATAAAAATCAAATAGGATCAACATTATATTTCTGTAAGGATGGATGTCAACAATTAAAATTTACGATTATGATATTTGCATTGGGATATCAAAACCCTCATGCATCGATAGCATCATGTCAATCATCGGACTAATAGAACTTGACCCCTCTATCTGTTGCTTTAGGATTTTTCCTGGATTGAGGTGATAATTAGTGTAACAAAATCCTAATACCTCACTACCATCATATCATTCATTTGTCTAATAGGACTATACCTCCTTTATCTATTGCTTTGCTTGCATCAGCATCCCTTATCATTAAAATCCTGAAAAATGGTCCAGGGGTCATTTTTATTACGGAATACAAATGTATGTCAATAAGGTCAACACATTATTTTATCTATAGGGATGGATGCCGACAATTAAAATATACATTCATGATGATCGCAATACATAAATTTATCCAACTGCTTCCTTATTTAGGTACACCGATGATATCCCAAGTGTCAACAATACAAATTTATGATAAGGTTAACTGCATGAATGAATGCGGGGAAAAACTTTATTGTTCTACTATGAGCAATCAATACGATATAAGCATGCATTATTACCCTCATACTTCTTTTCATTAGATACTTTTCACCCCAAAGAAACCTTTTGCAATGTGTAATACGACATATTCTATACCTATATGACTACTTTCCTACCCTTAATAGCAAATGAATAAACTTACAAATGTTATGATATTCCTATATTATTTTGAAGTGGTGGTGTAAATTAAATGGAATGAGCAAATCTTGAATAATAACACGTTTTTTTTTTTTTTTTTTTTTTTTTTTTTATAATATTGTATTTTATTTATATATTTTCTGGTTTTATTTTTGGGTTTACATTGAAAACCATAAAAAAAAATAATAACAATCCTTAGACAATTCTGTTAACAACTTGGTCAAGTGGATTGTATTCAATAATCCGATCATGAAGCATGAGGCAGTAAGCTGAAGTATTTGCAGGAATGTTTTTTGATGTTCTCATCTCCAAGCGTATATCGATAGGTCCTGTTTTCAAAGCCTCATTTTGATGTCTGCAGTCTATAACAAAAATTGGAGCACGGGATTTAAATAGATCCCAAGAAAGCAAAGGTTCAGTGTTGGTTTTATTGTAGTAAGTTCTTTGAAAATCCGTATACATTTTGTAGAACAAGCTATATCTATTTCTCTCGAAAGAAATATTAAGATCTTCATGAGGATATACATCAGAGTTTAAATACACTTTTAAGTCTGTTAAATCACAATGGTCAAACGTTGTAGGATCAGCAGATATTTTTTTATTTTTTGCAGTTTGTAGTGCAAATACAATGTATCGAGGTTTTTCTATTTGCGTTGTTGTTTTAACGTTCCAGATGTGATGGTCAGAGCTTGATAACATAGGATACTCATAGAGATCCCAGTTTCGGAAAGCAATTTTCATAAAACTATTTGCATTTATAGATTTATATAGATTTAATTTCATCGAATCTGATAAAGTCACGTGTGGTACTCTCCACTGTACCTTATGTAGTTTTACTTGTACATTTTCATCAGTTGGGGAGATTATAGCGTTTTCATCCATCCTAGAACGAGTGAGAATTAGATCATGACGAGCATTGGGAATAATTTTTTTATAATCTTCAGCAAAACCCAAAAGCTTATTCAATGGAATGCAGTAGTTAAAATATAATGGTTTCAAATAAATATCTGAATCAGGAGACCATGAAGCATTTAAAAGCATATCACTCTCATTTTTTGTCAACGATAAATAGTTTTTGATTGTTGTTGTAATCCCCACATTTCGATTGTAATCAATTTCCTTTCCATTCAGCTCATAACGTATTTCGCCGAAGAGAAAAGCCATTGCATTGTTTACAAGTCTTGTGCTGACTATTTCTTTTCCATCTGTCTTCGATAGTGATCCTTCAACATATAGAAAACTTTCCGAAGGAAGAACATTAAGATTTTGGTGTCGTATGCAAATCTGAATGATGTCATTTTTTTCAAAATTGTTTTGATATGGTGAGTAAGTATGATATTCATATTTAGAAACACTTTCATAGATTTCGGGCTCTTGGAAAATGTTCAACATATTGTTATATTTTGTTTTTGATTTTCAATATTTTATGATATACCCCAATGAGAGTAAAAAATCCTGATTATGCTTTGTAAGATTATGTGTTACCGCGGCTGAGTTCGAAGCTTGATTGAGTAATGAAGTATTTTCGATGGTTTTTTTATATGGGATTGTGCTAATTATATTTTCATATACAATCATGGCTGCGGTTGTAAATGTAATCGAGCCGTTAATGTCTCTCCTCTAAAATTTATAACTTTTCCGTCTTGATCTATGAACTTTAAACACAACGATGTTATTCGTCTGACGTTCACGGGTAAATAAATGACATTTTTCGGAACTTCTATGATTTTATAGCCTGGACTTACTTTAACAGCAAATTCATGTAAAATATGCGCAGGTTGATTGTTAATATACGTTCCATCTATAATATTACATTCAATGCGTATGGCATTAACTCTATTTATATCGACGAAGAGATCTGATTCATATTGTCTATTAGCCTTCAGCAGCTTCTTACTAAATCCTAAAAGAGATCCAATTGAATTCGGTTTAGAGAAGTCAATATCTTCCGAGCTGAAAATTTCACATTTTAGAGTGTTTATATTGGCCTTGATTTTAAATTCACTTTTTTTTAAATTTTTTTTTTTTTTTGTTTATATCATTAAATTTTGTTTGTATGAAATTATTTATATCTTCTATCTCATATGAACCAATAGGAAGCGAGATAACATTATCGCCCACATGTATCAAATTATTAAACTCATCTACATTTGGTATAGAGTTATATGTTTGAAAATCTATAAGCCCGCAAACATAATTAGATTTCAGTACAATTGGTGGAAAATATTCTGCATTGAGACTTGATTCATTCCCACTTAATGTTAATGTTAGCGACATCCTGGTTAAAAGAAAAATGAGACAGTTTTGATGTGTTCACATGGTTTTATTCATTTTTTATTTAAACTTTTGAAAACATTTCAACATTGGTCTAATAAAAATCTTAAGCATAAATGTCCACATATAAATGTATCAAAATCTTGTTCTCGAATATAATTATAATTTATTTGATTACCAAGATAGTCTATTACTTCAGTTGGTGGTCTTAAATTACCAAAACTATCAAAATACTTTATAATATTATATTTTTTATTTCTAATATATGCTACCCAATGAGTACCCATACCAGCTTCACTATCCAAATTTATAACGCCACACTCTTGATCCGTAGAGGTTTTTGGTAATGAGTCTCGCATAAAAACTCCTCTAAAGTGCTTGAGATGTTTCTTTCCAAACCGTAGAATATCATGATTATTTAAGGGTCTCTTAGGCAGCAAATCAATCAGTTTTTTGTATTAGGTGTGTTTAGAAATAAACCAAGACCATTTTTATATGGTTTCAAGTATAACCCCTTCCCTTGAATAGCGACTGCCTCCATAGCCTTATTATGTCGTTTGTTTTCTTCAAAAGCTCTTTTAGCAGCATGTACGTCATTGAGTGCTTTTGCAACTCCGGCAACTCCACCTGTTAAAGATCCAACAGCTGATAAACCAGCTAGAATAGGAGCTAGAAATGGAAGAAAACCACCTCTCTTTGGAAGTGGGATTATTCTTGGAGTTTGTATATTTTGTTTTTTTCTATTTTTAAAAACATTTTTTGCAGCTTTCAGAGCAATATTTGCCATAGATGTTGTACCACAACAATTGATATTGCTTTTAATAGCATTTCTTGCTTCAGTTATGGCCTTTTTAAAAATATTTTTCTTACAAGGCTGCTTCTTTTGTTTACTAGCTCGGATAGTTTTTTTTTTTTTATTCTCTTTATTACCCATACCGAACTTTGTTTTCGCCTTCATCATGTTGGTGACCAAAAGGCCGCTTAACTTTTCAGACGTTGAAGAGTCGTTTGCTTTAAATCGTTTCCACGCTTGCTCAGTTAGAATTTTATCAGCAACGTGTCGATCTGAGACAGAGCTACTCTTAGAATATGCAATATCATGCAAACGACAAGCCTCATCTAGTTTATTAATCCCCTTATCTCCTCTACGTAATCGTTTTTCCAATTTAGTTCCGGGGCCACAATAATTATATGAAGGAAGATGTAGCTCAAATGGTAATTTGTCTATAACCGTATTCAAAAGCCCCTTTCCTTCAATTGATTTTCTTTTATTATGAGTATGATTTCGAACGTTGTGCTCAATCATATTATAATTTTTATACCTTCCTACTTGGAGGTTGAAACACATATGAATATAATCATATAAAAATGCTATGTTTTATTGTAAAAGCTATCAGTCGGCATTATGCGCTTCGTAAAGCAGTCAGAAGTTATTAAAGTAAAAAACTTTGATTCCAAAGTCAAAATAAAAAAAAAAACATGGTTCATTATTCCCAAACAGTATTCGAGGAATTATCGTTGGACCATCAAACTGTGGAAAAACAAATGTTATGCTTAGTATTCTTCTCGACCCGAATGGATTAAAGTTTGAAAATATTTATATTTATTCTAAATCCTTACATCAACCAAAATATATATATCTCAAAAAGCTGATTACATCCGTGAAAGGAATGGAATACAATGAATTCTCAAATAATTCCGAGATAATGCCCCCATCAGACGCGAAAAATAATTCAATATTTATATTCGATGATGTTGCATGCCAGAAACAAAATAACATAAGAGATTATTTTTGCATGGGTCGTCATAATGGAGTTGATAGTTTTTACTTATGTCAGTCCTATACCCATATACCAAAACATTTAATTAGAGACAATGCTAATTTTATTATTCTTTTCAAACAAGATGAATTGAATTTGATGCATGTTTACAAAGATCATATAAACTCTGATATGACATTTAATCAGTTTAAGGAATTATGTTCTCAGTGTTGGGCTGATAATTTCGGTTTTCTGGTTATAGACAAGGAAAGCACCATTGAAAAAGGTCGATATAAAAACAGTTTTCACAAAATTGCAATACTATAAATATACATTTATCATTTGAAAGCAACACATTACATCAGCACCACTGTTTGGAGGTACTAGTCCATCATATATAATCATAATAAAATAAATATTTAAATACTGTCTCATATTTTGTACTATATAAATGGATGAAAGTGTGTTAAATGATCTAATAAAAACGCGAAATGTGCTAAAAAATAAATATTTTCAACTAAAAACTGGTAAAATGATGCGAGAAACTGAGTTGGAAAACACTTTCAAACCCATCGTTGAGCCGTTGAAAAAATTGGTTGGAAATATTAAAAAAGAAGAATCACAACAAGAGGATAATATTAAAACACCGAAACGTCGTAAGCTACATTTCAAATCTTTTAATGAAAAGGATGAGGAAGAAGATCATGAACGAGCAGGATCACCTTCATTAGAATTGAATAGTCCAGATAATACTTTTTTATTCAGTACACCAAAAAATTTCGATAGTCCTAATAAATCATCGTCTTTCAATCAACAAAAACTGTTGTCAGAGTCGAATCGTGATACGACCTATGGACCATATTTTGATGCAAACACTCAATCTGTAAAAATAGGTAAGTGTAGCTTTAAAATGAGTGATAAGAATATTATCATTGATGATGAAATTTTTACTCGAACTCCGGGTCTCATTGAATTGGTGTTAAAGAAAAATCCTTGTAAGCAAAAATATACTAAGGATGACTTAGAACAATATTCGAAAATCCTCCAAAAAACTAATGCATACAGAATGAATCATGATAGTTCTTCTCGAATTAAGAGTAACAGAGGTGTGAAATACACACAAATAATAAAGGCTATTGTCGCTGGACTTAAAAATGATAATGCAAAAATAGGAACATCCTATTCTAGTATTACTGAAATGAAATACACAAACAAAGATATTGAATATGTATACTGGAATGATCCAAATGAAGTTGTGGATAGACTACGACTTTTGATAGCATCTAAAAATGCTGGTAACGATAACCATCAGAATGAAATCACTTCCATAATTGAAGAATTAAAGGAATCAAATATTTTATATTAGTATCATACTAAAAAGAAAACTTAACATTTGAACAATGAACGTCGACAAGTTCGGTAGGAACTTCAAACCTACTCCAAAAACCAGAGGTATTGTGGGTCCTCCAGGATTGGGATTTAAACTCTTACCCTCTGGTGATTTTGATATAGAAAGTAGATATTTAAACAATGTTGGAAGTAATCCTGAATACCCCCACCAAGCCGTGTGTAAAGGATATGTTGATGATCAAATAAGTCTTAAAGAAACAAGCATTATAAACCACATAAATTCTTCTTTAATGGAAGTTTTATCCACTTTTAATAAGGAAATTCATAAGCTAAAAAACGACATAGACTCTACGATAAAGGAAACAATAAAAAGTATGGAACGAGAAAACACAGCATCACAATTAATTTCTCAAAAAAATCTTAAAGACTCCATAGACCAAAAGTATATTGACCAGAAAATACAAAATAAAATTGAATATTTAATGAAGATGATGTTTCCTCTAGTACCCTTTACACCCATAGATTAAAATAAAAATCACAAATACAAATGCTATGATTAAGAATATTAAATAGTTTTCAAAGTTTTATTGTTGTATGTGTTGCAAATATTTTTCATTTTACGTTAATTCCTCTTACAAAAAGTACAAAATTGTTAGTAAGCATTCAACACTTTAACCAGCAACAACTATAAAAATGGACTCAAAAGTTATAATTAAAAACATTTTTGATTTTTTAAAAACTCATCGCAAGAATGTACTGGATGAGCATTATGAAGAGATCTTAACTTGCATTACCCTGCTTAAGAGATTCGATAATGTACATTACACTGAAACTATTCACGGACATCATTACTCCAATTGCTGCTGGGCATTCAACCAATGTAAGCTAGGACCCGATACTTGCGCCTGCTATATGGTAGAAAACCGTTTGGTTAGAATTAAGAAATTGATGTTATTATATAAAAGATTGGAATAAAAGCATACATTTATAAAAATATATAAAAGATTTGTTTTATTTATATGAAGTCACTCTTTTTAAATATGAGTAAGCGAAAGGTTGTTGAAGAGTTACATAAGGCTACACGGCGAAATTTCAAAAGTCGTCATGATATCATAAAGGGATATGATGACTTGTGGCAAGCAGATCTGGTTGAAATGATACCTTACAGCGAGCAAAACAATGGATTTAATTATTTGATGACAGTTATCGATGCTTTTTCAAAATTCGCTTGGGTTGTCCCAATGAAAAACAAAAAAGGCATTACTATTTCAAAAGGAATGGATGAAATATTTACTATTTCTTCTAGGATTCCAAAGAACTTGCAGACTGATGATGGAAAGGAATTTTTCAATACAAACTTCAAGAGTTTGATGGAAAAACATAAAATTAATCACTATTCTACATTCAGCTCATTGAAGGCTTCAATTATTGAAAGATTTAATAGAACCTTTAAGGAAAAAATGTGGAAAGAATTTAGTTTCAATGGAAGCTATAAGTGGATAAATATTTATAAGAAATTGCTTTATGATTATAATCATTCTTACCACCGAACCATTAAATGTAAACCTGCAGATGTAAACATGAAAAATTCAAAGTCAATGTTAACACTTTTCAAAAATAAGAACGAAGTGTTTAGTAAAAGTAAATTTAAAGTTGGTGATAACGTAAGAATTAGCAAGTATAAACATGTATTCGAAAAAGGTTATACACCCAACTGGACTACTGAGGTTTTTAAAATAAGAAAAGTCCAAGCAACAAAACCTATAACATATCTTCTCGAAGACTTTCAAGGAAAACCTATTCAAGGAGGCTTTTATGAACTAGAACTGCTGAAATCTGATTGTAGCGATGTATATCTAGTTGAAAAAGTTCTACAAACGAAAGGAAATAAAGTTTTTGTAAAATGGTTGGGATTCCCACCAGAACATAACTCTTGGATCGATAAAAACAAAATTCTGTAAAATTAATAAAAGAAATAAATTTGATTTTTAAAAATTTTAATTTTGCTTCTTTTTCTTATATGTAGGTATATATATATATATATATAAATATATGCTTATAAATTATATTAACATAAAATTATTTATATTTTTGTAAATTTCAGCTCAAACGTTGATCCATGTTGATATGTTTTCTCTAAAGCATAAGAGCCTCCTCCAAGTAGTAATATGCGTTCTGTGGACAGCTTTGCGTATCTTATCGGTAAAAAGACCTATAAGAAAAAAAAACAATATTTTCAAGTATTTTGTATAAAGGATGCAGAACGAGAAAAATTGTATCTTACCGTATATTCGCCAAGATCTGCTACGATTCCATCACCCCACCGTGTCGTAACCTTTCGCAAGGTATAAATGTTATATTTTAGACCCATTTCCAACTCCGATAGCTTCTTTGTTGGCTTGAATCCACTGGCTAGGGTTAATGAATTTGCTTCAAAAGCAGCGAAATCATCCAGAGTAAAAACGGAGTATTCTGCTTCATCGGAATTAATCATTATGTATAATATTAGTAATTATGTTGACTGTGTAGCTTCTTGAAATCGACTATTCTGATTATCAATTTCAATTTTCAATTTTTTCTTTTATTGAACATAATATTTACAATTTGGCTTATAACTAATATTAATACTATGATCTATGATAATTTTACATTTGTTGGCACATAGGGGGCCTAACGTTATACAATGTCTTAAGTTTAACAAATTATAGGAATATAAATTACATGTCAAAATTAATTTTTAAATTAAAAGTCGGCTGACTTACTCGTCCTCAGGGTGTTCATTCCCGGTTGTCAGTGGTGTTTTTTTTTGGTAGGTTGGGGGAGGTGTTGGCGTTTAGCCGCGGTAGAAGGCTGACCCTAAGTCAGCGTAGAACGAGACTGCTTCCTCGTTGTCCATGAGAATGTTGTCGTCAAGAGTTTCCATTACACTGAGGTACCTTGGCTCCGGATGTCGTTGTTCGGTGGTCATCCTTCTCATTAGCTGATTCGGGTGGTCGATGATGTTCTGTACTAGTCTTTTCGCTGAGAGGACTAGGTATTTGTCCAGCGGGATCATGTTGGCTTCGGAGTAAAGATATTCGTTCCTGTAGTGTTTCTGCCGCTGCTGGTTGTAGTACAGTCCGGTGCAAACCCTGAGAATCTTCCTTTCGAATACTTGAAGCTCCTTCATGGCTGTCTTCGAGATTGAAAACCAGACTGGGAAGGAGTAGCTGATGACTGGTCGTAAAAGCTGCTTGTAGATTAGTATCTTCGTTGGCTGGCTTAGTCCTGTCCTTTTCTTCATCAATGGGTGTAGACGGTGAAAGGCCCAACTGGCTTTTTTGAGCACATTTCTCGAGTGCTATTCTGATTATCACCAAATCATTTCTTATTTATAGAAGTACCCCCACCCAATCTTCTTACACACACACACACACACATACCATTGGTTTGAATGATAGGGGTATTTGAGGGTGGAACGATGATAGTTAATCTCCTCCACACAAACATTTTTTTCCAATTTTCATAGGGTGAGAATGATCCTTTCACCTCCCCCATGCAAACATTTTTACAATTTTCATGTTGAAAATGGTGGTGGTGGTAAGGTGCTACTTATGAAATGACTCCTCCCTCAGAGTTCAACTCCTTGTTTTTATTTTATAGAGTATCTCAATCGCAGAACTATGAAAAAAAAAAAAAAAAATCTCTCGGTAGGACTTATGTTTTATAGATAGTATGCTGGTGACTTGATTGAATTCGTATTTCTATCGTAATATAAAAGTAGAAATGTTATGCTAACTAATTAACAGTCTTATTCCATATCGTGAGTAGAGAACATTGCTTCCCATATAAGTTTTTCAATTTTATTTGAAAAAGATATTTGTAGAATATTCATATCTTAGAAAAGTTATCCAAAAAGTGTGTGTTTTGCAATCGGTATAAACTGTAAAGTTAATATAATACAATGGCGGATTTTGTTTGTAACGTATGCAGTAGCAAATTTATACAAAAGTGTACTCTTAACAGGCATATAAAAGCTAAGTCTAATAATAAAAGAAAAATTCTTGATAATGATGACTCTCCATCTTCGTCAAACGCACCGAAAAAACGTAGATGCGTTACTTGTGAAATAGACGTTAGTACTTCTGAATGGTCACATCACAGTAGAACCAATGATCATAAGAGAAAAAGTAGAGTTCCAGTTATTAATACACGGTTTAACAGAATAAGGCATTGTTTTGAAGGTAAAGTGGAAACGTACTCATTAGAAAATACCGATGAGGGGGTTATAGACATTAATACATTTTTGAAAAGTTGTAAGACTGATATTATACAACTAATTGGAAAATCGTTTGAAACAAAAGGAAGTGTAAAGTTCAGCATTGAGCTGTTTGCAGAGTTTATAAAATATATAACAGTGCATGAAGAATCAGAAAAAACTGAGATAAGTATAAAATCTTTTAAATGTCCAATGCAGATAGCTCTTCAAAATGATAACTTGGAAGATATACTTGAAAATATGAGTAAGATCATTGAGACTAAAAGTATAGAGTTTGAGGATAGAGATTCTGGATGGACGCTATTTTGTATAAAACATATTGAAGTCAATATTAACGAATATAAGCCCTTAAGGGGTTCAAGTTACTTAAAACTACCGAAAAGTATTGACTTGAAAAAAGCCTGTGTTAATGTGCAAAATAATGATAAATTCTGTTTCAAATGGGCAGTTATATCAGCTCTTTCCCCCATAGATGACAATTCGCATAGAGCTAGTAAATATCGGATTGAAAACATTCAAAACGGAGTGATAAGTTTAATGAATGGAACTATAGTTAACTTTACAAATTTAGTTTTCCCTTTGAAACTTAAAGACATTTCGATTTTTGAAACTCTAAGCCCTGCAATAAGTGTAAATGTGTTCGGAGTAGAAAAAAATGGAACTGGAGAAAACTATAGAGTTGTAGGTCCATATTATAATTCCAACCATAAGAGAGACCTACACATAAACTTGTTACTTATACAAGAAGGCGAATACAATCACTATGTGTGGATACAAAATATGTCCAGATTAATAGGAGCTCAAATAAATCATGGTAAGCGATCAATTAGAATGTGTAATTCATGCCTGCTAATATTCAACACAGATAAAGGATTTGAGAAGTATGAAACTGAATGCAACGAAATTGTGACAGCCCTACCAAATGAGACAAATAATATACTACAGTTTGAGCATCAATCGAGGTCACTCGAAGTACCATTTGCCATCTATGCAGATTTTGAATGTATGCTGGTGAATATTGATAGCTGCCAACCTGATCCCTCAAAATCATCGACTACATCGATTAAAAAACATGTCCCGATTGCTGTTTCATACTTTATCAAATGCTCATTTGATCCATCTCTAAATAAATTGTTCAAATACACCGGTAAGTAAATTTGTTTTAAAGGATTTATCTCTTATGCTATATGAAAATTATGAGCGCTGTAATATAATTTTTTTTTTTTTTTTTTTTTACTCTAGGTGAAGACTGTGCACGAGTTTTTGTTACGAACTTGATTGAAGACTCCAAACATATTCATCAACATCATTTGAGTAAGAAGATTAAAATTAACATGACACCCCAGGATGAAATCAAATTTCAGCAGACAACAAGATGTCATATTTGTAAGAAGTCAGTATGGGGCGATGTAAAGGTACGAGATCATGATCACTTGACTGGTAAATTCAGAGGAGCAGCGCATTCAAAATGTAACTTAAACTATAAGATACCTAAATTCATTCCAATTTTTTTCCATAATTTAACCGGTTATGATTCTCATTTATTTATAAAAGAGCTGGGTAATATCAAAGGGTTTATCAATATTATTCCTCTCAATAAAGAGAAATATATATCCATATCAGCAAAACTATTAATAAATAGTGAGCAGAGCGAGTTTCTAGAATTACGGTTCTTAGACTCATTTAGATTTTTACCTTCAAGTATAGATAAGATAGCAAAAACTCTTGATGAAAAAAAAGATTTTAAAATTTTATCAACATTTTTCAAAGATGATGAATCTATTCAACTTATGACTCGTAAGGGTGTTTTATGCTATGATTATTTAGATTCTATAGAAAAATTAAGTGAGACGGAGCTTCCTCCAATAGAATCATTTAGAAATTCTTTGGTTGAAGAGGATTGTACCAAGATGATTATAATCATGCTGAGAAAGTTTGGTCACATTTTAAATGTAGTAATTTAAGAGAATATCTTGAACACTATTTAATTACAGACGTCTTAATTTTATCAGACATTTTTGAAAAATTTAGAATTGATTCTAGAACAATTTATGGTCTAGATCCCTGTCACTATTATACATTGCCAGGTTTTTCGTGGGATGCTATGTTGAAAGAAACAGGTGTTAAGCTTGAACTTTTGACAGACATCAACATGTATAACTTTTTCGCTAAGGGTATAAGAGGAGGTTTAACACAATGTAGCTTGCGACATTGTAAAGCAAATAATAAATATATGGTTGATTATGATTCAAGTAAACCATCTGATTATTTAATGTACTTGGATGCTAATAACCTATACGGTTGGGCCATGTCTGATTACCTCCCACATTCAGACTTTAAATGGGTTGAACCTCCAACTAATTTAGATGATATTAAAGGCTGGTTAATTTCAAATATAAACATTGGTTATGTTTTAGAAGTGGATCTCGAGTACCCCCTAGAAATACATGATAATCACAATGATCTTCCATTCTGTCCTTCAAACATTTCATTGTCTGGTAAATCCGATAAAAAATTAATTGCTGATTTGAATAATAAAGTTAATTATATAATTCATTACAAAACATTAATTCAATGCCTTGATAATGGTTTGGTGCTTAAGAAAATTCATAGAGTGATGCAATTCAAACAATCTCAATGGCTTAAAAAATATATTGATTTAAACAATGAACTAAGAAAAAAAGCCACCACAAAGTTTGAAAAGGATCAGCGTAAACTTTGCAATAATGCTGTATTCGGAAAAACTATGGAAAATGTAGACAAACGAAAAGATGTTCGAATTGTCGATTCTATAGAAAGCAAAGGTACCCATCTCGGTAGTCGCGCTCTTATAGCTAAACCTAATTTTCATAGCATATTAGAATTTTCGGAAACCATGGCTGCTATTCAGTTAAAACGAATTCACAGTGTATTTAATAAACCTATATACTTAGGTTTTTGTGTTTTGGAGATTTCAAAGTATAAAATGTACGACTTTCATTATGCATACATGAAACCTAAATTTAATGACAACCTACATCTGGCCTACATGGATACCGATTCATTTATTTATAAAATAAGAACAGATGATTTCTATAATGATATAAGAAATGATATAATAGATAAATTTGATACTTCAGACTATCCACCCCAAAACCGCTACGGTATTGCCCAGCTCAATGTTAAAAAGTTAGGATTTATGAAGGATGAAAATAATGGTCTAATAATGAAGGAATTTATAGGATTAAGAGCTAAAATGTATAGTATAGACATAGAAGATGCAGCTCTAATAAAAAAGGCTAAGGGTGTTAAATCATCAGCTGTAAAAAAAATGTCTTTACAAAATTACAGAGACTGTTTGCTACACAAACAAAACTTCTATAGTAAAATGTTGAACTTTAGATCTAAACATCATACTATATACACTGAATGTATAAACAAATTAAGTTTAAGTTCTTCTGATAACAAAAGATTTATATGTAGCAATAATGTAAATACACTAGCTTGGGGTCATTTTCGAATAGAACTTGAAAATGACATATAAAACTGATCTAAATAAAAATAAATATTAAAAAAAAATATGTCTTTTAATCAAACTCTTCTGAAATTCTCTTGCATTGTATATAATTCTAAGCAGCACAACCAACAGAGGTAAGTATTTTGGAATGCTAGTTCTTATTTGATCTTAAGCATATGGACATCCTATTGAGAATATGTTTATCCAATGCACACATCAATTTTATATTGCATGCCGTGCAGGTGCTAATGTTGTGCTATTCAAAAAATCCAACTATGAAAGTATATCCCACAACCAATTTATCACTGAAAATCCAATCCCACAACTAATGTTGAAATGAAAAAAATAGATATGGTGTTAGAAATCCAACCACTGATAATTATTCCCAACCGATGGTTGATATCGGTGATACCACGTTTTTGCATTCTAACGTTTGCTAAGCATGGCCTAGAACCCAAAAATAATACCGGTATAGCATAAATCAGAACTCATACCGGTATAGCATAAATCAGAACTCATACCGGTATAGCACAGATCAGAATCCATACCGGTGATACCGGTGATACCGGTATAGCATATATCAAAACCCATACCGGTATAGCATATATCAAAACCCATACCGGTGATACCGGTGATACCGGTGACACCGGTGTTCCAGAACCCTCTAGTTACTACTACTTCAATAAATTAAATTATGGAGTAATACATTTTGAAATGGTGATAAGTGTTTATATAATATAATATTATTAATCCGTGTGCGGTACGTGTATAATTATTTTAATTATGCGGTTTTATTTTGATTTGGCGAATTAGTTTTGTGACGTGTTGAACTCGCTTCTAGTTCTTGTTTTTAATTTTATTTTGATTCTGATTCGGTTTTAATTTGATTTCACTTTTATTTGAATTAATTTCAATTTGATGAAATTTCAATTTGATGTGGTTTGACTTCGATATTGTTGATCGTGAAATTTAATTATGTTGATTTTAAAATTAATTCGATTTTGATATTTTTTTGTTCATAAATTTGTTAAATCGTAAAAATATTATTTTGTTAAATCGTAAAAATATTATTTTGTTGAAATTTAAAGATCGATAAATATTTTTTTGTTATTAATTACATGCATGCTTTGTCGCGATGCAATTTTAATTAAAATCCATGCTTTTCTATAAAAACATTAATTGGATTTGGTTTGTTTGTTTTTTACTGTATATTGTATGATGTGAAAATTATTTTGATTTGAAATAAATTATTGAAAAATGATTGAACCGATTATAAATTAACACCCGTATTTATAAAGAAAATTTAAAGGCTTCGTAACTTTAAAATGCCTCTAAGTTGCTCTTAAGTGTGAAATCGGTATCTATAATCAATTTTCACTTTTAAGCAACGTTACTTAAATGCATCTTAACTTAAACGCCATTCACCGCGTTTAAAGGTTACTTAAAGCCATCTTAAACATATTTTGACATTTGAGACTAATGTTTTTTTTTTATTTCAGAAATATAGGTATATCTATGTATGTTTGTGGGTAGAGTTTTCATATTTTTGTTGTGGGTACCTAATGAAAGTTCTAAGATTTTTGATTTCCTTTAGTAAAATGAATTGAAAAATAAATTGTTTCGATTTATTTACAAATTTTTCTATCAAAAGGCCAAGGTGTGAATCAAAGAATTGGATAATAGGGTTTCTGAACACAAACATCAAAGCATCAGAAACCAAAATGGAACCATGTTTCATTTCGCTTGCATTTAGTACACCAGTTGTTTCTCTTTCTTTCTTATAAGTACATGTGCTCATCTTTTGTTTGCATTTGCTTGCAAGCTGTCAAAAAACAGCTGAAAAGAACATGTATTAGTGAGTTTTCTAACGTTACGTTACATTTCAATCGTTTAGTTAAGTAGCAATGGAAAATTGATTATAGATGAGAATTTAAGTAACGTTATTTAAAGGCAACTTAAATATTTAAGAAGACTTAACTAAATTACCTCTAAGAGTCATTTTAAGAAAATCTAATAAATTCGGCTGTAAAAGTTTAAAAATATTTTGACTTTTGTATAAATGATTTTGTTGAATTTTGAAATAAATTTTAAAAATTTAATGATAGTTTTTTATTTTGATAATGACAAATGGAATTTGAGTAATTTCATTGGATTTGTTGTTTTTTGGCGATGCTACATTTTCATTCATTGATAGCTTTTATTTATTTAATTACTATTTCAGCTGAAGGTTTTTTTAATTACGGCGGTTTGTTCCGGTGTTTCGTTTGACGGCAAAGGACAAATCTTTGTTATAGGCGTTTCATTTGTCCATTTTGTATTTTAACCGTGACAACGCCCACTAATCCGTCTGATCCTGCGTGTGTTCCCTCAAAGCGAGCTAGATTCCAGTTGGTCGGTGGAATTCTCTCATCCTGAAGGAGAACCAAATCTCCCATTTTCGGTGACGGTTAGACTTTCGTCAACTTTGGACGCTGCTGCAACCTTGAGAGGTACTCGGTGTTCCACTTTTTCCAGAAAGCTTCTGCAAGTGACTTGACGCGTTTCCACCGGTCGATATGCGTTGTGTTAACATTGGTTTCGCCTTGCGGCACAGCATATAAAAATTCACCAACAAGAAAGTGTGCGGGGGTGAGCGCGTGTAAATCGTCTAGACTGTCCGATAGAGGGCATAAAGGCCTCGAATTCAAACATGCTTCTATTTGCGCTAGAAGCGTTGCGAGCTCTTCATAAGTAAGCCATTCGGTTCCAACTACTCTTTTTAAATAGTACTTCACCGATTTCACTCCTGCTTCCCATAATCCACCAAAGTGGGGAGAAGCAGGAGGAATAAAGTGCCAATCGGTACCTTGATGTGCTAACTTTTCTGCTATTTCCTTCCAATTATGTCGTACTACTTTTAACATTCTTGATAATTCGTTATTAGCACCAACAAAATTAGTACCACAATCACTATAAATGTTCTTACAGCTTCCTCTTCGTGCAGTAAATCGTTTAAAAGCTGCCAAAAATGCTTGTGTTGTCAAATCAGAAACCACCTCCAGATGAATGGCTTTTGTTGCCAAACATATAAATACTGCGAAGTGTTCTTTGATGATCTTCGCAACACATGCCTTCCAAGATTTTATCTCTATGGGTCCAGCATAGTCGACGCCAGTATGACTGAAAGGTCGAGACATCCAAACTCTAGCAGCGGGCAAATTTGCCATGAGCTGTTGCATTTCAGATGCCTTTTGCCGGTACCAAGAAGGGCATCTATGCAATTGATACTTGACACTTCGTCTTATTTGTCCAATCCAGTATTTCTGTCGAATATACGTGATCATTTGTTGAATGCCACCGTGCAAGGTGGCTTTGTGAGCATCTCGGACAACCAAGTGTAAAGTGGTGGTTGCCTTACAACAAAATTGGATGTTGTGCATCATAAGATAGGAGTGAATTCTCCAAACGACCCCCAACACATAATACTTCATTGACATCGATAAATGCGTTCAGTGCACGGAGGTTTTTTGGTATCGTAGAGTTTTCTAAGATTTTTTGTCTAGAACATTTCCTTTTGTGCTGCCTTGACGACGATCAGATGAGCTGCTTCTAATTCCTTGGAGGTAAGTGGACAAATGATAGGCTCCAATTTCGGTTGACTCTCTCTCTGAGTAGGCTCGAACAGTTGTAGATAGCTTGCAGGATACGGTCACTATTGCTTACGTTAATGAAATTTATGATCAACACATTCACAGTCCACTTTTCTTCCTCAGTGTCGATTTTAATGGGCTGATGCGGAGCATCGGACTCCCACTTCAGTCGAAGGAACTCTGGACCACTCCCCCATATGTCTTATGACTCCAATTCTGACGGAAACACACCCCTGGCCAACAGATAGGTGGGCTATGATGCGTTGCGACATGTCCCCAGCAGTCGATCCCCACAAGTCGCTGTATTTCCGAAACACGATTGGAAACAAATGTGGTTCATTTGGCAGGAACGGCTCGTATCCAGGCCAGTGCGATCGTGGAATCCGTCCACACATACGTCTTGATATCGGGAATATCTAAGACTTCCTTGGTGTACTGCAATAACTGTGCCAGAACTACTCCACACAGAACTCCAGACTAGGCAGTGTTATAGTCCGTGTGGTTGTTTCACATGAAGCTGCGGATTTTTGTACGAAAAGCAATCATCGACGGGATACCATTTAATACCCAGGGTCTTCACGTGACTTGACATATAGAATGGCAATTCAAAGAAATGGTGATAAGTGTTTATATAATATAATATTATTAATCCGTGTGCGGTACGTGTATAATTATTTTAATTATGCGGTTTTATTTTGATTTGGCGAATTAGTTTTGTGACGTGTTGAACTCGCTTCTAGTTCTTGTTTTTAATTTTATTTTGATTCTGATTCGGTTTTAATTTGATTTCACTTTTATTTGAATTAATTTCAATTTGATGAAATTTCAATTTGATGTGGTTTGACTTCGATATTGTTGATCGTGAAATTTAATTATGTTGATTTTAAAATTAATTCGATTTTGATATTTTTTTGTTCATAAATTTGTTAAATCGTAAAAATATTATTTTGTTAAATCGTAAAAATATTATTTTGTTGAAATTTATAGATCGATAAATATTTTTTTGTTATTAATTACATGCATGCTTTGTCGCGATGCAATTTTAATTAAAATCCATGCTTTTCTATAAAAACATTAATTGGATTTGGTTTGTTTGTTTTTTACTGTATATTGTATGATGTGAAAATTATTTTGATTTGAAATAAATTATTGAAAAATGATTGAACCGATTATAAATTAACACCCGTATTTATAAAGAAAATTTAAAGGCTTCGTAACTTTAAAATGCCTCTAAGTTGCTCTTAAGTGTGAAATCGGTATCTATAATCAATTTTCACTTTTAAGCAACGTTACTTAAATGCATCTTAACTTAAACGCCATTCACCGCGTTTAAAGGTTACTTAAAGCCATCTTAAACATATTTTGACATTTGAGACTAATGTTTTTTTTTTATTTCAGAAATATAGGTATATCTATGTATGTTTGTGGGTAGAGTTTTCATATTTTTGCTGTGGGTACCTAATGAAAGTTCTAAGATTTTTGATTTCCTTTAGTAAAATGAATTGAAAAATAAATTGTTTCGATTTATTTACAAATTTTTCTATCAAAAGGCCAAGGTGTGAATCAAAGAATTGGATAATAGGGTTTCTGAACACAAACATCAAAGCATCAGAAACCAAAATGGAACCATGTTTCATTTCGCTTGCATTTAGTACACCAGTTGTTTCTCTTTCTTTCTTATAAGTACATGTGCTCATCTTTTGTTTGCATTTGCTTGCAAGCTGTCAAAAAACAGCTGAAAAGAACATGTATTAGTGAGTTTTCTAACGTTACGTTACATTTCAATCGTTTAGTTAAGTAGCAATGGAAAATTGATTATAGATGAGAATTTAAGTAACGTTATTTAAAGGCAACTTAAATATTTAAGAAGACTTAACTAAATTACCTCTAAGAGGCATTTTAAGAAAATCTAATAAATTCGGCTGTAAAAGTTTAAAAATATTTTGACTTTTGTATAAATGATTTTGTTGAATTTTGAAATAAATTTTAAAAATTTAATGATAGTTTTTTATTTTGATAATGACAAATGGAATTTGAGTAATTTCATTGGATTTGTTGTGTTTTTTGGCGATGCTACATTTTCATTCATTGATAGTTTTTATTTATTTAATTACTATTTCAGCTGAAGGTTTTTTTAATTACGGCGGTTTGTTCCGGTGTTTCGTTTGACGGCAAAGGACAAATCTTTGTTATAGGCCGTTTCATTTGTCCATTTTGTATTTTAACCGTGACAACGCCCACTAATCCGTCTGATCCTGCGTGTGTTCCCTCAAAGCGAGCTAGATTCCAGTTGGTCGGTGGAATTCTCTCATCCTGAAGGAGAACCAAATCTCCCATTTTCGGTGACGGTTAGACTTTCGTCAACTTTGGACGCTGCTGCAACCTTGAGAGGTACTCGGTGTTCCACTTTTTCCAGAAAGCTTCTGCAAGTGACTTGACGCGTTTCCACCGGTCGATATGCGTTGTGTTAACATTGGTTTCGCCTTGCGGCACAGCATATAAAAATTCACCAACAAGAAAGTGTGCGGGGGTGAGCGCGTGTAAATCGTCTAGACTGTCCGATAGAGGGCATAAAGGCCTCGAATTCAAACATGCTTCTATTTGCGCTAGAAGCGTTGCGAGCTCTTCATAAGTAAGCCATTCGGTTCCAACTACTCTTTTTAAATAGTACTTCACCGATTTCACTCCTGCTTCCCATAATCCACCAAAGTGGGGAGAAGCAGGAGGAATAAAGTGCCAATCGGTACCTTGATGTGCTAACTTTTCTGCTATTTCCTTCCAATTATGTCGTACTACTTTTAACATTCTTGATAATTCGTTATTAGCACCAACAAAATTAGTACCACAATCACTATAAATGTTCTTACAGCTTCCTCTTCGTGCAGTAAATCGTTTAAAAGCTGCCAAAAATGCTTGTGTTGTCAAATCAGAAACCACCTCCAGATGAATGGCTTTTGTTGCCAAACATATAAATACTGCGAAGTGTTCTTTGATGATCTTCGCAACACATGCCTTCCAAGATTTTATCTCTATGGGTCCAGCATAGTCAACGCCAGTATGACTGAAAGGTCGAGACATCCAAACTCTAGCAGCGGGCAAATTTGCCATGAGCTGTTGCATTTCAGATGCCTTTTGCCGGTACCAAGAAGGGCATCTATGCAATTGATACTTGACACTTCGTCTTATTTGTCCAATCCAGTATTTCTGTCGAATATACGTGATCATTTGTTGAATGCCACCGTGCAAGGTGGCTTTGTGAGCATCTCGGACAACCAAACTTGTAAAGTGGTGGTTGCCTTACAACAAAATTGGATGTTGTGCATCATAAGATAGGAGTGAATTCTCCAAACGACCCCCAACACATAATACTTCATTGACATCGATAAATGCGTTCAGTGCACGGAGGTTTTTTGGTATCGTAGAGTTTTCTAAGATTTTTTGTCTAGAACATTTCCTTTTGTGCTGCCTTGACGACGATCAGATGAGCTGCTTCTAATTCCTTGGAGGTAAGTGGACAAATGATAGGCTCCAATTTCGGTTGACTCTCTCTCTGAGTAGGCTCGAACAGTTGGAGATAGCTTGCAGGATACGGTCACTATTGCTTACGTTAATGAAATTTATGATCAACACATTCACAGTCCACTTTTCTTCCTCAGTGTCGATTTTAATGGGCTGATGCGGAGCATCGGACTCCCATTTCAGTCGAAGGAACTCTGGACCACTCCCCCATATGTCTTATGACTCCAATTCTGACGGAAACACACCCCTGGCCAACAGATAGGTGGGCTATGATGCGTTGCGACATGTCCCCAGCAGTCGATCCCCACAAGTCGCTGTATTTCCGAAACACGATTGGAAACAAATGTGGTTCATTTGGCAGGAACGGCTCGTATCCAGGCCAGTGCGATCGTGGAATCCGTCCACACATACGTCTTGATATCGGGAATATCTAAGACTTCCTTGGTGTACTGCAATAACGGTGCCAGAACTACTCCACACAGAACTCCAGACTAGGCAGTGTTATAGTCCGTGTGGTTGTTTCACATGAAGCTGCGGATTTTTGTACGAAAAGCAATCATCGACGGGATACCATTTAATACCCAGGGTCTTCACGTGACTTGACATATAGAATGGCAATTCAAAGTCAAGCTCTCGATCTTGGACTGGTATGTCTTCTATGAGATCCTTTTTGTTGCTCGTCCACTTCCTCAAATTGAAGCCGACAGATGCCAAAAGTTCCTTTGCTTCGTCGCGTTTCTTTCGTGCATCTTCGATTGTATCTGCTCCGCTGATGAGGTCGTCGACGTTTATGTCCTCACGGACAACCCTCGCCCCTCCGGAAAATTGCGATTTTCATCATCAGCCACTCTTTTCAAAATTTTTTATTGCAAGATATGGTGCACTTGCAGTACCTAAAGTCACAGTATTCATTTTGAATATTCTCATTGGCGACGTCTTTTTCTCCCTCCACATAATCTGTTGGTAGTAGCTGTCAGAATCAGTGACCAAAATTTGCCGGTACATCTTCTCGATGTCCGCCGTGAAAGTAACTCGATGAGTTTGCCATTTCAGCACGAGGTCGATGCTACTCGACTGTTATCTTGGTCCAGCCAGTAAGCGGTTGTTGAGAGATTTCCCATCTGATGTCGTTGCGGCTGTAAGCCGAGTTCGAGCTTTGTATTCAAGCTAGCTTAATAAATAACTGCGTGGTGTGGCAAGAAATTGTGAAAAGGTGTCTATTTCTTCCATATGATGAAGCTCCTGGTATTCACGAATACACTTTGTATAATCCGCACAAGGCTTAGGATTTTCATCAAATCTCTTTTCGAGATGCAAAAATCGTCGAAAGGCGCTCTGACTACTCGATCCCATCGCTGGTTGATCTGCAACTATAAACGGCAGCTTTACTTGCGTAAGCGCTTTGTATGCTTCTCGAAATGGTCCTGGCAAGCGAAATTCTCTTTGGTTTCCAGTGCCTGAAACGGTGTTTCTTCTATTTCCCAAAATTTTTTCAGTTGGGAGCTTAAGTCCGTAACTTGCAGAATGCTTCGAATTTACCGGAGAATTTCTTTTGGAATTTTCCCTAACACTATCCACCCGAGCTCTATCTTTTGGGCTATAGGGCCGATAACGTCTTCTGGACGACTAATTTCAGGAAGCAGTATTGGAACACAAATGTCACTTCCCAAAAGAATATCGATAGGTGCTGGTTCAAGTAGATGGAGATCAGCTAAATCAAGCCCCTTGAGATGTTGCCAATTGCCGAGTATCACTCGTTGGGTTGGGAGATGCCCAGTCAGCGTCCTGAAATCCAAAACCTGTACGGCCGTCTAAAACGTCGAGTGGCGAGATGCAAAACGAACCTCGACGGAGTGTTGCGTAGTTGGCTGACCAACTCCAACCCAGATACCTCGGCAATGGTACGTTGCTTTTCTAGCTTCAACATTTGTGCGGCAGCTTCGGTAATGAACGATGTTTCTGACCCAGTGTCGATGAGAGCACGTAAAAGTCGTAGTCTACCATCTGCTGCTCTTGCCTTCATAACTGCTGTCGCCAGAAGCACCTGGTGAGGACGTTGACGATCACCATGCGACGTGTGGTAGGTAAAAGTAAGTCCGTTGGACTGGTAATTTTGTTCACTTGGTTGGAACTCATGTGCATCTGGATTTACGGTCGCCTGAAATGCTTTTGGATGATTTTTCATCGCCTGAGCAGATGCACCTGTTCCAGACTGTTGTTGTTGTTGTTGTTGTACTGGCTGTTGTCGTTGTTGTTGTTGTTGTACTGGCTGTTGTCGTTGTTGTTGCGGTTGTTGTGGTTGATGTTGCTGCTGCTGTTGTGTGGGTGGCTATATTGCTGATTATTAAAATACAGCAACGAATAGTGTCTTTGTTGGCAAAAATAGCAGCTGCTGTAGCTAAAACAGTCTTGTGCGAGTTGCCCATAACTTAGATAGTTTTCGCAAACTTTCAACTTTCGAATCGTTTCCCTTCGTTCCATATTTTCCATATTTAGAAAACGTAGGCATCTTCTCAATGTGTGTTTGCCTTAGTTACACAATTGGCATGAGACTTGCTCAACGGCATTTGTCTTTGTTGCTTGTTTGAAGGGCTGCTTGGTGACCTGCTTGGCGTTCGAAACTTTTGGATTTGTTTGGACACGTGGCCTTGTGTTGACGAGTGGCTCATCTTTCGTCCAAAACGCTGCTCCCAGTTCATGCTGGCCTACAATCTCCAAAGTACGGAATCTGGTCTCCAGAAAGTCGGTAAATTCCTTAAAATTTGGTAAATCTTTCCTATTACCCAACTTTTCTTCCCACAGATTTTGGCTCCTTGAAGGAAGCTTCTGGAGAAGGAACCAAATTAGCATTGTATCCCAGTCAGATACCGGTACTTTCATGTTCTCCAACGCAAGCAAACATTCTCTGGTGCTGTAAAGGAGCTCCCTAGGTCCAGTTGCCGTTTCCCGAGATAAGGATGGTTGACCAAAAAGATTTTGCATCTGGATGTGTACCAATGCGTTTATGGTCATATCTTTCATTTAAAAGCTCCCAAGCCTTCTCACAGCTTGCAGCTACTATCGAAAGATATTGTAAAAATCTATTGGCATCGCTCTTTAGACATGACTGCAAGAAATGTAGCTTGTCAATGTCTCAAGGCTCTTGTTGTTGTGGGCATGAGCTTGAAATCTGTCGTGAAAGGTGCGCCAGCTGGTATAAGAACCGTCAAATTTTGGAAGTGATGAAGATGCAGCTATAAAAAGGGGCGCAGCACCCGTTTTTGTTGGAGCTGCACTGCTTGGCGACGCTTTATCGATCGTGTCGACCAACTCTGCACAATATTCCAGGTATAGTTCATTAATTTGTTCATATACCACCACCGACAACATCTTGTTTTAAATTCTCTTCCAGCATTCCTGGCTCAATGATGGCCTCGTGGTAGAATTTTGAAGTCTGCATATCTTCTTCTAGTTTGCATAAACGCCCAGAAGTATATGCTTTCCCTTTGCACTCATTTGGCGCTTTTTTAAAATTGGTAAGATCCTTAATAATCTTACTTAAAATACCCTTTTGGAGCTCACCATATCTATAATTTTTATTTTCTGACATTTTAATAGATTTTAATCAACAGGTATCAAAAAAAGACGAGTTTACAACATACAACAAGCAAACTTACTGCTTATACTGCTACTGCTGCCGTCTATGCTGATTAAAACCTGGTTCCTGGAGTCTCCACTGACGTCTTCAATTTGAAAATTTCGTAGAAATTAAGTTTAAGTGTTTAATTTAAGTACAATTAGTTTAATTTTTAAAAGAAAATGTCAGAAAAGTCACTTTAAACCGAAAATGTATGTAAAATTTAAGTCATGTGACTATCTTTATAAATCAATCGTAGATTGGATTTGTTTTCTTTTAAAATGTCGAAGCAATCACGGCCCACACTAATGTTGTTTATTATTCGAAAATATTATAATAGTTTGTATAAACCTGATTCTAATAACTGAAAGGCTGGAAGGACCAAAATGTTTATTTCTAGAATTTTTACTGTAAGAAATTAGCAAAAAAAGATGAATTTTCCGTAAGCATAATAAAACTTAACCAAATTGTATCAAGGAACTTTAAAGTATTTTATTCGTCATATGACTTGATGTATAGTTGATTTGTATAAGGATGTCAGTAATTATTTGACATTTTACTGACATAGTTTTATTGTAGCTCATTTGTGGAATGTATTTTGATTTTTAAGGTGAGTGTGTATTCCAAATATTTATTTTCGGTGTTTTCTGGTACTTTCCGCTCGTAGTTTTGTACATTCTCCCGCCTCGGAATGAAAATGCGAGTTTCATCCAACCCAACTTCAGCTCAATCATTGTCGCCTTATATAAACCTGCATTGCTATTGAAGTTATGACAGTCTGGCATCACTGTTGTGTGGTATTATTTTTCCACTACTACATCGGTACAATCGGCTAATGGCTCGTTTGGTCGTAGGTGTCATCGCATAGTTTTGGTACATGGAAAGAGACAAGAAGTTAATAAATTGGCCAGTTTATATTTCTTGAGCGCTCAGTATTTTTCCTCCATTTTTTGACAGAGCAGGAGAATAAAATATAAACACTTTTTCTCACAGGGAATTCAAAACAACTCTCTTTTTCTTTTCTTCTTATCTAATTTACTGCGACAAAAAATAATTGAGCAAGCGAATCCAAAAAATTTAAGTCTCAGTTTTTAAGGGGAAAAGTGAGGAGTTTTTGAGAGGAATCCTGTTTATATTTCTGAGCGCTCTGAGCCCTCTGAGATCTCAGAAATATAAACTGGCTTAATGTGATTTAATAAGAAAAAACAACAAAATAGACAGAGTCAACGGAAGTTAGCTACAGCGCAAACAAAAACTTGAAATTGAACATCGTATGTGTTTCTCGCTTCTAGTACCGTTTCGTAGATGAATTTATATATTTGTTGTAGAATAATAGTAAGTACAGTCTACAACTCTTTTCATTCAGTTTTCTTTGCTTGTTGTGCGTGGGTGTTGTTTGGTTTCGGTGGTGTAATTAAATTATTAAAAAGTAAATTTTAACTGTAGAATTATTCGTTTTCGTGTGTATATTTAAGAAGTCAATCATGACGTTGAATTATTGAGGTAAGTTTTTGTTGAATGTAAAATTGATGATTGTGTTCTGTGTCGGGTTCTTTCGCGATCGCGGTGTGTGCATGAGTGTTGTATGTTTTCAGATGGAAAAGTAAACGACTTCTAATTGGAGTACAGGATGTTTGTTTGCATTTTAATTGTTTTTGAGTGAAAGTGATTGAAGGAAACACTCAAATTCGACTTCACTTTTATTTGAATTAATTTCAATTTGATGAAATTTTAATTTGATGTGGTTTGACTTCGATATTGTTGATCGTGAAATTTAATTATGTTGATTTTAAAATTAATTCGATTTTGATATTTATTTGTTCATAAATTTGTTAAATCCAAAAAATATTATTTTGTTAAATCGTAAAAATATTATTTTGTTGAAATTAATAAATCGATAAAGATTTTTTTGTTATTAATTACATGCGTGCTTTTTCGCGATGCAATTTTAATTAAAATCCATGCTTTTCCATAAAAACATTAATTGGATTTGGTTTGTTTGTTTTTTACTGTATATTGTATGATGTGAAAATTATTTTGATTTGAAATAAATTATTGAAAAATGATTTGTGCGTTTTAATTAATCGTAGAACAGTCTGAACCGATTATAAATTAAAAGTTTAAAAATATTTTGACTTTTGTATAAATGATTTTGTTGAATTTTGAAATAAATTTTAAAAATTTAATGAAAGTTTTTTATTTTGATAATGACGAATGGAATTTGAGTATTTTCATTGGATTTGTTGTGTTTTTTGGCGATGCTACATTTTCATTCATGGATAATTTTTATTTATTTAATTACTATTTCAGCTGAAGGTTTTTTTAATTATGGCGGTTTGTTCCGGTGTTTCGTTTGACGGGAAAGGACAAATCTTTGTTATAGGCCGTTTCATTTGTCCATTTTGTATTTTAACCGTGACAACGCCCACTAATCCGTCTGATCCTGCGTGTGTTCCCTCAAAGCGAGCTAGATTCCAGAAGGAGAACTAAATCTCCAATTTTCGGTGATGGTTGGACTTTCGTCAACTTTGGACGCAGCACCTTGAGAGGTACTTGGTGTTCCACTTTTTCCAGAAAGCTTCTGCAAGTGACTTGACGCGTTTCCACCGGTCGATATGCGTTGTGTTAACATTGGTTTCGCCTTGCGGCACAGCATATAAAGATTCACCAACAAGAAAGTGTGCGGGGGTGAGCGCGTGTAAATCGTCTAGACTGTCCGATAGAGGGCATAAAGGCCTCGAATTCAAACATGCTTCTATTTGCACTAGAAGCGTTGCGAGCTCTTCATAAGTAAGCCATTCGGTTCCAACTACTCTTTTAAAATGGTACTTCACCGATTTCACTCCTGCTTCCCATAATCCACCAAAGTGGGGAGAAGCAGGAGGAATAAAGTGCCAATCGGTACCTTGATGTGCTAACTTTTCTGCTATTTCCTTCCAATTATGTCGTACTGCTTTTAACATTCTTGATAATTCGTTATTAGCACCAACAAAATTAGTACCACAATCACTATAAATGTTCTTACAGCTTCCTCTTCGTGCAGTAAATCGTTTAAAAGCTTCCAAAAATGCTTGTGTTGCCAAATCAGAAACCACCTCCAAATGAATGGAGGTGGTTTGTTGCCAAACACATAAATACTGCGAAGTGTTCTTTGATGATTTTCGCAACACATGCCTTCCAAGATTTTATCTCTATGGGTCCAGCATAGTCGACGCCAGTATGACTGAAAGGTCGAGACATCCAAACTCTAGCAGCGGGCAAATTTGCCATGAGCTGTTGCATTTCAGATGCCTTTTGCCGGTACCAAGAAGGGCATCTATGCAATTGATACTTGACACTTCGTTTTATTTGTCCAATCCAGTATTTCTGTCGAATATACGTGATCATTTGTTGAATGCCACCGTGCAAGGTGGCTTTGTGAGCATCTCGGACAACCAAACTTGTAAAGTGGTGGTTGCCTTATAACAAAATTGGATGTTGTGCATCGTAAGATAGGAGTGAATTCTCCAAACGACCCCCAACACGTAATACTTCATTGACATCGATAAATGCGTTCAGTGCACGGAGGTTTTTTGGTATCGTAGAGTTTTCTAAGATTTTTTGTCTAGAACATTTCCTTTTGTGCTGCCTTGACGACGATCAGATGAGCTGCTTCTAATTCCTTGGAGGTAAGTGGACAAATGATAGGCTCCAATTTCGGTTGACTCTCTCTCTGAGTAGACTCGAACAGTTGTAGATAGCTTGCAAGATACAGTCACTATTGCTTACGTTGATGAAATTTATGGTCAACACATTCACAGTCCGCTTTTCTTCCTCAGTGTCGATTTTAATGGGCTGATGCGGAGCATCGAACTCCCATTTCAGTCGAAGGAACTCTGGACCACTCCCCCATATGTCTTATGACTCCAATTCTGACGGAAACACACCCCTGGCCACCAGATAGGTGGGTTATGATGCGTTGCGACATGTCCCCAGAAGTCGATCCCCACAAGTCGCTGTATTTCCGAAACACGATTGGAAACGAATGTGGTTCATTTGGCAGGAACGGCTCGTATCCAGGCCAGTGCGATCGTGGAATCCGTCCACACATACGTCTTGATATCGGGAATATCTAAGACTTCCTTCGTGTACTGCAATAACTGTGCCAGAACTACTCCACACAGAGCTCCAGACAAGGCAGTGTTATAGTCCGTGTGGTTGTTTCACATGAAGCTGGCAGATATTTGTACGAAAAGCAATCATCGACGGGATACCCAGGGTCTTCACGTGACTTGACATATTGAATGGCAATTCAAAGTCAAGCTCTCGATCTTGGACTGGTATGTCTTCTATGAGATCCTTTTTGTTGCTCGTCCACTTTCTCAAATTGAATCCCACAGATGCAAAAAGTTCCTTTGCTTCGTCGCGTTTCTTTCGTGAATCTTCGATTGTATCTGCTCCGCTGATGAGGTCGTCGACGTACATGTCCTCACGGACAACCCTCGCCCCTCCGGAAAATTGCGATTTTCATCATCAGCCACTCTTTTCAAAATTTTTTATTGCAAGATATGGTGCACTTGCAGTACCTAAAGTCACAGTATTCATTTTGAATATTCTCATCGGCGACGTCTTTTTCTCCCTCCACATAATCAGTTGGTAGTAGCTGTCAGAATCAGTGACCAAAATTTGCCGGTACATCTTTTCGATGTCCACCGTGAAAGTAACTCGGTGAATTTGCCATTTCAGCACGAGGTCGATGCTACTCGACTGTTATTTTGCTCCAATCAGTAAGCGATCGTTGAGAGATTTCCCATCTGATGTCTTTGTGGCTGCAAGCCAAGCTCGAGCTTTGTAGTCAAGCTAGCTTAATAAATAACTGCGTGGTGTGGCAAGAAATTGTGAAAAGGTGTCTATTTCTTCCATATGATGAAGCTCCTCGTATTCACGAATATACTTTGTATAATCCGCACAAGGCTTAGGATTTTCATCAAATCTCTTTTCGAGATGCAAAAATCGTCGAAAGTCGCTCTGTCTGCTCGATCCCATCGCTGGTTGATCTGCAGCTATAAACGGCAGCTTTACTTGCGTAAGCGCTTTGTATGCTTCTCGAAATGGTCCTCGCAAGCGAAATTCTCTTTGGTTTCCAGTGCCTGAAACGGCGTTTCTTCTATTTCCCAAAATTTTAACAGTTGGGAGCTCAAGTCCGTAACTTGGAGAATACTTTGAATTTGCCGGAGAATTTCTTTTGGAATTTTCCCTAAGACTATCCACCAGAGCTCCCGATAGGTGCTGGTTCAAATAGATGGGGATCAGCTAAATCAAGCCCCTTGAGATGTTGCCAATTGCCGGGTATAGCTCGTTGGGTCGGGAGATGCCCAGTCAGCGACTTGAAAACCAAAACCTGTACGGCCGTCTTAAACGTCGAGTGGCGAGATGCAAAACGAACCTCGACGGAGTGTTGCGTAGTTGGCTGACCAACTCCAACCCAGATACCTCGGCAATGGTACGTTGCTTTTCTAGCTTCAACATTTGTGCGGCAGCTTCGGTAATGAACGATGTTTCTGACCCAGTGTCGATGAGAGCACGTTAAAGTCGTAGTCTACCATCTGCTGCTCTTGCCTTCATAACTGCTGTCACCAGAAGCACCTGGTGAGGACGTTGACGACCACCATGCGACGTGTGGTAGGTAAAAGTATGTCCGTTGGACTGGTAATTTTGTTCACTTGGTTGGAACTCATGTGCATCTGGATTTACGGTCGCCTGAAATGCTTTTGGATGATTTTTCATCGCCTGAGCAGATGTACCTGCTCCAGACTCTTGTTGTTGTTGTTGTTGTTGTTGTTGTTGTTAATGTTGTTGTTGTTGTTGTTGTTGTTGTTGTTGTTGTTGTTGTTGTTGTTGTTGTTGTTGTTGTTGTTGTTGTTGTTGTTGTTGTTGTTGTACTGGCTGTTGTCGTTGTTGTTGTTGTTGTACTGGCTGTTGCCGTTATTGTTGCGGTTGTTGTGGTTGATGTTGCTGCTGCTGTTGTGTGGGTGGCTATATTGCTGATTATTAAAATGCAGCAACGAATGGTGTCTTTGTTGGCAAAAATAGCAGCTGCTGTAGCTAAAACAGTCTTGTGCGAGTTGCCCATAACTTAGATAGTTTTCGCAAACTTTCAACTTTCGAATCGTTTCCCTTCGTTCCATATTTTCCATATTTAGAAAACGTAGGCATCTTCTCAATGTGTGTTTGCCTTAGTTACACAATTGGCATGAGACTTGCTCAACGGCATTTGTCTTTGTTGCTTGTTTGAACGGCTGCTTGGTGACCTGCTTGGCGTTCGAAACTTTTGGCTTTGTTTGGAAACGTGGCCTTGTGTTGACGAGTGGCTCATCTTTCGTCCAAAACGCTGCTCCCAGTTCATGCTGGCCCACAACCTCCAAAGTACGGAATCTGGTCTCCAGAAAGTCGGTAAATTCCTTAAAATTTGGTAAATCTTTCCTATTACCCAACTTTTCTTCCCACAGATTTTGGCTCCTTGAAGGAAGAAGGAGAAGGAACCAAATAAGCATTGTACACCAGTCAGATACCGGTACTTCCATGTTCTCCAACGCAAGCAAACATTCTCTGGTGGTGTAAAGGAGATCCTGAGGTCCAGTCGCCGTTTCCCGAGATAAGGATGGTTGACCAAAAAGATTTTGCATCTGGATGTGTACCAATGCGTTTATGGTCATATCTTTCATTTAAAAGCTCCCAAGCCTTCTCACAGCCTGCAGCTTCTATCGAAAGATATTGTAAAAATCTATTGGCATCGCTCTTTAGACATGACTGCAAGAAATGTAGCTTGTCAATGTCTCAAGGCTCTTGTTGTTGTGGACATGAGCTTGAAATCTGTCGTGAAAGGTGCGCCAGCTGGTATAAGAACCGTCAAATTTTGGAAGTGATGAAGATGCAGCTGTAAAAAGGGGCGCAGCACCCGTTTTTGTTGGAGCTGCACTGCTTGGCGACGCTTTATCGATCGTGTCGACCAACTCTGCACGATATTCCAGGTATAGTTCATTAATTTGTTCATATACCGCCACCAACAACATCTTGTTTTAAATTCTCTTCCAGCATCCCTGGCTCAATGATGGCCTCATGGTAGAATTTTGAAGTCTGCATATCTTCTTCTAGTTTGCATAAACGCCCAGAAGTATATGCTTTCCCTTTGCACTCATTTGGCGCTTTTTTAAAATTGGTAAGATCCTTAATAATCTTACTTACAATACCTTTTTGGAGCTCACCATATTTATAATTTATAATTTCTGACATTTTAATAGATTTTAATCAACAGGTATCAAAAAAAGACGAGTTTACAACATACAACAAGCAAACCTACTGCTTATACTGCTACTGCTGCCGTCTATGCTGATTAAAAGCTGGTTCCTGGAGTCTCCACTGACGTCTTCAATTTGAAAATTTCGTAGAAATTAAGTTTATGTTGTAGAAATTAAGTTTAAGTGTTTAATTTAAGTACAATTAGGTTAATTTTTAAAAGAAAATGTCAGAAAAGTCACTTTAAACCGAAAATTTATGTAAAATTTAAGTCATGTGACTATCTTTATAAATCAATCGTAGATTGGATTTGTTTTCTTTTAAAATGTCGAAGCAATCACGGCCCACACTAATGTTGTTTATTATTCGAAAATATTATAATAGTTTGTATAAACCTGATTCTAATAAAAGGCTGGAAGGACCAAAATGTTTATTTCTAGAATTTTTACTGTAAGAAATTAGCAAAAAAAGATGAATTTTCCGTAAGCATAATAAAACTTAACCAAATTGTATCAAGGAACTTTGAAGTATTTTATTCGTCATATGACTTGATGTATATTTGAATTGTATAAGGATGTCAGTAATTATTTGACATTTTACTGACATAGTTTTATTGTAGCTCATTTGTGGAATATATTTTGATTTTTAAGGTGAGTGTGTATTCCAAATATTTATTTTCGGAGTTTTCTGGTACTTTCCGCTCGTAGTTTTGTACATTCTCCCGCCTCGGAATGAAAATGTGAGTTTCATCCAACCCAACTTCAGTTCAATCATGTCGCCTTATATGAACCTGCATTGCTATTGAAGTTATGACTATCTGGCATCACTGTTGTGTGGTATTATTTTTCCACTACTACATCGGTACAATCGGCTAATGGCTCGTTTAGGTGTCATCGCATAGTTTTGGTACATGGAAAGAGACAAGAAGTTAATAATAAACAACAAAATAGACAGAGTCAACGGAAGTTAGCTACAGCGCAAACAAAAACTTGAAATTGAACATCGTATGTGTTTCTCGCTTCTACTACCGTTTCGTATATGAATGGATATATATTTGTTGTAGAATAATAGTAAGTACAGTCTACAACTCTATTCATTCAGTTTTCTTTTCCTTGTTGTGCGTGGGTGTTGCGTTCGATTTCGGTGGTGTAATTTAATTATTAAAAAGTAAATTTTAACTGTAGAATTATTCGTTTTCGTGTGTATATTTAAGAAGTCAATCATGACATTGAATTATTGAGGTAAGTTTTTGTTGAATGTAAAATTGATGATTGTGTTCTGTGTCGGGTTCTTTCGCGATCGCGGTGTGTGCATGAGTATTGTATGTTTTCAGATGGAAAAGTAAACGACTTCTAATTGGAGTACAGGAAGTTTGTTTGCATTTTAATTGTTTTTGAGTGAAAGTGATTGAAGGAAACACTCAAATTCGACTTCACTTTTATTTGAATTAATTTCAATGTGATGAAATTTTAATTTGATGTGGTTTGACTTCGATATTGTTGATCGTGAAATTTAATTATGTTGATTTTAAAATTAATTCGATTTTGATATTTATTTGTTCATAAATTTGTTAAATCGTAAAAATATTATTTTGTTAAATCGTAAAAATATTATTTTGTTGAAATTTATAAATCGATAAAGATTTTTTTGTTATTAATTACATGCATGCTTTTTCGCGATGCAATTTTAATTAGAATCCATGCTTTTCCATAAAAACATTAATTGGATTTGGTTTGTTTGTTTTTTACTGTATATTGTATGATGTGAAAATTATTTTGATTTGAAATAAATTATTGAAAAATGATTTGTGCGTTTTAATTAATCGTAGAACAGTCTGAACCGATTATAAATTAAAAGTTTAAAAATATTTTGACTTTTGTATAAATGATTTTGTTGAATTTAAAAATAAATTTTAAAAATTTAATGAAAATTTTTTATTTTGATAATGACGAATGGAATTTGAGTAGTTTCATTGGATTTGTTGTGTTTTTTGGCGATGCTACATTTTCATTCATGGATAATTTTTATTTATTTAATTACTATTTCAGCTGAAGGTTTTTTTAATTATGGCGGTTTGTTCCGGTGTTTCGTTTGACGGGAAAGGACAAATCTTTGTTATAGGCCGTTTCATTTGTCCATTTTGTATTTTAACCGTGACAACGCCCACTAATCCGTCTGATCCTGCGTGTGTTCCCTCAAAGCGAGCTAGATTCCAGAAGGAGAACCAAATCTCCAATTTTCGGTGATGGTTGGACTTTCGTCAACTTTGGACGCAGCACCTTGAGAGGTACTTGGTGTTCCACTTTTTCCAGAAAGCTTCTGCAAGTGACTTGACGCGTTTCCACCGGTCGATATGCGTTGTGTTAACATTGGTTTCGCCTTGCGGCACAGCATATAAAGATTCACCAACAAGAAAGTGTGCGGGGGTGAGCGCGTGTAAATTGTCTAGACTGTCCGATAGAGGGCATAAAGGCCTCGAATTCAAACATGCTTCTATTTGCGCTAGAAGCGTTGCGAGCTCTTCATAAGTAAGCCATTCGGTTCCAACTACTCTTTTAAAATGGTACTTCACCGATTTCACTCCTGCTTCCCATAATCCACCAAAGTGGGGAGAAGCAGGAGGAATAAAGTGCCAATCGGTACCTTGATGTGCTAACTTTTCTGCTATTTCCTTCCAATTATGTCGTACTGCTTTTAACATTCTTGATAATTCGTTATTAGCACCAACAAAATTAGTACCACAATCACTATAAATGTTCTTACAGCTTCCTCTTCGTGCAGTAAATCGTTTAAAAGCTTCCAAAAATGCTTGTGTTGCCAAATCAGAAACCACCTCCAAATGAATGGAGGTGGTTTGTTGCCAAACACATAAATACTGCGAAGTGTTCTTTGATGATTTTCGCAACACATGCCTTCCAAGATTTTATCTCTATGGGTCCAGCATAGTCGACGCCAGTATGACTGAAAGGTCGAGATATCCAAACTCTAGCAGCGGGCAAATTTGCCATGAGCTGTTGCATTTCAGATGCCTTTTGCCGGTACCAAGAAGGGCATCTATGCAATTGATACTTGACACTTCGTTTTATTTGTCCAATCCAGTATTTCTGTCGAATATACGTGATCATTTGTTGAATGCCACCGTGCAAGGTGGCTTTGTGAGCATCTCGGACAACCAAACTTGTAAAGTGGTGGTTGCCTTACAACAAAATTGGATGTTGTGCATCGTAAGATAGGAGTGAATTCTCCAAACGACCCCCAACACGTAATACTTCATTGACATCGATAAATGCGTTCAGTGCACGGAGGTTTTTTGGTATCGTAGAGTTTTCTAAGATTTTTTGTCTAGAACATTTCCTTTTGTGCTGCCTTGACGACGATCAGATGAGCTGCTTCTAATTCCTTGGAGGTAAGTGGACAAATGATAGGCTCCAATTTCGGTTGACTCTCTCTCTGAGTAGACTCGAACAGTTGTAGATAGCTTGCAAGATACAGTCACTATTGCTTACGTTGATGAAATTTATGGTCAACACATTCACAGTCCGCTTTTCTTCCTCAGTATCGATTTTAATGGGCTGATGCGGAGCATCGAACTCCCATTTCAGTCGAAGGAACTCTGGACCACTCCCCCATATGTCTTATGACTCCAATTCTGACGGAAACACACCCCTGGCCACCAGATAGGTGGGTTATGATGCGTTGCGACATGTCCCCAGAAGTCGATCCCCACAAGTCGCTGTATTTCCGAAACACGATTGGAAACGAATGTGGTTCATTTGGCAGGAACGGCTCGTATCCAGGCCAGTGCGATCGTGGAATCCGTCCACACATACGTCTTGATATCGGGAATATCTAAGACTTCCTTCGTGTACTGCAATAACTGTGCCAGAACTACTCCACACAGAGCTCCAGACAAGGCAGTGTTATAGTCCGTGTGGTTGTTTCACATGAAGCTGGCAGATTTTTGTATGAAAAGCAATCATCGACGGGATACCATTTAATACTCAGGGTCTTCACGTGACTTGACATATTGAATGGCAATTCAAAGTCAAGCTCTCGATCTTGGACTGGTATGTCTTCTATGAGATCCTTTTTGTTGCTCGTCCACTTTCTCAAATTGAAGCCCACAGATGCCAAAAGTTCCTTTGCTTCGTCGCGTTTCTTTCGTGCATCTTCGATTGTATCTGCTCCGCTGATGAGGTCGTCGACGTACATGTCCTCACGGACAACCCTCGCCCCTCCGGAAAATTGCGATTTTCATCATCAGCCACTCTTTTCAAAATTTTGTATTGCAAGGTATGGTGCACTTGCAGTACCTTAAGTCACAGTATTCATTTTGAATATTCTCATTGGTGACGTCTTTTTCTCCCTCCACATAATCAGTTGGTAGTAGCTGTCAGAATCAGTGACCAAAATTTGCCGGTACATCGTCTCAATGTCCGCCGTGAAAGTAACTCGGTGAGTTTGCCATTTCAGCACGAGGTCGATGCTACTCGACTGTTATTTTGGTCCAATCAGTAAGCGATCGTTGAGAGATTTCCCATCTGATGTCTTTGCGGCTGCAAGCCCAGCTCGAGCTTTGTAGTCAAGCTAGCTTAATTAATAACTGCGTGGTGTGGCAAGAAATTGTGAAAAGGTGTTTATTTCTTCCATATGATGAAGCTCCTTGTATTCACGAATACACTTTGTATAATCCGCACAAGGCTTAGGATTTTCATCAAATCTCTTTTCGAGATGCAAAAATGTCGAAAGGCGCTCTGTCTGCTCGATCCCATCGCTGGCTGATCTGCACCTATAAACGGCAGCTTTACTTGCGTAAGCGCTTTGTATGCTTCTCGAAATGGTCCTCGCAAGCGAAATTCTCTTTGGTTTCCTGTGCCTGAAACGGCGTTTCTTCTATTTCCCAAAATTTTAACAGTTGGGAGCTCAAGTCCGTAACTTGGAGAATGCTTCGAATTTGCCGGAGAATTTCTTTTGGAATTTTCCCTAACACTATCGACCCGAGCTCTCGATAGGTGCTGGTTCAAATAGGTAGGGATCAGCTAAATCAAGCCCCTTGAGATATTGCCAATTGCCGGGTATCACTCGTTGGGCCGGGAGATGCTCAGTCAGCGACCTGAAAACCAAAACCTGTACGGCCGTCTAAAACGTCGAGTGGCGAGATGCAAAACGAACCTCGACGGAGTGTTGCGTAGTTGGCTGACCAACTCCAACCCAGATACCTCGGCAATGGTACGTTGCTTTTCTACTTCCATGTTCTCCAACGCAAGCAAACATTCTCTGGTGGTGTAAAGAAGATCCCGAAGTCCAGTCGCCGTTTCCCGAGATAAGGATGGTTCACCAAAAAGACTTTGCATCTGGATGTGTACCAATGCGTTTATGGTACATATTTTTTCATTTAAAAGCTCCCAAGCCTTCTCACAGCTTGCAGCTTCTATCGAAAGATATTGTAAAAATCTATTGACATCGCTCACTAGATATGACTGCAAGAAATGTAGCTTTTCAATGTCTCAAGGCTCTTGTTGTTGTGGACAAGAGCTTGAAATCTGTTGTGAAAGGTGCGCCAGCTGGTATAAGAACCGTCAAATTTTGGAAGTGATGAAGATGCAGCTGTAAAAAGGGGCGCAGCACCCGTTTTTGTTGGAGCTACACTGCTTGGCGTCGCTTTATCGATCGTGTCGACCAACTCTGCACGATATTCCAGGTATAGTTCATTAATTTGTTCATATACGACCACCAACAACATCTTGTTTTAAATTCTCTTCCAGCATTCCTGGCTCAATGATGGCCTCGTGGTAGAATTTTGAAGTCTGCATATCTTCTTCTAGTTTGCATAAACGCCCAGAAGTATATGCTTTCCCTTTGCACTCATTTGGCGCTTTTTTAAAATTGGTAAGATCCTTAATAATCTTACTTACAATACCTTTTTGGAGCTCACCATATTTATAATTTTTAATTTCTGACATTTTAATAGATTTTAATCAACAGGTATCAAAAAAAGACGAGTTTACAACATACAACAAGCAAACTTACTGCTTATACTGCTACTGCTGCCGTCTATGCTGATTAAAAGCTGGTTCCTGGAGTCTCCACTGACGTCTTCAATTTGAAAATTTCGTAGAAATTAAGTTTATGTTGTAGAAATTAAGTTTAAGTGTTTAATTTAAGTACAATTAGGTTAATTTTTAAAAGAAAATGTCAGAAAAGTCACTTTAAACCGAAAATGTATGTAAAATTTAAGTCATGTGACTATCTTTATAAATCAATCGTAGATTGGATTTGTTTTCTTTTAAAATGTCGAAGCAATCACGGCACACACTAATGTTGTTTATTATTCGAAAATATTATAATAGTTTGTATAAACCTGATTCTAATAAAAGGCTGGAAGGACCAAAATGTTTATTTCTAGAATTTTTACTGTAAGAAATTAGCAAAAAAAGATGAATTTTCCGTAAGCATAATAAAACTTAACCAAATTGTATCAAGGAACTTTAAAGTATTTTATTCGTCATATGACTTGATGTATATTTGAATTGTATAAGGATGTCAGTAATTATTTGACATTTTACTGACATAGTTTTATTGTAGCTCATTTGTGGAATGTATTTTGATTTTTAAGGTGAGTGTGTATTCCAAATATTTATTTTCGGAGTTTTCTGGTACTTTCCGCTCGTAGTTTTGTACATTCTCCCGCCTCGGAATGAAAATGTGAGTTTCATCCAACCCAACTTCAGTTCAATCATGTCGCCTTATATGAACCTGCATTGCTATTGAAGTTATGACTATCTGGCATCACTGTTGTGTGGTATTATTTTTCCACTACTACATCGGTACAATCGGCTAATGGCTCGTTTGGTCGTAGGTGTCATCGCATAGTTTTGGTACATGGAAAGAGACAAGAAGTTAATAATAAACAACAAAATAGACAGAGTCAACGGAAGTTAGCTACAGCGCAAACAAAAACTTGAAATTGAACATCGTATGTGTTTCTCGCTTCTACTACCGTTTCGTATATGAATGGATATATATTTGTTGTAGAATAATAGTAAGTACAGTCTACAACTCTATTCATTCAGTTTTCTTTTCCTTGTTGTGCGTGGGTGTTGCGTTCGATTTCGGTGGTGTAATTTAATTATTAAAAAGTAAATTTTAACTGTAGAATTATTCGTTTTCGTGTGTATATTTAAGAAGTCAATCATGACATTGAATTATTGAGGTAAGTTTTTGTTGAATGTAAAATTGATGATTGTGTTCTGTGTCGGGTTCTTTCGCGATCGCGGTGTGTGCATGAGTATTGTATGTTTTCAGATGGAAAAGTAAACGACTTCTAATTGGAGTACAGGAAGTTTGTTTGCATTTTAATTGTTTTTGAGTGAAAGTGATTGAAGGAAACACTCAAATTCGACTTCACTTTTATTTGAATTAATTTCAATGTGATGAAATTTTAATTTGATGTGGTTTGACTTCGATATTGTTGATCGTGAAATTTAATTATGTTGATTTTAAAATTAATTCGATTTTGATATTTATTTGTTCATAAATTTGTTAAATCGTAAAATATTATTTTGTTAAATCGTAAAAATATTATTTTGTTGAAATTTATAAATCGATAAAGATTTTTTTGTTATTAATTACATGCATGCTTTGTCGCGATGCAATTTTAATTAAAATCCATGCTTTTCCATAAAAACATTAATTGGATTTGTTTTGTTTGTTTTGTTTGTTTTTTACTGTATATTGTATGATGTGAAAATTATTTTGATTTGATATAAATTATTTAAAAAGGATTTGTGCGTTTTAATCGTAGAACAGTCTGAACCGATTATAAATTAAAAGTTTAAAAATATTTTGACTTTTGTATAAATGATTTTGTTGAATTTTGAAATAAATTTTAAAAATTTAATGAAAGTTTTTTATTTTGATAATGACGAATGGAATTTGAGTAATTTCATTGGATTTGTTGTGTTTTTTGGCGATGCTACATTTTCATTCATGGATAATTGTTATTTATTTAATAACTATTTCAGCTGAAGGTTTTTTTTTAATTATGGCGGTTTGTTCCGGGGTTTCGTTTGACGGGAAAGGACAAATCTTTGTTATAGGCCGTTTCATTTGTCCGTTTTGTATTTTAACCTTGACAACGCCCACTAATCCGTCTGATTCTGCGTGTGTTCCCTCAAAGCGAGCTGGAGAACCAAATCTCCAATTTTCGGTGATGGTTGAACTTTCGTCTACTTTGGACGCTGCTGCAACCTTGAGAGGTACTCGGTGTTCCACTTTTTCCAGAAAGCTTATTCAAGTGACTGGACGCGTTTCCACCGGTCGATATGCGTTGTGTTTACATTGGTTTCGCCTTGCGGCATAGCATATAAAGATTCACCAACAAGAAAGTGTGCGGAATCTGGTCTCCAGAAAGTCGGTAAATTCCTTAAAATTTGGTAAATCTTTCCTATTACCCAACTTTTCTTCCCACAGATTTTGGCTCTTTGAAGGAAGCTTCTGGAGAAGGAACCAAATAAGCATTTTATCCCAGTCAGATACCGGTACTTCCATGTTCTCCAACGCAAGCAAACATTCTCTGGTGGTGTAAAGGAGATCCCGAAGTCCAGTCGCCGTTTCCCGAGATAAGGATGGTTGACCAAAAAGATTTTGCATCTGGATGTGTACCAATGCGTTTATGGTCATATCTTTCATTTTAAAGCTCCCAAGCCTTCTCACAGCTTGCAGCTTCTATCGAAAGATATTGTAAAAATCTATTGGCATCGCTCACTAGACATGACTGCAAGAAATGTAGCTTGTCAATGTCTCAAGGCTCTTGTTGTTGTGGACAAGAGCTTGAAATCTGTCGTGAAAGGTGCGCCAGCTGGTATAAGAACCGTCAAATTTTGGAAGTGATGAAGATGCAGCTGTAAAAAGGGGCGCAGCACCCGTTTTTGTTGGAGCTGCACTGCTTGGCGTCGCTTTATCGATCGTGCCGCCCAACTCTGCACGATATTCCAGATATAGTTCATTAATTTGTTCATATACGACCACCAACAACATCTTGTTTTAAATTCTCTTCCAGCATTCCTGGCTCAATGATGGCCTCATGGTAGAATTTTGAAGTCTGCATATCTTCTTCTAGTTTGCATAAACGCCCAGAAGTATTTGCTTTCCCTTTGCACTCATTTGGCGCTTTTTTTTTAAATTGGCAAGATCCTTCATAATCTTACTTAAAATACCCTTTTGGAGCTCACCATATTTATAATTTTTATTTTCTGACATTTTAATAGATTAATAGTTTACAACATACAAAAAGCAAACTTACTGCTTATGCTGCTACTGCGGCCGTCTATGCTGATTAAAAGCTGGTTCCTGGAGTCTCCATTGACGTCTTCAGGTTGAAAATTTCGTAGAAATTAAGTTTATGTTGTAGAAATTAAGTTTAAGTGTTTAATTTAAGTACAATTAGGTTAATTTTTAAAAGAAAATGTCAGAAAAGTCACTTTAAACCGAAAATGTATGTAAAATTTAAGTCATGTGACTATCTTTATAAATCAATCGTAGATTGGATTTGTTTTCTTTTAAAATGTCGAAGCAATCACGGCCCACACTAATGCTGTTTATTATTCGAAAATATTATAATAGTTTGTATAAACCTTATTCTAATAACTAAAAGGCTGGAAGGACCAAAATGTTTATTTCTAGAATTTTTACTGTAAGAAATTAGCAAAAAAAGATGAATTTTCCGTAAGCATAATAAAACTTAACCAAATTGTATCAAGGAACTTTAAAGTATTTTATTCGTCATATGACTTGATGTATAGTTGATTTGTATAAGGATGTCAGTAATTATTTGACATTTTATTGACATAGTTTTATTGTAGCTCATTTGTGGAATGTATTTTGATTTTTAAGGTGAGTGTGTATTCCAAATATTTATTTTCGGAGTTTTCTGGTACTTTCCGCTCGTAGTTTTGTACATTCTCCCGCCTCGGAATGAAAATGTGAGTTTCATCCAACCCAACTTCAGCTCAATCATGTCGCCTTATATAAACCTGCATTGCTATTGAAGTTATGACAGTCTGGCATCACTGTTGTGTGGTATTATTTTTCCACTACTACATCGGTACGATCGGCTAATGGCTCGTTTGGTCGAAGGTGTCATCAATCGCATAGTTTTGGTACATGGAAAGAGACAAGAAGTTAATAAATGTGATTTAATAAGAAAAAACAATACAATAGACAGAGTTATAAGAAGTTAGCTACAGCGCAAACAAACACTTGAAATTGAACATCGTATGTGTTTCTCGCTTCTACTACCGTTTCGTATATGAATGGATATATATTTGTTGTAGAATAATAGTAAGTACAGTCTACAACTCTATTCATTCAGTTTTCTTTTCCTTGATGGGCGTGGGTGTTGCGTTCGGTTTCGGTGGTGTAATTTAATTATTAAAAAGTAAATTTTAACTGTAGAATTATTCGTTTTCGTGTGTTTAATCAAGAAGTCAATCATGACGTTGAATTATTGACATAAGTTTTTGTTGAATGTAAAATTGATGATTGTGTTCTGTGTCGACGAGTGAGCGCGCGGGTATTTCGATATTCGACGATTCGGGTTCTTTCGCGATCGCGGTGTGTGCATGAGTGTTGTATGTACTCTTTTTTTTAATAAAAAATTAACAATTTATAAGAATTGAATTAGCTTCCGATATTATAAAGATATTATAAATTGAGTTTCATATACATTAAGTGTGTACATAATTTTAAATGGCGTCGGCTGCTTATATAGATACAAATAGGGACGATTTTAGTATATAACGCCGACAAGTGAGTATTTTCAGATGGAAAAGTAAACGACTTCTAATTGGAGTACAGGAAGTTTGTTTACATTTTAATTGTTTTTGAGTGAAAGTGATTGAAGGAAACATTCAAAACAAAAAAATTGATTGTGTTGCAATGAAAATTAAAGTTCAATAAATTAAATTATGGAGTAATACATTTTGAAATCGTGATAAGTGTTTATATAATATAATATTATTAATCCAGTGCGGTACGTGTATAATTATTTTAATTATGCGGTTTTATTTTGATTTGTCGAACTATCTTTGTGACGTGTTGAATTCGCTTCTAGTTCTTTTTTTTTAATTTTATTTTGATTCTGATTCGGTTTTAATTCGATTTCACTTTTATTTGAATTAATTTCAATATGATGAAATTTCAATTTGATGTGGTTTGACTTCGATATTGTTGATCGTGAAATTTAATTATTTTTATTTTAAAATTAATTCTATTTTGATATTTATTTGTTCATAAATTTGTTAAATCGTAAAATATTATTTTGTTAAATCGTAAAAATATTATTTTGTTGAAATTTATAAATCGATAAAGATTTTTTTGTTATTAATTACATGCATGCTTTGTCGCGATGCAATTTTGATTAAAATCCATGCTTTTCCATAAAAACATTAATTGGATTTGTTTTGTTTGTTTTTTACTGTATATTGTATGATGTGAAAATTATTTTGATTTGAAATAAATTATTGAAAAAATGATTTGTGCGTTTTAATTAATCGTAGAACAGTCTGAACCGATTATAAATTAAAAGTTAAAAATATTTTGTATAAATGACTTTGTTGAATTTTGAAATAAATTTTAAAAATTGAATGAAAGTTTTTTATTTTGATAATGACGAATGGAATTTGAGTAATTTCATTGGATTTGTTGTGTTTTTTGGCGATGCTACATTTTCATTCATGGATAATTGTTATTTATTTAATAACTATTTCAGCTGAAGGTTTTTTTTTTTAATTATGGCGGTTTGTTCCGGGGTTTCGTTTGACGGGAAAGGACAAATCTTTGTTATAGGCCGTTTCATTTGTCCGTTTTGTATTTTAACCTTGACAACGCCCACTAATCCGTCTGATTCTGCGTGTGTTCCCTCAAAGCGAGCTGGAGAACCAAATCTCCAATTTTCGGTGATGGTTGAACTTTCGTCTACTTTGGACGCTGCTGCAACCTTGAGAGGTACTCGGTGTTCCACTTTTTCCAGAAAGCGTATTCAAGTGACTGGACGCGTTTCCACCGGTCGATATGCGTTGTGTTTACATTGGTTTCGCCTTGCGGCATAGCATATAAAGATTCACCAACAAGAAAGTGTGCGGAATCTGGTCTCCAGAAAGTCGGTAAATTCCTTAAAATTTGGTAAATCTTTCCTATTACCCAACTTTTCTTCCCACAGATTTTGGCTCTTTGAAGGAAGCTTCTGGAGAAGGAACCAAATAAGCATTGTATCCCAGTCAGATACCGGTACTTCCATGTTCTCTAACGCAAGCAAACATTCTCTGGTGGTGTAAAGGAGATCCCGAAGTCCAGTCGCCGTTTCCCGAGATAAGGATGGTTGACCAAAAAGATTTTGCATCTGGATGTGTACCAATGCGTTTATGGTCATATCTTTCATTTTAAAGCTCCCAAGCCTTCTCACAGCTTGCAGCTTCTATCGAAAGATATTGTAAAAATCTATTGGCATCGCTCACTAGACATGACTGCAAGAAATGTAGCTTGTCAATGTCTCAAGGCTCTTGTTGTTGTGGACAAGAGCTTGAAATCTGTCGTGAAAGGTTCGCCAGCTGGTATAAGAACCGTCAAATTTTGGAAGTGATGAAGATGCAGCTGTAAAAAGGGGCGCAGCACCCGTTTTTGTTGGAGCTGCACTGCTTGGCGTCGCTTTATCGATCGTGTCGACCAACTCTGCACGATATTCCAGGTATAGTTCATTAATTTGTTCATATACGACCACCAACAACATCTTGTTTTAAATTCTCTTCCAGCATTCCTGGCTCAATGATGGCCTCGTGGTAGAATTTTGAAGTCTGCATATCTTCTTCTATTTTGCATAAACGCTTAAAAGTATATGCTTTCCCTTTGCACTCATTTGGCGCTTTTTTAAAATTGGTAGGATCCTTAATAATCCTACTTAAAATACCCTTTTGGAGCTCACCATATTTATAATTTTTATTTTCTGACATATTAATAGATTAATAGCTTACAACATACAACAAGCAAACTTACTGCTTATACTGCTACTGCGGCCGTCTATGCTGATTAAAAGCTGGTTCCTGGAGTCTCCATTGACGTCTTCAGGTTGAAAATTTCGTAGAAATTAAGTTTATGTTGTAGAAATTAAGTTTAAGTGTTTAATTTAAGTACAATTAGGTTAATTTTTAAAAAAAAATGTCAGAAAAGTCACTTTAAACCGAAAATGTATGTAAAATTTAAGTCATGTGACTATCTTTATAAATCAATCGTAGATTGGATTTGTTTTCTTTTAAAATGTCGAAGCAATCACGGCACACACTAGTGTTGTTTATTATTCGAAAATATTGTTATAGTTCTATAAAAGGCTGGAAGGACCAAAATGTTTACTTCTAGAATTTTTATTGTAAAAAATTAGCAAAAAAAAGATGAATTTTCCGTTAGCATAATAAAACTTAACCAAATTGTATCAAGGAACTTTAAAGTATTTTATTCGTCATATGACTTGATGTATATTTGAATTGTATAAGGATGTCAGTAATTATTTGACATTTTATTGACATAGTTTTATTGTAGCTCATTTGTGGAATGTATTTTGATTTTTAAGGTGAGTGTGTATTCCAAATATTTATTTTCGGAGTTTTCTGGTACTTTCCGCTCGTAGTTTTGTACATTCTCCCGCCTCGGAATGAAAATGTGAGTTTCATCCAACCCAACTTCAGCTCAATCATGTCGCCTTATATAAACCTGCATTGCTATTGAAGTTATGACAGTCTGGCATCACTGTTGTGTGGTATTATTTTTCCACTACTACATCGGTACGATCGGCTAATGGCTCGTTTGGTCGTAGGTGTCATCAATCGCATAGTTTTGGTACATGGAAAGAGACAAGAAGTTAATAAATGTGATTTAATAAGAAAAAACAACACAATAGCTACAGCGCAAACAAAAACTTGAAATTGAACATCGTATGTGTTTCTCGCTTCTACTACCGTTTCGTAGATGAATGGATATATATTTGTTGTAGAATAATAGTAAGTACAGTCTACAACTCTATTCATTCAGTTTTCTTTTCCTTGATGGGCGTGGGTGTTACGTTCGGTTTCGGTGGTGTAATTTAATTATTAAAAAGTAAATTTTAACTGTAGAATTATTCGTTTTTGTGTGTTTAATTTAGAAGTCAATCATGACGTTGAATTATTGAGGTAAGTTTTTGTTGAATGTAAAATTGATGATTGTGTTCTGTGTCGACGAGTGAGCGCGCGGGTATTTCGATATTCGACGATTCGGGTTCTTTCGCGATCGCGGTGTGTTCATGAGTGTTGTATGTACTCTTTTTTTTTTTAATAAAAAAATAACAATTTATAAGAATTGAATTAGCTTCCGATATTATAAAGATATTATAAATTAATATTCATATACATTATGTGTGTACATAATTTTAAATGGCGTCGGCTGCTTATATAGATACAAGAAGGGATGATTTTAGTATATAACGCCGACAAGTGAGTATTTTCAGATGGAAAATTAAACGACTTCTAATTGGAGTACAGGAAGTTTGTTAACGTTTTAATTGTTTTTGAGTGAAAGTGATTGAAGGAAACACTCAAAACAAAAAAAATGATTGTGTTGCAGTGAAAATTAAAGTTCAATAAATTAAATTATGGAGTAATACATTTTGAAATCGTGATAAGTGTTTATATAATATAATATTATTAATCCAGTGCGGTACGTGTATAATTATTTTAATTATGTGGTTTTATTTTGATTTGGCGGATTATCTTTGTGACGTGTTGAATGATTCGGTTTTAATTCGATTTCACTTTTATTTCGTAAAAATATTATTTTGTTGAAATTTATAAATCGATAAAGATTTTTTTGTTATTAATTACATGCATGCTTTGTTGCGATGCAATTTTAATTAAAATCCATGCTTTTCCATAAAAACATTAATTGGATTTGTTTTGTTTGTTTTTTACTGTATATTGTATGGTATGAAAATTATTTTTATTAGAAATAAATTATTGAAAAATGATTTGTCCGTTTTAATTAATCGTAGAACAGTCTGAACCGATTATAAATTAAAAGTTTGAAAATATTTTGACTTTTGTATAAATGATTTTGTTGAATTTAAAAATAAATTTTAAAAATTGAATGAAAGTTTTTTATTTTGATAATGACGAATGGAATTTGAGTAATTTTATTGGATTTGTTGTGTTTTTTGGCGATGCTACATTTTCATTCATGGATAATTGTTATTTATTTAATAACTATTTCAGCTGAAGGTTTTTTTTTTAATTATGGCGGTTTGTTCCGGGGTTTCGTTTGACGGCAAAGGACAAATCTTTGTTATAGGCCGTTTCATTTGTCCGTTTTGTATTTTAACCGTGACAACGCCCACTAATCCGTCTGATCCTGCGTGTGTTCCCTCAAAGCGAGCTAGATTCCAGTTGGTCGGTGGAGTTCTCTCATCCTTAAGTAGAACCGAATCTCCAATTTTCGGTGATGGTTGGACTTTCGTCTACTTTGGACGCTGCTGCAACCTTGAGAGGTACTCGGTGTTCCACTTTTTCCAGAAAGCTTATTCAAGTGACTGGACGCGTTTCCACCGGTCGATATGCGTTGTGTTTACATTGGTTTCGCCTTGCGGCATAGCATATAAAGATTCACCAACAAGAAAGTGTGCGGAATCTGGTCTCCAGAAAGTCGGTAAATTCCTTAAAATTTGGTAAATCTTTCCTATTACCCAACTTTTCTTCCCACAGATTTTGGCTATTTGAAGGAAGCTTCTGGAGAAGGAACCAAATAAGCATTTTATCCCAGTCAGATACCGGTACTTCCATGTTCTCCAACGCAAGCAAACATTCTCTGGTGGTGTAAAGGAGATCCCGAAGTCCAGTCGCCGTTTCCCGAGATAAGGATGGTTGACCAAAAAGATTTTGCATCTGGATGTGTACCAATGCGTTTATGGTCATATCTTTCATTTAAAAGCTCCCAAGCCTTCTCACAGCTTGCAGCTACTATCGAAAGATATTGTAAAAATCTATTGGCATCGCTCTTTAGACATGACTGCAAGAAATGTAGCTTGTCAATGTCTCAAGGCTCTTGTTGTTGTGGGCATGAGCTTGAAATCTGTCGTGAAAGGTGCGCCAGCTGGTATAAGAACCGTCAAATTTTGGAAGTGATGAAGATGCAGCTATAAAAAGGGGCGCAGCACCCGTTTTTGTTGGAGCTGCACTGCTTGGCGACGCTTTATCGATCGTGTCGACCAACTCTGCACAATATTCCAGGTATAGTTCATTAATTTGTTCATATACCACCACCGACAACATCTTGTTTTAAATTCTCTTCCAGCATTCCTGGCTCAATGATGGCCTCGTGGTAGAATTTTGAAGTCTGCATATCTTCTTCTAGTTTGCATAAACGCCCAGAAGTATATGCTTTCCCTTTGCACTCATTTGGCGCTTTTTTAAAATTGGTAAGATCCTTAATAATCTTACTTAAAATACCCTTTTGGAGCTCACCATATCTATAATTTTTATTTTCTGACATTTTAATAGATTTTAATCAACAGGTATCAAAAAAAGACGAGTTTACAACATACAACAAGCAAACTTACTGCTTATACTGCTACTGCTGCCGTCTATGCTGATTAAAACCTGGTTCCTGGAGTCTCCACTGACGTCTTCAATTTGAAAATTTCGTAGAAATTAAGTTTAAGTGTTTAATTTAAGTACAATTAGTTTAATTTTTAAAAGAAAATGTCAGAAAAGTCACTTTAAACCGAAAATGTATGTAAAATTTAAGTCATGTGACTATCTTTATAAATCAATCGTAGATTGGATTTGTTTTCTTTTAAAATGTCGAAGCAATCACGGCCCACACTAATGTTGTTTATTATTCGAAAATATTATAATAGTTTGTATAAACCTGATTCTAATAACTGAAAGGCTGGAAGGACCAAAATGTTTATTTCTAGAATTTTTACTGTAAGAAATTAGCAAAAAAAGATGAATTTTCCGTAAGCATAATAAAACTTAACCAAATTGTATCAAGGAACTTTAAAGTATTTTATTCGTCATATGACTTGATGTATAGTTGATTTGTATAAGGATGTCAGTAATTATTTGACATTTTACTGACATAGTTTTATTGTAGCTCATTTGTGGAATGTATTTTGATTTTTAAGATGAGTGTGTATTCCAAATATTTATTTTCGGTGTTTTCTGGTACTTTCCGCTCGTAGTTTTGTACATTCTCCCGCCTCGGAATGAAAATGCGAGTTTCATCCAACCCAACTTCAGCTCAATCATTGTCGCCTTATATAAACCTGCATTGCTATTGAAGTTATGACTATCTGGCATCACTGTTGTGTGGTATTATTTTTCCACTACTACATCGGTACAATCGGCTAATGGCTCGTTTGGTCGTAGGTGTCATCGCATAGTTTTGGTACATGGAAAGAGACAAGAAGTTAATAAATTGGCCAGTTTATATTTCTTGAGCGCTCAGTATTTTTCCTCCATTTTTTGACAGAGCAGGAGAATAAAATATAAACACTTTTTCTCACAGGGAACTCTCTTTTTCTTTTCTTCTTATCTAATTTACTGCGACAAAAAATAATTGAGCAAGCGAATCCAAAAAATTTAAGTCTCAGTTTTTAAGGGGAAAAGTGAGGAGTTTTTGAGAGGAATCCTGTTTATATTTCTGAGCGCTCTGAGCCCTCTGAGATCTCAGAAATATAAACTGGCTTAATGTGATTTAATAAGAAAAAACAACAAAATAGACAGAGTCAACGGAAGTTAGCTACAGCGCAAACAAAAACTTGAAATTGAACATCGTATGTGTTTCTCGCTTCTAGTACCGTTTCGTAGATGAATTTATATATTTGTTGTAGAATAATAGTAAGTACAGTCTACAACTCTTTTCATTCAGTTTTCTTTGCTTGTTGTGCGTGGGTGTTGTTTGGTTTCGGTGGTGTAATTAAATTATTAAAAAGTAAATTTTAACTGTAGAATTATTCGTTTTCGTGTGTATATTTAAGAAGTCAATCATGACGTTGAATTATTGAGGTAAGTTTTTGTTGAATGTAAAATTGATGATTGTGTTCTGTGTCGGGTTCTTTCGCGATCGCGGTGTGTGCATGAGTGTTGTATGTTTTCAGATGGAAAAGTAAACGACTTCTAATTGGAGTACAGGAAGTTTGTTTGCATTTTAATTGTTTTTGAGTGAAAGTGATTGAAGGAAACACTCAAATTCGCCTTCACTTTTATTTGAATTAATTTCAATTTGATGAAATTTTAATTTGATGTGGTTTGACTTCGATATTGTTGATCGTGAAATTTAATTATGTTGATTTTAAAATTAATTCGATTTTGATATTTATTTGTTCATAAATTTGTTAAATCCAAAAAATATTATTTTGTTAAATCGTAAAAATATTATTTTGTTGAAATTTATAAATCGATAAAGATTTTTTTGTTATTAATTACATGCGTGCTTTTTCGCGATGCAATTTTAATTAAAATCCATGCTTTTCCATAAAAACATTAATTGGATTTGGTTTGTTTGTTTTTTACTGTATATTGTATGATGTGAAAATTATTTTGATTTGAAATAAATTATTGAAAAATGATTTGTGCGTTTTAATTAATCGTAGAACAGTCTGAACCGATTATAAATTAAAAGTTTAAAAATATTTTGACTTTTGTATAAATGATTTTGTTGAATTTTGAAATAAATTTTAAAAATTTAATGAAAGTTTTTTATTTTGATAATGACGAATGGAATTTGAGTATTTTCATTGGATTTGTTGTGTTTTTTGGCGATGCTACATTTTCATTCATGGATAATTTTTATTTATTTAATTACTATTTCAGCTGAAGGTTTTTTTAATTATGGCGGTTTGTTCCGGTGTTTCGTTTGACGGGAAAGGACAAATCTTTGTTATAGGCCGTTTCATTTGTCCATTTTGTATTTTAACCGTGACAACGCCCACTAATCCGTCTGATCCTGCGTGTGTTCCCTCAAAGCGAGCTAGATTCCAGAAGGAGAACCAAATCTCCAATTTTCGGTGATGGTTGGACTTTCGTCAACTTTGGACGCAGCACCTTGAGAGGTACTTGGTGTTCCACTTTTTCCAGAAAGCTTCTGCAAGTGACTTGACGCGTTTCCACCGGTCGATATGCGTTGTGTTAACATTGGTTTCGCCTTGCGGCACAGCATATAAAGATTCACCAACAAGAAAGTGTGCGGGGGTGAGCGCGTGTAAATCGTCTAGACTGTCCGATAGAGGGCATAAAGGCCTCGAATTCAAACATGCTTCTATTTGCACTAGAAGCGTTGCGAGCTCTTCATAAGTAAGCCATTCGGTTCCAACTACTCTTTTAAAATGGTACTTCACCGATTTCACTCCTGCTTCCCATAATCCACCAAAGTGGGGAGAAGCAGGAGGAATAAAGTGCCAATCGGTACCTTGATGTGCTAACTTTTCTGCTATTTCCTTCCAATTATGTCGTACTGCTTTTAACATTCTTGATAATTCGTTATTAGCACCAACAAAATTAGTACCACAATCACTATAAATGTTCTTACAGCTTCCTCTTCGTGCAGTAAATCGTTTAAAAGCTTCCAAAAATGCTTGTGTTGCCAAATCAGAAACCACCTCCAAATGAATGGAGGTGGTTTGTTGCCAAACACATAAATACTGCGAAGTGTTCTTTGATGATTTTCGCAACACATGCCTTCCAAGATTTTATCTCTATGGGTCCAGCATAGTCGACGCCAGTATGACTGAAAGGTCGAGACATCCAAACTCTAGCAGCGGGCAAATTTGCCATGAGCTGTTGCATTTCAGATGCCTTTTGCCGGTACCAAGAAGGGCATCTATGCAATTGATACTTGACACTTCGTTTTATTTGTCCAATCCAGTATTTCTGTCGAATATACGTGATCATTTGTTGAATGCCACCGTGCAAGGTGGCTTTGTGAGCATCTCGGACAACCAAACTTGTAAAGTGGTGGTTGCCTTATAACAAAATTGGATGTTGTGCATCGTAAGATAGGAGTGAATTCTCCAAACGACCCCCAACACGTAATACTTCATTGACATCGATAAATGCGTTCAGTGCACGGAGGTTTTTTGGTATCGTAGAGTTTTCTAAGATTTTTTGTCTAGAACATTTCCTTTTGTGCTGCCTTGACGACGATCAGATGAGCTGCTTCTAATTCCTTGGAGGTAAGTGGACAAATGATAGGCTCCAATTTCGGTTGACTCTCTCTCTGAGTAGACTCGAACAGTTGTAGATAGCTTGCAAGATACAGTCACTATTGCTTACGTTGATGAAATTTATGGTCAACACATTCACAGTCCGCTTTTCTTCCTCAGTGTCGATTTTAATGGGCTGATGCGGAGCATCGAACTCCCATTTCAGTCGAAGGAACTCTGGACCACTCCCCCATATGTCTTATGACTCCAATTCTGACGGAAACACACCCCTGGCCACCAGATAGGTGGGTTATGATGCGTTGCGACATGTCCCCAGAAGTCGATCCCCACAAGTCGCTGTATTTCCGAAACACGATTGGAAACGAATGTGGTTCATTTGGCAGGAACGGCTCGTATCCAGGCCAGTGCGATCGTGGAATCCGTCCACACATACGTCTTGATATCGGGAATATCTAAGACTTCCTTCGTGTACTGCAATAACTGTGCCAGAACTACTCCACACAGAGCTCCAGACAAGGCAGTGTTATAGTGCGTGTGGTTGTTTCACATGAAGCTGGCAAATTTTTGTATGAAAAGCAATCATCGACGGGATACCATTTAATACTCAGGGTCTTCACGTGACTTGACATATTGAATGGCAATTCAAAGTCAAGCTCTCGATCTTGGACTGGTATGTCTTCTATGAGATCCTTTTTGTTGCTCGTCCACTTTCTCAAATTGAAGCCCACAGATGCCAAAAGTTCCTTTGCTTCGTCGCGTTTCTTTCGTGCATCTTCGATTGTATCTGCTCCGCTGATGAGGTCGTCGACGTACATGTCCTCACGGACAACCCTCGCCCCTCCGGAAAATTGCGATTTTCATCATCAGCCACTCTTTTCAAAATTTTTTATTGCAAGGTATGGTGCACTTGCAGTACCTTAAGTCACAGTATTCATTTTGAATATTCTCATCGGTGACGTCTTTTTCTCCCTCCACATAATCAGTTGGTAGTAGCTGTCAGAATCAGTGACCAAAATTTGCCGGTACATCGTCTCAATGTCCGCCGTGAAAGTAACTCGGTGAGTTTGCCATTTCAGCACGAGGTCGATGCTACTCGACTGTTATTTTGGTCCAATCAGTAAGCGATCGTTGAGAGATTTCCCATCTGATGTCTTTGCGGCTGCAAGTTCAGCTCGAGCTTTGTAGTCAAGCTAGCTTAATTAATAACTGCGTGGTGTGGCTAGAAATTTGGAAAAGGTGTCTATTTCTTCCATATGATGAAGCTCCTCGTATTCACGAATACACTTTGTATAATCCGCACAAGGCTTAGGATTTTCATCAAATCTCTTTTCGAGATGCAAAAATGTCGAAAGGCGCTCTGTCTGCTCGATCCCATCGCTGGTTGATCTGCACCTATAAACGGCAGCTTTACTTGCGTAAGCGCTTTGTATGCTTCTCGAAATGGTCCTCGCAAGCGAAATTCTCTTTGGTTTCCAGTGCCTGAAACGGTGTTTCTTCTATTTCCCAAAATTTTAACAGTTGGGAGCTCAAGTCCGTAACTTGGAGAATGCTTCGAATTTGCCGGAGAGTTTGTTTTGGAATTTTCCCTAACACTATCGACCCGAGCTCTCGATAGGTGCTGGTTCAAATAGGTAGGGATCAGCTAAATCCAGCTTCTTGAGATGTTGCCAATTGCCGGATATCACTCGTTGGGCCGGGAGATGCCCAGTCAGCGACCTGAAAACCAAAACCTGTACGGCCGTCTAAAACGTCGAGTGGCGAGATGCAAAACGAACCTCGACGGAGTGTTGCGTAGTTGGCTGACCAACTTCAACCCAGATACCTCAGCAATGGTACGTTGCTTTTCTAGCTTCAACATTTGTGCGGCAGCCTCAGTAATGAACGATGTTTCTGACCCAGTGTCGATGAGAGCACGTAAAAGTCGTAGTATACCATCTGCTGCTCTTGCCTTCATAACTGCTGTCGCCAGAAGCACCTGGTGAGGACGTTGACGATCACCATGCGACGTGTGGTAGGTAAAAGTATGTCCGTTGGACTGGTAATTTTGTTCACTTGGTTGGAACTCATGTGCATCTGGATTTACGGTCGCCTGAAATGCTTTTGGATGATTTTTCATCGCCTGAGCAGATGTACCTGCTCCAGACTGTTGTTGTTGTTGTTGTACTGGCTGTTGTCGTTGTTGTTGTTCTTGTTGTTATTGTTGCGGTTGTTGTGGTTGATGTTGCTGCTGCTGTTGTGTGGGTGGCTATATTGCTGATTATTAAAATGCAGCAACGAATGGTGTCTTTGTTGGCAAAAATAGCAGCTGCTATAGCTAAAACAGTCTTGCACGAGTTGCCCATAACTTATATAGTTTTCGCAAGCTTTCAACCTTCGAACCGTTTCCCTTCGTTCCATATTTTCGATATTTAGAAAACGTTGGCATCTTCTCAATGTGTGTTTGTCTTGGTTACACAATTGGCATGAGACTTGCTCAACGGCATTTGTCTTTGTTGCTTGTTTGAACGGCTGCTTGGTGACCTGCTTGGCGTGCAAGACCTTCGGCTTTATTTGGATACGTGGCCTTGTGTTGACGGGTGGCTCATCTCTCGTCCAAAACGCTGCTCCCAGTTCTTGCTGGCCCACAACCTCCCAAGTTCGGAATCTGGTCTCCAGAAAGTCGGTAAATTCCTTAAAATTTGGTAAATCTTTCCTATTATTCAACTTTTCTTCCCACAGATTTTGGCTCGTTAAAGGAAGCTTCTGGAGAAGGAACCAAATAAGCACTGTATCAGATACCGTTACTTCCATGTTCTCCAACGCAAGCAAACATTCTCTGGTAGTGTAAAGAAGATCCCGAAGTCCAGTCGCCGTTTCCCGAGATAAGGATGGTTGACCAAAAAGATTTTGCATCTGGATGTGTACCAATGCGTTTATGGTCATATCTTTCATTTAAAAGCTCCCAAGCCTTCTCACAGCTTGCAGATTTTATCGAAAGATATTGTAAAAATCTATTGGCATCGCTCACTAAACATGACTGCAAGAAATGTAGCTTGTCAATGTCTCAAGGCTCTTGTTGTTGTGGACAAGAGCTTGAAATCTGTCGTAAAAGGTGCGCCAGCTGGTATAAGAACCGTCAAATTTTGGAAGTGATGAAGATGCAGCTGTAAAAAGGGGCGCAGCACCCGTTTTTGTTGGAGCTGCACTGCTTGGCGACGCTTTATCGATCGTGTCGACCAAATCTGCACGATATTTCAGGTATAGTTCATTAATTTGTTCATATACCACCACCAACAACATCTTGTTTTAAATTCTCTTCCAGCATTCCTGGCTCAATGATGGCCTCGTGGTAGAATTTTGAAGTCTGTATATCTTCTTCTAGAGTGCATAAACGCCCAGAAGTATATGCTTTCCCTTTGCACTCCTTTGGCGCTTTTTTTAAAATTGGTAAGATCCTTGATAATCTTACGTAAAATCCCCTTTTGGAACTCACCATATTTATAATTTTTATTTTCTGACATATTAATTGATTTTGGAGCTCACCATTTTTATATTTTTTTATTTTCTGACATATTAATTGATTTTTATCAACAGGTATCCAAAAAGGCGAGTTTGCAACATACAACAAGCAAACTTACTGCTTATACTCCTACTGCTGCCGTCTATGCTGATTAAAAGCTGATTCCTGGAGTCTCCACTGACGTCTTCAGGTTGAAAATTTCGTAGAAATTAAGTTTATGTTGTAGAAATTAAGTTTAAGTGTTTAAGTTAAGTACAATTAAGTTAATTTTTAAAAGAAAATGTCAGAAAAGTCACTTTAAACCGAAAAATGTATGTAAAATTTAAGTCATGTGACTATCTTTATAAATCAATCGTAGGTTGGATTTTTTTTCTTTTAAAATGCCGAAGCACTCACTGCACATACTAATGTTGTTTATTGTTTGAAAATATTATAATAGTTTGTAAAAAACTGATTCTTATAAAAGGCTCAAAGGACCAAAATGTATACTTCTAGAATTTTTACTGTAAAAAATTAGCAAAAAAAAAAAATTAATTTTCCGTAAGCAAAATAAAACGCAACCAAATTATATCAAAGAACTTTAAAAATAATTTTATTCGTCATATGACTTGATGTATAGTCGATTTGTATACGGATGTCATTAATTATTTGACATTTTATTGGCATAGTATAGTAGTATAGAATTTATTTTGATGTTTAAGGTTTTCTGGTACTTTCCGCTCGTACTTTCGTACAATGAAGTACACTTATTATAAAAGAAGTCAAACTTAAAATTGACTCGTCTAATTCACTCTTTGCATAAAAAATCTGTACTAAATTTTTATCGACATGTTTGACTGAATGAAAAAAATTGAAACTTTCATGACATTTAGTTCTTACCGTGAGCTTTAAATCGTGTAAATTTCGATTGGTTATTTTAATCTGTTATACATTTGCCAGTGGTTTAAAATAAGAAGTATCCGTTCAAAACTAAAAGATTATTGAAGAGTATTATTAATGTCTAACTATAATCACATATCTACTTTTAGAGTATACATTATATGCATGTATATATAAACTTCTATGTAAGCATACACATATATATACAGGGTGATTGGTTTAAGGTGCACCAAAAAGCTTGAGTGAGTAGGTTGAGTTGAGACAAGAAAAAAATTGTACGGGAGGGGGTTAGGAAGGAGGGGTAATTTTCTAAAAAATTGACTTAAAACAGAAAAAAAATATTTAAAACAACGGTACAATTTACAATACCATGCTATACCAAATAAAACAGATATGCACTATTGCTACGGTTTAGCGGATGGTTCCAGTCGGGAAGCACAGAGATTCTACGCTGAAAGGTTCCCCAATAGGAGATACCCCCACTATTCACTTTTTGCAAGACTTCACAACCGTCTTCGGGAACATGGATTGCTGGAGACTCGAAGGAGAGAAAGGTCATCTGGTGTATCAACAGACATAGAGGAACGGATTTTTGATTTGGTATGACGTAATCCCACCCTTAGCACCAGAAGAATGGCTCCTATGCTTGGATTGCCAAAAACAGGGTTTGGGAAGTGATTCATACCGATAACCTTCATCCATATCACTTTACCCAGTGCAAGAGTTGACATCAAATGATTAAATTTTGAGGACTGAATTCTGTAAAACGCTATTACTACTACTTTAAAAAGATAGTTTGGAGAGATGAAGCGCAGTTTAGCAGAGATGGAGTTACCAATTTCCACAACTTGCATTTCTGGAGTCACAAAAATTCACATGTTAAAAAACAAAACAAATCGCAGAAACGCTTCAGCTGAAATGTGTGGCTTGGCATTGTGAGACGAACGGCAATTGGACCACGTTTTTTGAATACGGTTTTAAATGGAGAATCCTATCTGCAATTCCTAAGAACCCCTTTGCCAGATTTACTTGAAGATGTCCCTTTGGCTATAATAGACAATTTAATATACCAACAGGATGGAGCTAAAACACACTTTAGCCTGGCTGTGAGAGACTGACTGAATAATCTATTAAGCGACCGATGGATAGGAAGGGGAGGTCCCACTGAATGGCCACCAAGATCACCAGATTTAACTCCTTTGGATTTTTACGCTTGGGGATTCATGAGGAACTATGTATATAAAGTTGAAATTTCTACTTTGGAGCAACTTAAACAACGCATTGAACCTTTGCCTTCTAAATAGGGATCATATCGAAAATTTCTTATAACATCATTTATTCTAATAAGAATAAGCTAAAATGTAACAGATATTAAAAATATGTATTACTAGTTAATAAAGTTATTTTTTGTATTACTTGCTAATAAAACTAATGGTATTTATGCAAAGATAGAGCAAAAAAAAAAGGTTTTTCTTGGAAAAAAAGTACTTTTATTTTTTTTTATTTCTCAAAAACTAAGTACATTTAGCATCCGGTTTTCTGTTTTTTATTGAAAATTAATAAGAGGATTGACTTTTGAAAATAAAATAACATAAAATTTTGATAAAAATTAATTTGAAAGTTTGATGTTTGAAAATTTATTTTTCAAAAACTGTTCACTAACACAACTTAATTTAAAAAGAAAATCAAAGAAGAGATTTCTGGCTTTCCAAAAAGGTAAAGCATGATATTGTGAATTGTACCGTTGTTTTAAATATTTTTTTCTGCTTTAAGTCAATTTTTAAGAAAATTGCCCCTGCTGCCTACGATTTTCTCTTATCTTAACCCAACATACTCGCTCCAGCTTTTTGGTACACCTTATACCAATCACCTTGTACATATACACATATATATATGTGTATGTTTACAAACACGTATCGTGAAAGGCGCGCCAGGTGGTATAAGATGTATGTATATGTAGTTGCGTTCAACAGTCGTGAAACCAGAGTCAGTTGAAAAATACAAAAAATCAGAAAAACACTCGTATATTCGGCACCATTTTGGATATTGTTTGACATTTATTATGTCAATTCAAATGTAAATCACAATAAGAACTACTTTTAAGTTTCAATATGCCATATCAAACGTTTTGCTACCTTTCACAGAAATATTTTTAGGGCAAAAATACTGAAGCACTAAAATGACGATTTTCATACACTTCAATGGGAACAGGAGGAAAATTATGCATGAGAAAATTAAAACACGGTGGATATCCTTCCTTTGAACCATTAGGAATGTCCTCACAAAGTTTGAAATACATATAGAATGCTAAAGTATAATTCAAAACACCTTTGTATATGGAATGACTCTTTTGTGAAAGTAGCAGGAAATAATCACATTGTAAGAAGACCTTAGATAAAGTCAAAAAATTGAAATTAGTGGGAAGTGTATGTGTTATTCATATTAATATTGCTTAGTATAACAAAACCTGGTTAGACCTTAAACTTAAATAATTATGAAAGTTTTTTGCAGAAAAAAAAAAAATATAAATTAAAAAAGTTTAGAAATATTTTAATAGTTTACTAAAATATGGTCTATTGCAAGAATGTACTTGTTTTTTGTAGTGTAAGATAACAAATGTTTATACGTTAAGGGCTGTAATTCATGCACACCTAATTTTATGAAGCTCAAAAATTCATGTATTTTGAAAGCTTTTGAACACATTTTCCGATAGAGGACTATTTTAACTCAATAGTGGTTGTGGCCAAGCAACCATCTTATGCACGCTCGTAAATAACGACTTTTTAGCTTCTCAACTTCTTTAGCGTGCTTGATAGTTCATAAAGCATCGCGCGATGTAAAATATCAACCTTAGATATTTTAATATCCGATCACATTTTAGTATTGAGTTTTATGGTTGTTTATTGGCTTGAAAAAGAAAGAGTTTTTTTCTATGCTGGTTTGAATGGGTAAAGATTTTTAGTTACTCTTATTGTAAGACTCATCCAATAGCAAAGAGTTTGTGAAGTCTCTAACAGTTGAATCCATTGTTCTTTGAACCCAGCCTGAAATAAAAGAAAATTAAACAAGTTTATCGGCCACAATCATTTTAATCAGTTCATATTAATGTACAATGTTTAAAAAAAGATTTTTATTTGCGTTTTATTTCTTTTGTGTTTATTTATTTGTAGTAAAATCTGTATGTATTGCTGTGATTTGTTTGTTTAGAAAAAAAGAACTTTGAAATCTAGAAAAAGACCGATCTCGAGATTGAATAGGAACATTCTAAGAAAATTGTAGACAGATGTGGAATTTAAAACGATATATTCGAGATTATTTTTGTATGGAAATGTGAAGACTTCATGCTTCCCTAAACCAGTTAATTTCTTCAAAAATTATCATTGCTTAGTCAGCCCCATTTGTTTCTATATGACTTGTAAGCTTTCAAGTATCGGGTTTTTCAATAAGAGCGCTGAAGATGATTTTTCGATGAAAATCCGAATCATTTTCAAGTTGTTGCTCAGCCCAATTCACGAACATACGACGCTTGTAGTGTATCGACATATGTGCCGCCACTGCCCATTTAACAAATGAGGGACAAAACATGTAAAATGAAATCGAGTATGTTAGTCATAGCATAACATCAGCATTCTACTCGATTGCATTGATTGTCACTCAATAAGTATCCTGTTCACTGTTGGCTAGGCGTAAGATCCTTACTTATATATTGCCAATAGGAAAATAGAATAACTTTTGAATGTGAAATTGAATGTTTAGAAGTAAGATAGAAAAGTATTATAACAGCTAGACAAATTAGTATATAAGGAATATTAAAATACAATAAAAGCCAGACTGGTGTTTTGAACACGAAAATAAAAGCTTAAAATTTATTATCTCAATCTGGCGGCGAGTAATCGCTTTAACCAACACAGCGTGGTACGCTCTTATACCGATAGCGTGGAACGCTTAAACTACCAAAAAGCTAGGGACCTTTACAACCACATGGCGATCCTGTAAAATACCAAATGTCGCAGCTATAGTAAACAAGTGGGAAAAATACCTGGAAGAATTGAAGAAAAAGAAGGTCAAAGAATGCATTCCCGAAGGGCCAACACCGCCAATAAAATACACACCGACACTAAAGACTGCTAAAAGTTTAAAATACTAAAGAAGCAGCATTATGGGAAAAAGACAGAGCAAACCTGAAACAGTGGTTAACAACAACAATGTCCAGGAACAAATAACCATGCCATGGCAACAGCCGCAGTCATCATCACCATCCTCTACGCCGCATACAAAATAAACAAATATTTTAAGAATTATGTACACAAGCACAAAAATCAAATAACAAATGTATAAAAAAAATATTATTAAATAACAAAAACAAAAAAAAAATTCTTACAATTCTCACTTACCTAAATGGAAGAAGTAAAAAACAACTAAGAAACTATTCTCTTAAATATTAAGAAGAGTTCAAGTAGACCTTATAAATTTGAAACAGTTAAAGCAAAAATTAAGGAAATAGAAAGTCTTAAAGACAAATTTAGTATTTTAGCTAGCCAAGAAAAAGAAACTAACAAAGCCCTTAAATTAGAATTCGAAGGCACTCGTATATATAATAACACTAAAAAATTACTGGAGAACCAACTGCAAGAACACAAATTAGCTTTTGAAAAAGAAATGAACAATAAAATGGCAGATTTTGATTTAGGAATGGCTATGAAAGCAATCCTTATGTTTTCAGGAAACTTCAAAGAATTAGATAGTTTTCTTAAAATAGTTGAGATAATCCACAAGGGATTAAAAACCACTTGTACGCAGCAATTGATAGAATTCGTTTTTCACGTAAAATTAGGAATCAATGTAAAAACAGCACAAGGAAATACAGACCCTAATAATTTTGAAACCCTTAAATCTTGACTCGAAGAAAGATATAAGAGAAGTACAACCATTCCTCAGATTAAAAATAGCTTGTCTAATTTTAGTCAGAGAAATCTTTCAGTGACTTCATTTAAGGACAAATTACTCAACACTATAGCAGAACTAAATAATCTCCAGATAAAAGAGTTAGGCTGCAATGCTACCAATGAAGAAAAAATTGTGATAAGGAAAATGAACGACATTTATAGTTTAAATATCTTTAAAAATGGTCTTAACGACAACCTTAAACAAACTATTTTTGCATCCCAACTTAAATCACTAACAGAAGCATCAAACCTCGCAATAGAATAAGAAAAAACAAATACTAACGCATTAATGTATTATAGACATAACCCACAAAACATTAATCGACAAAACTTTAATCAAGAAGGCAATGACCGTAACAGATTTCAAAGAAACATGAATCAAAATCAATACAACAACAACATCCAAAATCGAAATTATAACCGAAACAATAACTTTAACCGACATAATAACTGGAACAATAACCGAACCCAAAGTGCTCAAAGAAACAATAACCCAGGTCATAACTTTGTATATAAACTTTATAGTAATATCATGAACATCGCTGATTTTAGCGTCAACTAGCGGTCAAACAGCTTGCCTACTCTCAACACAAAATGTTGAGGGAAACATTTGGATGTTTTTTGTTTCATTTTTCTTCTACTTTTGTGTGTTTTTGTATTTTTATTTTCAGTCATAAGAATGCATTTGTTAGGAGTGGGTCGCCGCTCAGCGCTCCAGAAATGAATTCATTTTTTGTTGTTTACTGCAGGTAGGTCGTATAGTCAGGCTGGTCGCCGTCTGTGGTTCGTTCTGTTGGATGGTTAAGTGACGTTTTCGTTCTAATGATTTTTTTACTTGCTCTATCCCTTTTTTGTGCATCTGCGTATGTATGTGTATATTTTATTTTCGTATGCCTCGATCTTGACAAGAATTTCATTTCGTATTTTCTTTTCAGAATTTTTGTGAGGCATACAAATATTTTAAGGAAAATTTGGTAGATTTCTCTCGTTTGCGGGGGGAAAACATTATGGTAGCCTTGTTGGCGGTTGTTTTTTTTTTTTTTTTTGAATTTATAGCTTTCCCTTGTCCTTTTTGTTGCAGGTGCGTGTGTACACTTGCAGGTATACCTTTATTATTGTTCTTCTCGATCCTTAAATAATGGCAAGAGTTTTCATTTTTTTAAATATATAATTTAAAGGATTTCTGTTCGGAATGAGCCGGTATGAATATATTATGTAGGTAGGTTGGTACCTAACATATACAATGGTGATCCAGTAAAACGAATGATATAATGTCCAAGTTCCATTCGTTATATTGAAAATTCGTTTTATCGAACACGTTTTTCCTTTAAAGAAGTGGGTGTTGTTTAATTTTCAGCACCTATCTTATATCATTTTTCAATGCAATCCAAGTTAATCCTCAAGCCCGTAACACAAAATAAAAATTCAAGCATTTTTATAGTTCAAATAAGTAAAGATGAGAGATTTAATTGAACACAACAAAACAAATTTCATGTTATAAGGATACATTACATTAATTCATCGTAAGTCAAGAGTTAATTTACACAAATTAAATTTCTGAATTCAGGAAAAATTACTATTCTCAGAAATTTTTGGGTGTATTTTTGAAATTCGTATCTATTCATTATATAGAATACCTAATAGACTTGAAGAAATTGTTGGTAATATCGATCAGTCGTTATATCGGCATTCGTTATACTGGGCCTCCACTGTATTGTAGTTGTTTTGAAAAATTTCTCCGTTTTGATTTTTAAGGGTGAGAAGTGGGTGTGTTTGTTTTATTTGCTTATTTATTTCTTTAGTTAGTAAAGAAAATTGCTTAAAGAAATGATGTAGACATAAGTTAATGAGAAAGTTTTTTAATAAAAAAATAGAAGGTTATATTTTCATTTACAATTTGAAAAAGAAAATATGTAGGTACCTTATAAAAATTAATAGATGTAATTTTGTAGGATATTGATTTTTTTAATTCAATAAATACCTACCTACCTACACACATAATAATAATTTCCTAAATAAAGATATAAATTAGTTGTAGGTACGTTATTGATAAGGTTGGTGTGGACTTTTCATTCTTTGACAATTTAAAAAACAAATTAATTTAAAATTTTTATTTTTGTTTAAAATAACATACATACATAGATATTTCTGCTTGATCTTTTTCATTGTAGATGGGTTCCCAAAATTATTTATTTGCAGTTGCAAAAGACAGATTTAGTAAGTTCATTTCAGACAAGAATTTTTGTTCTGGAGGTACCTATTTTAGGACATTTATAAACATACAAAACTTTGAAAATGTTCTCTATACTCAATCCGCGCTTTGCTAATAAACACTATGTTGAGTAATTAAGCGATTATCTTATTGGAAAGAAATTTTAATTGCTATTGAAACTAAGGATTAATATTTATAGAAAGGGTTTTTCGGTTTTATTATAACAAATTATTTTGTACATATACATAGAGATACTAACTACTAAAAAAATTATTATTAAAATTTGTTGCAGTAAGTAGAGGTACCTATGAATGTAATGTAGGCACGTTGGCTGTTGGTGATGGTGGTTTGTACTGGAGTACTCGCGTGGACTTCTATAGTAGACCACAGTCAGATTATCATTTTTGTTTTTAATAACTAAATGATTTTTAATTTATATTTTCTTCTCAATATGAATGAGTTAAAATATATAAATGTTAAACATAATTATTGGTTTGATGTAAAAGTTATCAACAAAAAATTATTAACATTTCAAAATGGACTACCATGGTAGTCCAAGGGGGGAGCGTGTACTCTAGAGTTAAGTTTTCATTTTCATACATTCTGATATAATTTTTGTTTTTGTTTTTTTTTTTTTTTTGGGTATTTGTGAGTTTTTGATTTTAATATTTTTAAAAACTAAAGTGTACTACAGATCCGATTTCGAAAATTTTCTTTGGAGCTTGAAAAGCTATTCTCAGCTTCGTGTTAAAATTTTGTACACATTTTTAATTTTAGGGTGAAATGGGGGTTAAACACGATTTGAATTTCTTTTTGTGTTATGAAATTTATATTTGTAGGATGGGGCTTACTGCTTAATTACTCAGAGGAATCAGAAATATAAACACGATTCCTCGGTGTTTTTCTTGGTTTCATTTTTCATTAAACTGTGATGCACATCGCGATGTTACAACCAAAAAATTAATTTTTTATCTTTGAAAAATCGATTTTATTCTGTCATATGGTAATCTTGCATTTTGAGCAAGATTTCAGATAGATTTCATTTAAACAGGTTAACGTTAACTCGTGCTAATGGGTACTTCCAATTTTTCATACAAAATACATGGTGTTTTCACAGCCTTTACTCAAAGTATCGGTAAAAGTGTAAACGTAAACTTGGCACATATACTAAGTACCATAAAAGGTATACAAATATATTTTTTTAAAAATGTTTAAATCAACAGTTACCTATTCCATTAAAAATAACAACAAATGCACAAAAACAACGATATTTAATTTTATTTTTAATGGGGCAAATATTCAACAAAATTGTTGAAAATATTTTATTAATACACCTTACCTAATTTATGTGCCAAGTTGAAAGATTTTCCATAAACTTTTACAACTTTGCTGATATTTTGAGTAAAAACTGTGGAAACCCCATGTATTTTGTACGATGTAAACGTACCCATTTCTATTAAATTTTACACAAATTTGATTTAATAACCTTGATTACTTTTCTCATTGATGGTAATAATTTAAAAATTCAAATAAAATTATATACCTAAGAATAAAAATGAATTTTAAATCGTACGTGTCTCCTCCGTTACCATTAGCTATCTTCTCCGTTACCATCTTTAATATTTTTTATTAAAGTAAAATGAAATTAAGCATTACACCAAAGATGGTTCTTAGAATATGTAAGCTTAATAAAAGTGTGTAAGAAAATCAACTTCTATCTTGATGGACTGCGCACAATTTTTAACTTTAAGAGTGTTCCCAACTGAACAAAACCAGTAATTTGCTAACTTTTTTTTTGCATATATATAAGGTCGTTTTTCACTTTCATAACATACTCTGTTTTATAAAACTTTTTATTTTTTACTAATTGGTCACTTGTAGGGGTATTTATGCACTAAAAAAAATCATTTTGTAAAAGTAACTGTAAAGTGCCTTTTAAGAACTTAAAATATCAATGTCAAATGATATAATTTTAATTATATACTAAATGAAAATAAATTGAATTTATATCCACTAGAAAAAAAAACTTCAAAAAATACCGTTAGCTATAGGAAACTGACTGTCAAAGATGCGTTTTCATTTTGATCGGACAACTACGCGCTTCACAATCTTTTTTCTCAAAATCGCCATCCGGAACACTCCGGAAATCTATAAATTGAACGTGTCTACCCCGTAACCATTTTTTTTTTGTACATAGGTATAAACTTGCTACATTTAATTATTTTTGGGGGAAGCATATGTGTCATCTACTTTGTGATGAATTCTTAAAAATCACAGAGTTTCGTGAACAAATATAACCTTCTTATAAAAAAAAACGCTTTGGAATGGCCGTAAAAGCACCTACTATGATTACATACCTATGTATATCAATCAAATGGTATTAAAAATTTTTAGAAATTAAAATTATCTACATATGTATGTATGTACCCATATATATATCCATATCATATATTATCCTAAAATTGGTTTCTCCTGAAGAAATGTTTGTATCTAAAACAAACCTACTAGATCTGACATTCTCGCAAATACAAATAAATTAATCTACCTAATCCAGGTAGGTACCTACCCATTTACGAAAAGAAAATCAGGTAGAGACATCCACATAAATAATTTTTTTGAAGTTTAAACTAATAGGTAAATACTTTTTTGAAATTATTATGGTATTTGTATTCTTTTCTTTTCCAAATTGTTAATTGAAACATTTTTTTTTCAATTAAATCACCTCTGTCATTTACCTAAAAGGTATACCTATTTATTATAATTTTCATACCTACTGAAAAAAAAATGAAACGAAATAAATATTCTCCACCCCCAGAAGTCAAAATACACAAATTTATAAAATAAAAAAGTTTACCTTGAAACAAGAGATTATTAATTATTATTATATTTACCTATAATCTCTGCTTGAAACCATCATTCATATATTTTTCTGTTTTACAAACAGAAGAAATATCTAAATACAAACAAAAATTCATTCATCAAGAACGAAAGAAAAGACGAACGCGGGGAAAAAAGAGGATCGAACAAAAAACTAAGAAAAAAAAACAACCACCATTGCATTTCGAAACTGTTTCATAGCAAAAGAAAAAGAGAATCTATACTCATAAACCAACAACCAAATCAGATACAAATGCCATTGTTATGAACACAATTTTCAAAATGTTGAAGCAACTTTAGCGACGCGAGCGCACCACTGGACAAACAGCGCGTAAATAAAAACGACTCCATGATATTACTATGAAGTTTATATACAAAGGTCATAGTCAAAACAAACTCAGAAATACGAGACAGAAAATACGACTATTACATAATGAGCGACAAGAGGGAAACGAATACGGCTCGGAATACGCCAATATTCCAGACAGCCAAAATTAAAAGTGTATAGAATATCGGATAGCAACCCAAATTTTATTGTTGCAAAATATAAAAATAAAAATATGACGTTTCTGATAGACAAGGGTGCAGACATATCTATCTGTAAAATTACAAATAAATTAGAGAATGAAGAATATTACCCAGAAAAAAAATGCAAACTTACTGGTATAACTAATGAGGAAATACATTGTTTAGGAACACTCGATCTCAACCTCCAATTATGTGAAACTATCTATCAACAAAAATTCCAACTAGTAGATGAAAAATTTCCTATCGAAACAGATGGTATTTTAGGTAGAGATTTTTTAACCAAATTTCTCTGCAAAATAGACTACGAAACATTTACAATATCATTAAGCGACGACGAAAAAACAATAACTTTGCCAATGCAATCAAAACCATTACATGCACTTAGAATCAAAATACCTGCATGAACAGAAATGATTCACGCACTAAAACTTCAATTAAATCATGACACTCTTATTACAAATAAAGAAATAGCGCCAGGTGTATTCATAAGCAACACAATAGTACCAAAAAATGGCATGGCGCATATCAAATTGCTCAACACGAACGACAATGAAGTAATTTTAAACGACGTTACCTTAGACACAGAACCACTTGATAACTATGACATAATGACATATAAAAACGAAAACAATAATAATGAGGATCGTTTTAAACAAATAATGAAAAAAACTAAAAGTAGACTGCAAAGACGATCATGCAAAAAAGGAATTAATTGACATCTTTAGAAAATATAAAGAAATTTTTCATTTAGAAAACGAACCACTAACAACAAACAAATTTTACACTCAGAAAAATGAAACTTCAGATAAAACACCTACATATATAAAAAATTATAGACCTCCCCATGCACATTTAGAAGTCATATCCGAGCAAGTTGAACAAATGTTCAGAGACAACATAATAGAGCATTCAAAAAGCCCTTACAAGACACCTCTATTACTAGTACCAAAGAAAAATGTAGCCGACAAAAAGACACCACACTGAAAATCTACTACGTGTCCTCGAACGACTCAAACAATACAACCTTAAGCTAAATTCAGAAAAATGCAATTTTCTTTGCCCTGAAGTAATATATCTAGGCCACCTTATTACAAGCAATGGCGTTAAAACTGACAATGCAAAAAACAAAACGATTAAAGAGTATCCAATACCAAAAAATGCAGATGAAGTAAGACGATTCATAGGCTTTTGCAATTATTACAGGAGGTTTATACCAAATTTTGCTGATATTGCACAAAGCCTTTATGACCTTCTAAAGAAAAACACGAAATTCAAGTGGGATACAAATTGTCAAACAGCCTTTGATACTTTAAGAAATAAACTTATGAAACCTCCTATACTACAGTATCCAAATTTCGAAAAACCATTTATTCTAACAACTGACGCATCAAATTATGCACTAGGAGCAATCCTTTCCCAAGGCGAAATTGGTGAAGATCTTCCCATATCATACGCAAGCAAATCACTGCAAAAACATGACCTTAACAAAGCCGTAATAGAAAAAGAATTACTCGCAATTCACTGGGGTATACAATTTTTCCGATCATACGAGTATCTATACGGACAAAAATTCATTGTTGTCACCGACCATAGACCTTTAGTATCTCTATTCTCACACAAAAATCCATCGTCAAAAATGACTAGAATACGAGTAGACTTAAGCGATTATAATTTTGACATAATATACAAAAAAGGAAAAATGAATACAAACGCAGATGCTCTATCTATAATAAAAATCGACTCAGACTTATTAAAACAAATGATACCGACAGAAATCGATGAAACCGTCAAAAGAACATAAGCTATCACAAGGGAGATGACCACAAAAATGAATAGGGACAACAAGAAGGAGAAATGCAATTTTCAAGAGAAGCCTGCACACCTTCAAATCTGGAAATACTCGTATATATCCATTAATGACGTCAAAAATATAAAGAAATTAAAATTTAATATTGATAAAAATGCTAGGAATTCAAAAATAAATATTGATGAGCATTTTGTAAATGTGCGATGCAGCGATAAATCGGCGAATCCAGATTCGAACCTGATGAAGCTTGCATCAGATATAAACAAAGAAAATAAGAATATGTAAACGGGATCTAATGATAATTCAGCGACACTAGAGTCGACAATGAAGAAATTAGCATCCAGAATGAATAAAGAAAAAATAAACGAGCTAGCCCATATGAACAATGATGAAATATTTAAGCATTTTGAAAAAGATAAATTCAAGGAAACATATGCAAAGATAAAATAAATGGCCAGAATCTTAAGCTAAAAATAATAATATATAATACCCCAAAACAAATACTTGATGATTTAACTAAATACAAACTAATCGACGAATTTCATAACTGCACACGGAGGACATTTAGGTATTCGGAAAACCATAATAAAATTAAAACAAAGATAAATATGGCGAAAGGTGAATCAAATAGTAAAACAATTCATAACAAATTGTGATTCATGATCAAAAAATAAACAAACAAAAAACTCTATAGAAGGCAATGACCGTAACAGATTTCAAAGAAACATGAATCAAAATCAATACAACAACAACATCCAAAATCGAAATTATAACCGAAACAATAACTTCAACCGACATAATAACTGGAACAATAACCGAACCCAAAGTGCTCAAAGAAACAATAACCCAGGTCATAATCAAAACAAACTCAGAAATACGAGACAGAAAATACGACTATTACATAATGAGCGCCAAGAGGGAAACGAATACGGCTCGGAATACGCCAATATTCCAGACAGCCAAAATTAAAAGTGTATAGAATATCGGATAGCAACCCAAATTTTATTGTTGCAAAATATAAAAATAAAAATATGACGTTTCTGATAGACAAGGGTGCAGACATATCTATCTGTAAAATTACAAATAAATTAGAGAATGAAGAATATTACCCAGAAAAAAAATGCAAACTTACTGGTATAACTAATGAGGAAATACATTGTTTAGGAACACTCGATCTCAACCTCCAATTATGTGAAACTATCTATCAACAAAAATTCCAACTAGTAGATGAAAAATTTCCTATCGAAACAGATGGTATTTTAGGTAGAGATTTTTTAACCAAATTTCTCTGCAAAATAGACTACGAAACATTTACAATATCATTAAGCGACGACGAAAAAACAATAACTTTGCCAATGCAATCAAAACCATTACATGCACTTAGAATCAAAATACCTGCATGAACAGAAATGATTCACGCACTAAAACTTCAATTAAATCATGACACTCTTATTACAAATAAAGAAATAGCGCCAGGTGTATTCATAAGCAACACAATAGTACCAAAAAATGGCATGGCGCATATCAAATTGCTCAACACGAACGACAATGAAGTAATTTTAAACGACGTTACCTTAGACACAGAACCACTTGATAACTATGACATAATGACATATAAAAACGAAAACAATAATAATGAGGATCGTTTTAAACAAATAATGAAAAAAACTAAAAGTAGACTGCAAAGACGATCATGCAAAAAAGGAATTAATTGACATCTTTAGAAAATATAAAGAAATTTTTCATTTAGAAAACGAACCACTAACAACAAACAAATTTTACACTCAGAAAAATGAAACTTCAGATAAAACACCTACATATATAAAAAATTATAGACCTCCCCATGCACATTTAGAAGTCATATCCGAGCAAGTTGAACAAATGTTCAGAGACAACATAATAGAGCATTCAAAAAGCCCTTACAAGACACCTCTATTACTAGTACCAAAGAAAAATGTAGCCGACAAAAAGACACCACACTGAAAATCTACTACGTGTCCTCGAACGACTCAAACAATACAACCTTAAGCTAAATTCAGAAAAATGCAATTTTCTTTACCCTGAAGTAATATATCTAGGCCACCTTATTACAAGCAATGGCGTTAAAACTGACAATGCAAAAAACAAAACGATTAAAGAGTATCCAATACCAAAAAATGCAGATGAAGTAAGACGATTCATAGGCTTTTGCAATTATTACAGGAGGTTTATACCAAATTTTGCTGATATTGCACAAAGCCTTTATGACCTTCTAAAGAAAAACACGAAATTCAAGTGGGATACAAATTGTCAAACAGCCTTTGATACTTTAAGAAATAAACTTATGAAACCTCCTATACTACAGTATCCAAATTTCGAAAAACCATTTATTCTAACAACTGACGCATCAAATTATGCACTAGGAGCAATCCTTTCTCAAGGCGAAATTGGTGAAGATCTTCCCATATCATACGCAAGCAAATCACTGCAAAAACATGACCTTAACAAAGCCGTAATAGAAAAAGAATTACTCGCAATTCACTGGGGTATACAATTTTTCCGATCATACGAGTATCTATACGGACAAAAATTCATTGTTGTCACCGACCATAGACCTTTAGTATCTATTCTCACACAAAAATCCATCGTCAAAAATGACTAGAATAGGAGTAGACTTAAGCGATTATAATTTTGACATAATATACAAAAAAGGAAAAATGAATACAAACGCAGATGCTCTATCTATAATAAAAATCGACTCAGACTTATTAAAACAAATGATACCGACAGAAATCGATGAAACCGTCAAAAGAACATAAGTTATCACAAGGGAGATGACCACAAAAATGAATAGGGACAACAAGAAGGAGAAATGCAATTTTCAAGAGAAGCCTGCACACCTTCAAATCTGGAAATACTCGTATATATCCATTAATGACGTCAAAAATATAAAGAAATTAAAATTTAATATTGATAAAAATGCTAGGAATTCAAAAATAAATATTGATGAGCATTTTGTACATGTGCGATGCAGCGATAAATCGGCGAATCCAGATTCGAACCTGATGAAGCTTGCATCAGATATAAACAAAGAAAATAAGAATATGTAAACGGGATCTAATGATAATTCAGCGACACTAGAGTCGACAATGAAGAAATTAGCATCCAGAATGAATAAAGAAAAAATAAACGAGCTAGCCCATATGAACAATGATGAAATATTTAAGCATTTTGAAAAAGATAAATTCAAGGAAACATATGCAAAGATAAAATAAATGGCCAGAATCTTAAGCTAAAAATAATAATATATAATACCCCAAAACAAATACTTGATGATTTAACTAAATACAAACTAATCGACGAATTTCATAACTGCACACGGAGGACATTTAGGTATTCGGAAACCCATAATAAAATTAAAACAAAGATAAATATGGCGAAAGGTGAATCAAATAGTAAAACAATTCATAACAAATTGTGATTCATGATCAAAAAATAAACAAACAAAAAACTCTATAGAAGGCAATGACCGTAACAGATTTCAAAGAAACATGAATCAAAATCAATACAACAACAACATCCAAAATCGAAATTATAACCGAAACAATAACTTCAACCGACATAATAACTGGAACAATAACCGAACCCAAAGTGCTCAAAGAAACAATAACCCAGGTCATAATCAAAACAAACTCAGAAATACGAGACAGAAAATACGACTATTACATAATGAGCGCCAAGAGGGAAACGAATACGGCTCGGAATACGCCAATATTCCAGACAGCCAAAATTAAAAGTGTATAGAATATCGGATAGCAACCCAAATTTTATTGTTGCAAAATATAAAAATAAAAATATGACGTTTCTGATAGACAAGGGTGCAGACATATCTATCTGTAAAATTACAAATAAATTAGAGAATGAAGAATATTACCCAGAAAAAAAATGCAAACTTACTGGTATAACTAATGAGGAAATACATTCTTTAGGAACACTCGATCTCAACCTCCAATTATGTGAAACTATCTATCAACAAAAATTCCAACTAGTAGATGAAAAATTTCCTATCGAAACAGATGGTATTTTAGGTAGAGATTTTTTAACCAAATTTCTCTGCAAAATAGACTACGAAACATTTACAATATCATTAAGCGACGACGAAAAAACAATAACTTTGCCAATGCAATCAAAACCATTACATGCACTTAGAATCAAAATACCTGCATGAACAGAAATGATTCACGCACTAAAACTTCAATTAAATCATGACACTCTTATTACAAATAAAGAAATAGCGCCAGGTGTATTCATAAGCAACACAATAGTACCAAAAAATGGCATGGCGCATATCAAATTGCTCAACACGAACGACAATGAAGTAATTTTAAACGACGTTACCTTAGACACAGAACCACTTGATAACTATGACATAATGACATATAAAAACGAAAACAATAATAATGAGGATCGTTTTAAACAAATAATGAAAAAACTAAAAGCAGACTGCAAAGACGATCATGCAAAAAAGGAATTAATTGACATCTTTAGAAAATATAAAGAAATTTTTCATTTAGAAAACGAACCACTAACAACAAACAAATTTTACACTCAGAAAATTGAAACTTCAGATAAAACACCTACATATATAAAAAATTATAGACCTCCCCATGCACATTTAGAAGTCATATCCGAGCAAGTTGAACAAATGTTCAGAGACAACATAATAGAGCATTCAAAAAGCCCTTACAAGACACCTCTATTACTAGAACCAAAGAAAAATGTAGCCGACAAAAAGACACCACACTGAAAATCTAGTACGTGTCCTCGAACGACTCAAACAATACAACCTTAAGCTAAATTCAGAAAAATGCAATTTTCTTTGCCCTGAAGTAATATATCTAGGCCACCTTATTACAAGCAATGGCGTTAAAACTGACAATGCAAAAAACAAAACGATTAAAGAGTATCCAATACCAAAAAATGCAGATGAAGTAAGACGATTCATAGGCTTTTGCAATTATTACAGGAGGTTTATACCAAATTTTGCTGATATTGCACAAAGCCTTTATGACCTTCTAAAGAAAAACACGAAATTCAAGTGGGATACAAATTGTCAAACAGCCTTTGATACTTTAAGAAATAAACTTATGAAACCTCCTATACTACAGTATCCAAATTTCGAAAAACCATTTATTCTAACAACTGACGCATCAAATTATGCACTAGGAGCAATCCTTTCCCAAGGCGAAATTGGTGAAGATCTTCCCATATCATACGCAAGCAAATCACTGCAAAAACATGACCTTAACAAAGCCGTAATAGAAAAAGAATTACTCGCAATTCACTGGGGTATACAATTTTTCCGATCATACGAGTATCTATACGGACAAAAATTCATTGTTGTCACCGACCATAGACCTTTAGTATCTCTATTCTCACACAAAAATCCATCGTCAAAAATGACTAGAATACGAGTGGACTTAAGCGATTATAATTTTGACATAATATACAAAAAAGGAAAAATGAATACAAACGCAGATGCTCTATCTATAATAAAAATCGACTCAGACTTATTAAAACAAATGATACCGACAGAAATCGATGAAACCGTCAAAAGAACATAAGTTATCACAAGGGAGATGACCACAAAAATGAATAGGGACAACAAGAAGGAGAAATGCAATTTTCAAGAGAAGCCTGCACACCTTCAAATCTGGAAATACTCGTATATATCCATTAATGACGTCAAAAATATAAAGAAATTAAAATTTAATATTGATAAAAATGCTAGGAATTCAAAAATAAATATTGATGAGCATTTTGTACATGTGCGATGCAGCGATAAATCGGCGAATCAAGATTCGAACCTGATGAAGCTTGCATCAGATATAAACAAAGAAAATAAGAATATGTAAACGGGATCTAATGATAATTCAGCGACACTAGAGTCGACAATGAAGAAATAAGCATCCAGAATGAATAAAGAAAAAATAAACGAGCTAGCCCTTATGAACAATGATGAAATATTTAAGCATTTTGAAAAAGATAAATTCAAGGAAACATATGCAAAGATAAAATAAATGGCCAGAATCTTAAGCTAAAAATAATAATATATAATACCCCAAAACAAATACTTGATGATTTAACTAAATACAAACTAATCGACGAATTTCATAACTGCACACGGAGGACATTTAGGTATTCGGAAAACCATAATAAAATTAAAACAAAGATACATATGGCGAAAGGTGAATCAAACAGTAAAACAATTCATAACAAATTGTGATTCATGAGCAAAAAATAAACAAACAAAAAACTCTATAGAACCACAAACGATTACAGACACTCCAAGCAACAGTTTTGAAGTGGTGTCAATTGACACAGTCGGACCATTACGAATATCAAATGAAAAAGGTATATTTTAACCATGCAATGTGAACTGACCAAATTTGTCGTCGCATACCCTATGACATCAAAAGATGCAACAACAACAGCAAAGACTTTAGTGGAAGAATTTAGAAATGGACACTTTAAGATACTAAAATCAGATAAAGGTACAGAATTCAATAACGAACTTATGAGCAATATATGTTCGCTATTAAAGATAAAGCAAACATTTCCTTCCCCATATCACCACCAAACTATAGGTGCCCTTGAAAGAAATCATCGGACACTCAATGAATTTTTATTATCAAATGTCAATGACAATGAATGGGACAAATGGGTTCCATATTTTACGTTTGCATACAATGCAGAAACTACCATGCGTACAAGCAGATACATTAAATAACAAAACAAAAATTTATAACTATGACAACTATGCTCATGAGCTAAAAGTTAGGTTACAATATACATTTAGCAAAGCCAGAGAAATGGAAATAAAAATAAAAGAAAAAAGAACAGCAACGCAAAATAAAAATAGAATAATAGGTTAGATCTAGGAATAGGTGACTTAGTATTACTAAAAGTAGGAAATAGAAAATAAAATCAATCACCTTATATTGGTCCATTTAAAATAATAGAAAGAAAAGGAGTCAATTCAGTAATTGATAAAAATGGAATAAATAAAGCAATACATAATAACATTAAAAAACCTTATAAACCAAATTATGATTTATAAAAAAAAAAGGTAATTACATTTTATATGAACTTACTATTTTATATCATTAAGCAAAGATTTTAATTTGATAATGTAAATAGAAATAGTTAAAAGAAAAAAACAAATTTTAGCTTGTAAAAATAAATTTTTCAAATGATGACTAGTAATAATTTTGGAAATATAATTTTACCACTAAAATTTTTCTTAAGGGCGAGGGTGTAGTATATCGACATATGCGCCGCCACTGCCCATTTAACAAATGAGTGACAAAACATGTAAAAAGAAATCGAGTATGTTAGTCATAGCATAACATCAACATTCTACTCGATTGCATTGATTGTCACTCAATAGTAATAAGATCCTTACTTACATATTGTAGCCAATAGGAAAATAGAATAACTTTTGAATGTGAAATTGAATGTGTAAAAGTAAAATAGAAAAGTATTATAACAGCTAGACAAATTAGTATATAAGGAATATTAAGATTCAATAAAAGCCAGACTGGTGTTTTGAACACGAAAATAAAAGCTTAAAATTTATTATCTCAATCTTGGGGCGAGTAATCGCTTTAACCAACACAGCGTGGTACGCTCTTATACCGTTAGCGTGGTACGCTTAAACTACCAAAAAGCTAGGGACCTTTACCACCACACGCTTCTGGTCGCCAAGCGGCTTCAGTTCTGGCGTCAATTTAATCTTGTAAGGATGTAGGCCAAGATCATTTCACAAAACTCGTCACAACGATGTCACAGAGATGCAGAACGCTTGAGAACGGCGTGTGAGAGACACACTTGGGCTTTCTGCAACTGAAGCTTCAGCGGCAGCAATATTCTCGACAATACGGGCACTTCTTTGTCTCACTGGCACGGGAACATTTTGTACTGTGCCTGTGGATTCAAATTTTTCCACAAGACGCTCAATTGTTGACCTGCTAGGACTATTATGACGACCATAAATTGGACGTAGCGCTCTTAACGTTGAGGCCACTGACTCCGAATTTCGGTAGTAAATTTTAATTATTTCGACTCGTTGTTGGCTCATATATCTTTCCATAATAGAATGGCAAACCTTACTGAAGAGAAATGTCAAAAGAGCGCTAAGAAATATGGCGTCGTTTGCTGTCCCTGTCGCTCTACTTTTGTAGCGTCTCTGTTGAAAAACCTTTATTATGTAATTAACCTTAAAAATGTTAGCATCATAAAAAGGCGAGTTCGGTCAACTTTTGATAAATTGATATATGTGATTTGAAATTAATAAAATATCAAAACAATATGCGTTCTTTTTCTCAGTGTGGTTTTCTTAAATCCCGTTTCAGGACTTTAGAAGCTCTTATAGTGTAAGGAAACTCAAGCTCACAGTCCAAACCAACAATAAAATCCCTAGCTTTAGCCAAGACATTTCACGATAATACACAACACAAACAACAATTAACAACACAGCGATACAAATGTCAAATTTGCAAACAAGGCCAGCATTCCTTGATGAAATTTAATCGTTTTTGAGCATAGACTAGGCTCATAAACTGCAACTGTACGTCAGGTCCAGGGGCCCTACTCTGTATTTCGTTCCGAAAGTGAAAATTTTCGAAAACGAATATTTTGTACTCTCTATTTCTAAAGCGGAATGAAATCTACTACTTTCGGATTGACTATTCCGAAAGCGGAATTTTCGTACCTGGCAACTCGTTTCCGAATGTCAAAAGCATTCTAAAACGGAAAATTTGTTTCTACAACAAATGTGATAACGGAACTGAGTACGAATGGCTTAAAATGTAAGTTTTTTTTTGGAAAATCGTATTTATAATTATAATTTAAGCAAATTAAATCAATTACAGGGAATCTTCGAGCAGAAATATTCATACGAAACAGCAACAATTCGAGATGTTGGTGGAGTTCATGTGTTCTCATCCCGATTTGGCCAAAGGACATTTAAAAGCCCCGGACGCCAAGCAAACATCGAACAATTTGTGGCAGAGGCTTGCATCGGAGTTAAATTCGGAAGGACCACCGATGCGGGATGCAGCCGCCTGGAAAAAGGTAAGTTTAAGTGCCAAAACTACCGGTTAAAAGTAAAAATTAATAAATCAAAATTTTTTGTACATAGGTATGGGCAGATCATAAAGCCTGTATAAAAACTAAATTGAGAAGAAATAAATTGAGCATTTCTGGGACAGGTGGTGGACCTTCGAAGCACATCTCCTTCACCCCTTCAGAGGAGCTAGTAATTAATTTACTTAGTATGGACGAGTCCGTAAACGGAATTGCGTCAGCTCGTGTTTTCGGCATGTAAACTACCTACCGATAATCCAAGATGACTTATCTCCGTTTTCATACTTTTGAATTAAATATTCACGTTCATTAGAGAGACTCCAAACATGTGAATCATGTGCTGCAACACCGTACCTTGCATTAACAGCTCGTATGAACATTTCATGGTCATATATCTTTAATTTATAAGAGCTCTTTTATTATTGTAAGATGATAATGTATTTTCCTTACCACCATTGCATTGATACTATGCTTTAATTTTCTATTAAAATATAAATGTTCGTTTCTCTTCGGCCTAATCATTTGAATATGTGTTCCGTCCACCACACCAATTATTCCCGGAATACCCGACTTCGAGAAGAAATATTGTTTGGCTTTTCGCAGTTTTGTGTCATTCATTTTGAAATTTATGTGTTTGGGACATAATATTTTTTCGATCGCACTGCAGACTTCTGCAATACAACTTGATGTTGTTTGTTGTGCCATGCCAATGCTAAAGTCATGTCCTATTTGGTGTTGATAGCCTCCTTGTCCTTAAAACTTTAGAGTAACAGCTAGTTTTAAGATGGCTGGTACTGCACTTGATCTTAATGACGCAGGAAGTTCATTTTGTATGGAATTCAAAACATAACAAAAAGAATTTTTCGACAGGCGAAAGATTTGAATAAAACTAAAATAATAAACAAAAGTAAAAATGTGAAACGAATCTTTGCCAGCAATCTAACTGAACATTCTATCACACATTTCCATAATATTTGATTTATCACGTATAATTTTCCGCTCAATCCGTTCTTCAGTATTTCCTTCATCCATCCAAAGTGCAACCGAATCCATTTCTTTTTTGTTTTATACTAATTTTTTTCTTTGAAAAATATAATTTGTTCGTACCGACTTTATTTGTTTTGATTTCTTAATTTGACATATCTCGAAAGAAAAAATCGAGACTCGAAATAAACTAGTCAGTAAGTGGGAAAAGTATTAAGTACTATTTTTTTTGCATTTCGAAAGTTTTACAGAGTGCCAATTCAAAAGCGGAACGGAAAGCACTTTCGAATAGGATTGGCTTTCGGAACGAAATACAGAGTAGGGCCCCAGGTTTGTGAAAACGGTCTTACCTATAGCCAAACAACAAGATTGCCTGAGTAACCGCAGCTGTTATTTTTGCAACTAAAAACATCACTCACTCTTACATACAAATTTACATACACATAATTCAATCTCATACATCAACACACCTTGGAACAAGCAAGTGGTTGTCAACCCAAAAAACAAAAAAAAAAAAACGCTCCTGCGCTTCAGCCAGTAAATGAAAACACACCTAGTGTCCGCACTCGACACAATTTTTATGCGTCCCAGCTCGAAGGCTTACTGACTACAGCAATTGTTATACTCTGTTCAATTTGAATATGCAGTACAGGCCTTATGGCAGAGCTTTTTCAAACACACTGGTGCCTGCTGATGTTTTCAGGCACTCAACTTAAGAAATTGCCACTGAAATAAAAACCGAACCCGTGAGTTATATTGAAATTGTTTTTGTAATATTCCATAAACCCACGTACATCCCAGCATGACCTGTTCTTTCTTCTTCTATGAGGAGACTGATCGTCATTTCATCTCTCGCCCATTGGTTTGTTAAAAATAAAAACACATTTGTTCAGAGTTACCATATTCATTCGTTGATGGAAATAATAATACCTTTTCTTTGGTTTTTGCTATGGAGCTTTCAGAGTTGAAGCTTTCTTATAGCATTTGGGAGCATATATTCTAAGTTTAAGGAAAAAGGTGTTGTCGTGGCATGTTTTTCTGCTTAATTTATTATTTTTTTCCTTGAAAAAAAAAAAAAATAGTTAAAATGCAGCTATACAAATATAAGTTGGCTATTTTTTTTTTAAGGAAGGATTACTGTTTGAGCAAGTTTTTGATGGAGTTCGGTTCTTTATTTAGTTGCAACTTCGATTTTTAAGTGCCAAATAGTTTTTGTGTTCATGAAAATTAAAACAAAAAAAGAGTATTTCGTGAATAAATATTGCAGTGCAATAAACTTTTTGAGTTGATATAATTTATGTGCTGTGTTTTTGTATTTTTGTGTTTATTTAAATTTAAAATGGCTTCAAGTAACTCACGTGAGCAAGTGATTGAGCCAAAGATGTGGGAAATTGATGTTTTTACTGAAGGAGCAGTGGAAAGTTTAATTATAAACTTAAATGAAGAGAGTAGTAGCAGCAACTACTCGTCGGAGTGATAAACTGTTTTTTAAAATTTATTTTAAATTTTTTTTCTGTGAATTATTTTTACGTTTTTTTCGTTGATTTATTATTACATTAAAAGAGATTAGGCCTCCTGGGGAACTCTTTAAAAAACGCTCCTACTATCTTACCTCTTGGTGGTGTGGAAAAAGATAGATTTAATTAAATTTTGTTTTTAAGTTTAGCTTACGATCTACATGTTTCTGTTCATAAAATCTAAATAAACAGTTGGTAGCCCTATCGACATTTTTGAGAGAACTACGCCAATGTATACTGATCACTACGGCATCCCTGTGAGAGCTTTGAAATGGAGATAGCCTATTGAAATCCATAATAGTAAGGATGAAAGGCAAATATCCTATCTTCCCTGTACTGCATATTCAAATTGAACAGAGTATAGGGTCAAATCTGGAGATGGGAGATTTTCAGATCTACGGGCTCTTATTAATCAAGGCTCAGATGCCACGTTTATATCTGAATCTGCTACACAGAGGGAGGTCAACAATGGCATCGACGTTGCAACTCTTCATTTTGACACATTAACCATAGTTAACTAGAGTTACATAAAAGAACGTACCACACGGTAGTATTGTTGGCATTTGTTTGACAAACCAATCAAATCAAATATGTCAATAATAACCCCTTGGTCAAAATAAATGTAGCCGCAGCTTGTAGCATGAGTTGAATTTTCCTTTACTTCAGCTACACCATATATTCCCAGCTTCCGATTGTGGAACTGTTTACTATTTCTGTATCTTTCTACGTTGACAGAGCTACACGCGACAACTACAGCTACACCATTCTGTTGGCCCAGTCAATATGAACTATTAAACGCTTTAACTTTTTTTATAAAAAAATATATAGAAACTGTAAGTGTATTCATGCAACTTCGTAAAGCCCTCGATTTTTCCAATTGGTTTAGTGTAGATTTTAATCAAATAAAAAAAACCCGGTTTATTAAATATTATATTAAATGTACATAGGTAGTTTATTCTTTTATGAATTCTGAACTTAGACTTATCTTTAATTTCACTTCAGTTACTTCATTTACATTTACTGTCCCCGTCGCTCTACTTTTGTAGCGTCCCTGTTGAAAAACCCTTTATTATGTAATTAACCTTAAAAATGTTGAGGAGATGTTTTTAGCATCATAAAAAGGCAAGTTCGGTCAACTTTTGATAAATTGATATGATATGTGATTTGTAATTAATAAAATATCAAAACGATATGCATTCTTTTTCTCAGTGTGGGTTTCTTAAATCCCGTTTAAGGACTTTAGAAGCACTTATAGTGCGAGGAAACTCAAGCTCACAGACCAAACCAACAATAAAATCCCTAGCTTAAGCCAAGACATTTCACGATAATACACAACACAAACAACAATTAACAACACAGCGATACCAATGTCAAATTTGCAAACAAGGCCAGCATTCTTTGATGAAATTTAATCGTTTTCTGAGCATAGACTCGGCTCATAAACTGCAAGCTGTACGTCAGGTCCGGGTTTGTGAAAACTGTCTTGCCTATAGCCACACAACACAAGATTGCCTGAGTAACCACAGCTGAGCAAAATTAATGTAGCTGCAGCTTGTGGCATGAGTTGAATTTTCCTTAACTTCAGATACACCATATATTCCCAGCTTCAGATTGTGGAACTGTTTACTATTTCTGTATCTTTCTACGTTAATAGAGCTACACGCGACAACTACAGCTACATCATTCTGTTGGCCCAGTTAATTTGGACTATTAAACGCTTTAACTTTTTTTATAAAAAAAATATATAGAAACTATAAGTGCATTCATGCCACTTTGGTAAAGCCCTCGATTTTGCAAATTGGTTTAGTGTAGATAAATAAAACCCGGTTTATTAAATACTATATTAAATGTACATGGGTAGTTTATTCTTTTATGAATTCTGAACTTAGACTTATCTTTAATTTCACTTTAGTTACTTCATTTACATTTACTTTCTTTCTTATCCTTATTCTCCTATATTCTTTTTCTCTAATCTCTACTTTCTCTTATACGCTCCATTATTGTAGCAGATGCATCGCTCCAGTAAACATCTCAATATACTACAGCCCTTCTCGATGCATAAGTCTCAATTTCTCTGACAGGTACTGGAACTGCGGCTTAGGCAAGACTTTGCTAGAATATCTGCTTCTTGATCTTTTGTGTTTATGTACTGCAACGTTACCTCACCCCCTCCTCAATTTTCTACCCAATAAAATAATGGTGTTTGACATCAATATGCTTTACCCATGATATGTGCCATTTTGATAAACCACTGGTTATCTTCCTAAATGGGTATGCAATCGATATTAACAGCCAAATCAGCCAGTAATCTTTGCAACCAAACACTTTCGTGTACAGCAAGCACCAAAGCAACGTATTCGGCTCCAGTAGTCGAGCAGGCAACAACTTGCTGTTTCTTTGATGTCCAGCTGACGACATTTCCAAAAACTTTGAATAAAAACCACTTGTTGATTTCCTATCAGTTTCATCCAAAGCATAATCAGCGTTTGCAAACTCTACCAACGTTCTTTCTCCTGGGTTCTTCGTATACACCAACTCCTTTAAATAGCTAACCAACCTCTTTCTGCACTGCCAATGTTCTTTTTCTGGTGCAACTTGGTAACGACGCAGCTGAGATATGGTGAAACAAATATCTAGTCTACTACAGACAGTGATGGGCATTTGTTTTTTACCTATCCAGTAGGTATTTATTAATGGGTAAATTTTGGGTATTTACCGTATATATACCCAAAAAGGGTTAAAACGTACCTATGACGGGTATTTAAATTATAAAATAGTTTTTTGTTTTTGTCTTTTTAATTAATGAATCGAAAAATCTGAAATTTTAAGATCTGTATGAGTTTTTGGATTTTGATCTGGAGTGTAAATTTTGGACCGTATTCTGAATTTTTTTTTTGAAACTCTATTTCGTTGTTTTTTTTTTGAGATTATCTTTTAATGGATGATTGGAATGTGTTGATAAATGTCTTATCTGAAAAGTATTATGGACTTAAATAAATATAATAATTTAATTCCCCAAGTGCCGTTAAGTTGAAATAACGTTCATAATGAGGTTGCTACACTTATAAGCTCATAACTCCTAGGTTGCTACATTTATAAGCTCATAACTCCTCAGTGCATGCATGGACTACTTCGATTCATCAATTCAATAGTCAATTAAATTTCCATTATCTCGATACCTCATTTTTTATTATCCTACGACTTATACAAGCGTCGAAATTAATTATTTAAATCAACCAAAAAATTAATAAAATTGCATTGAAATTACTTGCTTGGACCATAGTCCAAGCAATAAAGGTTTTGACCTCAAACAAAATTCAACAGTTTTGAAACTTGGCCCGATTATTAAGAATGGTCTAATGTTGAAGTGTAAAAAAGTCCCCGTAAATCCAAGGTAAGCTCTAGCGGCAGGAACGAGCAACCTTACCTATTTTTTTGGTATTTCGTTTTATCTTAGAAATAATTTTACTCAACAAAAAAATTTCTAAGCAAAAAAGATAGCTTTTGAAATTCTCTACAATATTGGTGATGCCCAAATTTTTCATATCTTCTATACTTAAAAAATTATATGTCACCAAAAATTGGACTTTTTAAATTGCCTTAAAAACGCTTCATTTTATATGCTTAAGTATGAAATGCGCCTCTTGTTCACTAGAGCTTATGTTTTAGGAGTTCTACTATGTTATCATCTCTAGTGCTTACGTTTTAAGGGTTCTACTATGTAAGCATCTCAGGACCTTGCAACACCTGTTCATATTTAATCTATAATTATCTCCTCCAAGCCCCTTTTCAGAAGTCAATAAGGCAAATTACGGAAAGCACCAAAGTCGATACTATTTTTTATTTATATCTTTTAAAAAAGTAATTATGCAGTAAAAAGAGGTTCTCATAGTTAGTTTCTTATAACAGTTCAATTAGATCTTAATATTTAGCTTGATTCAATTTTGAGGATTCCTGTTTTTTTTTAGAAAAAATGGACGCCAATGGATTTAATTTTTCGTTTTCGGTATAACGTGGAAAGGGTGTTATAGGAGTTGTCAAGAAAGTTTTAAGACTCAGAAGCAAACAATCATGAAATTTGGCTATCGAAAATAGATTACCTATATCTTATTTTCTTACGGCTGGTCGGTTTTTTTTTTTGTTTCATACCAAGAAACCCTGCCCAGTAAAGTAGGGTAAAACCTTGTACCAATGTTTTGTGACTATTCCTATACGATCGCTATATTTTTTCTTCGAGTCGTTTTTTATCGTTTGATTCATAGTCACCACGTTGTTACCGAATATCTTTATAAAAGAAACCTGGCAGTCATCTGCATTTTCAAGAATTTCATCCATTGCTAATGAAACGCACCCATTTGTTGTCACAAGGTGTAATATTTAAGCTTTAACGAAGCCCCTTAGTGTGATTTTGCAGAAAGAAACTATCGACCTTCCGAAGGCATCAGACCCTGTTTAACTATTGATTGAAACACTTAGAAATCGAGAAGAACCCATTTGAGTGATCATTTTCATGAATGCCACAAATTTACCTGAAAAGTTAGACATTGAAGTAAAAAAACAACGAACTTTCCGTCGCTAAGGTCATCGAAAGAATAATCCATCTCCAAGTGGTAAGACTAAGTTTCTACATACATTCCATTAATCGAAATGGTCACACAGGATTTGAATACACGGTATTGCAAAGAAGTTCTGAAAAGTTTCAATCTCGTTTCTAAGCTTAACATTGAATTAGTAGCGAAAGACATTGACGAACAAATCAACTGTCTCATCGAACATTTTGGTAACATCCTGCAGGAGGATGAAAAACTATTGAAAATGAAGCTAGGAGTGGAATAAGAGCTCTGGCAATAATAGTGGAGGCTTTGTATATAAACTTTATAGCAATATCATGAACATCGCTGATTTTAGCGTCACGTAGCGGTCAAACAGCTTGCCTACTCTCAACACAAAATGTTGAGGGAAACATTTGGATGCTTTTTTTTCATTTTTCTTCTTCTAATTTTGTGTGTTTTTGTATTTTTATTTTCAGTCATAAGAATGCATTGGCTATGGATGGGTCGCCGCTCAGCGCTCCTGAAATGAATACATTTTTTGTTGTTTATTGTAGGTAGGTCGTATAGGCAGGCTGGTCGCCGTCCGCGTTGTGGATGGTGGATGGTTTGTTTTACTTTTGCTCTATCCCTTTTTTGTGCATCTGCGTGTGTATGTGTATATTTTATTTTCATATGCCTCGATCTTGAAAAGAATTTCATTTCGTATTTTCTTTTCAGAATTTTTGTGGGACATACAAATAACTATTTTAAAGATAAGTTGGTGGATTTCTCTCGTTTGTGAGGGAAAAACATTATGGTAGCCTTGTTGGCGTTTGTTTTTTTTTTAATTTTTAGCTTTCCCTTGTCCTTTTTTGTGCAGGTGCGTGTGTACCCTTGCAGGTATACCTTTATTATTGTTCTTCTCGATCTTTAAATAATGGCAAGAGTTAATTTTTGTTAATATATATTTTAAAGGATTTCTGTTCGGAATGAGCCGATATGAATGTATGTAGGTAGGTAACTAGTGTATTGTAAAGTTGTTTTGAAAAATTTCTCCGTTTTGATTTTTAAGGGTGAGTAGTGGGTGTGTTTGGTTTATTTGTTTGTTTATTTCTTCAATTAGTAAAGAAAATTGCTAAAAGAAATGATGTAGACATAAGTTAATGATGAAGTTTTTAATTAAAAAATAGAAGGTAATATTTGCATTTACAATTTGAAAAAGAAAATATGTAGGTACCTACCTTATAAAAATCAATAGATGTTATTTTGTAGGATATTGATTTTTTAAATTCAATAAATATCTACACCCAAAAAAATAATTAGTGCATTTAACTAAAAAATTAGTTTATTTGACAAAACTTTCGTGGTGGAAAACCACGAACATTTTTCTTAATATGCACTAATTGACTCTCGTTAACTTACAAATAGCATTGTTTATTTCATTCTTGAATGTTACGAAATTTTTGCAATTTTACAAATAAAATTAAGTTGAATTTACGAACTATTTTTTCAAAACTTTTGAAGAATATACTTACAAAATATTTTGGGATATTTTGTGTATTGTACGAAATCTTTGGGTATAAATTATTTTTTCATTATATGTTAATATAAATATTGTACTAAAAGCTCGTGGAGAGTTGAGAGAGGATGACTTATTTAAAAGTTTTTCTGTGTGCGTGTTGCAACTTGACAGAAAGATAGAGGACTTATAATTCTAAGCCGGATCTCTTTTGACGAGGGAAAGCAATATTTATTGAAGGATTTTTCACTTTGTTGCAAGAGGCAGTAGGTCTTGAAAGGTTCATGGTTTTAGGTGGGATAGGCTGGAAGTTTATAGTAGATATCCGAAAACAGTAATTCATGAAATGTTTTTTTACCAACAACACTAATGTACTTATAGAACCTTTTTAAGTTAATATTGATACTATAAAAGGTAATAGAAAAAGAATTATTATAAAAATTACTGCTAACAATATTCCTACTTTAATTACTGTATCTACTCTCTCAGGAGTCACGACCCAGCATTTACTGAATTGGGATATTTTGAAATTTTTCAAATGAATGTCCATTAACATTGGTACTATTTACTTCAATAAAAAAAATTAAACATTTCTCCTAATCATCTAGATTTTGTAAAATGAACGAAATATTTCGTATGAGTTAAAATTTGTTCAACAGAAATTACGAAAGGCCTTTTGTAAATAGTACGAAGTGTTTGTTATGCACAATTTTCGTATCGAATTTTTCTTACGAAATATTTGTTGAATTGACCAAACTTTGTACAATGAACGAATAAAAGTTTTACGACATTATTTCGTATTGATCTTCCGAATTTTTTTTTGTTGGGTGTAAATACATAATAACAATTACCTACATAAAGATATGGATTAGTTGTAGGTACGTTATTGATAAGGTTGCTTGGACTTTTCATTCTTTGACAGTTTAAAAAACAAATTAATTTAAATTGTGTATGTTTATAACGGGTGATTTTTTAGCTGGTTTGGTTTTGGCAACACTGGTTTTGACAGCTGACGTGTGTTTAGTACCTTGTGTCACTGTCAAACAGCTTCAGTTTGGTTTGCAATTTAACCATGGATCGTCTTACAAATGAACAACACTTGCAAATTATTGAATTTTACTATCAAAATTCGTGCTTGGTTCGAAATGTTCATCGCGCGCTGCTTCCATTTTATGGTCGGCATTCTCGACCTTCTGAGCAGTCTATTCGGAAGATTGTGACCAAATTTTGCACCAAATTTACTTTGTTGGACATTAAACCACCAACACGTTTACGTACTGTGCGTAGTGAAGAAAATATTGCGGCCGTATCAGCTAGTGTGACAGAAGACCGCGAAATGTCGATTCGGCGCCGTTCCCAGCAGTTAGGCCTTTGTTACAGCACTACGTGGAAAATTTTGCGGAAGGATTTGGGCGTAAAGCCTTTTAAGATACAGCTGGTGCAAGAACTAAAGCCAGCCGACCTACCACAACGCCGAATTTTTGGTGAATGGGCTCTTGGAAAGCTGGCCGAGGATCCGCTTTTTTATCGAAAAATTGTGTTCAGCGATGAGGCTCATTTTTGGTTGAATGGGTACGTAAATAAGCATAATTGCCGCATTTGGAGTGAAGATCAGCCAGAAGCATTGCAACAGCTACCAATGCATCCCGAAAAAGCCACTGTTTGGTGCGGTTTATGGGCCGGCGGCATTATTGGGCCATATTTCTTCAAAGATGATGCGAATCGCAGCGTTACTGTCAATGGTGAACGCTACCGAGCGATGATAACAAACTTTTTTTTGCCCGAAATGGAAGTTCTTGACTTGCATGATATGTGGTTTCAACAAGACGGTGCCACATGCCACACAGCACGCGAAACAATGGCGCAATTGCGAGGCGAGTTTGGTGAACAGTTAATTTCACGTTTCGGGCCGGTCAATTGACCGCCTAGATCGTGCGATTTGACACCATTAGATTATTTTTTGTGGGGGTATGTCAAGGCTAATGTCTATAGGGACAAGCCCGCTTCGATTGACGCACTGGAAGCCAACATCCATGCATTCATTCGTGAGATACCGGCCGATATGTATGAAAGAGTATGCCAAAATTGGACTCAGCGGATGGGCTACCTGAGACGCAGCCGCGGTCAACATTTGCATGAAATTATCTTTAAACATTAAATTGCAAGGTTCAAACTATCGATTCAAATAAATATTTCATTCATTTTTTCGAATTTTTTGTGTTTTTTTTTTTCAAAAATCTAAACCTCTAAAAAAATCACCCGTTATAATTTATAACTTTTTTTATACCTACATAGATGCCTCTACCTGATCTTTTTCATTGTAGATGGGTTCCCAAAATTATTTATTTTCAGGTGCGAAAAAGACAGATTTAGTAGGTTCATTTCAGACAAGAATTTTTGTTCTGCAGGTACCTATTTTAGGACATTTAATCATACATTAAACCCGAAAAGGGTATGTACAGTACATACGATACAAACATAGAAAAGCTTGGAAATATTCTCTATACTCAATCCGCGCTTTGCTAATAAACATTATGTTGAGTAATAAAGCGATTATCTTATTGGTAAGAACTTTTAATTGAAATTGAAACTAAGGACTAATATCTATAGAAAGATTTTTTCGGTTTTATTATGACAAATTGTATTGTACCTACACATAGACATACTTACCACTAAAAAAATAATTGTTATAATTTGTTGCAGTAAGTAGGTACCTATGAATGTAATGTAGGCACGTTGGCTGTTGGCGATGGTGGTTTGTTGGTTGCTGATGGATGGTTGGCAAGCAGTCAGTGATGTTCGTGCTTTTCGTCTTCCAAAAATACTAGAGAGGAATCAGGAATATATTATGATTGATGGCTGATACCTAATCAAAATCATTTATGTAAAGTGATTACATTTCATACCTTTATTAAGGTTCCATTTTTATACGTTCTGATATAATTTTTGTTTTTTGGGTATTGCAGTGAGATTTGTATAATGTCGAATTCCTGACAGCCAAAAAATTTATTTATTTTTTTTCTTTAAAAAATCGATTTTATTCTGTCGAAACAGTAATCTTGTATTTGCAAGATTTTAGATAGATTCAACACTCACAAGCAAGACTTGACATTTATCTGGTGTTTAAAGTATTCTGCGCCGGTTTAACAAATATTCTAAGGTGTTCGTCCTTTTTCAAATAAATTTAGAACAGAAAAATTATTAAAAACTAATTTTAATTAATCAAAAGAGTTTAAAATAAAAAAAGAAGTTAACAAAATCTCAATTAACTTCGATTCAAAGTACCTAAATTCGATTAAAGATAATAAAGCTCACCGTCGCCAGTTTTCCTCGATTGATGAGTTTTTTAAATGAATTTTTAACTTTAATGGCCGCACAACTTTATTTGTCCTTAATGTCCTTAATCCAACAAAACGACGTGATAAACTGAATGCGCTAGTGAGCACTTCAAATTTTTCATAAAAATACATGATGTTTTCACAATCTTTTACTCAAAGTATCGGTAAAAGTGTAAACGCAAACTTGGCACATATCCTAAGTACCATACAAGGTATACAAATACATATATTTTTTTTATTTTTTTTAAACAACACTTACATATTCCATTTTAATTGCAGTTCGAAGTAAATTTACATCTTCTTATGTTTCGTTCCCTTTCAACCTCTCTATTGAATTAATCTGTTTAAAATTGACTATACAGTCCAAACAACTGTATATTTTAAATGCATATATTCCCCCGAAAAGTTCATGCGCAGTTTACGTTGAACTCTCTAAGCCACTGGATTTTGTAATGGACTTGTCTTGCTCCAACAGCAACATTATAATTCTTGGTGATTTTAATTTACCTCACATAGAGTGGGTTCCCTCTGATGACGAATCCTACCAAGAAGCTTATTTAACTTCTTGTCAAAATGAGTTACTGCTTCTTGATAGAATAATTCCGACTGACTTACAGCAAATAAGTTGTATTAAGAACTGCAAAAATCGAATTCTCGATTTGGTATTTTCTTCAGACGCTAATAGTACTCTGGTTCTAGAATCTAGTTCCGGAATTACTAACATAGATTACTATCTTCCTCCTTTGGATATTTTTTTTTACTTGAGCAATCATCTTACTGAAAACAGTAACCCTTATGATTGTTCATATGGTTTTGACTTCAGAAGGGCAAACTTTCAGTTGTTATCAGATGAATTAGCTAAGTCTGGTATTGAGAATATATCAGTGCGATATAAATGAAGCAGTTTTAAGTTTCTATTCCATCCTTAACAGCTGCATTAATAAAACTGTCCCTTCAAAAATATCAAAAAATAGAAACTTTTGCCATATATGGTATACGAAGGAGCTGAGAACACTCCGAAATAAAAGAAACAAAGCATGGAAAGTGTACATAAGAACTCTTTCGCTAGTAGACCACACCTCCTACATTACCCTTTTTGAGGAATTTAAAACTCTTTCAAAAAATCTATACATTAAGCATGTAAACGAAATGGGTAGTTCTGTAAAAGATGACCCTAAGGCATTTTGGAGGTTTGTCAATTCGAAAAATACTCAGATGGTTATCCGAATAATTTCATTTATGAAAATTGTTTGTTGCAGGAATCCGTTGATATTTTTGCCGCTTTTGCGAAAAACTTTCGTAATTCCTTTATTAACAAGCCCTTAGATGTTGACGAAGATTACTTTAGAGATTTACATACCTATTCCCAAACTAGCTGCAATAATATCCCAGTATCACCGAGTACTGTTTTAAGCCTTCTCTCATCATTAAATGATGATTACTCATCGGGTCCAGATGGAATTCCCCCTGTGGTATTGAAAAAGTGTAAATATATACTTGTTCAACCCCTTAAATACTTGTTCGAGATTTCTTTAAGGACATCTAATTTTCCCTATTTTTGGAAGAAATCATTCCTTACACCAGTCTTTAAGAAAGAAAGTCAGTCTTCGACTAACTTCGCTCAGAGTCGGTTGTAGCTATTTCTTAAAATGTCTAAGATTTGTGCAAGTTGCGATCTCGCAATTAAACGTTCTAAAAATACGGAATTCGTTGAATGCGGATATTTCTGTGGTCGTAATTTTCATAAAAACTGTGCCGAATTATCTGATGAAGAGTATAAATTATTAATTAATCGCAATTTATTTTGGAAATGCAACTCTTGTACTAACTTTAACCTTTCCACCTTCATAAATAATTTTCATGAGCTCTCCACAAGTGTTAGTGAGATTAAAAATGATATAATCGCTCTCAAATCATTATTTGTTAATAGCTCTCCTCCCCGAAAAACCGCCAAGAAAAACACCATAGACTCTTTAAGAGAATCTGAATCACCCTCCCTTAACCTTCATAATATTACCATTCACTCTCAGAAAACCAATCTACCGTCTTCTTCTGTCAGCAAAGCTCTGGGAACGGAAAAAGTCAACTATCCAACAATAAATTCATTATCATCTCTTCAAATGAATCCCGACTCACCACAACCAGCTATTATCAATTCTTCGATACCTACAATTCAGAATAACTCCGATTGGAAATCAGCTCGTCCCAATAAAAAATCTTCAAGTGCAAGAAAAGTAATCGGCACTGACTCTTCATCTACTCTATGTGCCCTACCGGATTACAAGTGGCTTCACCTATCAAGATTTAACATCGAAACAAAACCTGATGACATCATTAACCACATATCGAAAAAAACAAACATTCCATCGAATCTGTTCAAATGCTATATGTTAGTTAAAAAGGATGCCGATTTAACAAAACTTAAGTTTGTAACATTTAAACTGAGTGTTCCATCTTCTAAAGTGTCTTCTCTGATGGATTCTTCTTTATGGCCATGCTTTGTCCAAATAAAAAAATTCGTCTCGCGAGAAAATAATAATTATAAAGATTATTCACCTCACGACATTATTCCAGCACTCGCACCTCAGCAGGAATCACTACCATCAACATCAACAAACCAACCACCGCCACCACCCTCAACGACACCACAAATACCACCACCAACAACTACACCCACCGATCAGCTTCCATCTCAGTGACAACCAACTTCACCTTCTCTTCGTTCTTCTTCTTCACCCACCAAGCATTGTTCTCGCAATGATCTCTTAGGTTATTACCAAAACATAGGAGGCATGCGCACAAAATTACAAACTCTTTTTCTATCTTCGTCCTCCAAACAATATGATTTCATTGCGCTCACCGAGACCTGGTTGACAAGCAATCACCACAATGCCGAAATATTTAATAACAATGATTATTCAGTTTTCCGAAAAGATCGCTGTTCCATTACAACTGGATTAGAAAGAGGGGGAGGTGTAATGCTTGCAGTTCGCTCCACTTTCTCATGTATTGAAATGTTTTTGCCTTCCTCTGCCTACTCCCATTCGTATGACATCGATCAAATTATAGTCAAAGTCATCATTGCAAGCCGCTGTGTTTTATTTATTATCGTAAGTTATATTCCACCTAGAAGCACAATAGATCTTTATAAAATTCATGTAAACAACTGCCAATTTTATTTATCGAAGCTTAAAGAAAATGAACATATTATTATACTTGGAGATTTTAATTTAACAAATATCGACTGGGTTTATGATCCCGAAGAGCTTCAACTTTTATCATTCAATGTGAATAATGATTATGAAATCGAACTTATTGATTCTTTTTCCAGTTATGATTTAGTTCAATTTAATTGTTGTAAGAATGTTTTTAATCGTGTACTCGATCTTGTTTTTGCGGACAGAGAATTAAGTTTATCAGTTAATGAATCATTGTATCCAATTTTTCCCAACTCTGTTCATCATAATGCATTATCTGTGCAATTTTTGTTTTATGATTATTTTAAATCAGTTAACCATAATAATTTTAAATATAATTACGCAAAGGCTAATTTTGAAGGTATAGCGAGTTATATGTCGGAAATTCCGTGGTATTTAAATTTTAGTTCGTTAAATTTATTACAATCTTATAATTTATTCATGGATAATCTGAAAGAGGCAATTAATATATTTGTACCTAAAGTAATAATTAACAATAATTCAAAGCCTCCGTGGTTTAGTAAAAGACTTCGTAATTTAAGTAATAAAAAAAATAAGACTTACAAACTAGCTCGTAGTTTTCCAAACAATACTGCATTTAAGAGTAACTATATCAGATTGGCGCGAGAATTCGATGTTCTTAACAAATTTCTTTATAAAAATTACATTTTGTCAATGGAATCAAATTTGAAGAGGAATAGTAAATTTTTTTGGTCCTTCATTAATAATAAAAAGAAATCAAATGGTATTCCCAGCTCTATGCAATATATGGGTTCAACTTATTCTGATCTACCAACTATATGTAATTTATTTGGTGAATATTTTAAATCCAACTATACAACTTCAAATGAAATAAATGCTCGAAGTAATGAATACTGTACTTACAATATGGTTGACATTGGTCAGTTAGAGGTGAATATATACGAAATCAAAGACGGTCTTCTAAATTTGGACTGTGATAACAATCCAGGTCCTGATGGAGTCCCTCCAATCGTTCTGAAGAAGTGTGCAGCTGCTCTTTCTGTACCTCTTTTTCATATTTTTAATACATCTCTTGCGAGCGGTGAATTTCTCTCGGAGTGGAAAAAATCCTTTATCATTCCTATTCACAAAAGTGGCCCTAAACAAGAAATATCTAACTATCGTCCAATCTGTAAACTGTCAACCATTCCAAAACTTTTTGAAAAAATTGTTTACGTTAAATTAGCTTTTTTACTAAAAGAATATATTTCACCATTTCAACATGGCTTTGTTGCAGGCCGATCAACCACCACCAATCTTTCAATTTTTTCACAATTTTATTTTGAATAAACTCGAAGAAGGACATCAAATCGATGTGATTTACACCGATTTTGCAAAGGCTTTCGATAGAGTCAGTCACTTTATTTTGATTGAGAAGATTGAGGGATTGGGTTTGCACTCAAGTATGTTGAAATGGCTAATTTCTTACCTAAAAGGTCGTATACAATTAGTATCCATTGACCAAATTCTCTCTAACCCTATAAATGTTACATCAGGAGTACCCCAAGGAAGCCACCTGGGTCCACTTCTATTCCTTATATTTATTAATGATATGCCTGACATCTTTTTAAATTCAGTTCGACTTCTTTTTGCTGACGATTTGAAATTCTTCCGATGCATAAAATCCATCGAAGATTGTCTTCTTTTACAGGATGACCTCCTAAAGCTAACAGAATGGTGTAAAGTGAACCAATTATTTTTAAATGTCTCTAAATGCCATTGCTTTTCTTTTTGTCGCAACTTTTCACCAGTTTTCTTTGAATATAAAATTGAGAACCATGTTCTTAATAGAGTATCGGAAAAAAAAGATCTTGGTGTGGTTTTTGACTCAAAACTAAACTTTGTCAAACATGTGGAATACATAGTAGCCAAAGCTAACTCCATGTTAGGTTTTATAAAACGTAATTCTAAGGACTTTAAGGATCCTTATACTCTCAAATCCTTATATACTTCTTATATTCGGTCAATTTTAGAATACTGTTGTGTGATATGGAATCCATACTATAACATTCACTCCCATAGAATTGAAAACATTCAAAAAAAGTTTACTCGATTTGTGTTATGGAAATTAGATTGGAACATCGAAACTCCCTCCTACCCAACTAGATGCAAGCTTCTTGGCCTTCAGTCGCTTGCAAATAGACGAAAAGTCTTTTCAATCATGTTCATAAGTGATATTTTAAACAATCATATTAAATGCCCTTTTTTGTTATCGTTGATTGACATTTATGCACCATCTCGACATCTAAGAGAACGCATTCTGCTACGAGAAAATGAACATCGGACGAATTATGCACTCAACGAACCTATAACCCGCTGTATTAGAGAAACTAACCTTATTTCTATATATATTGATTTCAATTTTCACACAAGCCGAATAACTTTAAAAAATAACTTACTGTTGTACTTTTTAAACTAGCTTTTCTTATAAATGTATATTATATTTTATTGCATCATATCATATTTTATTATAATTATATTTATCTTTATATAAATATATGTAACCAACTATTTATTTATTAACTATGTTTATATTTCGCTAGTCTAATTGAAGATGTAATGATCTCTAATTGATGTTAAATAAAGAAATAATAATAATAATAAAGGGGAAAAAACTGATATTAAAAATTATAGACCCATTGCAAAGCTCTCCTGCATTCCAAAACTCTTCGAACAAGTTGTGTGCGAGAGTTTAGCATTTCATACAAAGAATATAATATGTGAACCACAGGTGTTCGTCCTTTTTCAAATAAATTTAGAACAGAAAAATTATTAAAAACTAATTTTAATTAATCAAAAGAGTTTAAAATAAAAAAAAGAAGTTAACAAAATCTCAATTAACTTCGATTCAAAGTACCTAAATTCGTTTAAAGATAATAAAGCTCACCGTCGCCAGTTTTCCTCGATTGATGAGTTTTTTAAATGAATTTTTAACTTTAATGGCCGCACAACTTTATTTGTCCTTAATGTCCTTAATCCAACAAAACGACGTGATAAACTGAATGCGCTAGTGAGCACTTCAAATTTTTCATAAAAAATACATTATGTTTTCACAATCTTTTACTCAAAGTATCGGTAAAAGTGTAAGCGCAAACTTGGCACATATCCTAAGTACCATACAAGGTATACAAATACATATATTTTTTTAATTTTTTTTAAACAACACTTACATATTCCATTTTAATTGCAGTTCGAAGTAAATTTACATCTTCTTATGTTTCGTTCCCTTTCAACCTCTCTATTGAATTAATCTGTTTAAAATTGACTATACAGTCCAAACAACTGTATATTTTAAATGCATATATTCCCCCAAAAAGTTCATGCGCAGTTTACGTTGAACTCTCTAAGGCACTGGATTTTGTAATGGACTTGTCTTGCTCCAACAGCAACATTATAATTCTTGGTGATTTTAATTTACCTCACATAGAGTGGGTTCCCTCTGATGACGAATCCTACCAAGAAGCTTCTTTAACTTCTTCTCAAAAATTCGCTTGAAAACAGAAGGTACATACACTTAGCCAAAAATGCAACCTGACAAGTGCATTTTCAAAATTAACAGGAACTTGGGTTATGTTCTATGAATATTTGGAAGATAATGGTCTTTCAAATAATTCCATACCCATACAATGTTGTCTTGCCACGCCCAACTTTTTTTGGGTTTTTGAAGATTTTTTTTAATTCGTATATTGACTTGCAGTCTCTTCCTTTAAATCTGATCGACTAAACCAACTTTGATGAAATTTTCAGGCATGACCAAACATAGGGTAAGAAACAAATTCAAAATTATTTGCGCCCACTGACACATCTTCGGATCATATCAATTTTCTCAGTATTTAGTGGGTTCTTAACGGTTCAATGAATTTTATATGCTATGATTCTTCACAAGGAATTCAAGAAAACATAACGGGTGATTTTTTAGCTGGTTTGGTTTTGGCAACACTGGTTTTGACAGCTGACGTGTGTTTAGTACCTTGTGTCACTGTCAAACAGCTTCAGTTTGGTTTGCAATTTAACCATGGATCGTCTTACAAATGAACAACGCTTGCAAATTATTGAATTTTGGGCTCTTGGAAAGCTGGCCGAGGATCCGCTTTTTTATCGAAAAATTGTGTTCAGCGATGAGGCTCATTTTTGGTTGAATGGGTACGTAAATAAGCATAATTGCCGCATTTGGAGTGAAGATCAGCCAGAAGCATTGCAACAGCTACCAATGCATCCCGCCACTGTTTGGTGCGGTTTATGGGCCGGCGGCATTATTGGGCCATATTTCTTCAAAGATGATGCGAATCGCAGCGTTACTGTCAATGGTGAACGCTACCGAGCGATGATAACAAACTTTTTTTTGCCCGAAATGGAAGTTCTTGACTTGCATGATATGTGGTTTCAACAAGACGGTGCCACATGCCACACAGCACGCGAAACAATGGCGCAATTGCGAGGCGAGTTTGGTGAACAGTTAATTTCACGTTTCGGGCCGGTCAATTGGCCGCCTAGATCGTGCGATTTGACACCATTAGATTATTTTTTGTGGGGGTATGTCAAGGCTAATGTCTATAGGGACAAGCCCGCTTCGATTAAAAATTTAATTGTTTTGGGAGATATTAATATTGATATACTCAATGACTTAGATAATGATTCCGAAAACTATTTGTTAACAATGGCTTCCAATGGTCTTAAGAGTCTTATTAACGAACCAACCCGCGTGACCGATTCAACGGAAAGTTGCATTGATCACATATTTTTAAGATCTCATAAGAATAATAAAAACTTATTTAGTGGTAGTGTCCATGATTTTAAGCTTACTGATCACAGAATGACTGTGCTTACTTATAAAAGTGTTCATATAAGTTCTGAGAAATTGATACCAACAGCTAATCAAACGAAATATAAAATTGATTTTGAATTATTAAAAATATGCTTGAAATACGAGTTCTGGGATCAAGTTTATTTAGAAAGTGACCCTTCTATTGCATTTGATCAGTTTATAAATATTTTACAAAACCACATAAAATCATGTTCCTTTGCATTTAGGCAAAACCTCAGTAGCCAAACATTTTTGAAGCCTTGGATGAATTCTTTTCTTCTTAATCAAATTAAAAAAAAGAAAAAAATTGGCATGAAATGTAAGAAACATCCAAAAAATAAAAAACTTAAAAAATATTATGAAAAAGTATGCAAAACTGTTTCTGATAAGATAGAGGATACTCGTTATAATTACTACTCCGATATGATTGCAAGAGCTGATGGGAATTTACGTGAAGAATGGAGAGTAGTTGATAAAATTTTAGGGACTGAAAGAAATCGGATTGAAATTTCTAAAATAGAAGTTGGCAGAGTAACAATATCAGATTATTGCATTATTTCTAATAAATTTAACGATTATTTCACAGAAATATCTGAAAAACTTAAACCTGTAACCGACAGCTGTAATACCTGCAATTGCTCTAATTCTTCAGATTTCAAAGATATCCAAGTTAACAGCTTTGTTTTTGAAGAGATTACTTCGAGGGAAATCTATAATGTAATTTTGGGCTTAAGAAATACAAATTCTTGTACGACTGATGGTGTATCAAGTGTATGTTTGAAACATATTGCCTTCTATGTAGTAGACGTCTTGTGTTTCTTATTCAACCAAAGTATTTATAGGGGTTGCTTTCCTGATCACCTTAAATGCGCGGAAGTTATACCCCTTTTTAAAAAAGGTTGCAGAAAAAAGATTTCGGATTACAGACCTATATCTCTCCTCTCCACTTTTTCTAAGATCTTTGAAAAATTACTAAAAGTTCGTATTGTGTCGTTTTTAGATAAATTTAACTTTTTTTGCAGCAATCAGTTTGGTTTCAGAAAAGGTATGTCGACGGAAGATGCCATACTGAGGGTTTGTAGCCAACTGTATGCTGGTCTTAACTATAATAAAGCAACCATGGGTCTATTTATTGATATGACAAAGGCATTTGACATGGTGGATCATGATCTATTGCTTCATAAATTATACAATGCTGGTTTTCGAGGTCATATTTTTCGGTGGCTTCAATCTTATTTAAAAGACAGAAAGCAGAGGGTAAATGTCAATGGAGTTTTAAGTGATTCAAAACCTTTATGAAATGGTGTACCACAGGGATCTGTACTCGGCCCATTGTTTTTCCTTATTTACATCAACTCTCTCCTTAAACTAAAACTTAATGGTATTCCTACTGCTTTTGCTGACGATATCGCATTTACGTATGAATGTAAAAATTTATTTGAATGTGTTGTTAATATTGAGGAAGATCTTGAAATCTTAAGATTGTGGTTTACCTCACATAAATTAATCATTAGTGAGAAAACTAAATTAATTTCTTTTAAATTATCCGGAAATAGCTTAGAAGAATATAACCTTTGTTTTCATGCCTACGACTGTAATCGATTTGCATTACCTATTCACAATTGTGGTAGAACAAATTTTAAATCTAGCTTGCAGTGCTTTGAAAAATGTTTCAAAATTGAATCAGTTGATCACTTCAAATACCTTGGCATTGCGATCGATTTTAATCTAAATTGGAAAGTTCATATCCAAACGTTAAAAGCATACATGATGTTGGTCACACGTAAAATGTATCTCTTAAAAGAGTTTTGTTCTCTAAATGTACTTACTCGAATTTACTATGGTCTTGCTCATTCGAAGTTGCAATACGGGATCACTTGTTGGGGTGGTTCGTATGCTAACTCTCTTGGACCTTTACTGATAGCTCAGAAGCACTTAATTAGAATTATTTACAAAAAGAATCGGTTAGCTGAAAGTTTGCCTTTATTTAAAGATTTGCGAATTCTTCCAATGAGACATTTATACGTATTTAAAGTTCTAAGAGAGTTTTTCAAACAAAGCGGTAACATTCCGAGTAGGAATTCTCAAATGTATAATTTGCGGATAAATAATTTGAGATTAGTAAATGTTCCAATTGCTCATAAAACTCATTTTTCACATTTTTATACATACACAGCTCCATATCTTTTTAATAAATTGCCTTTATGTATCAGAGAGACTCTTCGTTTTACTTCTTTCATTAAAAAAGTCAAAGACTGGTTATTCACTCTGAATTACAATTGTATTGAATCTTTTATCTAAATATTAGCTATTTTTCTTTTCTTTTAAATTGTTAATGTAGGTCATGAACTTCTACGTATATAAATTTGTATTCATTATTTTGCTGAAAACATTTTCATAATTGTAAAATAAAATTTTGTTTCTATTTTTTTCTTCATTATATCATTAAACTTTGTAAACAATGATTGTCACCCCACATCAGATATTATTTGAATTATAAATAAAGCTTTTGATGTTTCATTCACCACTAACTTCCAAAGTTATAGAATGAACACTATTATTCTATATATATTTCTATCATATAAACCTTTGTGAAATAGTTTTTAAGTATGAAATGAATAAATAAATCTAAATCTAAAAAATCTAAAAAAAAATTGACGCACTGGAAGCCAACATCCATGCATTCATTCGTGAGATACCGGCCGATATGTGTGAAAGAGTATGCCAAAATTGGACTCAGCGGATGGGCTACCTGAGACGCAGCCGCGGTCAACATTTGCATGAAATTATCTCTTGCAAGGTTCAAACTATCGATTCAAATAAATATTTCATTCATTTTTTCGAATTTTTTGTGTTTTTTTTTTTTTAAGTTCTAAACCTCTTAAAAAATCACCCGTTATATTTTTCTAGGTCAACCTTTACCGTTAGGGTAAAAAATCCACTTTTATGATGTGGAATTTTTATTGACATAAAATCATCATATTTCATGAAAGATTTTCACTTTTAAATGCATAATATTTAACCGCATAATAATGCATAATAATTAACAGTTTCTGACCAATTTAAAAGGTTTTTGCAACAATCTGTTAAGTTTATTTTTTTAATTATGGCCTACTGTGGTACTATGATACCGATTTTGATATTTTTTTAAAAATAAAATATCCGCTATCATTAAAAAAAAAGAAAACGTTGAAGAGAAAATCAAATATGTAACAACGTTGGGAATTTCGGCTCGAGAGTAAAAGTTCTCGCTTAATGATGTCAATGATCTTGGAAAATAGGGAAACAAATAAAAAAGCTTTAACTTCTGCAGATTTTCCAATGCCGGTTGATGATAGAAAATGAAAAGAATCCCAGAATCGAAGAATAACTTTTACTCGTGCCAAACAGTTGACTATTTTTAACTTTGAAAATCCTTAAGTCAAGTCGCATATACAATAGGTATATACATTAACCAACATATATATTATGTGCATTTTACTTATAAAATAAATTAATTAGGTATAATAGAATAAAAGTTCCATGTGGTGAAATTTTCAAGGAAAATTATCTTATGACTCGTGGGGTCGAAAATATTTAAATTTGCGAAGGCAAATTACTAAGGTAAAGTTGTGAAACTTTTTTTTTTGGTTTTTTTAAATAAGAAATTTTGTTTTTTTCTTATAGAAAACATAAGGCGGTTGGAAATTACAACCGCCATCAATTTGAACCAAACCGCCTAATCAAAGAGAAATTAATTGGTAAGTTTTTCAGCCAAAATTTCTGGTTCTTAAAATTGAATTATCACCAGCCGATCAGGAAAAACAGTCATATCTACTGTTCGATTGCGGGGACATATGAGAATCCAGTTCTCAAGTACACAAAACCGTAAAACAGCTCTTATATAGTCATCATATGACCGTTTGCTCTTCAGAGAGCCTAGAGAGTAGCAAAGTCGATTCAGTCGATCTCGATCTGTGAAAGTGTGCACACGTTTTCGGCTTTCACAGTGTTCTTTAAGTAAATTCGGAGTGACTTCTCAAAGTACTATTAATACCAAGCTATTTTCAATAGTGCAATAGCGCAAAAGTAGAGGTGGCCGACCGAGAGATGGAACGACTGAATTCCATAGTTACCCCGCTTATAGAAGCCCTTAAAAATAAACAAAATTTAGAGAGCGAGAGCAAAAATACAAAGTCGAGTTTGTTATAGTGCTTGAGTTTTTATTTATAATTTTGTTAATAGTCAACAATAAAAAGTATTTTTTAACTTAAATTGATTATAACAATAAGAGTTACATAAGTGAATTGAAAAATCCTTAACATCATTTGAGAAGGTAGGAGATTTAAAGCTTTTAGATTCGATATCATAAGACTGCGTTTGCGGCAGCAACTCTATGAACACAAAGAGGAAGGCATCCGGCATATCTCCGGTAAATTCACCTACCATCAAGAAAACTTTACCTGAGAAGAATTCGAAAATGGCTAAGAAATCAATGGAAGCTAGTGAAGTAAAAGCAATTATAAATGAATGCTTAAAAGAACATTTAAAAAATATTGCCGCGAAAGATGCCGTTATGGAGAATTACTGTGAAACGCTCGAGAGACAGATTGAAATTTTATCACAAAAATCAAATGAAAAATGTGTAGTGATGCATTTCCCTTCAGACAATGAGACAAACGAGCTTGAATTTGCTAAACAAACTTGTCTAGGCCTTCTTGACCTAAACGAAAATGCAGATTTTTCATCGCAAAACACTCAAGAGTTCCATAACCGTCACAACAATTTAACAACAATGGTACTAAATTTTTAAGACGCGGACACTGCGAATAAAATTGTTGTAGCCGCACCGAAGCTGAAAGGTACTGGAGTTTTTGTGCACAGAGAGCAATCACTTATTTATCGGAAAAAAAGGAAAACGTTGAATGAGATTAAATGCAAACTTCTTGAACTAAGCCCGACTGCAAACATTTATGTTAAGGGAAGTAGATTGTAAATTGAAAAGTTTCTTTTCTTTTTCGAGTCTGCAAATTAAACCAAATGAAGAACTTGCATTTGTCAAAGCGACGTTTGGAGATAATGCAATGTGTTTTTTTGAGAGCAAGAACATACACTTTCAAACAGCAGCAGCGCCAGCTAAACGCCAGAACATTTATAACCAGTATGGTCCAAGTAGCAGCAGTAGTAGCCGTCATAACATCATGTAGGATAGAGTTGCCGTCTGCCAAAAAAAAATTATTTTAAATTTAATATTCTTGGTTATAATATTACAGGTCAAAAAAACAAATTACTAATACCTGATTTTTTTAAACTTATTTCAAGTTATGATATTTTTATTTTACTAGAAACTTTTGTAGAAGAGGGAAAAGAAATGCAATATCTTAAATACCTAGACAATTTTAAATTTAAATTTATCCCAGCTATTAGGAATAATAGACTTGGGAGAGCAAGTGGTGGAATGCTACTTGGTTATAAAAACAAAAATAGCCTAATTGATCAAATCAGTTTTAAGAATAGTGAAAACAAAATTATAATTGATATTTTATGTGACTCAAAACACTTTCAGACTGCTCCTATTTATTTAAATTATAGCGGGTGGAACTCAGATTACGAAGATCTGCAGAACTATCTTACAAATAACAATCACGAAAATATAATGCTAATTGGCGATTTTAACGGGCGTATAAGCAACTTTCAAAGCTCATCAATTTTGAACAATGGTTACTTTTCTTCGAAAAAAACTCAGTGCATGAAAATCTAAACTCAAATGGAAAGGTTTTAATAGACATGGTAGAGGATTTTGATTTATTTGTGTTAAATGGGGTTACTGTTGGTGATTGTAAGGGAAATTATACTTTTATTTCTTCACAAGGATGTTCTACAATCGACTACTCTTTGGTAAAAGGAGATTGGTTGGATATTATTAAGAATTTTGAGGTATATCCTATAAATTTTTCATCACAACTACCAATTATAGTTTCTTGTGAGTTCTTCTCCCAAGTTGCCCAAATTAACACTGAAGACCTTGCTCAAATTAATAACAAACTCAAGATTGAACATAAGGCCATTGTATATAGGCAAAATTAAAGACATGAAATGATTTTTACTAACACTCAGACAGCTGATTCAGTGGAAGATGCGACGAGGGTTGCATCTGAGTTAATTCGAAAGTCTTAAACAACAAGTAGCTCCCGTTTCACCCCACCGTGGCCTAAGTCTAAATGGTTTGACGAGGAATGCAGAAAATGTAGAAGTTAATCCTTTAAATTCTTAAAACCGTTTAGGGAATCGAATAATGATGCCTTCAAGCAAATTTTAATTGCAGAAAAATAAAATGTATAAGGACTTGTGTACTTACAAAAAACAGTCTTACCTTAGGAATGTGGCTAAAAATCTCATTGAATGTAAAGACTCTAGATCTTTCTGGTGCAATGTGAGGATATTAGGTGGGCGCACTAAATCAGTGACGTTAAGCATTAGTGTTGAGCAGCTTACCTCATAATTTGAAACCCTTCTAGTACCTGATCCGAATCAAAATTCAATTAGTTTTGCACTCCCAAATGTATTCATTGCAGAGTTAGACTCCAATTTTTCAAATGTTTGAGCTTCTTACATCACTAAAAAAAATGAAGAATAACAAAGCTCCAGGATCAGATGGTATTCCGATAGAATTCTACAAGAATTCAACACCTGAATTTCTGGGCCATATTCTTGAATTACTGAATAAAATGTTTACTGAGGAAACCTTTCCAAACAGTTTTCGCTTGGCGAAATCCAAATCAACCTGAAAATTATAGAGGGATTTCGGTGTTAAGCTCACTAAGAAAACTTTTTACCTAAATTCTATACCTCAGGCTGCCAACATGGGTGCAAAACAATAATATTATTAGTTGTTTTCAAGCTGGCTTTCAGGCTAACCTGTCAACGGTGGATCAAATTTTTGCACTTACAACCATAGCAAGGCGATTCATTGATAAAAAGAACCCATTATTTGCAGTCTTTGTTGATTTTAAAGCGGCGTTTGACACAATTAATAGAAGATCACAGTTATATAAACTCGCAGTGATTGGAGTTTCAACTTAATTTATTCGGGTTTATGAACAGCTCCTTCTTGATATGTCAGCAATGGTTTGCAGTGGGAGAAGCCAATCGTGTTCATTTAGGTCTGAAACAGGAGTTCCACAGGGATGTGTTTTAAGTCCGTTAATGTTCGCATTGTTCATCAACGATATCGAGAGTCATTTACCAGGAGGAGTCAATTATGGTGATATATTTGTAAAACTTTTGCTGTATGCTGATGACCTCGTGATTTTTGCTGACAACCCAGTGACACTCCAGTTCCAAATAAATAAACTTAAAGCCTATTGTGATCTATGGGATCTGGAAATTAATTCAGCCAAATCCAAGGTCATGGTTTTCATGGAGATCGAAAAAATCCAGAGATACTTTTTTAAAACAGTATTCAGATTACCTTCCAGTACTCCGAACTACGCTATCTATGTTGAGTCCTGTCTGCCGCAAATATTCGTTAGAAAAGTTAGAGGATTGTGCAGATTTTTTAACGAAAGTTATTAAGAGACCTGATAGCAACTTGCATAAAAGGATACTTCTTGTTTCTCTTCACTGCGGTTGTACTCCTTTTAAGAACTGGCAAGAACTTGCTTTGGCACATTCCACTCCTTTTAATTTGAATAGCAATAATATAGGAGAGTGCAAAATATTTTCTATGATTGCATTGCAAAGGTAGATGAACGCATGTTTCAGATGCATCTTGACAGGGCTAGGGAGTCAACTTCAAGGAATATTTATAGAAACCTAAGTCATAATTTGGGTGAACATAATTATTTCAGAAGGGACCTTTCTATCACGGATATGAGCCTTATCTTTAAAATAAGAACAGCTCTAGAACTTAATTTCAGACCTCATCGAAGAGACATAAACCCCATTTGTTCTCTATGCAATTTGAACCAAAATGAAAACGTTCTACATTTCATAGCAATTTGTCCTATTCTTCACGAATTACGAAGACTGTATTTTAACAAGAGTTTTTTAACGTTTGACGAATGTATCAGTGTTCTCAATGGAAATTGTGGTTGGAAGTTGCTGGTACGCTATTTTTCTCATGCAAAATAACAGGTGATTTTTTAAGAGGTTTAGAACTTTAAAAAAAAAAAAAACACAAAAAATTCGAAAAAATGAATGAAATATTTATTTAAATCGATAGTTTGAACCTTGCAATTTAATGTTTAAAGATAATTTCATGCAAATGTTGGCCGCGGCTGCGTCTCAGGTAGCCCATCCGCTGAGTCCAATATTGGCATACTCTTTCACACATATCGGCTGGTATCTCACGAATGAATGCATGGATGTTGGCTTCCAGTGCGTCAATTGAAGCGGGCTTGTCCCTATTCCCTTGACATACCCCCACAAAAAATAATCTAATGGTGTCAAATCGCACGATCTAGGCGGCCAATTGACCGGCCCGAAACGTGAAATTAACTGTTCACCAAACTCGCCTCGCAATTGCGCCATTGTTTCGCGTGCTGTGTGGCATGTGGCACCGTCTTGTTGAAACCACATATCATGCAAGTCAAGAACTTCCATTTCGGACAAAAAAAAAGTTTGTTATCATCGCTCGGTAGCGTTCACCATTGACAGTAACGCTGCGATTCGCATCATCTTTGAAGAAATATGGCCCAATAATGCCGCCGGCCCATAAACCGCACCAAACAGTGGCTTTTTCGGGATGCATTGGTAGCTGTTGCAATGCTTCTGGCTGATCTTCACTCCAAATGTGGCAATTATGCTTATTTACGTACCCATTCAACCAAAAATGAGCCTCATCGCTGAACACAATTTTTCGATAAAAAAGCGGATCCTCGGCCAGCTTTCCAAGAGCCCATTCACCAAAAATTCGGCGTTGTGGTAGGTCGGCTGGCTTTAGTTCTTGCCCCAGCTGTATCTTAAAAGGCTTTACGCCCAAATCCTTCCGCAAAATTTTCCACGTAGTGCTGTAACAAAGGCCTAACTGCTGGGAACGGCGCCGAATCGACATTTCGCGGTCTTCTGTCACACTAGCTGATACGGCCGCAATATTTTCTTCACTACGCACAGTACGTAAACGTGTTGGTGGTTTAATGTCCAACAAAGTAAATTTGGTGCGAAATTTGGTCACAATCTTCCGAATAGACTGCTCAGAAGGTCGAGAATGCCGACCATAAAATGGAAGCAGCGCGCGATGAACATTTCGAACCGAGCACGAATTTTGATAGTAATATTCAATAATTTGCAAGCGTTGTTCATTTGTAAGACGATCCATGGTTAAATTGCAAACCAAACTGAAGCTGTTTGACAGTGACACAAGGTACTAAACACACGTCAGCTGTCAAAACCAGTGTTGCCAAAACCAAACCAGCTAAAAAATCACCCGTTATAAACTAGTAATACAATAAAAACAAACAGATGCATTTGTAAAAAAAAAAAAAAAAAAAAAAACTCAGACTTGCACTTGGTTCGACTCTACACGTTTTTTGCGAAAATTCCTAACCTTTTTTCTTAGGCTACGAATTTTCTTTTTTCAAGAGGGGGAGGATGTTGTGACCCGAGAGCCACAACTATTCTCATTTCAAACCCCAAATAACCCTTGCATTATCATTCATTCAGAGCCAACTCCCATCGACCAGTCATCCAACCAAAAGAACCATGAAATAGAACACCAACCAAGCATAATTTCCATTTCGTTCTTATGCTTCACTTATGCACGCCACAATGACTCAAGCCATATGCGCACCTCTATTGTAACGAATGCAGAAATGAGAAATGTAAACAAACATCTTCTTCCTCTAAAACCGGTTTGATCTCTAAAAACAAAGAACCTGCTTGTCCATCTGAGATAATAAAGAGTCCATCAGCTTCACCGCAAAATCCTATTCCCCTTCCCCTTGAAGACAACACTGTGGAAAACCGAACAATAACTTTGCAAATGCTGTACACCGAAATCATGCAGCTCAAGCAAGTTAATACTGAGGCGCTTGCTAAAATAAAATCTCTTGAACACTGCAATGCTTCTCTCAACAAGCGAGTTGATGACTTGGAGGCGAAGCTAAATATACTGGAGCAGAAGGAGAAACAGTGTTCTGTTGATATTATTGGCATCCCCGACGTTGACAATTCAAACGTGAATGAGAGAGTCAATAAAATGCTAACAGCTGTTATTGGTGAAGAGACGAACTCAGGAGATATTCGTTCATGCTTTGTTAAGAACATCCAAGCTAGAAACAAAAGCATTGCCTCTAGCAACATTGTATGCGTGAAGTTCTCAACATTGTCTCAGAAGAAAAATGTGATGATGAAAATGCGGGAGAAAAAAAGCAAGATTTCATCTGACATCTTCGATGTTCAAGGCAGCAGCAACAGCAGTAGCAGTAGCAACAGCAACAGCAGCAGCAACAACAACATCAGCAACAAAAACAGCAGCAACAACATCTTCATCAATGATTGTCTAACCAGATATACTAGAACCTTATTAAAAATGGCAAATGAACTGAAACATAAAAATGAATGTAAGTTTGTATGGGTTAGAGACTCAACTGTTTGTATTAGAAAAAAAGAGGGAGAAAGAGTTATGAAGATTAAATCACTTGAGGATATTTATAATTTTAAATTAACTTAAATATTTTATTTTAGATTATGAATAGTGTTAATTCATCTACATATTCTCAAAATGATTTAAGCAATAATGATAGTTTTTCTTCTTTTTATTCTGATGATGTTAAATGTTTTTGTTTAGAGCATCAAAATAATAAACAAATTTCCGGTTTTTCTGTTATACACCAAAACATTCGCAGCATGCGAACTAATTTTAATACTTTTCTCTCTCATCTCACACCTTTGGATCATTTACCAGATCTAATTTTTCTTACTGAAATTTGGATCTTTGAAGAAGAAAAGACTTTTTATGATATAATTCCAAACTATACTTTTGAAGCGAATTGTAATGATACTTATGCTGCTGGTGGCGTCGCGGTGTATTATAACTCTAGTCTTAAGGATTGTAAAGTTAATAAATACAAACTTGAAAGTTCAGATATATTAAGCGTTAGTTGCGAAATTTCTGGTGTAAATTATTGCTTTATCTGTGTTTATAGACTACATAAATGTTCAGTGAGATGCTTTTTGGATGAAATGTCGGGATTTTTGGATAGCCAAAAATGTAAAAATACAATTCTGTTGGGTGATTTTAATATAAACATTCTGTTAGATTCACCGGATGTCGATAATTATCTAGCCTCGTTCTCATCATTTGGTTTTGAATCCGTGATAAATGAGCCTACTAGATTAAATTCTTGCTTAGACCATGTTTTTACAAGATTTCACCGAAACATTACTGTCAGATTTAAGAATATCTGATCATTGTCTAACTGGTATTCAACTCAGTTGCTGTCGATTTAGAGAAAATAATTTTGAGAATTTCGAATTTCAAAAAATTGATTTTGTCGCCTCAAGATCAAGTTTAAGTCTTGAGTTTTGGGATGAAGTTTACTCGGCAATCGACCCCTCAGATGCATTTGATTTGTTTCTCAATAAATTACAATATCATATAAATAACTGTAGCCAGAGATTATGCAAACGAAACAACCAAATTAAATGCCTCAAACAATGGATGATTCCGTCGTTACTCAAAAAAATCAAAAAGAAAAATAAACTTTCCTTTAGTATCAAGAAACATCCTAGTAATCAGAGACTAAAGAAATATTATGAAAAGTTATGTAAAGAGGTTAAATTTGAAATTCCGCTTTGTAAAAATTCTTATTTCAGTAATAAATTAGCAAGGAACATTGGCAACTCTAAAGAAGAATGGCGTGTTGTTAATGAAATACTTAATAAAAATAAATCTCACTCAGATATTTGTATTCAAAACAATAACCTTGTTGTAACCGAATCCTCAGAAGTTGCTAATTTGTTTAATAATTTTTTTGTTGACATCGGATCTAATAATGGTTTTTCCAATATAACTAATACCTCACTTCTCTGTGAGACCTGTTTAGTACATGATAATAATCAATCTGATAGTTTTTACTTTCAACAATTTTCGGCGCTTGAGATTACTAAGATTATTATGTCACTTAAAACATCTAATTCGTCATCTACTGATAATATTTCAAGTTTTATATTGAAACATATTGCTTTTCATATTTCTGATGTTCTTTGTTATATTTTTAACAATTGTGTACAAGAAGGAGTTTTTCCTGAAAGCTTGAAAACTGCAGTGGTTTTACCATTGCATAAAAAAGGTGATACAAAGTTATTAAATAATTATCGTCCTATTTCTATACTATCTGTTTTTTCTAAAGTTATTGAAAAGAGCATTAAAACTAGAATCCTTTCTTTCTTAGATAGAACTCGGTTTTTAAGTGATTGTCAATTTGGGTTTAGAAGTAACAAATCGACAGAAAGTGCTTTATTGAAATTATCTGGTGAAATATATAACAGCTTAAACAATTCTCAAATTCCGTCAACATTATTTATTGATATAAGCAAGGCTTTTGATATGGTGAACCATACATTGCTACTTGATAAGCTTTATAAAGCTGGCTTTAGAGGCTCCATTTATAAATGGTTTTCTTCTTATTTATTAAATCGTAATCAAGTTGTAAAAATCAAAAATGCTTACAGTTCACAATGCTTCTTAAATATGGGTGTTCCCCAAGGATCAGTTTTGGCTCCAATTCTTTTTCTAATTTATGCCAACTCTTTATTTTTACAATCTTTTAAAGGAAAAATCACGGCATTTGCTGATGATACATCTCTTTTTTATTCAAACAGTAATCTAGTTGATATGTTTTCAGATGTGAATAGTGACCTGGATATAATTAGAAGATGGTTTAATTTTCATAAACTAATAATTAGCAATAAAACGAAGTTCATGATATTTAATATCAAAGGGAAAGTTCCTGAAGAACTTACTTTATATTATCATTCACCAAAATGCAATCGATTTGTTTTGGGAGATATTGGTTTCAACAATACAATAAACTGCAACGAAAATTGCTTTTTGATTGAACGCGTTGATAGCTTTAAATATTTAGGTATTATATTGGACCAAAAGTTTTGTTGGAAAGACCATACAACCTATTTGAAAAAGTATCTGAACGGAGTTGTAAGACAATTGTTCCACCTTAATATGTACTGTAATCTTCCTGTTTTAAAATTAGTTTACAATGGTTTACTGAAATCAAAACTGGAATATGGAATCTCTTGTTGGGGTGGTACTTATTTCAATAAATTAGAACCCTTATTAATAAAGCAGAAACATGCAATAAGAATCATTTCTAAAACTAATCGTAGGACACCTAGTTTTGAGTTGTTCAAAAGTCTCGAGTTTCTTCCTCTAAGGCACCTTTACTGCTATAAAGTTTTGAAGATATTTTTCATGAACTCCGGCTATTATGTAGCTAGAGTGCAAGATAACTATAGCTTGCGAGTCAACACCAGAAACTTTGTAACTGTACCAACCATTAAAAAAACGCATTTTTCACATTGTTATTATGTTACTGCTCCTCGTTTATTTAATAGGTTACCAGAAAAACTTAGGTGTGAGAGAGTGAAAACAGTATTCTTGAATGAAGTAAAAAAGTGGCTTTTTTCATTTAACCATTCTGTAATTGATGCTCTATTAAATCCAATGATGTAACTTATACTTTTGAAATAATTTTTTAATTGAATATCTTGTTTCCATTTATATTCTTCTATTGTTTCCCCATCAATAGAACTATTTTGATTGTGTATAACTTGTCAAGTACTTTCAACTCTACCTTGCATAAGATAAAAGATTGTACTTAGCTATTTCTTTCAAATAACCTTATGCGTACATAATATAGTAATATCATTTATAATAAGTATTATTATTTGTAATAATATGTTAAATATATTGTAACGTTTAAGGATATTGTCTGAAATGAAGTAAATAATTAAAAAAAAAAAAAAAAAAAAAAAAAAAAAAAAAAAAAAAAAACTGCACTACAATAGAGTATGTCAAGTGCAATGTGTGAAGCGTAATACGAAACCTCCGAACTGCGATCGATGATGACACTTCCAGCAGTACTTGAGTGGGTCACCATACGGGCATAAAGGTTTAAGCATGTTCTACGTAACGATATTATGACCACGGTGTGTGTGGCCTGGTGGACTGAATTGAAGTGACATGGTTCTGGGGATGGTAAGTGACCTGGTTTTGGTATGGTTTTGGTGATGGTAAGTCATTACTTATGAAAAATAATAAATAGAGAGCCAAATGGGAAGAAGGGGAGAGTTGATTTTAAGATACTAGAAGATAAGGTCGCAGCCCTGCTATAGACAGCAGGCCTTACTCTTTAAAAATAAAACGAAGAAATAAAAGATACAAATACAAAATACTTTAAACTTACTTTTATTTAAAAATCTCACATTAACTCTCCGTTCCTGCTCTTCCCGTATAGAAAACGGAGGCACGGCATAGGAACGTAACAAAGAATAGAAACTTTAAAGATACAACTAAACAAAGATGACATATTTTTGTTACCTGGAGACACACTATCTCACACTACGACCATGCGACATGAGATACCGATCAAACAAGACCAGGCACCCATTAATACAAAAATGTACAGGCTACTAGAAAAACAAAGAGGTATAATCAACGAACAGCTCGCTGAGATGCTCGAAAATGATATCGTACAACCACGCAAAAGTCCTTGGAATTCGCCACTTTTAGTAGTACCCAAAAAGGCAGGACCAGATGGCGAAGTTCGATGGAGAGTTGTAGTTGATTTCCGTAAATTAAACGAATGTCCAGTGGGGGATACCTTCCCATTACCCCGAATAGAGGATATTCTTGACAAATTAGGTCACGCTAGGTATTTCACTACCCTTGACTTAGCTAGCGGGTACCACCAAGTTCTGGTTGACCCAAAAGACAGAGCGAAGACCGCTTTCAGTACGGCCTACGGCCATTATGAATTTAAACGTATGCCTTTTGGACTCAAAGGAGCCTCCGCTACGTTTCAACGCTTAATGAATTATATCTTAACGGGTTTGCAAGGTCTGGAATGTTTCGTATATCTCGACGACATTGTCGCTTATGGCAAAAATCGACAGACTGCGGGAACATAATTTGAAACTAAATGTAGAGAAATGTCAATTCCTCCACCGAGAAGTTGTGTATTTGGGAAATAAGTGTTCCGCAGAGGGAGCGCACCCCGATCCCGGAAAACTTGCGTACAAAATTTTCCAGTATCTCGAACAGTTAAACAAAATCAATCTTTTCTAGGTCCTGCCAATTACTATAGAAAATTCATTCCAGATTTTTCGAGGATTGCTCGACCTTTGACCAACTTAACACCAAAAGATGTAAAATTCAAGTGGACAGACAAATGTCAAGAAGCCTTTCAGAAAATCAAAGATCTTCTAGTATCCCCTCCTTTACTGATTTACCCTGATTCTAATGAACCGTTCGTACTTACGACAGATGCCAGTGATGAAGCTATAGGAGCGGTCCTATCTCAAGGAAAGTTAGGAAAAGACAAACCGATTGCGTACGCTAGCCGTACACTAAACAAAGCTGAACGCAATTACTCCACTAATGAGAAGGAAATGCTAGCTATAGTTTGGACCACTAAAAACTACCGATGTTATTTACTAGGGCGACAATTTACTATATACACGGACCACGAACCATTAACAAGTAATTTTAGAACAAGAGATCCCACGTCAAGACTTATCAGATTTCATCATTAACTATCTGAATACGACTGTACACTGAAATATAAGCCAGGAAGAAAGAACAATAATGCAGACGCATTAAGTAGGATCCCAAGGGACGAGACAGAAACTGAACAAACAAGAAAAAAAGAAGCACAAAACCCACCATACAAGAATACAACATGTTTTGCAGTGACAAGAGCACAACGCGCAAGACGCTGACAAGAACATAGACAAAGACAAAAGCAACGCCCACAAACCGACAGAAGAACCACAACAAATAAATGACGAAGAGGAAGAACAAACTATTCCAGCTCCAAATAATAGTTTGATGGACGTTAGAGAAAAAATCTCTAACCCAGATGACATACGAACCATACTTAAAGACTATCACGACTCACCTTTCGGTGGTCACCAAGGTGTAATAAATACATACAAACGTATTCGAAAGAAATACAGATGGCCTAATATGTTCAGGGACATCTCAAGGTATATACAACGATGTCCAAAATGCCAAAAAATGAAAGTGAGCCCAGAGGCTAAGATGCCAATGGTAATAACAGATACTTGTCAAACACCGTTTGATAAAGTTTACTTAGATATAGTAGGACCACTTCAAGAGTCACATATAGGAAATAAGTATATATTAACTTTTCAAGACAGTCTCACAAAATTTGTAGTTTTTTACCCAATACCAAATCAAGAGGCAGAAACAGTCGCCCATATATTTTATGAACAACTCATAACGAGGTACAGAATACCTAAATGACTGGTAACCGACCAGAGAACCAACTTCTTAAGTAAACTATTTTAACAAGTATGCAAGCTATTGAAAATAGAAAAACTTCAGACAACCGCATACCATCCCCAGTCAAGTGGAGCGTTGGAAAGGGCTCACAGGCCTTTAGTAGAATATTTGCGAACGATTTGCGATGAAAATCCAAGGTCCTGGGACCAGTATCTAAGAACAGCGGCATTCGTCTACAACAACAGCGTTCATGAGGGGACAAAATTCACTCCAATGGATTGCCTTTTTGGTTTTACCGCAGATATACCGTCCACTTTAAAGCGAGAGCCAGACAAATTACCATGAAAATTATTTTTTTATTTTAAGACACAAACTCCAAAAAACGCATGCTATTGCCAGAAGAAACTTGATTAATAGTAAAAAGAGCTCAAAACATTACTATGATCAAAGCATTAAAATTAAAACATACCATGTTGGGTATAAGGTCCTCGTAAAAAATGAGAACAGACAACACAAACTGTCTGAAATATGGAAAGGCAAGTAGTAGAAGCCATCTGTCCAACAAACAGTGTGGTTCTGATTTAGAAAAAACGTGTGACGATACATAATAATCGTCTCAAACATTTTTTTGATTCAGAAGACGAAAGACTATAGTAAATATAACTCGTCACCGCCCTACTCTCAAATATATACATAGTTTTATATAAAATAATAATAATAAGTCTTATATTTTTTTTCTCTTTTCTCTCTTCTCCCCTCCCTTTTCAACCTTTAGAGATGCTAAAACTAAATATCCTTCGGATTCTAGAAGTAACCCTTCTACTAAAAGTGGCGACCGAAACACTAACAACTTATAACATACAAAAACTTAACAACACTGAAGTAGTTTTCGAAAATATAGGGAAAGTAATATTATACCATGACACATGGAACATATTGACACAAATAAAAATATCGGATATAGAAACGTATACGTCTGTTATTAACCAAGCAGAAGAATCTTGGTCAACGGTTTGTAGAGCTTATAGAAAAAACAACATTTGTGAAAGTCAAATTGCGATACTTCATCACATTATTTCAACGATCCGCCAACACAAGGATAACATAAGGGAATTATTAAACCCACACCGTTCTAGAAGATCATTATTCGATGGAATAGGAAATGGATTACATTACTTATTTGGTGTCATGGATAATCAAGATGTGAACCGACTATACAGCAGAATTGAGGAATTGGGAAACGATTGCGTCGTTTCCCAATTCCGTTGAATGAATTACAAAAATTTCAAAATTTCCGTTGAAACGTTGAATGAATTACAAAAGAAACAAATTACGGTGACGAAGTCATTATTGGAAAATATTCAACAACCACTCTCTTTTTTGGAAAATCATCAGAAAAACATTACAGAAACTATTAATTATTTATTGAAAATAGATAACGCACTTAACTAAAACCACAAACTGCAAGACATTTTGGCCACACTTACCCTACAAATTCTAGAAGTTCAAAAAAGAAAACAAACAATGATGGAAATAGTAAGCTCCTTAAAGCAAAACCATCTGCACCCCCTTCTTTTAACCCCGTCTAAATTACTAGAGATATACACTCCTCGTCAACTAAATACGCACAAACATTTTTTAATATACTTTATCCATTTTTTCCAAACAGTGATGGTTATTATGCCATCTGTTGATGCTAACTATTCCCTTAAGATGTTAAGCAGATAATTCCGAAAGAATTATCCAAAAACAACCGTGAGTTTTTCTTCAACCACTTGCAAAGTGTTTTATATGCAAAGTAGGAGTTTTTTTTCTAGTCAACTGAATAGGTACAACGCCATTTTCTTCGTTGTTTATAAGATTTTTGGAGTGCTTGACAGTTTAAATTAACGATTTTAGTGTTTTCAGTCTAATTTAATTCTTGATTTCAAATTTTAAGAAAAATGGGTAGATCTACGTGTCTTAACAGTGTTGAAAAAGCTAAAATCGATTTACTTAGAGACCAAGGCCTAACTGGACGTGCAATAGCTGATAAAGTTGGCCGAAGTTTTAATGTAGTTTATTCTTACTTGAAAAATAAAGATGCATACGGCAAAAACATGAAGGGAGGTAAGAAAACAGCAACAACAGCAGCTGAGAGACGAAGAATTTTAAGATATGCATCAAAACAAAAAGTCGGCGTAAACGCAAGTTGCTCAACAGTATTAAGAGTAATCAACAACTCAAGCCATCTTAAACGAATGAAACTTAAGAAAAAACCACCACTTGACGAGAGACGGAAAATGTTGCGATTAGATTTTTCAAGACTTCACATGAGTTGGAAAAAAGAATGGTATCACGTGGTTTTTTCAGATGAAAAAAAGTTTAATTTCGATGGCCCTGATGGGTTCAACTTCTATTTTCACGACTTAAGAAAAGAAAAAAGATTTTTAAAGCGCCATCATAGTCGTGAAGGAGGTGTCATGATATGGGGAGCAGTCAGTTATTATGGAACAGTTGAGCTCGAGGTTGTAACATCAAGAATGACAGCAGCTGGGTATAAAGTAATTTTGGAAAAAAAATTTCCTAAATTTTCTAACATCTTTGGACCCATAAACTGGACCTACCAACATGATAATGCACCTATGCACTCAGCGCGCATAATAAAAACATGGATAGAGGAGCAACAAGTGCAGTTGCTTCAATGGCCGCCGTACTCACCTGATCTAAACATCATAGAAAATGTCTGGGGATGGTTAGTACGCAAAGTTTATGAGGGTGGTCGTCAGTTCAAAGACAAAGAAACCTTAATTTCTGCAATCAAATTAGCGTGGAGCGAAATTTCGTTAAATTACATTAAAAAGCTATACGATTTTATGCCGGATCGAATTTACGAAGTAATTAAAAATAAAGGTGGAAGTACCCACTACTAAACTTAAACAAAAACATGTTTCATTCCATTCCAATACCAATTTTAATTTTTGTACCTATTCAGTTGACTTAAAAAAAAACTTCTACTTTGTATAAGTTGCACTTTGGAAGTGGTTGAAGGAAAAACTCACGGTTGTTTTTGGATAAAACTTTGAAATTCTGTTATTTATATGTTACGAACATTTTTACCATCAACAGATGGCATAATAACCATCACTGTTTGGAAAAAATGGATAAAATATATTCAAAAATGTTTGTGCGTATTCAGTTGACGAGGAGTGTATATAAAGGCCTGCCCAAATCCCTCAGTACACAATAGAAAAATGCTTATGAATATGTTAATCAAAGTACTGACGGTAAAGACGCACCCTATGAACGGAATATTGGTAACTCGAATAACACTCCCAATTTTCAACTTACAACCATTTGAACTCCAGCAAATCCACCTCTTTCCAATCCATCATCAGAACAAAATTTCAACTATCTTGGACATACAGGAAGACTTTTTGGCAAAGAACGTACGAACAAAAGAATTCGTACCAATGACAAGAACAGAATATGATATCCTTCAATAGGTAACCATAGAAATTAACAATACGTGATACATTGGACCACTTAGTTCACCCGTAAGGAAGGGGACTCATACGGACGTTTGCTCTATATCCCTTGTATTCAACCCATACAATGAAGATAGCGTATGTAAGTGTTTGTTCCAGCCATTTGAACGAAACTACCTGGTCAAACTCACTCAAAAAAATGCGTGGTTGTACTCTTTTCCCAAATCAACTATGATATAGATACAATGTTCAGGGGAATGGCAGGGCTCAACTCTGAATGGAAAAGGAATTATTACACTAATTCAACCATGTGTATTTCAAATCGATAATCAATCCATGTACTATGAAGACTCAGATCACACCATTTTGAAAATCGATCAATCAAAATATACAATACCTGACCTGTCGTTGAATAACACATTGATGGATCTGCTCACTAAGAAGGAGCCAGGAAATCACACAGTATTGGTTTTAAAAGGTGTAGGAGCAAACAACAAAATTAAAGAAAATTCATACGCCAGTGCAGACTTAGAAAAAAAATGTGCTAGAATTTGAGGCCACACAGAAGGAAAGGGCCCAACACAGAATATCCTCAATAGCGTCGATATCAGGCAGCACGATAGCCATTTTATGCATCTTGGGGGTGATCCTCGGAAGATTATGTAAGAAAACAAGGCAAGCGGCGAAACCTATAGAACCAATTTACGAAATACCTTTACCTAGAATTTCGAACCCCATAATCCATGATACCATACAATCCTTACCATCTCCTCAGAATTCACGGTGCAAAACAGAAATAAAGACAATCCTTACTCCTTTAACACCACCACCATCCGTACCAACAAACAACCATGTACCAATACCAATTCCCCCACCTTTGCCAAAATTAATCCCAACACCATCAAATCTTAGTAAAATTTTCGCGCGAAAACATAGAAATCGACTATTAGGACGCTTTAAAATCGCGGATTAAACAGGAACTTTCACCGGAAAGTAACCTGCAACACGTTACTTAACTTCGTTAAATAATAAATTGCTAGATAAGTTTCAACTTAGTTGCAATCGGGAAGTGGAGGTGGTTTTAGTGTAGTAAGAATCTCACACTTCTATGAGCACGCGTTTTTCGGTCCTCATAGAGCCTGAATAGCAGGTTTTGCACCTACCCACGGGAAAATAACCACAAAAAAAAAAAAAAAAAATCTTAGTAGACCTAAGAATAACCCACCATTACCACCGGCCAACATAACAAAATCAATAAGGAAATCTTTACGCCGGCCTAGAAAACTACAACTGTACTGATAATTCAAATCCATTTCAGTACAATAACAACAATAACAACAACCATAGCAACAACATCAACAATAACAATAACAACCAAAGTAGTAACGATGTTTTCAAACCAAACGAACAACGTCCAAATGCACTACTGTGAAGGGATCGCACCAGCGACCACTTAACTAATTGCCGCCAAACAATTAAGAATACATTCAACCTGCTTCGATATTTCATATTCGGTTTCCCGTCCATATCCATCGTACATACTTTGTCCCGTCGCGTCGGTCACCGCGTCGGATATAGCTATAGCTATAGAGCCGAATCATAATAAAAAAAAGTATTCATATTTCTATTGACACACTTTGTGCATAATATACTCATATAGTTCAACCGGCACCTTCAGTTCACGAACTATAGGAGAAATACAAAATAAACAAAAATACTCATATGACACTTTAAGTGCACGAGTATTCTTGTATTTCCAATTTCAAGTGTCGTTGATTTTTGAAGCAAATGCATGGTAAGGTCAAATGCTGATTGTGCATATTGAGGAAATATCGATAGAACGTTATCGATTATCGAAGTATGGTTGGATGTATACGAAGTCAAATAATTTTGTGTATAAATAGGAATAATAAAAATATATTGAGAGACTTCAAACTCTGAAGCCAACGAAGTCGATTCTTTTATTTAGCAACTCGCTGGAGGTTCGATTAAGTTAAATTCAGTAGTTCAGACGCCCTACAGAGCTATCCGCTTTTGGGTTAAGGTATACTTGGCTACTCGCCGGACCAAGTCTGCTCTACGGAAAGAATACTTATACTGAACCTTCAAGACTCCCACCGAGGGGTACAACCATTACATGGCGATCTTGCCAGGAGCAGCAAAACATTATCCATTAGATGGCCCGGCAAACCCAACTGGCCCTAGCAGCCAATTTAATTAAAGAAGCCCAGGCACTACTAATAGAACCAATAAGGCCCAAAGAAACCGAACACATCAGAGTAGGTCCCAAACCCCTAACCATCGAAGAGTATTTGAGGCGAAATACTACCCGTGCTGCAGAACCAATTCCAGTACCCCCAACTCCAAAGGTACGAGCGGGAAAGAGGGTGCAGCTCAAGAAACACCTAATTGAACTGTATCGGTTGGCAAACATACCTGGCCAACCCAGCGACGTGAGGCAAAAATACTTGCGCCAGATCCAGCAAGTGAAGGGAGCAATCCGCTCCAACAAAGCAGCTGAACGGAAGCAAAAGAAAGCCGAAGAGCAGGAGTTCCACAAGCTGTTCCAGTCGATAGTGACAACAGGAAAAGAAATCAGCAAGAGCAAAAATTAAATTTGTTTTTATTTTTCCGTTCGCAACTTCAATTTTCAAAATTTAAATTAATTTTTATCTCTCAATTTTCAATTTCTGTAATGGGTAAATCCCAGTCTAAAGTAGAAGAGGTCATCGTTAACAATAACGGGCCTCAAATTAATAAGTCCAATGATAAATATGAATATGGAATAGATGTAGCTTCTATCATAATTATAATTATTATTATTTTTCTCGCCAAATATATTAGAGACTTAATCGTAAGGAAATTTAATAAGGCAATTAGAAAAGAAATAGTCAAAAACAATATGACCAGAAGAATGACTGTATAATTTTTTTTTAATAAAAATATATAAACCCACAAATTTTCTTAAAATTTTTATATTGGTTAATGGATTTCTCGACTTTGGAAGAAGCTTTAGGCACACTAAAAAACTGTTATCTAAACCTAAAAAAATCCCCAAATCGCAAAAGAAAACTCGAAGGGGCAAACAAAAAATTAAAAGAAATTTTGCAGTTGTGGAATATTTTCCTTGAACACTTTACAACTTTTAATCGAAAAAATCTTACAGAACAGGAACATAAGTATCTGACTCAGTTGACATCCACGGCTAAAGATTATAGGGAGCTTGCAGAAGCAATCGTAAAAAACAATATACAAGAAAATAGTTCAGAAGAACCAGGTTCAGACCAAGAAGATCAGGAAATTAAGTCAGTCCCCGAAACTCATGAAAAAGTGCCATTATCAAGTTTGAACAAAATGGCCGAATTTGATTTCAGTAAGGCACAAAAATTGCCTGTACTAACCTGCGAAGAAAATAACAAACGCACCGAAAATATTAGGGATTTTCTCAATAATATTGAATTTTACCATGACACCTTAAAGAAAGATTCACAGACTATGCTAATCAAATTTTTGTTGAAATGTAAAATTCAAGGTAGGGCATTAACTGAACTAGGAGCCGCCAAGATCGAAACCTTTGAACAACTAAAAGCAAATTTAGTTTCCAAATGTGGAGACAAAGATACAATAGAAAGCATTCAGTCCAAATTAGATAGGTCGCGTCAAAGAAACCGACCTATGCGAGAATTTGTTTCTGAAATAGAACAACTGATATCAAAAATTACTGAACTGGAAATAAGTATGCAAGGGGAAGAAGCTCGAAAAACACTCACTATAGCAAATGAACATAGAGGATTAGCTTTTCTCAAACAGAGAGTTAACGATAGATATAGAATCATTCTCGATAGTGCAAGACATACTAAAATGCAAGATGCTATAACCCATTTGCTAGAGTTAGCTCCCAGTACTGTACCAATAACGGAAACTGTCAGGTATGCCCACAATACCAATTATTCCCAACACCACAATCGAAATCAAACTACGTTATTTCCGATAATGGCATCCTACCCGATCCCACTAAATCCTCCGCAATGAAAAGCTACCCCACACCCACCAACGCTGATGAAGTAAGAAGGTTCGTTGCATTTGCCAACTACTATCGTAAATGTATCCCTAATTTCGCTACCATTTCCATCCCACTAAACCGAGTGCTGAAAAAAGATGTCGAATTTAATTTTTATAAAGATTGTGAAATATCTTTTGAATTGCTTAAAGAAATCCTAACTAGTCCTAAAATTTTACAATTCCCAAACTTTAGCGGAGAATTTATTTTACGTACAGATGCCTCAGGTTTCGCTTTAGGAGCTGTTTTATCCAATTTCGACGATAAACCAATTGCCTATGCAAGCAAAACTTTGAATAAAGCAGAGAAGAACTATAGTACAATTGAGAAAGAATTACTAGCTATTGTATGGGCAGTTAAGCACTATCGTCCCTACCTATTCGGAAGAAAATTCAAAATTTTAACAGACCATAGACCTTTAGTGTACTTGTTCTCACTTAAAGAACCTAGTAGCAGACTAACCAAATTTAGACTACTACTAGAAGAATATAATTTTTACATAGAATATTCTCCAGGTAAGGATAATTATACAGCCGACGCACTGAGCCGCTTAAAAATAGACTCCGAGGATTTGAGACAATTGTGCATCTGTGTTGTAACAAGAGCTCAGTCAAAAATGGAAAATAAAAATCATGAACAGAAACAAATAAATGTAAGGGATACGAAAACTGACGAACAACTCATAACCGAACTGCTTAAATTACCAGAAAATGGACTTGAAGTCATAGAGCTGAAGATTGTTGACAACTTCGAGGAAGATTTAGTTAATTTCAAGGATACGGACATTATCATTGGTCCCAACAAGGTTTTGGCGTATATCCCAAAAGAGAATTGTTTACTCCTAAAGAAGTCCAAGGACAGCACTACAACCCAATCGACAGTATTTGGCAAAATATTGTCGAGGGATGTGCAGAAACTCTGCGGATTGAACTGTATTAAAAAGATATATATTACTAAAAATTAAATAAAGAAGCTAGTATGCGGCCGCAAAGAGAGCAATATTAATGAATTAAAAAAAATATTAGGAGAAATATTTAAAGAGAGTAACATTAAAGTGCACATTATAGAAAAAAATATCGAAATAACTGATCCTTGTAAAAAGAAATTAATACTTAATGACTACCACATTCTTCCAACCAGTGGACATGCAGGAATAAACCGCATGCTACAAAATATAAAGAAAAAATACTTTTGGACAGGTATGCAAAACGATGTGACGACATTCGTAAAGCATTGCCCAATTTGTCAACGAAATAAATATATTCAGCCAAAAAAACAACCAATGACTATCACATCAACAGCCGAATCGGGTTTTGACAAACTATTTTTAGATCTCGTAGGACCCTTAGAAGAATCAGAAGATGGATTCAAGTATATCCTAACTATACAAGATGAACCAACCAAATTCACGGAAGCAGTACCCATTTCAAACAAAGAAGCAAGTACAGTGGCAAAAGCTCTAGTAGAAGGTTTTATTTTAAGATACGGAGTACCACACACAGTAGCCTCCGATCAGGGAACTGAGTTTCTAAACCAGGTTTTCCAAAAAATATGTAAATTATTAAAAGTAGAACAGTTGCAATCCACAGCTATCACCATGAAAGCATAGGAGCTTTAGAGAACTCCCATAAGGTTTTAGGAGCATATCTGAGAAGCTACGTTTCAGAAAAGCATACCGATTGGAGCACATGGCTACCATACTACGTTTTCTGTTATAATACATCAGTACACTCAGAAACCGGATATACACCTTTCGAACTAATATTCGGAAGACAGTGTAACTTACCATCAAATTTGGTTAAGCAGGTAGAACCTGTGTATAACTATGACGATTATGTGATTGAGTTAAAACATAAATTACAAATCACTCATAAAGATGCTCGAGAAACTCTGATAGGCAAAAAGATAGCAAGAAAAAAAAGTTTGATCTAGAGGAGCGAACAAAAAGCTCAAATTTTGAAATAGGAAGTTTAGTTTTACTTAGAAACGAAAATAGAAAGAAACTTGATCCAATCTACATAGGTCCATACGAAGTTTTGTCCCAACAAGGTGTGAATTGCGATATAAAATATGAAAACAAAAGGATAACAGTTCATAAAAATAGACTACAGCCATTTTATATATATTTAACTCTTATCTAAATATTAAAAGTTGACAAGAACTTTCTAGACTGAGACGAATTCCATTGAGTGTGTGAAGTTAGCCCCCCTTTTTTGGAATTTGTCATTTTTGAAAGTTGTTCCAGATTGTTCCCAGTTTGTTCCGGATTGTTCCAAATTTTTTTTGAAAAATATTCAAAAATGGGGGTTTTAGACCCAAAAAACTGTTTTTGACCTAGCCCCCCTTTTTTCAAAAATCGAAATTTTGAAAATTGTTCCAGATTGTTCTGAACATTGTTCCAAATTTTTGGACCTCTATGTTAAAAACTTCAAAAGTTATGGGCAAAATTCGAAAAAATTGTAGCCCCCCTTTTTTTGAAATTCTTACTTTAAAATTTTTTTTTTTGGTTTAAAAAAGTGTTCTAAACATTGTTCCAAGAAATTAAAATTGTGGAATTAATATTTAAAAAGATATAGTCTTTCAAACTCTTATTTCGAAAATGTAAACTACGGCTCACTTATTTTTTTTTTTTTTTTAGGTTTTTATTTTCAATACTTAATAACAAATATATATTTTGAGGAAATATTGTGCCCTTACATAAGCAAAAACTGCCTAAAACAGAGCTTTAAAAAAACATCTTTAAGTTTTTGAATTTTTAAAAGCCCCTATTGGCTCCCCTTTTACAAAATTCAAAAATCCAAAACTTGTTCCAAGTGCGAAATTGCCTAAATCCAATTGATCCAAGGATTCATTCAAAAATATTCAAAATTGTAGATTTTAAGCTGAAAAAACACTTTAAATGAAAAAATACTAATTATCCTTGCTCTGGCCCCCCTTTTAGGAAATTCAAAATTCAAAAACTTGTTCCAGGTTGTTCTAGGGCTCTTCTAAATTGTTCCGAGCTTTCGTTTCTAAAAATTGATTTTTAGTATTAAAACTTTCAAAAAAATGCTCCCCCGGCCCCCCTTTTCCAAAATCGAAAATCCAAAACTTGTTCCAAGTGCAGAATCGCCTAAATCCAATTGTTCCAAGGATTCATTCAAAAATATTCAAAATTGTAGATTTTAAGCTGAAAAAACACTTTAAATGAAAAAATACTAATTATCCTTGCTCTGGCCCCTCTTTTAGGAAATTCAAAATTCAAAAACTTGTTCCAGGTTGTTCTAGGGCTCTTCTAAATTGTTCCGAGCTTTCGTTTCTAAAAATTGATTTTTAGTATTAAAACTTTCAAAAAAATGCTCCCCCGGCCCCCCTTTTCCAAAATCGAAAACCCAAAACTTGTTCCAAGTGCAAAATCGCCTAAATCCAATTGTTCCAAGGATTCATTCAAAAATATTCAAAATTGTAGATTTTAAGCTGAAAAAACACTTTAAATGAAAAAATACTAATTATCCTTGCTCTGGCCCCCCTTTTAGGAAATTCAAAATTCAAAAACTTGTTCCAGGTTGTTCTAGGGCTCTTCTAAATTGTTCCGAGCTTTCGTTTCTAAAAATTGATTTTTAGTATTAAAACTTTCAAAAAAATGCTCCCCCGGCCCCCCTTTTCCAAAATCGAAAATCAAAAACTTGTTCCAAGTGCAGAATCGCCTAAATCCAATTGTTCCAAGGATTCATTCAAAAATATTCAAAATTGTAGATTTTAAGCTGAAAAAACACTTTAAATGAAAAAATACTAGTTATCCTTGCTCTGGCCCCCCTTTTAGGAAATTCAAAATTCAAAAACTTGTTCCAGGTTGTTCTAGGGCTCTTCTAAATTGTTCCGAGCTTTCGTTTCTAAAAATTGATTTTTAGTATTAAAACTTTAAAAAAAATGCTCCCCCGGCCCCCTTTTCCAAAATTGAAAATCCAAAACTTGTTCCAAGTGCAGAATCGCCTAAATCCAATTGTTCCAAGGATTCATTCAAAAATATTGAAAATTGTAGGTTTTAAGCTGAAAAAACACTTTAAATGAAAAAATACTAATTATCCTTGCTCTGGCCCCCCTTTTAGGAAATTCAAAATTCAAAAACTTGTTCCAGGTTGTTCTAGGGCTCTTCTAAATTGTTCCGAGCTTTCGTTTCTAAAAATTGATTTTTAGTATTAAAACTTTCAAAAAAATGCTCCCCCGGCCCCCCTTTTCCAAAATCGAAAATCCAAAACTTGTTCCAAGTGCAGAATCGCCTAAATCCAATTGTTCCAAGGATTCATTCAAAAATATTCAAAATTTTGGATTTGAAGACTCACTCCTCTTTTTTTTTACAATCGAACATCGTGGGTTTCATTGTTGTTAAAAAAAAGTAAAGAAAATGATACATATTAATAAATTTGAATGTTTTGGTTTTCCATTGAAATTACATTTTTTATTTGCCTTCTCTCTGGTGTTGACAAACTTTCTCTTTCTAGTCGATTTTTAGCAGGGTGTCTCCATGTTGTGCTGACGATTCAAATTGTAGCACCCTTTAGGGTTGGTCATGGTCCTTATGGTTTTAATCTTGTAGGTAGATTATGTTTTTCATTTTGCAATTAGTATTTTTTCATTTAAAGTGTTTTTCAGCTTAAAATCTACAATTTTGAATATTTTTGAATGAATCCTTGGAACAATTAGATTTAGGCGATTTTGCACTTGGAACAAGTTTTGGATTTTCGATTTTGGAAAAGGGAGGCCGGGGGAGCATTTTTTTGAAAGTTTTAATACTAAAAATCAATTTTTAGAAACGAAAGCTCGGAACAATTTAGAAGAGCCCTAGAACAACCTGGAACAAGTTTTTGAATTTTGAATTTCCTAAAAGGGGGGCCAGAGCAAGGATAATTAGTATTTTTTCATTTAAAGTATTTTTTCAGCTTAAAACCTACAATTTTCAATATTTTTGAATGAATCCTTGGAACAATTGGATTTAGGCGATTCTGCACTTGGAACAAGTTTTGGATTTTCGATTTTGGAAAAGGGGGGCCGGGGGAGCATTTTTTTGAAAGTTTTAATACTAAAAATCAATTTTTAGAAACGAAAGCTCGGAACAATTTAGAAGAGCCCTAGAACAACCTGGAACAAGTTTTTGAATTTTGAATTTCCTAAAGGGGGGCCAGAGCAAGGATAATTAGTATTTTTTCATTTAAAGTGTTTTTTCAGCTTAAAATCTACAATTTTGAATATTTTTGAATGAATCCTTGGATCAATTGGATTTAGGCAATTTCGCACTTTGAACAAGTTTTGGATTTTGAATTTTGTAAAAGGGGAGCCAATAGGGGCTTTTAAAAATTCAAAAACTTAAAGATGTTTTTTTAAAGCTCTGTTTTAGGCAGTTTTTGCTTATGCAAGGACACAATATTTCCTCAAAATATATATTTGTTATTAAGTATTGAAAATAAAAACCTAAAAAAAAAAAAAAAAAAATAGGTGAGCCGTAGTTTACATTTTCGAAATAAAAGTTTGAAAGACTATATCTTTTTAAATATTAATTCTACAATTTTAATTTCTTGGAACAATGTTTAGAACACTTTTTTAAACCAAACAAAAAATTTTAAAGTAAGAATTTCAAAAAAAGGGGGGCTACAATTTTTTCGAATTTTGCCCATAACTTTTGAAATTTTTAACAAAGAGGTCCAAAAATTTGGAACAATGTTCAGAACAACTAGAACAATCTGGAACAATTTTCAAAATTTCGATTTTTGAAAAAAGGGGGGCTAGGTCTTAAACAGTTTTTTAGGTCTAAAACCCCCATTTTTGAATATTTTTCAAAAAAAAATTGGAACAATCCGGAACAAACCGGGAACAATCTGGAACAACTTTCAAAAATGACAAATTCCAAAAAAGGGGGGCTAACTTCACACACTCAATTCCATTAACTAATAATAAAAACAAAAAAATTATAAAAACTTGTAAACACGATTGTATAAAAAAAAATAAAAAAAAAAAAAAAAGGGGCGAGGAAGGTCCTCCGGAAATACGAAAATGTACAAAAAAAAAAAAGAGAAAAAATAATATTAATATGATGTATAGATAAACTTGTAAATATAGATTAACATAAACTTAGGTGCACCTGGGAATTAAAAAAAAAAAAAAAAAAAAAAAAAAAAAAAAAAAAGCAGAAAGTGCAAAAACAAATTACGACGTCTTTTATATCATTTTTAATAAAGCATGCATAGAAACTAAGCTATATTGTTAAAGAAACTAAAACAAATTAGAAGAAGTCAAATGTATTAAATAAGTCACTTAAAAATTATTTGTAAAAAATTAAAATCGAATGATTGTAAAAAAAAAAAAAATGTATATATTATATACATATTACATAATTAATAACACAAACTAATGCATGAAAAAAAATATACGATTCTACAAATATTGTATTCGAAAAAAAAAAGAAATTATATAAATATAAAAACAAAATACAGATCTCTATTGTACAAGTGGCGCGTAAAAGAAGAAATCAAGACTTGTCATGATTTCTCCTTTTTCTCCCAGGAAGGGTGGTGTGAAGGGATCGCACCAGCGACCACTTAACTAATTGCCGCCAAAAAATTAAGAATACATTCAACCTGCTTCGATATTTCATATTCGGTTTCCCGTCCATATCCATCGTACATACTTTGTCCCGTCGCGTCGGTCACCGCGTCGGCTATAGCTATAGCTATAGAGCCGAATAATAATAAAAAAAGTATTCATATTTCTATTGACACACTTTGTGCATAATATACTCATATAGTTCAACCGGCACCTTCAGTGCACGAACTATAGGAGAAATACAAAATAAACAAAAATACTCATATGACACTTTTAGTGCACGAGTATTCTTGTATTTCCAATTTCAAGTGTCGTTGATTTTTGAAGCAAATGCATGGTAAGGTCAAATGCTGATTGTGCATATTGTGGAAATATCGATAGAACGTTATCGATTATCGAAGTATGGTTGGATGTATACGAAGTCAAATAATTTTGTGTATAAATAGGAATAATAAAAATATATTGAGAGACTTCAAACTCTGAAGCCAACGAAGTCGATTCTTTTATTTGGCAACTCGCTGGAGGTTCGATTAAGTTAAATTCAGTAGTTCAGATGCCCTACAGAGCTATCCGCTTTTGGGTTAAGGTATACTTGGCTACTCGCCGGACCAAGTCTGCTCTACGGAAAGAATACTTATACTGAACCTTCAAGACTCCCACCGAGGTGTACAACCATTACACTACTACTTTTACAATATACAACAAGCCAGATCGGAAACCAAGCGTGTCTCACTTCTGAACTTACAATCAATTACGAATTCGATCTTAAAAGAGGCAGAAGATGAGAAAACGCGTTAATGTAGCGAACACAATGACGTATTCAAATACGAGCTGTTACTGATACCGATCGAGGTAAAAGGGTTCCATTGGGACCTGATCGTGGTAAGCAACACCCACAAGATAATCAAGTCCTACAATACATTAGGAATATCGGGTATAGAGGCTCTTCGAGCAGTAAAAACGTTTATAGACACAAAATGAGAGAGAAAGTATGGAGCAAGTGGAAAGCCGGAGTACATGATATAAAACGTCCAAGGATTAAAGGATTGGATAACGGTTTGGTCACTTGTATGGTTGCAAGTCACCTTGCTTCCGGCAAGAAATTACTTTTAACCAAACAGGAGATGGATGAGTTTGGGGAAACCTGGTTCAAGGAAATCAAAAGGTATCCCCAGTTTCATTACATACTGCCAGACTGGTTAAAATAAATTTTTTTTTTCGAAAAGAGAGAGACAGAGAGCCCCATAAGAAAAAATAAAAAAAATCCAATTCAAGAAACCAAATAAAAGCATTGAAAGAGGGAGATAGAGAGCCCCATACAAAAAAAAAACCAATTCAAAAAACAAAATATAAGCATTAAAAGATGGAGATAGAGAGCCCCATACCAAAAAAAAAAAATAAAAATAAAAACTATAGAGAGAAAAAAAATTTCTCACATACAAAAATATTCAAACACACATACATAAAGCTACAAGTTACATAAATATTCATACACACTTACATAAAAATACCTATATTAAACATAAATCATAAATATACATAAAAATAAAAAATAAATACATATATACATATATATAAATACAAATATATATAAATGTACACCAAACGTTACATTAAATTTAAGGTGTTAAAGAGATAAACAATAATGATTAAATAATTAAACTTTCAAAATATATAAAACAAAAAATGTTAAGAGAATCAGACAGAATAAATATTTTATTCAAAGAATCTAGAAGTTTAACATATATATAAAAAAAAAGAAAATTGGAAAGTAAGAAATCCTAGTAAAGTTATAGAAATAAATACCCTACCTACTTTTAAAGTTAAATTAAATTACTCTCTTTAAAATGCATAAAAACAAATATGTAATAGTAAAAGCATAATAAAATCAACAAAAAAAAAACATAAGAAATCAAACAATAGAATAATATAAAATTTTCTACCATAATACAATAAAAAAATATAAAATATGTACATAAAATCAACTCATAAGAAAATAATGAATACCTTATTAGCAACAAATTTTTTTGTCTAGCCATTTCAAATGTAACAATAATTTAAGTCATAATACTTCAAAAAATGTATATCTATGATTAATAATAACAAAACAAATAATACAATTTAAACTCGTTATACCTTAAAACTATTGACAACAATATGTATATTTCTTTAACTGATTGCATATACCAAAGTAATTGTAATTGGTGTTTAAAAATAGAATTAATCAAACTCTAAAATTATGTTTTACTTAAAGTATAGTGTAAAATACTACAAACAACTATTCTTAAGCACCAAATTTAAATTTCAAAAAACAAAATAATTAATAAATAAATGGAATCATGTAAATCATTTGTCTTTTACAAGTAAGCAAGTTCCTTTTGTTCCGCATACACAACTCATCTCAGTCACAACATCAGCACTAACTGATAAGTCTATGGAAGAAGTCATCAATGTCATCAAGAAATAAACCATCAATACCGAAAATCGTGACGCAGACACAAAATACATGCAGCCAAAAATTAGAAGGAAATGAGATCTACTACTAGATGTAAACAAAACTAAGAAGGAAGTGACATCTACTGCAAGGCCAATCGCAATTTTTGTCTCTTCCAAACAAAAATGTGCACTTTTTCGAAGGGGGGAGGTGTTATGTGAGAAGTCGAACACATAATAACACATAACCATGACCATACCCAAAAATAGTAATACCATAACTTAATACCAAGCTCAGCCACAGCCAAGCAGAGCAGTAGATAGATAGATAGATAGATAAATTCTTTATATTTTCCAACAAAAAAAGAGTTTTACAACATAAGAATAAGGACATGGCAATTTTGCCGTCTGCCTGATATAACATTTCATACTAAAAAAAGAATATAAAAAAGGTAAAGTATAAGAATATTACAAAATTATTAACTGAATATTAGAATCTGATAAAAAAAAATAAAATAAAAGAATAAAAAATAAGTTTTGCAATCTAAGCTAAATACTTCTGGTTTGATTTAAACAACTGTGTATATTAATATAGCATATTTAACAATTTGAGATGCTTGAAAAATAGATTTTAAACAATTTTGAAATGATTTGAAACGCAAAAGAAAAAAAAATACCAATTTTAACATGATTTGAAACACAAAAAGTTTTCAATTTTAGCGTGATAACACAAAATAAATATATATAGTTTTGAACTACAGTAACTGGCTGAACTTTCGACTTCACGTTAAGAAACTATTACGGAAATTTAGAGCATGTTTGCAGTAGTTGTATAAGGTAGGCCACCCTAGTGCTCCACTCAATATTTCGTAGAGTCTGTTTGGTGTAAGATACTCGTAACTCTCATTGAAATGTAACCGACGAATTTCTTGTAATATTGGACAAATTGCAATTAAGTGATTTACATCTTCCGTTTCTCTTCTATTACATAAATCGCAGATTTGTGTCAGATCAGCTCGATGAGGCCTGAAGTTAAGGTTCAGCATTTCAACTCGTGCTCTAAAAATGTATCCTACTGCTTCGGGAGATAGCTCGTTGTGAAAATAGTTTGCTTCCGATGGCAATTGGTGATTGAGATTTCTATAGGTACTTCTGGATGATGTTGAGGTTGCTCTGGACAAATGCTGAGCATAAATTTGTTCGTCAATTTCAGCAGTCACATCTGCAAACATATGCTGCCATGCATCTACATTGGACTCCATTAACGTCAAATTAACTTCGTGGGTTACAGCAAGCTGATTCCATTCCTTGAAAGGGGATGCATTTGTTTGCAGCATTCTCAACATAAAAGATTTGTGGAGATATCCTTCGCTTCTTTTCATCACTCTGACTAAATAATCGGAATTAGCTTTTAGATTTTGAATGTAGATGGGTGTTACGCCAGTCTCCACATAGATAGCATAATTCGGTGTTGAGTTCGGTAATCTAAATATGCGTTTGAGGAAATGCCTTTGAATAGATTAAATTCCTCGAGGGGAAAATATCCAAAAATCTGAGTGCCATAGCACAAACAACTGTTGACCGTTGCTTGAAAAACGCGATATTTTGATACCAGATCGATTTTTTTGTTCCCAAAAAACTTGGGCCACATTAAATTCAGAGCAGGTTTAGCCTCATTGCTTTTCTGCTGGACATGTTTGGAAAAATTTAAATTATGTGTTAGCAAAACTCCAAGGTATTTAAATTCTTGGACAACTTCAATACGCACATTATTGAGAGACCAGTTTTCTTTGACGTGGCTCAAAAATCATAACTTTTGTTTTGTTTATGTTGACATGTAGGCCCCATTTTTCACAAAAAGTATTCATTCTATTAATTTGCAGTTGCAGGGCAAAAGGATTGTCCGCCAGTAAAACTAAATCGTCTGCATAGAGCAAAACTTTAACTGGTATATCGGCGAAGATTACTCCTCCTGGCAGTACATCACAAATATCGTCAATAAACAAAGCGAATAGTATTGGGCTTAAAATGCAGATTTGGGGAACTCCAGTCGTCGTTTCAAACCAATCAGAAAATTCTGATCCATCCCATACAGTGGAGCTAGTTGAAACAAGAAAGTTGAAGTACATCATCAAGAATTTCCTGGATACTTTAAGTGATGAAAGTTTGTACATCAAAGCCTGTCTATTTACATTATCAAATGCTGCTTTGAAATCCACAAAACAGGTGTATAGTTTCTTCTTTTTTTCAATAAACTTCTTGGCAATACTTGTCAGCGCAAAGATGTGATCCATCGTTGAGAAACCCGATCGAAAACCAGCTTGGAACATGTTCAGAATATTATTGTTCTCGATCCAGTTGATGAGCCTTTCATAAAGAATTGAAGTCAAAATCTTCCTCAAACTGTTAAGAAAAGATATCCCTCTATAATTTTCAGGAAGGCTAGCATCTCCTTTTTTGAATATTGAAAAAATAATTGCTTTGTTGAAGTTGATTGGTACATACGATTCATTATAAAGATTGTTGAAGTACACCAAAATATAATTTTTTAATTGCTCATTACTATTTTTGTAGAACTCGACTGGAACGCCATCTATGCCAGGTGTTTTATTATTTTTCATCTTTTTCAAAGTTGTTTCCAGGTCATCCCAAGATATTAGGTCATCCAGTTCACTGACAGTTATGTTGGGTAGTGCATAAGAGAAAGTATGATGAGACTCATCAGCCGACAAAAGAGTTTTAAAATGTGCTGCTCTACTACGTCCACCAAGTTCGCGAACATTGCTCCAAAATGTGTTAGAGTTCTTACAGTTGACAAGTTTTTTAGCTACGTTGTTAATATAAGCGACTTTTTTTGAAGCACATAGTTTTTTGTATTCCTTGTTTACATGAAGATAAATATTTTTGAATATCAAAGCGTTTGTCGATCTGAACAATTTAAGATAGACAAAGGATAATTTTCGAAATCTCCTATATTCGCTATCAAACCATGCGTTCCGTGGTGTAAACAAGTTATTATTATTGTTATTAAACGCAAATGGAGCTGAGGCTTTAATAACTCCCACAATATCCTCGTCACACTGATTCAGAGTGGCTGCACGTCGTGTAGGCAGTAGGTTGCAATGTCGATTTAAAAGTGATTTATAGAGAGACGCACTTTTCTCATTCCACTTAAGTCTCAAAAAGTTGTTTGCGTTCCTCTGAGTATCAATATTTCTAAACTGCACTTCAACAACAATGGGCAAGTGCGTTGAAAAATTTTCTATATCCACTTTAAAGTCAGCAAATGAATTAAGCCACTCTCCAGAAATTGAGCAAATGTCAATTACAGACTGCCCTTGACCGCTTATAAAAGTTAACTCTCCAGGCATATCACTTCTAGATGCCCCGTTCAGTACAACTAGTCCAAATTTTCCAAAAAAATCCGTTAAAAGTCTTCCATTTCGGTTAAAAATTTCATCTTTGGAGTTTCTTACTTCATTCAGAGTGTCTCGAGAGTAAGAGTTATGAAGAGGGGAATTTTGATAACAGCCAATTCGAGCATTTAAATCTCCAATCATCATTATGTTTTCAAGGTCGCAGTTATTCATAAAGTCTATTAAACTATCAAAGTCATTCTGCCAGTTATTGCAGTTTAAGTACACTGGAATAATGAAATATTTTAAGTATTGTTCAAAATTTGAATAATAAGTCTGTTCTCTATATAACGAAGCTTGACAAAATTAACAGTTTTTTTAACACCACATAAAATTCCACCACTAGCCCTGCCGTATAAATTAGATCTAATTGCAGGTATACACATTACATTAAAATTTTTGAAATATTTTAAGAAATTATTTTCATTATGTTCTTCTACAAAAGTTTCTAGTAGAATAATTATATCAAAATTATGAATATATTTAAAAAAATCTGATTGTAAAAGTTTACTTTTAAGGCCTGTAATATTATATGAACAAATTTTTAAATTTTGCAAATAATTATTGCTATGGCAGACGGCAATTTTTCCTATTGTGTTTCCACCCGTGGTGTTTGGAAAAGCTGACAGACAGGTGGCGTCTGCATCAACTGTGAGAAAGATTGCTCATTCGAAATCGAAGCTAACTTCACTCCCTCGCCACAGTCAAAGAATTCGGACGATCTGCCACCGAACATCTGCTTGATAAACGCCAATTCCGTCGAAGATTTAATATTAAGACCTCGTGAATGTTTATAAGCAAATATATGACTATTTATTTGCATTTTATCGCCTTTTATTATGATTTTAGCGTTTGGATTGATTTCTAAGAGTTTGCTTCTTAATTCAATAAGTATTTGTCTCTTTTTCCGATACATGATCGACTGCTCGCGAAAAATGCTTATTCCAGAGTTTTTAAGTTGATGTGCCGTGGATATAATTTTGTCTGCAATTTCTGTCGACTGAAATTCGATTATGACAGTTCCGCGCTGTGCATTGTTGTTGCGTATTTCTCGAGATCTTTTTATAGTCATATCTTCACCTTCGTTTAGCTTAAGAAACCCCTTGCAAGTCTGTAAAGCGAACTGAGTTGCATTGGTTTCTGCGTTTAAAGGGAGGTGTACAACTATGGAACTTTCATTAGTTTTTCGGGATATAAATTCTAATTGGTTTTCCAGAAGCTCGCTGAGTGTTTACAGCTTTCAGAGAATTTATTTCACTATAAAGTCTCGCAAGATCGTCTCTTGTGGCAAGATCCTTGAGCTTTTCGGAAAGGATGCCATTGAGGATTTTTTTCAATTCTTCCATAGATAGTTTTCCAACTTCCATCGTTAGTTCCTTTTGCAGTAAAACTAGTTTTTTAGTGCCGGTATTCGGTTCGGGTGAAATCTCGGTTATATTCCGCTTGTTACGGTTATTTTTCATAAGGAAGATTCCGTCGTGCAGCAAATGAATTCTACTCGAAATTTAAATTTGTTTAAAGATCTCGTACCTTAGTTGAACTGATGAAATTTATAACTTTGCAGTAAAGAGCATCAAAATGCGAGTTTATTTATGAGTTGAAATAATAACAAACTTTTTATTTTATTTAAATTTTAAAACATAAGCAAGAGACTTTAAATTCTACACTTTCACTTTTGACAGTTGAAATGTCAAATATCAAAGCAGAGCAGTAAACAATTCGATTCGTCGTACTCAGCAAAAATGTTACGTGATCGTTTTGTTTACAAACAACCGCACATGGTCAATGCAACCGAAACAAAATGCAACCCCAGCAAAACGAAGCATTCGCTGGAGAGTAATCGACCGATGGCTGGATGACACACAGGAAAAAGAAAATATGGTAAACTTAACTGGGCCAACCAAATTAACAGAATGTGCGATGTCAGCCGGACACCGATCGACGTAAGCGGTAGATATTTGTATGTAGGAACTAGGGTAATGCTCATAATAATAAAAATAACAATCAGTAACCTAGATAAATAATTGTCAAATAAACAGTTATGGAATTTTATAGTTAAGTAGGGATAGAATTTAAGGTAATTTTTAGGTATAAATAGTTAAGGAAAAATAGAAGTAAGTGAAAGAAAAATAAGCAGTAGTTTAATTATATCAATAAAAGAATTGTTTAAAGGAAAAGACGACATTAACTTCAAGAGGAAAAGGAGAAAAGCAGACAAAAAGGGTAAGAACCTAAAACTATTGAATATTTCCTTTGCTTTCAGAAGACCAAAGCATGGGGTTCCTAAGAACCTCCAAATAAGCCCTTTGGGCTGGATAGTCTGGGCCGCCACCGGCCGGATAAAAAAAGGGGAATTCCACCGCGAGGTAGGATTTAATAATCCAATAATTCAAAAGGATTATACAACACACCTTTCTTTTTACCTGATTCCCAACCTCACTGTACTGGGAGTTCATCCCCAACTGTATTTGGGGATGAACTTTTGGCGAGACTTCAACCTTATGCCACAAATAAGTGAAATCCAAGCCAACGTTGGTTTTAGTGAAGAAGAAGTCAATTTTAAGGATGAGGCTGAGTTAATTAAACTCTCTCCCAAACAAAGATCCCTACTCGAAAAAAAAGGTTATTTCCTAACTTTGTCGTGCTAGGACTGGGTAAGACACCACTTGGTTGTCATGTGATCGATACGGGAAACGCGGTTCCGATCAAATCCCGGCATTATACATTGTCTCCGGTTCGTCGGGAAGAAGTTTACAAGGAATTGGACCGGATGTTAGAGCTTGGGGTTATCGAGGTTAGTAACTCACCTTGAAGTTGCTCTGTGGTTTTAGTAAGAAAACCAGGCAAGGTTTGCCTATGTCTGGACTTACGAAAAGTCAATGCAGTCGCCGTTAAGGATGCGTATCCATTGCCGCATATTGAGGGCTTACTCAGCCGGATCAAGGACACTCATTTTATAACTGATATCGACTTGAAAGATGCGTATTGGCAAATACCACTAGAAAAGAAATAGCGAGATAAAACAGCCTTTGCTGTTCCCGGTAGACCTCTCTACCAATTTAAAGTTATGCCGTTTAGTTTGAGCAATGCTGGTCAAACTATGAATAGGGTTATTGATCAAGTTGTTCCAAGTTCACGAGAAAACGTGTTTGTCTACCTAGACGACTTGTAAATTTACAAGGCTGATTTTAAATCTCATATTCGAATCCTTAATGAAGTGGCTGTTTGTCTTCGCAGGGCAAATCTTACTATTAACCTTGATAAAAGCAAGTATCTCGGGTACATTGTCGGCCAAGGTACTTTGAAAACTAATCCTGACAAAATCGAGGCAATGGTTAATTTTCTCGTCCCCACGACGAAGACAGGTTAGGAGATTTTAAGGCCTAACGGGTTGGTATCGTAGGTTCATCAAGAACTATTCGGACCTGGCACCTCCCTTAACGGATTGCTCAAAAAGAAAAAAAAGTCGAGCTAACACCTGAAGCTCTGCAGGGGTTCAATAGGCTGAAGACTGCACTTTCCTCGGCTGTGTTGTCGCAACCCGATTTCACTAAACCGTTTACTATCCAGTGTGATGCGTCTTCGGAAGGAGTAGGTGGTGTTCTTTTTTCAATTGGATGAGAACAACAACGAGAGACCGTTAGCGTACATGTCAAAGAAGCTTAACAAAGCTCAGAAAAACTACACGGTTACTGAACAGGAATGTCTTGCAGCAGTCCTGAGTATACGAAAATTTAGGCACTACGTTGATGGATTACCCTTCAAGGTTATAACGGATCATTCAAGTTTAAAATGGTTGATGGGGATGAAAGAGCTGAGTAGAAGATTCGATCGATGGAGTTTGGAACTCCAAGGTTATGATTTTTCGATTGAGCATAGAAAGGGATCTCTCAACGTAGTGCCGGATACCCTATCTCGTATGGACACGGAAGAGATTTCTGCGAAAGTAATCGTGGGAGATCATGAGCTCGAAGAGTTTTCTTTGGCATTGACATGTGGTGAGATTGATCCCAACTCCGTTGAATTCGAATCGGAGCAATATACCCAATTGAGAAAGAGCATCGATTCTTACCAGTCTGCGCTTCCTGACCTAGTTGTATCGGGAAAATTCATCTACAAAAGAGTTAGGTTCAGGACGGGTGATGAGAGTGAAGGGGATTCGCTTTGGCGTCTATGGTTGCCAGAAGCACTTACTTCAAATGCATTGCACTGTTTCATAACACGAAGTTGAGTTGTCAAAGTGGTTTTGCTAAGACGTATGCTCGAGTTCGAGACAAATATTATTGGCCTAAAATGGTAACAGACATCAAGGCATTTGTAAGTGAGTGTGAAACGTGTAAAATGGTTAAGGCCCCGAACGCGATTCTTCGACCTCCAATCACCAAGCAGATTGTGACTAAAAGGCCTATTCAACGATTATATATCGACTTTTTGGGACCATATCCGCGTACAAAGCGAGGAAATGTGTATGTATATTTTTATTGTATTGGACCACTTCGCCAAATTTGTTTTCTTGAAGGCTATGTCTAAAACTACTTCTTCAAAAAAAGTGCACTTTTTAGAAACTGAAATTTTTCATACTTTCGGCACCCCTGAATTAATTCACTCCGCCAACGGACGTCAGTTCGTGTTCCATGAGTTTCAAAACTTCATGGCGAACTATGGCATACGACATGTGCGAATAGCCTTGTATTCACCGCAGGCTAACAATTCCGAGCGGGTCAATTGAGGTGTCTTGAGTAAGCTTAGAGTCTTGATATCAAAAGAGCAAAACGTGTAGGATGTACATCTATCAAGTATAGCATGCGCCTTGCTATCAGATGTGAACGATTCTATAGGTTGTCAACCCTTTTTTGCTCTTTTCGGGCAAAACATGATATTGCATGGCTCTACCTATCGGTTACTGCGCGAGTTAAAAGCCCTCGAGGACCCGAAAATGTTAGGCCTGCCAAAAGCACCAAAAACAACGTTGGCTAGACAGAAGTTGTCGAAAAATTTATTCAGGGCACACGTTAAGTCAAAAAACACTAACAATGTACGGGCCAAACCTTATCGGGAAGGCCAAGAAGTTTTTCATCGAAATTTCGCACAAGGTAATTTTGTGTGAATGCAAAACTACTTCCAAAATTTATAAAATCTCGCGTGCGAAAAGTCATAGGCAACTGCATGTATGAACTGGAAACTAGAGCTGGTATACATAAGCATATTCCACGCCAAGGACATACGTACCAAGGACATTAAGAACCCTACAACGAAACAAAAAAAAAAACACAAAGAATCGATTTTTAATTGAAAAATATTAGCTTTAACTTATCTAGTATTGTTAACTTCATGCTTAAATGGGTTCGCGACCCACATTTGGCGATGGAAGCGAAAGCTTCTAATTTTATTTTCAAAAACGATGCTGGTACACTTCGGTGATTTTTCAATTAAGAACGCGTTAAACAGAAAATAAACTAAGAAACATTTGCCGATTTTGTTTTGCCGACGGCAAAGCGTCATTTTGATTATTTTTTATTTCAGCTTTAACCAATTTCCGATTTTGTGTTGCCGACGGTAAAACAACTTTATCCAATGATTTCGTTTTGTTTGTTTACATTTTTCACAACGGTCACCATGTATACAAAGTTTTTTTTTTACCGGTGGCTTAAGCAAATTAATACTGTAGGCAAGGGAAATTTTGTTTACATTTTTTTTACCACTCCGTTTAATATTTTGTTTTGTTTTGATTTTCACTTTTCGTCTTCGACACAAATTAACTAACAGCACCGTCACAGATTTAAAGGATTGAATATCTCGCACTATCAAACTAGGCAATTAAATAAACCCTTATCTTTCACGACCGATGGTAAAATATTTACAATGTTTTGTTTTGCAACGTTGAAGAGAAAATCAGATATGTAACAATGTTGGGAGTTTTGACTCGAGAGTAAAAGTTCTCGCTTAATGATGTCAATGATCTTGGAAAATAGGGAAACAAATAAAGAAGCTTTAACTTCTACAGATTTTCCAATGCCGGTTGATGATAGAAAATGAAAAGACTCCCAGAATCAAAGAATAACTTTCATTTTTGCCAAACAGTTGACTATTTTTAACCTTGAAAATCCTAAAGTCAAGTCGTGCATTTTACTTATAAAATAAATAAATTAGGTATAATAGAATAAAAGTTCCAAGTGGTGAAATTTTCAAGGAAAATTATCTTATGACCCGTGGGGTCGAAAATATTTAAATTTGCGAAAACAAATTACTAATGTAAAGTTGTGAAACTTTTTTTTCTATTTTTTTATTTAAGAAAATTTGCTTTTTTTTTATAGAAAACAAAAGGCGGTTGAAAATTACAACCGCCATCAATTTGAACCAAACAGCGAACATATTTACTGTTCGATTGCGGGGATATACGAGAATCCAGTTCTCAAGTACACAAAACCGTACAACAGCTCCTATATAGTCATCATATGACCGTTTGCGCTTCAAACTTATATATCGAGCTTAGCCTAGAGGGTAGCAAAGTCGATTCAGTCGATCTCGATCTGTGGAAGTGTGCGCACGTTATCGGCTTTCACAGTTTTCTTTAACTAAAATCGGAGTGACTTTTCAAAGTTTAAATTATACCCAGCTATTTTCAATAGTGCAATAGCATATAGGTAGAGGTGGCAGACCGTCACTCGTTTGTACTGTGGAAGTGTTTAGCGTTTTCGGCTTCCCCAGTTCTTTTTAATTTAATATTTCGGAGTGACCAGTTAACGTTTATTAACAGTCAAGCTATTTTCAAAAGTGCGAATAGCACAGAGGAGGAGGTGGCAGACCTTGGTTGATTTGGAGAAGGCCTTCGACACCGTATGGTTAGAGGGTCTTTATCTAAAGCTGACCAGACTTGGCATTAGTAAACCACTATTATATATTCTTTATGATATGCTCAATGGCAGAAAGTTTGTTGTCAAAAGTGGCAATGTAACTTCTGCCACAACCTTTAATATTAAAAATGGTCTTCAGCAGGGAGCGGTCAACTCACCGATTTTATTCAGCATTTACACCAGCGATCTGATAAGTAGTCTAACTCAGGCAATTGCGTATGCCGACGATCTAATTGCGTACAGAACAGCCCCAAGCGTCGAGGTTATCAGGATTCTTTTGCAGCGTGACTTCGAAAAGATTCAGCGATATTGCGATGACTGGAAGTTGAAAATCAACTTTCAGAAATCAGAAACTATCTTGTTTAGGACTCCGTTGCTTAGAGCCACAAGGGATACGAGAAAGAACTGGCGTAAGCTGGTGATCGTAGGGCCAAATGGACATCCACTGGCGAGAAAGAGTGTAGTAAAGTACGTTGGCATCTGGATGGATCAGTATTTATATTTCGACAGACGAAACGGTTGTTTTACAGCAGCCGGCTTGACAGCAGGGTGATGGGGATTTGCTACATGGCCCTTATCCGGCCGATGATTGCCTATGGATACCCGGTTTGGTTTAACGTTGCCTGATCTCAAATGGAAAAGATTCGGGTATTTGAAAGGCAGTGTCTACGACGCTGCCTTGGATTGCACAGAACACCAGAGTCGGAGTACAAACATTACTATTCCAACCTGGTTTTATACAACGGCGCCAACATAAACAGGATAAAGATAGGGCTTATTACCCCAACAACGAATACTTCGAGAGTGTGCGTCTAAGCGGCTTTATTCCGACCGAGGCATTCCTCCACCTAGACAGTCAAGGGCTGATCCAGGATAGAGCGGCGGTTCCGCTAATCTACCACGTCGGCCGTAGAACTGTAGATCGGCGGCTCCTTTACAGTCGGGACGTCCTCGCACAAGACGGAGCTGAGCACCTTCGGTTCAGTAGGACTGTGTCCCACACAGTCGATCTCGTACTGTGGAAGTGTGTAGACGTTTTCGGCTTCCCAGTGTATTCAAAGTAATTAATTCGGAGTGACTAGTCTAAGTTAAATTACAAGCAAGCTATTTTCAATAGTGCAATAGCACATAGAAAGAGGTGGCGGACCGTCAATCGGAGGGTCACAGGTTCGAGTCCCAGTCGGGCATCAGAAATTTACAAGCTTTTTTTTCACAACAGGGAGGTGGAAAATTTTATTATCTGGGAGAACCAGCAGATGGAGAGGGAGAAAAGTGCGGGTGCACCGAAAGGTGGCCCAGCAATGATAGAGGAATCTGCAATGGCACCAGCAGCAGGTACATCGAAAGATTATAAGCAACGGCACCAACAGCAAGTACATCAACAGCAACGGTGACATCAGACGATATCCCCGTAAAAAGAAGGAAGAAGATAAGATGTGCGCAGAGCTTGGTTAAGCGGCGCTCTACTATCATTTCAGCAGAGCAGCCAGCTGGGGGGAGAGGGGCGTCGCGACAAGCCAAAGCATCAGCAGCAGTAAACATACAGCGGCAACTTAATACTTCGCCCTCAGACGAAGATGCCGTTCAATATATGTCCGAAGGTGGAGAAGGGTTATACACTACGGGTGATAGCAATACCTTCATTGATATAACTACACCAGAGGTGTCCTCAGAAGACGATGATGAGGCGCAAATGCAAAGCCGAAAAAAGCACAATGTTGACGAAGAACAGGCCATCAGCGAGAAGATCGGTGCCATAAAAGGGGAGATGGAACGACTTAATGCCATCCTAACGCCACTGATAGAAAACTTAAAATTAAAACAAGAAGCTCGTCGCGAAAAAGAAAAACAGGAGCACGAGCGGAAGAAAGCAGCACAGGCGCCACAAAACGGGGCGCCTCAACAAAAGATGCAGGTGGCGGCACAGCAGCCAAGGCAAAATTTGCATTCCCAGCAGCAACAAAAACAGCTGCCACAGCAACAAGCTAAGCAGCAGCCCAAAGAAAAGCTGACAGTGAAGCAATCACAACAGCAGCCCAAAGAGCAGAGAAAAGAAAAAAAACATCAGCAGAACCAACAGCAGCAGACACAACAGCAAAAGCAGCAGGAGGGGATTCAGCAAGGAGAACACCAGCAGCAGCCACAACCACTCAAAAGCAAAAAAGAAAAGGTGCCGCCAATAAAAACATATAAGATGGATCTTCAAGAGACTATTGAACTATGTAAGTCGGCCATAGGCCAAAACTTTACTATTAAGAGATTGAGTAAGGATAGGCATGCCATTCACTGCTCCACAGTGGAGCAGCACAAAATAATTAAAGATTTGCTAAAGAAATCAACAACAGAGTTCTTCAGCTTTACCCCTACAGTAGATAAAGTACAAATGGTCCTATTGAAGGGCATAGATTCCTGCACGGAACCACAGGTGCTCTTAAATGAGCTCCGTCGAAAAGCGAGCGACGATCTCGACTTTATCGGGGTCAAGCCGTTCGCTACAGTCAGAGCCAGACGGGAGAAGCGGTCTTTGCCGTTCTTCCTGGTACAGCTATCGCCCAACAGCAAACTGGATAGTCTAAGGAGGATCTCCGTCCTCAACTACCAGGTTGTTACTTGGGACAAATTAAAGAGACGTGGCAACATGCTTCAATGCATGCGCTGCCAAAGGTTTGGCCACGCTGCAGCGAAATGCAGTCACGCTGCGCGAAGTGCGGTGAAAACCACATTAAGGGAGAGTGTAAGCTCGGTGAGGAACGGGTCGATGACATGACCCAGCTTAAATGTGCACTTTGCGGAAAGGAGGGGCACCCTGCTAATTATCGGGGTTGCTCAGCTTTTCAGCAAATCAGAATTAATAAAGCGGCTAAGCAGACAGCGGTAGAGATACGCCCATCAACGCGTGCTCCTACAGCAACGCCCGTTAACCCCCAAATTTCCTATGCCCAAATGGCGGCAGGGAGGGGAAAAACGGTACAGCCTGCAGCTAAGGTAGCCCAACCGGCCCTCGTGCCAAAGGCTCCGGACGCTCAGGCCGAGATTAGAAGCATGTTGCTGGCGATTCAAGGCCAGTTAACAGGACTTCATAATCAAATAAAGGAGCAGGCGACTAGAGTAGACTATCTCTACTCTGTTTTGCCTAGCCTAACGCAGATTAGAGGTTAAAGGCGCGCTGTCGGAGAGGCCTCTCAGGATCCTTGCTGTGAATGTAATTTCACTGATTAGGACCGAACGTAGAGCTAATCTTTTTCAATTGTTGAAAGACCAAACGCCAGATGTGTTTATGGCCAGCGAAACTAAACTGAACCAGAAACATAAATTGACTAACAACAATTACAATATCGTTAGAATAGATCGACCCAACTCCACTCAAGGGGGAGGCGTCGCAATCTTCATACGAAAAGGTATTAATCATAAAGTTATATATAATAGTGATCTGCGCAGATTTCGGCTGTTAGAGGCGTGCATCGTATGCATTCCTCTCCAACAGGGGAAGAGTATGTTTGTGATCGCGGCTTATGCACCGGAATCACCTCAGCCAACTGATTTTATGACAGAGCTTGAAAAACTTTTCGAATGCGCTTGAGCTTGGAAGAAAATAACTTTCTCATGGCCGGTGATTTGAATGCCAAACACCAAGATTGGGGAATTCAAGTACAGAATCCGAGAGGTATTCATCTTTTTAATTGGATGAGTCAGTATAATGCTGAATATCGTATGGAACTGCTGGCTACGTATCGACCATCGTTTCCAAGAAGCGGTGCCTATCTGGATCTATTGGTAATAGACGCAAGAATGACAATTACTGACACTGTGGGTCAAAGACCAAGAAACTGTTTACGAAAGATCGAGTACGACAGTGATCACTGCGGACTCGCCACCGTAATACAGCTTCCGAACGAGCTCGTGGAGTTGGATGAGTATGTACCTGTGCATACTTAAAATTACAGTAAGATGCGCTGGCCACGCTTTACCAACGCCTTATCGAGCGAAATCGATTCGATCAACATATCCCCACCAAATGACAGGAATTTGACAAATAACGAAATAGACCAATACCTAGAACAAATGGACGAGACAATCAAACGAACAATGAACAGAACAATACCGAAATACAAACAACGGGGCGCAACCGACATGTACCGGAACGCGACCATTGACGCATTACACAGACAAAAAAGTGGACTGCTGACAAGACTCAAACTTGTATCGACGGTTTACTGACCCTCACGATCTGGAGATTAGGACACTGAAGTCGTCGATCAAGAACATCAACCAACTAATTAAAGAAAATTATCGGTTGTCAATTAATTTGTATTGGGATAACAAAATTCGGGCCGTTAATTCTAGCGACCCGAGCATGTTTCCCCAAATTAACAAGATATTTAGAAGGAATGATCAGAACGACCTTCCATGTCTTAAGCTTCAGAGAACGACAGACAACAGAGACGTACTTCTGACAGCAGGAATTAATCCAGAGGACGCCGTCTTGGACGATGACCTCTTTATTGTCGAAGATCCGCAGGAGAAAGTGGAGGCTGTGGGGGCTGCTTTCCAGCAAGTGTACAAGGTGAATGCGTGCATTCGCCCCAATCACGACCTGGAAAACAGAGCATTGCGGCACCACTTCTACCTTCGGAATGACATCACGCAATGGCGATCAGAGAACCTCGGTTTCACCGGGTTCAATGAAGATTATTTGGCAAACGCCATAATCGCCGAGCGAAATGGGCCCAGTTCCCTGTTAATTACGAAAGTGGAGCTCCAGCTCATCTTCGATTCATTAAAGAATAAGAAGTCAGCAGGAGTCGATGGCATATCCAACGTTGTACTTCGACATTTACCTCAAGAAGCAGTAGACATTTATACCACTCTGTTTAACAACGCTCTGAATAATGCATATTATCCATTGCGGTGGAAGACAGCTGTGGTGCATCCTCTCCCGAAAAAGGGAAAGGACAACTCCAATCCGGCAAATCTCCGGTCGATAAGTCTTCTTCCGAGTATCAGCAAGGTATTCGAAAAAGTTATCACCAGAGCTCTGTCTAAGTGGGCAGAGAACAATAATATCATACCGGACAATCAGTTCGGTTTTAAGGCGGGACATGACATCATTCATGCCGCGTCTAAGCTCGTTTCTGATGTTCAATGGAACAAATCTAAGAAGCAGTGTACAGGTGCCTGTCTGGTTGATTTTGGGTAGGCCTTTGACACCGTATGGGTAGAGGGTCTGTTTCTAAAGCTGACCAGACTTGGCATTAGTAAACCACTGTTATATATGCTTTATGATATGCTCAATGGTAGAAAGTTTGTTGTCAAGAGTGGCAATGTAACTTCTGCCACAACCTTTATTATTAAAAATGGTCTTCACCAGGGAGCGGTCAACTCGCCGATTCTATTCAGCATTTACACCAGCGATCTGATAAGTAGTCTAACTCAGGCAATTGCGTATGCCGACGACCTGATTGCGTACAGAACAGCTGCAAAAATCGAGGACATCGGGATTCTCTTGCAGAGTGACTTCGATGAGATTCAGCGATATTGTGATAACTGGAAGTTGAAAATCAACTTTCAGAAATCAGAAACCATCTTGTTTAGGACTCCGTTGCGTGGAGCCACAAGGGATACGAGAAAGAACTGGCGCAAGCTGGTGATCGTAGGGCCAAATGGACATCCACTGGCGAGTAAAAGTGTAGTAAAGTACCTTGGAATCTGGATGGATCAGTATTTGTATTTCGACAGACATATAAATGCTGCTCTGGCCCGGGCTAGGGGAGCTTTTGCCCTGACGAAACGGTTGTTTTATAGCAGCCGGCTTGACAGCAGGGTGAAGGTGATTTGCTACATGGCCCTTATCCGGCCGATGATTGCCTATGGATGCCCGGTTTGGTTCAACGTTGCCCCATCTCAAATGGAAAAGATTCGGGTGTTTGAGAGGCAGTGTCTTCGACGCTGCCTTGGATTGCATAGAACACCAGAGTCGGAGTACAAACACTATTATTCCAACCTGGCTCTATACAACGGGGCCAACATAAACAGGATAGATAATTTCTTGCTGAAGCTAATTCGGGGTCACATTGCAAGAGCGATGTCCTCGACTAACAGCTTAATTTTTGGGGCTTACTACCCTAAGTACGAATACTACGAGAGTGTGCGTCTAAGCGGCTTTATTCCGCCCGATGCATTCCTCCACCTAGACAGTCGAGGGTTGATCCAGGATAGAGCGGCGGTTCCGCTAATCTACCACGTCGGCCGTAGAACTGTAGATCGGCGGCTCCTTTACAGTCGAGACGTTCTCGCACAAGAGCACCTTCGGTTCAGTAGGACTGTGTCCGAACGGGACCGAAGAGATAGGGTAAAGCAGGAGAACCAGTTCTGGTGGTTGAAAAACGAAGATGAAGTTCCTTCAGACATTTAATAGTTGACCTTGCTATTTTTTTTTGTATGGCCGACTTGCATAGGTTTAGGTAGTTAGTTTTAAGTAGGGACAGTCAGGGTGGCACCAAAAAAAAAAAAAAAATTATAAAATCTACAAAAATACAAAAAAAAAATTATAAAACCGGAAAATGCTTGCTGTGGCTGTTCTAGTTTGTAAGTAGTCTGTAAGTAGCTTATAAGTAGGTTGTAATTAGTTTATAATTAGTTGTAAATAGTTTTAAGTAGCTTTAAGTAGTTTTAATTATATTTAATTAGCTTTAATTTAGTTTTATGTAGTTTGTAAGTTTTATATAAAACCAAAAAAAAGTTAAGACAATGATACCGAGTTTTTTTTTGTAAATTCTTCTCGGTAAAAAATAAAACCGACCTGGATTTAGTATTAAGATAGTTCTTAGGCCGAGAGGCATTAGCATTAAGTTATTATAGTTTAACTTAGAGCGCCCGATTGGGGCCAGTAAGTTAGTTTTAAGATATTGATAAGTAGGCTAGTTTTTATGAATTTTTGTCTAGCTTTAAGATAATTTTAGGAAAATGAAAAAAATAAAAATGAATTAAAAAAAAAAAAAAAAAAAAAAAAAAAAAAAGGACTGTGTCCCAACGAGATCGAAGAGATAGGGTAAAGCAGGAGAACCAGTTCTGGTGGTTGAAAAACGAACATGAAGTTTCTTCAGACATTTAATATTTAGTTGACCTTGCTATTTTATTTTTATATGGCCGACTTACATAGGTTTAGGTAGTTAGATTTAAGTAGGGACAGTCAGGGTGGCACCAAAAAAAAAAATTATAAAATCTACAAAAATACAAAAATAATTATAAAACCGGAAAATGCTTGCTGTGAGTTTGTAAGTAGTCTGTAAGTAGCTTATAAGTAGGTTGTAATTAGTTGTATGTAGTTTTAAGTAGTTTTAATTAGTTTTAATTAGTTTTAGTTAGTTTAAATTAGCTATTATGTAGTTTGTAAGTTTTATATAAAATCAAAAATAATTAAGACATAGATACCGAGTTTTTTGTAAATTCTTCTTGTTAAAAAATAAAACCGACCTGGATTTAGTATAAAGATAGTTTTAAGGCCGAAAGGCATTAGCATTAAGTTATTATAGTTTAACTTAGAGCGCCCGACTAGGGCCAGTAAGTTAGTTTTAAGATATTGACAAGTAGGCTAGTTTTTATCAATTTTTGTCTAGCTATAAGATAGTTTAAGGAAAATGGAAAATAAAAATGAATTAAAAAAAAAAAAGCAAAGTCTATTCCTAGCCGAGCGTTCGAAGGTTCGATCCCAGAAAACACCAAAACCAAAAACTAAGATTAAAGAATTTTTTTATAAGTTTTTATTTAACGTACATTTTTTTTATTTAAAATTCGATTTTTTAATATAAAGTGATAATTTCATCAAACGGTTTTTTCACGCCGCTACTAAAAAAAGTTTATTTTTTAATATAAAATCGCGAAACGTAATTTTCAGTCTCAGTCCGCGTATTATATATATATATTTAAAAGTGAAATATCGTTGCAACAAAGTGCAACAATAAGAAAAAAAAGGTATCCATCGCTAAATAGAAACCGTTGCAGTGGCCACTTCATCAGGATTTTAGGGGTGAATTTGTTTTTATATACCACTATATTGCTAAACACTTTTTTGATTGAAAATATATATATAAAAAGATAAAAATAAAATAGTACCCAGACCGAGGGGGGTTTTAAAAGGGGACTAAATTAAAATAAAATTAAAAGCAAATAATAAAAAAGTGAAAAGAGGATTTGAAAGCCCAAGTTGTAAATAAATCGAAGACGATTTAATCGGATAAAGATTTCTTTAATCAGCGGCAGGGTTACCGTATGGTGAATTAACTTTTCGCTTAGTATTGTAAAAATTAAATTTTCTAATCGGTTTGAATTTTAAAAAAATTTTTTTTTGAAATATCATTTTAAAGTTTAATTACCATATAAAATAAACTATTTGTACATTTATTTAAAGTAAAAAATATGATTTTTATTTTCGATTATGCATATTGAACTTATTCAAAATGGAGTTTGAGTAAGTGAATTTTTGGGATGAGAAGAAAGGAATGAAGGAAATGGCGTAAAGGGGGAGGGGGGGGAAGAAGCCATTTTAAAGGGGTTGCTCCAGCGAGGGATGCAACCAGGTAGGGAGGGTGAAGAGTAAATTTCACGTGTATCGCTGACATCGGGATACAGTCAGGCAAAAATAAATACATTTTTTTGTAGTGAGCTAAAGGTCAAAGAACCATGACCACCGCTGAGCTAAGGGTTCGAATTTCCAGCAAGGATTATTAGGGAAATCAGCCCGCTACAACTACAATGCATTGCGTCAAGAAAAAGCTAGTCCGACCGGTAGTTTTGGTTGGCATATATGTAAGTCCTCAGGCTAAAAAGTCAAATTTTATTAGGCTTTTCCTTCCACATACTTATCTCAGTATAAACACCGTCATAATTACAAAAAATTATTTTAAAATTACCTTTTTCGTGATGGTTATCAATTAGAGATGCAGCAAATTGTTCGGAATCTGTACAAATAGTTCTTTCTCTTAATAATGCGATAGGATTTGTATTATAAACTCTATTTGCAAAACCCTCAAACGTTGAATTTTCTTTGTAAAGCGTTGAAACATTTTCAAGAGAACGATTTCTCTCTTCATAGCTATAAAATACAAAGATGAAAACAGATATATGGCACTAAAATTAATTTTTCTTACTATTGTTGAAATAGTGATAATGATGACCTCTTAGAACGACTGGCGTTAATAGCAGTTTCTCGAACTAATATTGCTAAACAAGAACCATTTACAATACTCTCGTTTGCCAGAGGACCAAACCATGGTACATCTGGCTTCCAATTCACTGTAACACGAAACAAACAATTTGGGAGGGGATATACAACAATAAGTACATCACAGAACTCTGTGGGCAGTATATCGCGACGATATTCTCGATGGTGTTCACTCCAAACTATATGAACCTCATCGTTTCCTAAGTGTCGTGTTTTCGTTAGGAGAGCCTCAGGAGTATCACTGGGCATTCGAGTTGCTGCATGGTATATGACTTCTACAAAAGGAGTTGCATAATACGGCGCTGTAGCTCCGCAGCCTTGACGGGGTAGCCCACCCAAAAACCCGTTGTGGGTTTCCAGGTCGATTTCCCAGCCAAGTGCCGATACGAAACTTTCGTAAGCACTACTACCGTAAGTGTTTTTTAGTATGCTGTTTTTATCTTCCTGTCCACTGGCGACAAATACGACGGCTACTTTATGAGTGTCTCTACACTTTTGTATGTCCACGTTTCGTAATTCACGTTTCAATTTTTCACTTTGCTGAAGTAAATGTGTCCGACTTCTACGCTCCCATCCAATTAATCCCAAATGACTGAATAGCAAACGGCATGATTGGAATGGATATTTTGATTTATACATGTTTGTTGTGTCATAAGATTTGAAAGGCTGTTCAGATGTTTGGTGCGACATTGGATGTACATTCTGTTCAATTTCATTATCAGAGGTATTTGAATTTGCTTCATATTCTTGCTCAATTGAACGCTGATTAAGTAATATTGATATTGTCTGAGCTTCAAGTTGGCATCCTAAAGGGCTTATTCCAGGCATATTTATTTGAGTGGAGGAATTAATCAAGCATTCTGAGCTTATGTACCCAACGTACTGAAGTAGCTAGACAAAAGAAATTAAATTAATAGAACTCAAATGAAATCGATAAACTTCGATTTAAAATTTTAAAATATTTTGATTTTTGTAGCTCTAAAATTTAAGTTACTACTTAGTAGTACCTAGGGGCATGATGGTTACTGCGTGGGACTGTCTTACCAAAGGTCTAGCTTCGATTCCCAGCCGCTGCCACCTAAAAACAGAAATGTTTTTCCCGAGGTACTGCCCCTTGCGAGGAACTCCTCGCAAGGGGCAGTACTCCAAGAGTATACTTGTCATATATAAGTTCTTCTCATCTAGCCGTTCGGACTCGGCGAAAAATTGTATGTCCCCTCCATTCCTGCCAACAACACGCACACAGGAATGGTTGAGAGTTGTAAGTAACTAGACCCTGGTTCTCCAAGAGCTGTTGCGCCACCAAATTTGTTTTTTTTTGTTTTTAATTAAGTTAATTATACAAATGTACACGCGTTTCTTGGACTACCATGGTATTCCATTTTAAAATGTCAATGATTTTTGCGTGGATAACTCATACATTGAGAGAACGGGCCGGAATTCTGGTTTTCAAAATTATATTTGGTCAAAATTCTATTTTTTTTGTAAATTCTGTCTGGTCAAAATACCTTTTTTCAAAATTCTGCTTATGAGAACTAAAATTCTGTTTAAGAAAAAAATCCTATTTACACAAAACTTTGTTAGTAATAATTTTTTATAGTTTAATCAGATGATCTTTATCTTTATAAATTTGCTCACTTAGACTTACAGAGCCATTTAAATTTTCCTTTCCGTCTCAAACTTATTGATCTACCTAGTCTTGAGAGTAGATGTTCTTGTTAAAATTATATATTCACGGCAACACTATATATTTGTCATTCGTTCCAATTCCAGTATTGTCCTCCTTTTCATCTTTGCATTTCATGTATTCATTTAATCATAATCATATACTTTACTCGTTAAATAAACTTTGCCTTCAAAAGACGTGTGGTCTCTTATTTATTCTCTGCTTAAATTCTAACAGGTTATGGGCCCAGGCCGAACCTATTTTTTGTCTTTGTAATTTAATTAAGAAGTAACTATAGTTAACTTAATCGAAGTTTTGTATTTTTTTTTTCTATTTTGCAATAAAATTCTGAATTTTTCTGGTAAAAAATGACTTCTCAAGGTTTGTACTCTATTGAAAAGTTAGACGACTCGAATTATGCCTCGTGGTCAGTCCACATGAAGAGTGTCCTAGTTCATTCGGAACTTTGGGGAATTACCAGTGGACGAATTGTTAAACGAGAAAACATAACTGCAGTAGAAGCATTACTATTTGATGCAAAAGATGAGAAGGCGCTGGCCAGCATTATGCTGTGCATTAAACCAACTCAACTGAACCACGTGCGTCACTGTCTTACATCTAAAATTGCTTGGGACACATTGAGGGAAATCCATCAACCATCTGGTCCCGCGCGTAAGGTGACGTTGTTTAAAAAATTGCTTCAACTTAGATTGTCTGATGAGTCTCGTATGTCGGAGCATTTGAATACTTTCAGTGAGACGATGGATAAGTTAGCTGAGATCAACGTTAAGATAGATGACGAATTGGTGGTTATTATTCTGCTGTCCAGATTACCCGATTCCTTTGAGAACTTTGTAGTTGCTATAGAGACACGCGATCAGCTTCCAGTTTTAAATGTGCTGAAAGTGAAGCTGCTGGAAGAAGGAGCTAGAAGGCATGAAAAATCCAATAAGGTGACAGATGTGAATGAAGGTCAGCATGCATTTGTTGCACGCGCCAAAAAATATTCTAAATTTAAGAACAGTGGTGGCGGGAATAACTCTTCAAGCAACAACGAGAGTAGTAAGAAGGAAAAAAGTTTTAATGGTAAATGCTATAATTGTGGTCGTCGCGGCCATTTCGCGTCTCATTGCAAAGAAACAAAAAGAGACAGAGATAACGAACAGTCGTTTTCAATTCCCACTTCTACATCTAATGGTTTTAGTTTAGATAAAGATTCCTGTTGTATTGACAGCGGAGGCACATCACACCTTTGCTGTGATAGAAGTTTGTTCTTCTCATATGCAGAACGAAAAGAAAAAATTATTCTGGCGGGGGATAATTTCATACTTGCGGAGGGTAGAGGCGATGTTAGTTTTAAATTCCATGGACAAAAGATTAAGTGACGAGATGTCCTGTACGTCCCTTCGATGCAAGGAAATTTCGTGTCCGTAAGTAGGGCACTGGACAACGGTCTGTCGGTTGTTTTTGCGAAAGAAACTGCAACAATAAGAAACCAAAACAAAGATGTCATAGTAAAAGCTTTTATGTGCAGTGGCCTTTTCTTATTTAAAGCAGATTCAAATAAATGTATGTTGGCTAGAAGTGAAACTAATGATGCCATTGAGTGGCATAATCGATACGGCCATGTAAACTTTAATAGTCTTAAAGAAATGTTTACCAAAAAACTTGTTAATGGGTTAACAATAAGAGATATTCCAGGCAATAACGAGTGTGTGACATGTGCGAAATCTAAAATATGTGTGAAACCATTCCCTAGTGCAACATTCAGCCGTTCCCAGGATCTATTGGAAGTTGTGCACAGTGACGTATGTGGCCCCATGAATAAAAAGTCGATAAGACGGTCTCGATATTTCGTCACTTTTATAGATGAATGGTCTCGTTACATATTCGTTTATTTTCTTAAGACTAAAGGAGAAGTGTTTAACGTCTTCAAATCCTTCAAAGCTTTTGTAGAAAAGCAAACAGGTAGACAAGTCAAAATTCTGCGTAGTGACAATGGGGGTGAGTACCTTTCAAAAGAGTTTGGAGCATTCCTGGATGCAGAGGGGATGCAGCGTCAGCTGACTGTTGCGCACACACCCCAACAGAACGGCGTCGCGGAACGCGCTAATCGTACTCTAGTAGAGATGGCCAGGAGTATGATTGTTCATAGTGGTCTAGATGAAAGTTTTTGGGCTGAGGCAATTGCAACAGCTGCTTATCTACGTAACAGAGCTGCCACAAAAGCCCTCGTCAACAAAACCCCCTATGAGGTATGGACCCATAAGAAACCAACGGTTTCACATCTTCAGGTGTTTGGTTGCTTAGCAATAGCAAACGACAAAATGCAACAAAAAAATTTCATCCAAAAGGTAGAGAGATGATTATGGTTGGCTATTCAGACGTTTGTAAGGCATATCGTCTGTATGATCCTGAAGCAAAGAAAGTAGTTGTCAGTAGGGATGTGTTGTTTATGAAAAAACCATATATCAATCACAAAAGTAAAGCGTTGGGTGCAGACAAAGATGACATTATGCAGTTGGTTTGTGAGGTTGACAACGTTGTTGCTGCTGAGGGTTCAAACGAACCTGTTCAAGTAAGTGAAGTCTGCGAAGTTGCCAATGATGTCGTTGATATTGGTCAAGATTCTATTCAAGTTGGTGAGGTTGGCGAAGTATCTGATGATAGTGTTGATGCCGAGTCCATTTGTGAATCTGCTCAAGTTGGCGAAGTAAGTGAAGTTGCCAATGATGTTGTTGTTGCTGAAGCTGTTGGTGGAGCTGTTCAAGTTCCTGGTGATACTGCTATGGAAGAGGTAGCGGTTGTTCGTTCTGGGAAGCGGGAGCGTGAGTCAGATGACAGTACGAGTGATGACTGCCAAGAGAGAATCAGGTGCTGCAGGGGTAGACCTAAAATAATTCGCACAGGAAGACCAGGACGCCCCCGAAAAGAATTTCATCATTCAGTAAATCTTTTTGAAGAGGATTGTGAACTAATTCCACAGACAGTGGAAGATGCTGTTAATGGAAAACATTCAAGACAACGGCAGGCCTCGATGCAAAAAGAATTTGATTGTTTGGTTAACAATGGAACTTGGTCGTTAGTCGATCTACCACCAGGAGAAAAGGCCCTTGGAAACAAATGGGTTTTCACTTTGAAGAAAAACGCTGATGGCAGCATTCAGAAATTTAAATCACGTTTGGTGGCGAAAGGATGTGAGCAGCGTTATGGAATTAATTTTCATGAAACCTTTTCACCAGTAGTGAGGTATGCAACCATACGCATGATCCTTGCGTTAGCTTGCGAATATGAAATGCACCTACACCAAATGGATGTTTCATCAGCCTACCTAAACAGTGAGCTTTGTGACACCGTCTACATGAAACAGCCAGAATTGTTTGTCGATAAAGAGTCTCCAAGCAAGGTTTTGAAGCTGAAGAAAGCCCTGTATGGCATAAAACAAAGTGGGCGAGAATGGCACGAAAAGCTAGATTCTGTCCTGAAAAAAAATGTTTTTTCTCCGTGCGTAAGCGAGCCGTGTGTTTATACGAAAAATCAAAAAGGTAATTTTAATATTATAGCCATTTATGTTGATGATCTCATTTTAGCCAGCTCTAAGTTGAATGAAATCATTAAGATCAAAGCCCAAATTGCTAAAGAGTTCGAGGTTGTAGATGGAGGCCCGATGCATTATTTTCTGGGCATGGAAATAACACGTGAAGGTGAAACTGGTTCTCTCACTGTTTGTCAGCGACAATACATTACAAACCTCTTAATCCAGTGCGGAATGGAAAATTGTCGACCAGTTTCAACACCCCTCGATGCAGGGTACCAAGTAAATTGTTCGAACGAAAACAGCAAAAGGGTCGATTGTACGAACTATCAGTCTCTTATTGGCGCACTTATGTACCTCGCAATTTCTACAAGACCTGACATACTTCATTCCGTTTGCAAGCTCTCACAACGAAATATGGATCCCCATACCGAACACGAAGCTGGAGTTTGGCATATTCTCAAGTATCTTCGAAAAACAATTGATTACAAATTGCATTATTTCAAAACAGGAAATCCAATTGAATGTTTCGTGGATGCAGACTGGGGAGGTGATGCCAGCGACAGAAAGTCATTCACTGGCTATACATTTGTTGCAGCGGGTAGCGTTTTCTCATGGGAGTCGAAAAAACAAAATCTAGTGGCTCTTTCCAGCACAGAGGCGGAGTACATTGCCCTTTCGACTGCAGCAAAAGAAGCGGTTTATATAAAGAAGTTGATGATTGAGATGGGTTTTGATGAAACCAATCCAGTGGTTCTAAACAGCGACAACCAGAGTGCTCAGCATTTGATAAGAAATCCCGTTTACCATGCTCGCAGCAAGCACATAGACATCAAGTATCACCATATTCGGTCGTTGTATAAAGACAATGTAATAAAATTGAACTATGTTAATACTAATGATATGATGTCAGATATACTAACTAAAAATTTGTCTAAGGTTAAGCATTGCAAATTTACCCAAGCCATGGGATTGTTTTAAGTAAATGTTATTATTAAAATGTAAAGAATTATTCTTTTTTGTACAAATAGATACTGTTGAGACGGAGTGTTAAAATTATATATTCACGGCAACACTATATATTTGTCATTCGTTCCAATTCCAGTATTGTCTTCCTTTTCATCTTTGCATTTCATGTATTCATTTAATCATAATCATATACTTTACTCGTTAAATAAACTTTGCCTTCAAAAGACGTGTGGTCTCTTATTTATTCTCTGGTTAAATTCTAACAGTTCTTACTCGTTTTTTGTACTAAAAGTTCACCCTTATATAATATGTTGTAATATGTGCAACGTGAATGATAATTTTGTTGAATAATTCTACAGCTATATTAAAAGAGGCGTTGAGTATCAAAACTAGCCATATCGATTCCAGAAAAACTCGTCACAGCCAGGCCTTATTTTGGAATAACTTTTTGACCAAACTTTGCCTATACACCATAACAAATACATCTAAAAATCTTTGGTTTGATACATACATAAACAAAATTATTTTCTAAGTATTAAAAAGTTATTAAACAATGAAAAATTTATTATTTTAGTTTTTAATGGACTTTTGAATATAAATTCAATTTAAAGTTTTTGCGACCTTTAGTCCAAATGCGTTTCGCCCAGGTACAACAATTGGGCTCATCAGTTAGATGTTGTTGTACCCTTCTAAGACGCATAATTTTAGTCGATGGTTACCGACATGTATTAATTGTCATGTACCGACATGTATTAATTGTCGGTAACCATCGACTAAAATTATGCGTCTTAGAAGGGTACAACAACATCTAACTGATGAGCCCAATTGTTGTACCTGGGCGAAACGCATTTGGACTAAAGGTCGCAAAAACTTTAAATTGAATTTATATTCAAAAGTCCATTAAAAACTAAAATAATAAATTTTCTATTATTTACGTTTTTTATTCTTCATTCTTCAACCAGCCAGACCACGGGCTTTACCATCATCAATTTCTAGTCGTCTGAATTTAACCAAATTCCACTAGATAATATAATTTACAGTGCATTTGTGCTGTTTAATTAATACATGTCGGTAACCATCGACTAAAATTATGCGTCTTAGAAGGGTACAACAACATCTAACTGATGAGCCCAATTGTTGTACCTGGGCGAAACGCATTTGGACTAAAGGTGTTATGGCTAATCTCAGAAACAACATATCCGATTTCAAAAATTCTTTCGGTGTTTGAAAGATTATTTAAAGAGGATCGTAAGAAAAGTTATAGATAAATAAAGAATATTTTTTTTAATTTTAAAAGGTGAAATACGGTTTCAAATTTTAGACACTTTTTGTGCATGAAAGGTTATATAAGTATCTATAAATAGGGTTCTTAAGTTCTAAATCACCGGCTTTATATTTTAAAAATTATTTTATTCCAGTTCAAAATAATATTTCTTTGTGAAAGTGTTATTCTTAGAAGAGGATTTAGGACCAGTTATTTTTCAAAATTTAGATTCATAACAGCGAAATGGGTTTAAGAGGTCCCTATCAGATCTTAAAAATTCTTTATTCTCTGAAAGTCTTATGTCCTAAGAGGTTAGGCTTAAGGTGAAATGGGGAGGTAATACAAAATTAAAGAGCAGTTATAAATATCATCCTCTTTATATAAAGCATACTCACTCTCACATTTGTAATATAACGACTCTCAAATGAACTGTAACCACTCTCGAATAAAAGAAACACCGAATTCCGGATTAGACATGACACAAACCAACCTACGGAGAGCTTGAGAACTTCCAATACTAAACGTCAGAATGAAAGGCTTAGGAAAGGGAAATTTATGGGAAATTTCCTCTATGAAAAGCTTTAGAAGCAAATACTAGAACCATCCGGTGTTTTCGGGAACCCAGTTTATTTTTAATCCTGAATGAGTAAAGTTGGTTGAAATAAAAATAAAGTGGTGAAATAATTTCAGTGGTGACTAATAAATTGTTTTGTGGTTGTAAAAGTAAAGTGTTTTATTTTGTAAAGTAAATATGTGGAGAATTTAAATAAAGTGATTAAGTTTTATTAACGAACCTGACAAAAAATTACATTGGTGTCAAAAGTGGGATTAATCTTAATTTATTTGTGCTTAGATAATTTATTGTGCTTTAACAGACAATAAATTCAAAAAGTGAACGTGACTGTGAAAGAAAAGACAATGGGTAAAACTATAAATGATTTAAATTTAGTTGAACTTAAGGCAGAACTGAACAAGCGAGGTCTAACTGCTGCTGGAACAAATAATGATCTTATAATTCGTATGCAAGAGGGTATAAGAAGACGTGGAAAAAACCCAGACACGTTGATATTCGACATTGAAATGGATGAAGCAAGAACAAGTAAGACCATCGAACATAAGCAGTATGCCGGATTTGAAAAACAACGCAATGGACAAAAGAATCTTCTTGAACGATTTGATCAACAAAGCCAAGAACAAAAGAATCTTCTAAAACAACAAGGCCAAGAACAAAAGAATCTTCTAGAACAACAACGGAGTGAACAAAAGAGTCTGCTCGAAAATCAAGAGAAAAAACTTCTTCAACAATTCCAAGAACAGACAAGTCTGCTGGAAGGTAAGTTAGATGCCTTTGACAACAGAATTGTTGCTCTTGACGAGCGTCTTGGTTAACAATTTTCGACTGTCGAAGCAAAGATCGAAAAGGTCGAAGACAAAATAAAGTGCGCTAAAAAGGAATTAGATAAAGTAAAGAAAATGAAGGTTCGAGAAAGTGTTGGCGACTGTCCAAGGAGAAAGGAAATCCATCCACCAATCTACAAGAAGAAGTTTGAGGCAGCCGCACCAACAAATTGCTGGGACGAGGAGGACAAATATATAGCTCTGACGCTTGCCATTAGAGGAACTGCTGCTGAACTGCTACAAACCATGAGATAAGAATGTACAACCTTAAGCGAGCAATTCGAATTGCTGGAAAACGCACACTTCCTGGGGCATTAGCGTTCGCCCTGACTATGGAAGCAGCAGAATAGGCTTCTCAAGGAGTTGTAAAGGAACCAGCGAGATGGACCTGCTCGAAGTTGGAATTGTAACAAGACCGGACATCTCCAACGTCAGTGCAAATTACCACCCAGAATACCTGCATGTCAACATTGTGGAAGCAGAAATGGAAACAATAATATCAATACTCCAACTCTTCATGTTTCCCAACCGCAAAACGCGTAAAAACCAACTTCGAGGGGCAGAAGCTGGTTTCTGGTATCGATGGCCCCAGAACCACTACTATTCAGGTCTCGCAGACTAAACGAAACAATAAAAGTCTGACTGTGGAAGCAACATTAAACGGCAAGAAACAAGTGGCTACGATCGACACCGGCGCCTCCATTGTTCGAAGAAACTTGGTGAAGATGACATGGCTGCATAACAGCAACACCTACCGTCTGAAAACTGCAACAGGAGAGGCAGCCAGAGTGTACAGGGAGGTACATCTTACGATCCGTTTGGTAGAACTGGAGTTTTCACATCTGTTTCTGGTAGCAGATATATGTGACGAATGCATCGTTGGAATCGAATATATGAAAGAGCACGGAGCAATCCTTGATATCGGGAAGCAAGTTCTTAAGTACCGAAATGTGGATATACCTATGGTTTATGGCAATGAAACAACATCAACTATGAGGGCTTTCATTCAGGAAGATATATGCCTGCCACCTTCTTCGGAAGTGTTCGTTTGGACAAAAGAAAGGGTGATTTGGTTATCAATACCTCATGGTGGAGCCACTGAGCAGTCTTCCCAAAACATCATCCTTGGGAAGACTCTTGTCGCACTTAACAACAACATGGCACCCGTACGGATACTTAACATAAGACCGTACGAAGTCAAGTTTAGAAAAGGAGAAATTGTTTCAAAATGTGAATCGGTGTCAGCTATAACTAAGATCACAGAAGTGGACACTTAACAATCTATGCACCCGAGGAAAATGAACTCTATTAACGCAAAAATTCTCAAGTCATCCAATTTAAGTGAACGACAGTTTAGTGTTTCTGGAAGCCTCCTTCACAACAACGCTCATATACTCTCTTCACCTAGTGGGGAGTATGGTCGAACACAACTGGTGCAGCATCAAATCGACACACGGGACGCTAGACCAATTCGACAACCAGCAAGACGTCTCCCATTAGCCAAACAAGCCGAAGAAGATGATATCGACGATGATTTTGTTAAGACATTTAATACCCATATTTTTTTTTATTTGAAATATTTTTTTAAAAGTTGATTATGAAATATTCAAAGGTTATTTTAAAGAGTACGAGTTAAAATGGATACAAGTAATCAAAACTAATAAATTTGGGAAAGCAAGTGGAGGTTGTGTATATGGATTGAAAAAGATTTATAATGACTTCGTGATATTTGTATAATTCCAGCATATAAAGGGTGATTTTTTAAGAGGTTTAGAACTTTAAAAAAAAAAAACACAAAAAATTCGAAAAAATGAATGAAATATTTATTTGAATCGATAGTTTGAACCTTGCAATTTAATGTTTAAAGATAATTTCATGCAAATGTTGACCGCGGCTGCGTCTCAGGTAGCCCATCCGCTGAGTCCAATTTTGGCATACTCTTTCACACATATCGGCCGGTATCTCACGAATGAATGCATGGATGTTGGCTTCCAGTGCGTCAATCGAAGCGGGCTTGTCCCTATAGACATTAGCCTTGACATACCCCCACAAAAAATAATCTAATGGTGTCAAATCGCACGATCTAGGCGGCCAATTGACCGGCCCGAAACGTGAAATTAACTGTTCACCAAACTCGCCTCGCAATTGCGCCATTGTTTCGCGTGCTGTGTGGCATGTGGCACCGTCTTGTTGAAACCACATATCATGCAAGTCAAGAACTTCCATTTCGGGCAAAAAAAAGTTTGTTATCATCGCTCGGTAGCGTTCACCATTGACAGTAACGCTGCGATTCGCATCATCTTTGAAGAAATATGGCCCAATAATGACGCCGGCCCATAAACCGCACCAAACAGTGGCTTTTTCGGGATGCATTGGTAGCTGTTGCAATGCTTCTGGCTGATCTTCACTCCAAATGCGGCAATTATGCTTATTTACGTACCCATTCAACCAAAAATGAGCCTCATCGCTGAACACAAGCAGCGCGCGATGAACATTTCGAACCGAGCACGAATTTTGATAGTAAAATTCAATAATTTGCAAGCGTTGTTCATTTGTAAGACGATCCATGGTTAAATTGCAAACCAAACTGAAGCTGTTTGACAGTGACACAAGGTACTAAACACACGTCAGCTGTCAAAACCAGTGTTGCCAAAACCAAACCAGCTAAAAAATCACCCGTTATAAATTGCAACCACTGGCAAGATGATTTCAACGCTATAAGTGATGTCGTGTGTAGTAAGCAGATATACAAACTGATGTTGATAGGAGGCCTAAATGCAAGGACAGGGGGTGAACAGGGTATAAACTATAAATCTAAACCTCAAGTTCAAATTATTCAACAAAGAACATCGAAAGACTCTAAAAACAGACAGTAAGGGCAGAGCTCCATTTTGCGGAATCTTTTAACCTAATAGTTCTTAACGGAAGATCAAAAGCAGACCCCAGTGAAGATTACACATTTGTAAGAGGGAACTCATGTTCCGTAATAGACTACTGCTTTGTTGCGGAGGATTGGCTTTATGATGTATCTGATTTCGAAGTTCTTACACAAAATTTTTCCGATCATATGCCGGTTTAAGTGTCTCTGAAATAAGTGAAAACCTCGAAGGACTATTGGAAACCGAGATTAGCTATCCTAAGCATAAATGGAAAAACAATAACAAAACTGCTTATCAAACGGCTATGAAATCAGAGTCAGAAATCCTAAAGCAGAGTGAAGAAACTGTTATGATCGAAGGCCTGCAAGATATGATTCGTAAAATAGCACCCAGCATCTCTTCAAACACGCACTCAATACATGCTAAACAAGATTGGTTCGATAATGAGTGCAGCAGAGCAAGAAATAAAACATTTTCATTTCTAAGGCTTTTTAGGCATTTGTTGCTGGCAAATGGAGAGGAGTAGGTAGGAAATATGAACGAATATGAGGAAGGGTCAGTAAGGCAGCGGAATATGAAGAGGATAAGTCAGGAATGAAGGAATAGGTTAAGGGCGAGAAAGGAAGGAATGTCTAGATCCAAGGACGCGGCCTGCTTGCGATGCACAGCTGAGCTCGTCGGATGGGGGGGAACTTGCCCCCGAAACTAAACCTCACCAGCAATCAATACGCATATCAGGCCTGGTCGAAAAACAAGGAGAAAATCGGACGGACGCTCACCACACACATAAGGGCACTGCTGATGTTGTTGAAGTGTTGCCCCCAATATGGTGGGTGATCGGTTTCAAATCATACCATCTTCACCAAAGTCATTCAGCTACCATCGGCACCCCTGAAATTTACGTCTTCAAAACGCTTAAGCGAACAAGAAAAAAACTATTTTTCATAAATCTAGGCGTTTTGAAGTTGTATTAAATGAATTTAATAATTTTAGTACTGAAATAACTTTTCCTTCCATTTTTTTTTTTATTTTTAGACTAAAACAAAATCACAAAAACAAATCAAACTAACAACAAAAGCAATGTTAGGCTGGTCAGTTTCCCCAACAATATGCAACACAAATTTACCTGGCACCCTTTTTGGGCGCCTCATCAATCATTTCAATTCCCGACCTATATTTCCCTACTTACAGAGAGTTGTATGAAGGTGGTCTGGTGAAAAGATAATAAATTTTTTTTTATGCAAAACGCGGCTAAACCCTAGGAAAACCCAACAGTTCACTTACAAATAAATTTATGAAATATTTAGAAAAATACTAATAACAAAATAATTAGATTAAGTATCTAAGTAAATATATGAAAAAAAAACTCCAACGCCATTTACAATCTATGTACATAACTATATATGAAGATTGAACTCGTAAACAATAAATGACATTAATTAATACTTTTAATTGCTGGCTTCTTAACTTTTCTTATTTTCTCTATGTTTTACTTTTATCTTATAATTCTAGCACTCACTTTGGTGTTGATGGATTCTTAAATTTATTTGGCGATACCTTGGAATGACGGTTATAGTCGTTAGGATGGTCTGGTTCTGGTGATACCTCTTATTGAAGGGGGAGAGGCAGGTTCAATTATTCTTACTTGAATCAGCTTCTATGGACGTTCGCCGCACTCCAATCGTAAAGAAGAACCGCCTTCTTATAGCGCAAACGTGCGAGACTTTTAAGCTGAATTCTCGCGTGATGTGATTGAGAATCGTATCCAGCAACCGAAACGCATCCACAAATAAAAAGGAGTACCCAAGAAAAAAAGTGTAGAAAGTACTAGTAAACCAAGTAATAGATGTGGCGGCCCAGCGCTCCGCTGGTCAACTGGTACCGCCAGAAGTTCAAATGTGGGTACTAAAGTTACTAAAATATTAAGATTAATCTTTATTGAGTTAAATGGCCACCGTAATCTTTGAATCAAAAATTAAATTATGTCGTTGTTTTTTTTTTTTGTATTTTGTTCCTTTTATTTTATAATTTATTTAATTCACTTTGGTAATCGGATTGTAAAAAGAAAATCTCGGGGGTATGCCACAAAAAGAACGCATTCACGATATGAAAAATCGGATTGAAAAAAACACTCCATTCATAGCCTAACTGGCTACGGCAAACAACCGATTAAGAATCATGTTGCTAGCACAATCACATGTATAGACACCTGAACATGCCACTTTTGTTTGTTGTTGTTTTCTCGTATCCTCGCACTTGAAATGCATGACCCGATCGAACACCCAATGTACCCGTTAATTCTATTTTCTCTTTTTAGACATTTCATGTTATTGGTTATGGCTATTCCCCTTCCGATTGTTTGACAGAACAAAACCAAAAGTAGCTCAGATAAGCTACGTCAAGCATCTGGTAGGGTGACCTGTTTTTGCAGAGGTTACTCTTTGCCAAAAGTAAATGTGCCATCTTGGTATATCTGTGACGTCATGATCGTCTTATCATTTATTTTGTCATTTAAAAAAGACTTAATGTATGATTTAAAGACTTGACTGCATTGTTTTTAAAATTTCAAAAATTGCTAAATAAATAAACTATGTATTTAAAGTGATAAGATAAACAAAAATTATTTTTGACGACAGTTGATAGTGACGTCACTGTCTTGTTACTGAGTTACTGAGCATACCCTGTGTCTCCGTGTATCCTAGGTTTGGGCTATGCTTCAACTGGAAACGATCGACCTGGGTGGTTAATCTGAAACTCGCATTTACTTCAGCTGTCACTTAGAAGCGTAAATTGTCACTTTTAAATACTAGGTTCAATAAAGGCGTCCGGGCATCGGCAACAAAATTCATGCTTTCTTTGAATATACTCCAAATACTCAAGGAATGGTCGAAGTGAATTCAAAAATTCACCTGTAGGTAAGTATTTACTCCCTTCAAGTAAATATTCCTTTTAATATGTGCTCAAATGTCCACAAGTACTTACATTAAAACTTTGAGCCAACTGACATTTGGTCGATTTGCCCTACTTATGATTATGTGTCGTACTTGGTTATCTCTTTGGTGAATGTTTTAGGTCTGTGGTCTCGTCATCTTGTATTGAGGATTGAAAAGAAAATCATTTATCATTGTATTTTCAGACGGCGACATGGCGGCATGGATAGGGAGAAATTATCATGATATAAATTTCACCATTCTTTAAATATGAAGATGCAATTACAAGGTAAGTGTAATTTTTTTTTTACCTATGGGAATTACCAAAAATTTCGGATTTATTCATTCCAGATTTTTTTTTTTTTAATGGATATCGATATTTGCCCGCAGAAGTTACAAACGCCAGCGGTGGGGAGCAACCCACGTTCTAAGCCGGGCCAAGGCCATGAACAAACAAATTTCGGCAATATATATCTTGTTGTTTTTCCGTTTTGGTTTTTTCCACACTTCGTCGTAAAACGCGTATTTGGAGATCGTTAGTTTCCTTTAATTGCATTAACTATTTGCAAATATTAGTTATTATTTTGTTTTCTCCAGGGAATACTAACTTCCTAGATATTGAGACATCGTACCTTGGTTAATCCACGTTCTGACTCCGCAACTCGTGCCGCTGACTCCTAAAGATAGTCCAATAAGCAATGTGTCTTATTACATGCGCGGGTGGCCAAAGCCAGATGGAGGATATGATAAAGCAGGAACATTTTGCTACGACCTATCGATCGAATCAACAGCGCTCAACAAATAAATAATATAACTATTTGAATAGCTAGATGAACTTTTATTTAACAGGATTAAATTCTAGTTTATCAGGTATTAAGTACTAAGTTTAAAGAAAGATAAATACAGTGTTAAGGATTAATATAACTAAAAGTGATCTAGCTTAGGTATGCATTGAGGAGTGTCTCTTGAAAACCGCTTAGCGTCATGGAGTATAATTCCATTAGGTACTTCGTGGAACAATAACAACATTCAAGTATTTACAAATAGTAGGAAATGTTTGCCTTTTTTTCTCATCAAAGATGCTTCGGTTTAAAAGCTATCTTGCGTATCGGATTATGTGTTTTCGGAAACAACCTTCTTGCAGTGTAATAATTATTGCTTAAGATCTTTCGCATGAAATATGCCGATCTCTTTGCCGCTAGGATTCTCCAGCACATACATATGATTCCCTACTTGTTTAACAATTCAGCACTTAACATATTTTGGGGATAATTTGGCGGATAAGCACTTTGTGGAGTCGCTCAAAATAAAGTTTTTTCGATACACTTCTTGTCCGGGCAGATATCGAACTTTTTTAGTGCGTGTATTATACATTTTTGTGGACTTATCGTTCGCTCTCAAAATGTTTTCACGAACATCATTTCTTATGCACTGCAATCGATTTTTTCGAGGAATAGTTAACAACTGGTTGTCGTCTACCGAGTTCATTTTACGTGCCAGTTCATAGCTACTACCATGCGTCATCATATTAGTCCCGAATAAGGCAAAATATGGTGACACACCAGTAGAACTACGAACGGAACTTCTCAAGGCACACGCGATATAGCTGAGGTGAACATCCCATTCTCTTTGATCATTTTTGAGATATGATCGGATAGCTGCTAACACCGAGCGGTTATCTCTCTCTGACGCATTCGATTGAGGTGCCTAATTGGCGGTTTTGAAGTGCCTTATTCCATATTTGATTAAGAGATTTTGGAATTCATTCGCCAAAAATTGTTTCCGATTGCCGGAGTGTATGACATTTGGTACACCGAACACATTGAACACATCTTGACGCAAAAATTTAACGATGCTTGAAGAATTAGCATGGCTTTTAAGAAAACAAATTTGGACAAATGGTCCAGAACAACAAAAACATAGGCTTTACCCAATTTTGACCTCGGATAAGGCCCTAAAAAGTCAACATATATTTTTTCAAAAGGTCGATTGCTACAGTAAGAGGTAACGATAGGTGGACGAGACACTTGGTTAGACGCCTTACTTTGTTTACATACACTACAATTAGACAAGTATTGCCGAATTTGAACCGGTCATATTAGGCCAGTGAAAGTGTTGGCGAATTCGACTTAACGTTTTTTCTATGCCCCCGTGAGTGGCTAGTGGAGGGTCTTGAGTCCTGCTTATAATTTCTTCTGTGAGACCCAATGGTATCCACAGAAGCCACGTATGTTCGGTATTGACCTCATCACCTACAGACCGAAACGCGCGCCTGTACACAAACCCTTCATCTACCTTCAAATCTGGGAGCTGTTTTGCGTTGGCTTTAATTGTGTCTATCAGGCTAGTGTATTCTTCAGATTTGAATTCATCAGAGCTCAAATCTACTAAGGGTGCCACTTCATCAATAGCCAGAGAAACAACATGAACTCGAGAAAGAGTGTCTGGAACTACGTACCCTTTCGGTGCTGTATGTCGAAGGCATATGATTGTAGCAACAGACTCCACCTGGCGAGTTTACCGCTCAGATCTTTCATACTCATCAGCCATTGAAGGCTGGAGTGATCAGTAATAACCTTAAAATCCATGCCCTCGACATACGGCCTAAATTTTTGCACGGCCATCACCGTTGCCATGCACTCTTTCTCGGTCACACTGAAGTTTCTTTGGCTCTTGTTGAATTTCTGTGAAAAGTACGCAATTGGGACTTCTTCGTCTTCCTCGTTCCTTTGGAACAGAGCAGCACCGATTCCCGCATCCGACGCATCACATTGGATATAAAATCTCTTTGTGAAGTCCGGGTGCGAAAGAACCGGTGCCGTGGTTAACGCTTTCTTTAGATCGTCAAACGCTCGCAGCGCCACGTCAGTAATTTTGAACTTTTCACTTCTTTTTTTCAGCAGGTGAGTTAGTCAGACTAGAAAAATCTTTTATGAACTTCCGATACCACCCTGCTAGGCCAAGTAACTGCCAAACCTGTCTTGGGGTTTCGGGAAGAGGGAAATCCACTATTGCCTCCACCTTAGCAGGATCGTAAGCTTACCGCCACCAACTATGAAGCCCAAATACTTCAGCTCTTTGAAGCAAAACTTTGACTTCTTCATGTTGATGGTTAGGTTAGCCCTACGTAAGCAGTCGGCTACTTCACTTAACAAACTAATATGCGTCTCAAAATCCGGCGCCATGATAAGCAGATCGTCAAGATACACAAAGACACGATCCCTAAGTCGTGCAGGAATTACCTTGTCCATTAACTGGCATAACCTTTGAGCTGCATTACACAACCCAAAGGGCATAACAGTGAATTGGTACAAGGGTCTTCCCGGTACCGCAAAGGCAAAGGTCTTTTCCCTACTCTGTTTCTCCAGCGGTATTTGCCAGAATGCTTTTTTTAGATCAATACTACTAATGTAGTACGTATCCGGGAGCCGGCTTATGAGCCCCTCGATATGGGGGAGAGGACTAGCGTGTTTCTTCGTCAGTGAGTTCACCTTACGAGAATCCAAGCAAAGTCGATTTTTGCCTGGTTTTCGCAAGAGAGCCACTGGCGAACACCACGGACTTTCGCTCTCCTCAATAACGCCGAGGCCCAACATCCGATCTAACTCTTCATACAAGATGGCTTGTATCGCTGGAGAGACAGGATAGTGACGCTGTTTCACAAGGAGTGCATCTCCTGTATCAATAACGTGCTCCATTAGCGCCGTCTTTCCAAGACCATCCCGGTCAAAACATTAAAACTTCTGTCTGAAGTCTACCCCAAAATAGATCTCTTGATCCAAATTCGGAACGAGATAGAAAGTTAGTCCTTCAGTTCTGTCGTTATATTGCACTTTCATTTCGACTTTACCAACGATAGATTGGCTTCTCCCGTCTTTACCCCAGATAGATAAGGAATTATTTTGCATTGGAGTTCCTTTACTAATGGCAAACAATTTTTTCCAAGAATGCTTACGCTCGCTCCACTGTCGAGCAACCCAAAAACTTCTTTGTCACCTAATCTGATTTTAGCGTAAGTTCTGGGATCGGATTTTATGTTTATTATCGTGGAGGAAATTCGTTTTCGAGTTACCTTTCTCGCCTTATAACGAATTCTAGCTTTAAGTACATTCTTTGAAAGTAAACTAATTTCGCTATTAAAAATTCTATTTCGAGCTTCGCTGTATTCTCGAATACGGACATGTAACGGCTTAGTTTGAAATTGATTTGGCTTTGTTTTTTTAATTCTTTATCTAACTCTATATTTGTTTCTCGTTTTAAAATTTTAATTTTTTGTTCGTCCTCTTCCACAAAAGGACTTCTAACCATCTTTCTTTCAGATGGTATATAATCTTTTAAGGTTATTGGGGGTTCTAATTCGGATAAGTACGCGATTACCCCGGAACTTTCGCTTCCCGTAACCGGTTTCCCGAATTGCACCGTACACAACGCGGAGTTATAACACCCTCATTTGTAGCAAAAAATGTTCCGCACCTCAGACTCGCAGTCGAAGTACGTACGGCCATGCACCTTACAGTTCCAGCACACTAGGCTTGAAGCATCCGCATACTTTCGAGGAGAAATCTTCCGACGAGCCCCGCCAAACTGATACGCAGCAAGCTGTTCAAGGTCTCAAGTCGAAAGACGATGTCTTCGACTGTCATCGTCGTTGTTTGACCATCAAACTTCAGACCCCATTTATCTACCTTAATCGGAGCTTTGAATCCCGGAGGTAGGTACGGGCTGAAATACGGCGCATGCTGGTAGTTGTGTGGAGTTGGAGTATTAATCGGAGCATTCATACCATGATGTACATTCTGGAACCCGTCAGGTTGGTACATTCTTTCCTGATTACGGCGCATTGGTTCTATTGGCCTCCTACGCTGCTGTCCTACATGCTGGAGGGTTTTGCTGCATTGGTGGCTGTACTGCCGGCGCAGGGTCAAATGAACTCCTTGTCGGTCTAGGAGTGGAAGGAAGATTCATTTGCCCTAAATTCAAATTTTGGAGAAAACTAACGAGTTGTTTCTGGATTTCTTCCTTCAAGGTATTTGTAACATCATTTTGAATAGCTTGTTTGGTAGCAGAAAAACTATCTACCAAGTTGATATAGGCTTTCAAATCTTCCAAAATAACCCTTTTTTCTTTCAAGTTACTTATAGGTCTTTGTACTAAGCTCTCTAGGATGTTTCTAGAACTACCGAAATTATTTTGATTGGCTGAAGCTGCTTTAAATCAGGTACTCTACCTGTCGTTTGCCTTACTGTCTCATTTAAAGAATCAATACTTTTTCTAGAAGGTAGTATTCCTCCTCCCATCCCACTGAGGTTACTAAAGGACGGAGTCGAAACTGAAGCAGAACTATAGGTTCCAACCTCAATGTCATCCAACCGAACACCGGAACTACTAGGCAGGTTGGATGCGGATCGGATACACCTATCTGATGCGAGAGGAGAATGCATCACTCGTTGTCTAGTGGAGGATCTAAACTTTGACTGACCTAGTTAATCTAGCTTGTTCATTTATTTCAGTGTTTCTGACCATACTGTTAATGCGATCTTCTTCTTCTTTGTTTGAGAGCGACATCACTAAATTTTAAACCACGAGCAATTGTTCTCAACAAAAACGAAAGTACTATATAACAAAAAGGTGAGTTTTTCAACAAACTCTTTATATTCTTAACAAAGAGAATAATTATAAGTAGTGAACCAAAAAATTTGAAAATTTGATTTAGTGGTACTTTATTGTTAGAAAAATAGCAGAAAAACTTAAGTAACAAATCTTTGGAAATATGAAGTAACTTCAAAAAAAAAACTTCCTTTAAACAAAAACAGGAAAAAAAAGATATAAGATTTTTTTTTTTATTTTTTTTTTTTTTTTTATTTTTTTTTTATTATCCGATGGAAATCTTCAAAAGACACTCGGTAAGAATCGGTACCAAGTAGTGTGGGACTCTTACCGCACTAAAACCACCGGTGAATCAGGACCAATCTATGAAAGATCGACAAATGATTTTTCTTTCTTAATTTATCAGTCGCATTGTGGGAAGTTTAAGTTATAACACTTTCCATAGCTTTTAGACCATCAGCTCATGAGGCTTGGTTCTTCTTAATCTCCGAACATTGTCTCGTACATTTAAGACGGACTCCATTTCGGAGTTGGTATGACTTTGCAGTCGCTGATTGTGTGATACAGCGTGTTTTTTAACCACTTCTGTAACCATTTCAATTTGAAGGTCACGATGTAGATCGCTATTTCTTATATACCAAGGGGCATTTATTATTCCGCGAAGGACCTTGCTTTGGAATTTTTGGATGGGTTCAGCATTTGTTTTCTTTGTACAGCCCCATAGTTGGATGCCATATGTCCAAACGGGTTTCAGTACTTGCTTATATAACATTAGTTTGTTCTGGATAGATAGGTCAGAGTTCTTTCCTAGTAACCAGTACATTTTTCTGTACTTCAAGTTTAGTTCGTCTTTTTTCTTTTTGATGTGCTCTTTCCATTTAAGCTTTGCATCCAAAGTCATTCTAAGGTATTTGGCAGTATTGGAGTAAGGTACTGTTGTACTGTTTATAAGAATAGGAACATTGTTTATTTTTTTGTTTGTAAAGTTTATATGCGTCGATTTTGTTTCATTTAGTTTGATTCGCCATTTTTGCGTCCAATCACTAACTTTATCGACTGCATTTTGCAGTTTTTGTGTAGCCTTCGTAACGGATTTATCTGGCACCAATATTGCAGTATCATCAGCAAAGGTGGCCATGATAGCGTTGATGTCCACTGGAATATCCCTTGTATATAACAGATACAGGGTTGGTCCTAGGACACTTCCTTGTGGTACACCGGCTTCAATTTTCTTTAGTTCCGAGTAATTTTGGTCGTACCGTACTCTAAAGAGTCGGTTCGTAACGTAGGATTTCAGTATTTCGTAGTACTGCCTGGGAAGATCCCTTTGCAGTTTGTACTCAAGTCCCAAGTGCCAAACCTTGTCAAAGGCTTGAGCAACATCTAAGAATATAGCCGAGCATACTTGTTTTTCTTCAAGTGCTTTTTCCACAACATCCGTAATCCGATGCACTTGGTCTATCGTGGAATGTTTATTTCTAAATCCAAACTGATGGCTCGGAATTAGTCTTCTTTCTTCTATTATTCTGCTTAGTCTTTTCAGAAGCAGTTTTTCGAAAACTTTTGCCATGATTGGTATAAGCGATATAGATCTGTAAGATGTTACTTCTGTTGGTGGCTTACCTTGTTTAGGTAAAACAATGACTTCTGCAATTTTCCAATGATGTGGCACATATCTTAGTTTAAGGCATGCATTTATTATAAATTGGAGTTTTTTGAAGGCTGTAGAAGGCATTTCTTTCAAAACCTGAGCAGTTATTAGATCGTACCCTGGTGATTTTTTGTTGGACAACTTATGTTGACACATACTTCTTACTTCTTTGAGCGTGACAAAAGGAATTTCACATTCGTCGTTTCTATCAACAAACTGTAAGGGATCTGTAGCTGTGCTTGGTGGAAATGGCTTAAATACATTCGCGAGATGTTCAGCGAAGAGATCAGCCTTTTGTTTTGGGTTTCCGATCCATTTACCATCTTGAGATTTTACTGGCGGGTTTTGTGCCTGTGGTCTTTTTTGGCGCTTAGCTGCTTTCCATAAATAGAAAACTAACAAACTTTTCGAAGAAACAATAAAGAAAACAATAGATGTTTTTCACGAAAACTTGCAACGGTAACAATAAAAAAAGATAAACTTAGAACAAAAACTTTTCTAAAAAAAAGATTGTTTTAGAACAACTTTGTATACTTATCCTTACGTTTGTTATCCAAAAATTAAAGTATTTTTCTTTATCAAGAAAATAACTCAATTTTAATAGGAAAACTTGAAACAAAAATAACAAAATAAGAAAAATTTAACCAAAAAGGTTATCAAAATAGATTATTAATAACAATTTAATATAAAGTAAACGGAAAGTTTCTTTCAACAAGCAAAAAAAAGAAACGAAAAAAATTGAATAAATAAAGAAAACTAGAGTTTAAGCTTAGATATAGTATTAACCCAAATGAATAAATAAATTAAACTTTGTTGCCAAAGAAAAGAAGTAGTTTTCCTAAAAAACAACTAAAGTTAGATTTAAATTATAAATCAAACAACTTTAACAAATAAGTATTATATAAAAAAATCACTTGGAACCACTTGGAATAAAGTTTTTATTAAACAAAATATTTAAATTCGTAGGTAAATTTGTTTTTCATAAGCATACGGGGTGCTTCAGGTAGCTTCTTTGGTGGTTTCTTTGCCGTATGGTATGATCCTACTTACTCTATTTATTAAGACTACGGACGAACGAACTTCATCCCTTGGTGTGGTGAGATTAACAGGATAAAAAGAAGAAATACTAATCAAATACATTACTTAGTTTCCTCTACGTTTCCGCAATTCTAGACAGTCACTAGAACAGACAAGAAGACTAGAAACGGTGAGGGAAACTTGACAAAACCAGTGGACAGCTCGCGTTTGCTTTAGTTGGTTGTGTAGTCATATCGCTTGTGTTCTTTTAATTTTATATATATGTACGTATTCTATTAATTTTAAATTGTGTATCTGACTTGATTCGCTGAATAAGTGAATATTTAACTAAGATCTACCACCTTCTGTCTAATTTTTGTTTAGTTGTGCTAAAAGGCAATACCTCGCGAAAAAAAACATTTCTGTTTTTAGGTGGCAGCGGCTGGGAATCGAACCCAGACCTTTGGCATGACAGTCCTACGCACTTTTTTTTATAAATTCATTTTTATTTTTCAATTTTCTTAAAACTATCTTAAAGCTAGACAAAAATTCATAAAAACTAGCCTACTTATCGATATCTTAAAAATAACTTACTAGCCCCAGTCGGGCGCTCTAAGCTAAACTATAATAACTTAATGCTACTGCCTTTCGGCCTAAGAATTATCTTAATACTAAATCCAGGTCGGTTTTATTTTTTACCGAGAAGAATTTACAAAAAACTCGGTATCATTGTCTTTATTTTTTGGTTTTTATATAAAACTTACAAACTACATAAAACTAAATTAAAGCTAATCAAAACTAATAAAAACTACTTAAAGCTACTTAAAACTATTTACAACTAATTTTAAACTAATTACAACCTACTTATAAGCTACTTACATACTACTTACAAACTAGAACAGCCACAGTAAGCATTTTCCGGTTTTTATAATTTTTTTTGTGGATTTTATAATATTTTTTTGTGTGTTTTTCTGTTTTATAATTTTTTTTTGTGCCACCCTGAGACTGTCCCTGCTTAAAACTAACTACCTAAAACTATGTAAGTCGGCCATGACAGAGAAAAACCAAGGACAACTTTTAAATATCTGAAGGAACTTCATTCTTCTTATTTTAACTACCAGAACTGGTTCTCCTGCCTTACCCTATCCCTTCGGTCCCGTTCGGACACAGTCCTACTGAACCGAAGGTCTTCAGCTCCATCTTGTGCGAGGACTTCTCGACTGTAAAGGAGCAGCCGATCTACAGATCTACGGCCAACGTGGTAGATTAGTGGAACCGCCGCTCTATAAGGGCCTGCTGTCAAGCCGGCTGCTATAAAACAACCGTTTCGTCAGGGCAAAAGCTCCCCTAGCCCTGGCCAGAGCAGCATTTATATGTCTGTCGAAATACAAATACTGATCAATCCAGATGCCAAGGTACTTTACTACACTTTTACTCGCCAGTGGATGTCCATTTGGCCCTACGATCACCAGCTTGCGCCAGTTCTTTCACGTATCCCTTGTGGCACTAAGCAACGAGTCCTAAACAAGATAGTTTCTGATTTCTAAAAGTTGATTTTCAACTTCCAGTCATCGCAATATCGCTTAATCTTCTCGTCGAATCCTGATGACCTTTACTTTTGGAGCTATTCTGTACGCACAGTCCTACACACTAACCATCATGCCACGAGGTACTTCTAAGTTTTCAGCTTCAGGTAATTAGTTGTTGTCCCTTTGTGTCCATTTTCTATTTAACTTTTAATCCTATCTCTACTCATGCTTTAATTTAATTCTCAATAACAATTTTCGTATAGGCGATCTGATCTGTGGAAGTGTGCTGACGTTATTGGCTTTCGCAGTTTTCTTTAACTAAAATCGGAGTGAATTTTCAAAGTTTAAATTATACCCAGCTATTTTTAATAGTGCAATAGCACAGTGGTAGAGGTGGCCGATCGGCCCTAGTGCCAAAGGCACCGGACGCTCAGGCCGAAATAAGAAGCATGTTTTTGGCAATTCAAGGCCAGTTAACAGGACTGCACAACCAGATAAAGGAGCAGGCGACTAGGGTAGACTATCTCTACTCTGTTTTGCCTAGCTTAACGCAAATTAGAGGTTAAAGGCGCGCTGTCGGAAAGGCCTCTTAGGATCCTTGCTGTGAATGTAAATTCACTGATAAGGACCGAACGTAGAGCTAATCTTTTCCAATTGTTAAGTTCAAAGTCCAGATGTGTTTATGGCCAGCGAAACTAAGCTGAAACAGAAACATAAGTTGACTAACAACAATTACAATATCGTTAGAAGAGATCGACCCAACTCCACTCAAGGGGGAGGAGTCGCAATCTTCATACGAAAAGGCATTAATCATAAAGTTATATATAATAGTAACCTGAGCAGATATCGGCTGTTAGAGGCGTGCATCGTATGCATTCCTCTCCAACAGGGGAAGCGAATGCATGTGATCGCGGCTTATGCACCGGCATCACCTCAGCCAACTGATTTTATGTCAGAGCTTGAAAAACTTTTCGAACGTCTACGCTTGAGCTTGGAAGAAAATTACTTCCTCGTGGCCGGTGATTTGAATGCCAAACACCAAGATTGGGGAAATCAAATTCAAAATCAAAGAGGTATTCATCTTTTCAATTGGATGAGTCGATACAACACTGAGTATGATGTCGACCTGCTGGCTAGGGATCGGCCATCATTTCCAAGGAGCGGTGCCTATCTGGATCTATTGCTAATAGACGCAAGGCTGACAATTACTGACACTGCGGGTCAAAGACCAAGAAACTGTTTACAAACGATCGAGTACGACAGTGAATACTGCGGACTCGCCGCCGTAATACAGCTTCCGAACGAGCTCGTGGAGTTGGATGAGTATGTACCTGTGCATACTTACAATTACAGTAAGGTGCGTTGGCCACGCTTTACCAGTGCTTTATTGAGCGAAATATCCCGAAATATCGAAAATATATATATAACATATCCCCACCAAATGACAGGAATTTGACAAATAACGAAATAGACCAATACCTAGAACAAATGGACGAGACAATAAAACGAACAATGAACACAACACAACACAGACAAAAAAGTGGACTGCTGACAAGACTCAAACTCTTGTACCGACGATTAACTGACCCTCACGATCTGGAGATTAGGTCACTGAAGTCGTCGATCAAAAACATCAACCAACTTATAAAGGAAAACTATCGGTTGTCCATTAATTTGTAATGGGATAACAAAGTTCGGGCCGTTAATTCCAGCAACCCGAGCATGTTTCCGCAAATTAACAAGATATTTAGAAAGTATGATCAGAACGACATTCCGTGTCTTAAGCTTCAGAGAACGACAGACAACAGAGACGTACTTCTGACAGCAGGAATTAATCTAGAGGACGCCGTCTTGGACGTTGACCTCTTTATTGTCGAAGATCCGCAGGAGAAAGTGGAGGCTGTGGGGGCTGCTTTCCAGCAAGTGTACAAGGTGAATGCGTGCATTTGCCCCAATCATGACCTGGAAAACAGAGCCTTGCTCCATCACTTCTACCTTCGGAATGACATCACGCAATGGCGATCAGAGAACTTTGGTTTCACCGGGTTCTATGAAGATCATTTGGCAAACGCCATAATCGCCGAGCGAAATGGGCCCAGTTCCCTGTTAATTACGAAGGTGGAGCTACAGCTCATCTTCGATTCATTAAAGAAGAAGAAGTCAGCAGGAGTCGATGGCATATCCAAAGTTGTACTTCGACACTTACCTCAAGAACAGTAGACATTTATACCACTCTGTTTAACAATGCTCTGAATAATGCATATTATCCATTGCGGTGGAAGACAGCTGTGGTGCATCCTCTCCCGAAAAAGGGAAAGGACAACTCCAATCCGGCGAATCTCCGGTCGATAAGTCTTCTTCCGAGTATCAGCAAGGTATTCGAAAAGGTTATCAATAGAGCTCTGTCTAAGTGGGCAGAGGACAATAACATCATACCGGACAATCAGTTCGGTTTTAAGGCGGGACATGACAGCATTCATGCAGCGTCTAAGCTCGTTTCTGATGTCCAATGGAACAAATCTAAAAAGCAGTGTACGAGTGCCTGTCTGGTTGATTTGGAGAAGGCCTTCGACACCGTATGGTTAGAGGGTCTTTATCTAAAGTTGAACAGACTTGGCATTAGTAAGCCACTATTGTATATGCTTTATGATATGCTCAATGGCAGAAAGTTTGTTGTCAAAAGTGGCAATGTTACTTTTGCCACAACCTTCAATATTAATCTACCCCAACAACGAATACTACGAGAGTGTGCGTCTAAGCGGCTTTATTCCGCCTAGACAGTCGAGGGCTGATCCAGGATAGAGCGGCGGTTCCGCTAATCTACCACATCGGCCGTAGAACTGTAGATCGGCGGCTCCTTTACAGTCGAGACGTCCTCGCACAAGACGGAGCTGAGCACCTTCGGTTCAGTAGGACTGTGTTCGAAACAGACCGAAGAGATAGTGTAAGGCAGGAGATCCAGATCTGGTGGTTGAAAAACGAAGATGAAGTTTCTTCGGACATTTAATAGTTGACCTTGTTACTTTCTTTTGTATGGCTGACTTGCATAGGTTTAGGTAGTTAGTTTTAAGTAGTGACAGTCAGGGTGGCACAAAAAAAAATATATATATGTATAAAACATACAAAAACACAAAAAAATTATAAACTCCACAAAAATACAAAAAAAAATATAAAACCGGAAAATGCTTGCTGTGGCTGTTCTAGTTTGTAAGTAGCTTATAAGTAGGTTGTAACTAGTTTATAATTAGTTGTATATAGCTTTAAGTAGCTTTAAGTAGTTTTAAAAAGTCTGAATTAGTTTTAATTAGCTTTGATTTAGTTTTATGTAGTTTGTAAGTTCTATATATAAAACCAAAAAAAATAAAGACAGAGATACCGAGTTTCTTGTAAATTCTTCTCGGTAAAAAATAAAACCGACCTGGATTTAGTATTAAGATAGTTCTTAGGCCGAGAGGCATTAGCATTAAGTTATTATAGTTTAAGTTAGAGCGCCCGATTGGGGCCAGTAAGTTAGTTCTAAGATATCGATAAGTATTCTAGTTTTTATGAGTTTTTGTCTAGCTTTAAGATAATTTTAAAAGAAAATGGAAGATAAAAATGAATTAAAAAAAAAAAAAAACACGGCACCCTAGGCTTCATAGCTTAGGTTCGTATCCTAGTAGAGCCCAATTTTTTTTCGTTTTGTTTTAATATTTATAATTCAATTAGCCTTTTTACAAATTTAAAATTTAAGAAATTCTTTCCCTATATTTTACTTTCAGTCTTTATTTTTTTATAATATTAATAGTTTTTATCCTCAAAATGGTCTGCTCTGCAAAGAATTGTTCAGAGGGCTCAAATTCCCCCCCACTCTTCGACTTTGGGCAATGTGGGAATCTTTTCCACGCTAAATGCATCGGCTCAACCAATGCATTTATTGAGAAAGTAACCAATTCTAAATTTGCTTATTGGTATTGTTCCGATTGTCGTAAACTTTCCTTGTCTCAACTGGCTTTCAAAATGTCTAATTTTAAAGTGGACATTATGAAACTGTCTACGGGGTTTGAAGAAATGTTAAGTAATTTTAACGAAGTGGTCTCAAGATTTTGCCGGTTAACACTCCTAAATGACCCAGTAGACATCGGTACATCTACTGATGACCTTATTCAGGACCTTCTTCCTCTTCTAATCGTGCCCATGAATGATATTTGCTTAACTGTGCTTGATAATAGCTACAAGAAAAAAAGTTACAAAAGGGGGCGAGATAACACATTAGTTGTAAAAAACTCTGGCCCACCCCTTAAACAAACAAATCTTAGCCCCCCTGTTGCTTTAGAACTAGCTTCTTCGGTTCAGGTAAGGAATGAAAGTTCAGAAATGGTCCCATGGCACTGTTCCTGGTATAGAATGTGCGTCCGTCTCTAACATAATTGCCGATCCTAGACCTATCAAAGCTGTTTCCAAACCAAAGTCTATCTTTATCTCTCGCCTTGAACCAGAAATTGCTGCCGACGATATCGTTTCCCACTTATTAAATATCCCTACGTATCCCTACGAGTGCATCGGTCAAGTGTACAAAAATTAGTAGAGTAAATAGCTTTGTTTCATCTTTTAAAATAGTAACAAATCCTTCATACTTTGATTCTATTGTGATTCTGGTAATTGGCCTCCTGAAGCTCTTGTTAAAGAATTTTTAACAAGGAAAAACAGGTTTTCTCGTAACTTCTCCAAAATTCCATCCCCAAAAAACTAAATAGGATTTCCCTTCTTCTTCTTACTAGTTCCTTCTGAGGATGAATCTTGTCATCAAGCGTCCTTAACTTCTTCACAAACTGAGCTCCAGTTTTTGGATAGAATTATTACAACTGACTTACAGCAAGTAAGCTGTATAAAAAATTCAAAAAATTGAATTCTCGATTTAGTTTTTTCTTTCGACGCTATTAGTACTCTTGTTCTAGAATCTAGATCTGGAATAGATAGTTACCATCCTCCTCTGGATGTAGTTCTTGACTTGAACAGTCATATAATCGAGAATAGCAACGCTTATGATCGCTCATATACTTTTGACTTTAGAAAGGCAAACTTTCAGTTGCTTTCAGAAGAATTAGCTAAATCTGGTATTGACAGTATATCAAATTCTAGTAATATTGATGATGCAACTACTAGTTTTAATACGATACTTTATAACTGCATAAATAACACTATCCCTTTAAAATTATTTAAAAACACGAGCTTTTGCCACTCATGGCATACAAAAGAGTTGAGGATACTACGAAATAAAAGAAATAGAGCTTGGAAAACATATTTAAAAACTCTTTCTTTAGTTGACCACAACTCTTATATTTAAATCTCTTTCAAAGTCTCTATATACTAGTCATGTTTACGAAATAGGAATATCTCTTAAAGAAGACCCTTAAGCATTTTGGAAGTTTGTAAATTCAAAGAAAAATTCAAATGGTTACCCCGCAAATTTCATATATGAAAATTGTGTATTGAAAGAAACTATTGATATTTGCAACGCTTTTGCGAACAATTTTCGTAACTCGTAGACACACCTCATGATATTGATGAACATTATTTCAGAAATTTGCATTCTTATGCGCAAACGATTTGCAACAATTTCGCTGTGCAACAAAGTACTGACTTAGACCTTCTCTCATCGTTAAATGATGATTTCTCTTCTGGGCCAGATGGAGTTCCCCCTATATTATTTATGCGCAAACGATTTGCAACAATTTCGCTGTGCAACAAAGTACTGCCTTAGACCTTCTCTCATCGTTAAATGATGATTTCTCTTCTGGGCCAGATGGAGTTCCCCCTATATTATTGAAACATTGTAGGCATATACTGGCTGAGCCAGTGAGTGACATTTCAACAGTCAAAGTGAAATTGCAATACTTTTCGAAGATCTGTCTTAAAAATAAAGAAAAAACTACTTAAATAAAAGTTATTTCTTGAGTAAACTGCACATAAATATTTATCACTTTTAACTGGAATCTGCAAAGTTTGCTTTACGTCGTTAAAATTAGCAAGTTTTTTCCAAAAAATTTTTCTGCCCTCAATCAAAATCGAATTGCGGTACAAAAATTTTGTCGATGAACCGCAAACGTAATTTATTTGAGGTATCTCCGGAACAAAACACTACCAACAAAAGGAATTCTGTTGCCAAAAAATCAATAATGGGAGTAGGAGAACTAACTGTTGCCGAATTGAAAACCATCTTAAATGAGTCTCTTGAGGAAAAGCTTAAAGATCTGGCCACCAAAAGCGATTTTCTAACTCTTTCGAATGAGATAATATCTTTGAAGACCCTTAACGCTCAACTCAACAACAAACTCACTGTCATGACGGAAAGGTGTGATCTTCTTGAAACTCAACTGGAAATTCTTTCGCGCAAAACCAACGAAAAGTCTATTGTGTTACACCTTCCCTTAGACACAGAAACCGATGCAATCCAATTTGCTAAACAGACTTGCAAGGGGCTTCTGAAGTTAAGCGAAGGCGAAGAAATGCAAGTAAATAGATCCAAACAAATACACAACAACAACACTAAACGAGGTACCGTCATAATGGAGCTTCCATCAGCGGAGATCACCGATAAACTAATTGCCGCCGCACATACACTCAAAGGCTCCGGCATTAGTATATTTCGCGAGCAATCACTTTTATCTCGGAAAAAAAGACAATCACTTGTGGAAACCAAAAACAAATTACTGCAACTTAATCAAAATGTAAAAATTCTGGTTAAAGGAGACAACAAACTACTAATCAACAACAAAATCTTTATTTATAAATATTCGCGTGGTTTGATTGTGAAATCTGCAGCTGAGATATGATTTTTAAGTGAGTTGTTTGGTGACAGATGCTACGAGTGCTTTGACTGCAGCGAGGGAAAGTTGGCTCCGGTTCCGAATAGTTCTTCCTCTTTTGGCCACCTATCGCAGTGAGCGCCACCTGTGGATCGGATTTCGCAACATGTTAGAGAGAAAAAACAATAGGTAAATTCTGTCGTCTGCCATAATTCACTTATTTTTCAAAAACTAAGTATATGTTCTTATAATATTACTCGTCTCAAAAGTAAACTTTTGCAACCAGACTTTTTCAAGTATGTTTATGGGGTAATTTAGTTAATTTTAAGATTATTGAAAGAAAAATCATCTTTCATATGGTTAGCAGTAACTTAAACTTTTATATTTTTCCTATCTACTTGAATTGCAACAATGGGGTAAACGAATTCGATGATTTAGTGGATTTTATGAATAAGAATTCCTTTGATAATGTATTGATCGTCGGGGACTTAAATGCTAGGATTGGTGGATATCAGAATTCTTTTTTTAATATTTTACGACCGCGAGTTACAGTATCTGAGTGTAGAAATTCCAAAGATGATGTTTTTAACCGTAACGGTCGGAGTTTAATTGAGTTTTTTGAAATTTTTGGGCTAGTTGTTCTAAATGGATCTTCCAAAAGCGATGCCTGTGGGGAATTTACTTTTGTTAGTACACAAGGACAATCCGTTATTGACTTTGCTGCGATATCAGGAAACTGGCTGAACATGTTTGAAGACTTCGAAGTAGCTCTAGTAAACTACTCGGCTCATTTTCCAATTGTTATCAAAATACAATTAGCGGAATTAATTCAACAGTCTACACTGACAAGCTTTAGTAAGCTCAAATGGTCGGAAAACAATGCAATTCTCTACAAAAGATTATAAAGTAACCACTCGCATTCTCTAATTAACCAATCCATACATTCTGTTGAGGAAACATGTGAAAGTATAGAACGTGTCATTAAGGCCTCGGCCCCTTTTGCGGTGAAGAATTCACAAACATTTGCACCGAAAAATTTATGATTTGACAATGATTGCAAAAGTCTTTGCAAACTTTCATTTGTTTACCTTAAACTCTTTAGAAGGACAAATTCACAATTTTTCAAAAATATTTACCTACGTGTCAATAATGATTATAAAAAAATGTGTTCATCTAAGAAAACCATCTATTTACAAAATATAGCTAAGAAATTGGAGAGCTGTACTAGCTCTAAATTATTCTGGGATACAGTGCGTGAACTCGGTGGCCGAATTCAAGGTATGAAGTACTCTTTAGAAGCTAAAACGTTAGCGGCTCATTTTAAAACTCTACTCTCAGCTGATGAGGATCTTCATACCTATGACTATGCGATGCCTTATACTACAGTGAGCGAGTTAGATTTGGCTATTTCACTACCCGAATTGGAAGCAATACTCCAAAAAATGAAAAATAATAAAGCTCCTGGCATGGACGGCATACCTGTCGAGTTCTACAAAAACTCCACTCCCGAATTTAAAAATTATCTCATCTCGTTCTTCAACAGACTTTATAACGATTCATGTGTCCCCACCAGTTTCAATGTTTCTGTTATTTTTGCCATTTTTAAGAAAGGTGATGCGAATGCTGTTGAAAATTATAGAGGTATTTCGATACTAAACACAATAAGAAAACTATTTACTGCGATTCTGAACGAAAGGCTCACAAAATGGGTTGAGGAAAACAACATTCTAAGCATTTTTCAAGCTGGTTTCCGCCCAGGTTTTTCGACCATGGACCATATCTTTGCTATTTCGAGTATCGCAAGACAGTTTATCGAAATTAAAAGGAAGTAATACGTTGATTTTAAGGCTGAATTTGATAGAGTCCATAGACAAGCTTTAATCTATAAGCTCTCATGCATAGATTTGTCACGAAAGTTTCTTCAAATGTATGCCAACTTTATGTCATCAACAAATGCAAGGGTATGGGATGGGATTCCATTCTCGAACAGATTTGAAACAACTGCTAGTGTCCCCCAAGGATGTATCCTTAGTCCTTTACTGTTTGCTCTATTTATTGATGCTATCTGTGATGTTCTTCCTGGAGGGGTTAATTATGCCAACATTAAAATCAAAGTCCTGTTATACGCTGACGATTTAGTGATACTCGCTGACAATCCGTTCACACTACAAATGCAACTAAACCGACTTAATTCATTTTGCGAATCTTGGGGTCTTCAAATTAATAGCCAAAAAACGAAGATTATCATTTTTGAAAAGAGAATATCGAGAAGACGACCAGAAGAAAACTGGTCTATTAATAATGCAAGTATCGATGTTGTACAGGAGTTTAAGTATTTGGGAGTCCTTCTTACCCACAATTTAAGTTTTCTCAATCACTCCAAAGAAAAAAGTATTGAAGCTAAAGTGGTCCTAAATATAATGTGGCCAAAGTTTTTTTCCAATCAAAATATGGATTTAACCTCTAAATATAAAGTTTTCAATGCGACAGTTAATGCTTGCATGTCATATGGTGTACAAGTATTCGGCTATACCCACCACTTCGAAGTTTTCGAAAGCGTGCAAAGGAATTTCTTCAAGAGACTATTTCGTTTACCAAATTCAACACCAAATTATGCCATATACATAGAATCAGGTATAACTCCTATATACATACATAATTTGAAGGCAAGCGCGGACTATATTACTAAAGTAAGGAAAAGAGGTGATTCCTGTCTTCACAAAATCATTTTGAAAAAATTGCTCCGAGTAAATGCATCCCCGTTCAAAGACTGGAATCAACTAGCTATTCGCCACGACACATCACTGAACTTGTCAGAAAATAATGTTGACAATTGGCAGGACCAGTTTGCTGATTTAATTTCCAACGTTGATCATAAATTATTTGTAGATAACCTGTTGAGAGCAACTTCTTCTGCATTAAGATGTATCTACAGAAATTTAAATCATCAACTGCAATCGGATGCCAATTACTTTCGAAACGAATATTCAGCATCTGTTATAAGCATTATTTTTAGAACGAGAGTTGAAATTCTAAACCTTAATTTTATACCTCATCGCAATGACCTGCCCCAGCTCTGTAATCTATGTAACAGAAGAGAGAATGAAGATATCTACCATTTCGTGGCTGCTTGTCCAATTCTACAAGAAATTCGTCGGTTATATTTTCAGGAAAGTTTTATAACGCTTCAAAAACTTTACGAAATTTTAAACGGAGCATCAGGCTGGCTCAGCCTCTTTAAATATTGCCAACATGCTCTTACATACAGAAATAGTTTCCTTTAACATAATGCGATCGATTCCCAACTTGCTGCAATTTCATGCAAAATAATCCATTTTTGGTTTAAATCATGGCAAATTGATTCGTAAAATTAAAAAAATTCTGTTGCTAACCTAATCGAAATTGATGCTTTTTCTTTTGTGTTTTAAATCACGTTAAAATTGAGAACTTTGGTAAAAATAATTGATCTAATAAGTAATTTATTCAAATTGTTAAATATTTTCTGTTTCAAATCACCTGTAAAATTGTGAACTTTTGGTATAAATAGTTAATAAACTAAGCAATAAAATTGTCAAATATTTTATAAATGACTTTTTTAAAAATAGTTAATCATGTAAGCAAATAATATTTGTTTAATATTTTGTGTTTCAAATCACCCTTAAAATTGGCCATTTTGCTAAATATATCTAATTAACTTAGCAAATGTATAATAAAATTGTTAAATATTTTGTGTTTCAAATCACGACAAAATTTATAACTTCAAATATGCTACATAATTATTGTTGCGATTAATTGAACATTTTTGTTTGCAGTTACTTATGTATGTATGAAAAATCTTAAATTAAACATTTTTTAAAATTATTTTTAATTTTATATTATACTTATATTTTCTAGAATTTTGTAATTATCTTTTTTTATTTTTGAAATCATGTAATGTTAGCTCAGGCAGACGGCAGTATTGCCAGGTCCTATATTTTTAAGAATACAAATTGTAAAATCTGATGAAAAAAAATAAGGAATCTATCTATCAACATATCTATCTATCTACTGGCTGAGCCTCTTCAATTTTTGTTTGAGTTTTCGATTAAATCAGGGAAATTTCCCTCTTTATGGAAAACTTCATTTCTAACCCCAGTTTTTAAAAAAAGGTGATAAAGCTGATATTTCGAATTATAGACCTATATCCAAACTGTCATGTATTCCAAAGTTCTTTGAACAAATTGTGTGTGAGACATTAGCATTCCATACCAAGAATATAATATGTGAACAACTGCATGGGTTTGTGAGAAGAAAATCAACAGTAACAAACCTCCTAACATTCTTGCATAAAGTTCTAACGCATTAGAAAATGGAAGTGAAATGGATTGTATATATACTGATTTTTCTAAAGCGTTCGACCAACTTAGTCACAGCATTATTATCTTCAAACTAAAATCGTTAGGATTTCCAACATTTGTATCACCTGGTAAAATTAAACCTTGAAAATAGATCGTACCAGGTGAAATCTAGAAACACGAGCTTTTGCCACTCATGGTATACAAAAGAGTTGAGGATACTACGAAATAAAAGAAATAGAGCTTGGAAAACATATTTAAAAACTCTTTCTTTAGTTGACCACAACTCTTACATTGTCCTTTTCGAAGAATTTAAATCTCTTTCAAAGTCTCTATATACTAATCATGTATACGAAATAGGAATATCTCTTAAAGAAGACCCTTAAGCATTTTGGACGTTTGTAAATTCAAAGAAAAATTCAAATGGTTACCCCGCAAATTTCATATATGAAAATTGTGTGTTGAAAGAAACTATTGATATTTGCAACGCTTTTGCGAACAATTTTCGTAACTCTTTCGTAGACACACCTCTTGATATTGATGAACATTATTTCAGAAATTTGCATTCTTATGCGCAAACGATTTGCAACAATTTCGCTGTGCAACAAAGTACTGTCTTAGACCTTCTCTCATCCTTAAATGATGATTTCTCTTCTGGGCCAGATGGAGTTCTCCCAATATTATTGAAACATTGTAGGCATATACTGGCTGAGCCTCTTCAATTTTTGTTTGAGTTTTCGATTAAATCAGGAAAATTTCCCTCTTTATGGAAAACTTCATTTCTAATCCCAGTTTTTAAGAAAGGTGATAAAGCTGATATTTCGAATTATAGACCTATATCCAAACTGTCATGTATTCCAAAGCTCTTTGAACAAGTTGTGTGTGAGACATTAGTATTCCATACCAAGAATATAATATGTGAACAACAGCATGGGTTTGTGACAAGAAAATCAACAGTAACAAGCCTCCTTACATTCTTGCATAAAGTTCTAACGCATTAGAAAATGGAAGTGAAATGGATTGTATATATACTAATTTTTCTAAAGCGTTCGACTAACTTAGTCACAACATTATTATCTTCAAACTAAAATCTTTAGGATTTCCAACATTTTTATCACCTGGTAAAATCATACCTCGAAAATGGATCGTACCAGGTGAAATCTAGAAACTGCCTTTCAAACTCATTCAAGGCTCACTCCGGTGTGCCCCAGGGAAGTCATCTAGGCCCATTTCTATTTATTCTTGCTATTAATTATGTTGTCTCAAGTATACGTTCAAGTGATATTCTTATATTCGCTGATGACATGCAAATTTTTAAGACAATAAAAGCTAACCATGACCATATTCTTTTGCAAGCCGATATTGATAGTTTCGCTACTTGGTGTGATAAAAACGGTCTTTCTCTTAACCCTGCCAAATGTCAAACAATTACTTTCTCTAGAAAACGACTTGCAAATGCTTTAAATTATTCTATTTCACAACACAAACTCTGTCGAGTCTTTAGTTACAAGGACTTGGGTGTTAACTTCAGCTCAAATTTAGAATTCACTGAACACATTAACTTCATTGTCAATAAAGCAAGCTCTATGCTTGGGTTTATTAAACGTTTGGCAAAGGAATTTGACGATCCGTACATTACGCTTTCCTTATACAATTGTTATGTACGACCTCATCTAGAGTACGCATCTCAAGTATGGTTTCCCTTTTATGAAATTCATAAAAATCGTATTGAACCGATACAAAATAAATTCATTCGCTTTGCTCTGAAAGGTCTTCCTTGGGCAGATCCATTCAACCTTCCACCATATGAACAAAGGATCCAGCTACTTCAAGTCCAAACCTTATATCGAAGGCGGGTGAATAATTATCTAATTTTTCTTCACCAACTTATAAATGGTCAAATCGATGCTCCTGATTTGTTGGCCTGTATTGGCATAAATTTCCGTGGGGGATCTCACCATCTGAGAAGATTTGTACTTTTACATCTAAATTTCCATAGAACTAACTACGGTTTACATGAGCCTCTTAACCGTATGTGCAGGATATTTAATTATAATGGCTCCACGGTTGATTTTGACGTTAGTAAGATGGGATTGAAAAAATTGTTTCGAACCAGTGCTCCACTTTCGTGATTGTTTTTTTTTTTACTTTTAGATTATATTTAATTCAAATGTGATATATATTGTTTAATTATGTTTATTGTTTGTTTGTTTTATTATGTAAATGTATTAATTTTATTTGTATGCATGTGTTAGCTCGCATTATTTTACTACCCACTAACACATACACTTATGATGAGCCTCTGATTGTAGGTTTGCAGCTTGCTCTAAGCTCACTACAACAAAGAATCTGAAGTGTAAAAAAAAAAAAAAAAAAATTGCTGACACTCAGAAAAAAGTTGAATCAGTGCATCGATGTTCGACGGCTTGTCAAACATGGCCACCGAAACCAAAAACCCTAACAAAACAAGACAAATGGATAAGAAAATGAAAAGTAGATAGAAAAAGTAAAAATAGTAAGAATAGGAATAGGGAAATACTGGACAAAAGACGTTATCTGTTGCTACTGCAAGTCCTCAAAAGTTCGTCGCAATACATCTAGGTATGTCTGTGACTTTCCTGATGCAGACTTACGAGCCCTTGAAGCCATGCAGAAATGGTCCCGTGCACTGTTCCTGGTATAGAATGTGTAAATAATTGCTGATCCTAGACCTATCAAAGCTGTTTCCAAACCAAAGTCTATCTTTATCTCTCCCCTTGAACCAGAAATTGCTGCCGACGATATCGTTTCCCACTTATTAAATATCCCTACGTATCCCTACGAGTGCATCGGTCAAGTGTACAAAAATTAGTAGAGTAAATAGCTTTGTTTGATCTTTTAAAATAGTAACAAATTCTTCATACTTTGATTCTATTGTGATTCTGGTAATTGGCCTCCTGAAGCTCTTGTTAAAGAATTTTTAACAAGGAAAAACAGGTTTTCTCGTAACTTCTCCAAAATTCCATCCCCAAAAAACTAAATAGGATTTCCCACTTCTATCAAAATGTAAGAGGGCTTCGCACAAAAACTGCTGATCTCTATATTAACTCTCAGGCATTTTCGCATGACATCTTTCTTTTGACAGAAACCTGACTTAATTCAAGGTTTCTGGACACAGAACTTTTTAATGAAGAGTTTTTAGTTTATAGAAAAGATCGTCATGTTGACAGACCAAAAGAAGTGGGAGGTGGTGTTTTCAGCGCAGTTCGTATTATATTCCCTTTTAATCTATCAGTTGAATTAATTTGCATAAAGTTAGCCGTAGAGTCAAAATTTATTTATATATTAAATGCTTACATTTCTCCAAAAACCTCGGACTCAGTTTATGTAGAACTCTCTAAGGCTCTCGATTTTATTATTGAATTGTCTTGCTCCAACAGCAGCATATTACTTCTCGGAGACTTTAATTTACCATTTATAGATGGGTTCCTTTTGAGGATGAATCTTGTCATCAAGCGTCCTTAACTTCTTCACAAACTGAGCTCCAGTTTTTGGATAGAATTATTACAACTGACTTACAGCAAGTAAGCTGTTTAAAAAATTCAAAAAATTGAATTCTCGATTTAGTTTTTTCTTCCGACGCTATTAGTACTCTTGTTCTAGAATCTAGTTCTGGAATAGATAGTTACCATCCTCCTATGGATGTAGTTCTTGACTTGAGCAGTCATATAATCGCGAATAGCAACGCTTATGATCGCTCATATACTTTTGACTTTAGAAAGGCAAACATTCAGTTGCTTTCAGAAGAATTAGCTAGATCTGGTACTGACAGTATATCAAATTCTAGTAATATTGACGATGCAGTTACTAGTTTTAATACCATACTTTATAACTGCATAAATAACACTATCCCTTTAAAATTATTTAAAAACACGAGCTTTTGCCACGAAATAGGAATATCTCCTAAAGAAGACCCTTAAGCATTTTGGAAGTTTGTAAATTCAAAGAAAAATTCAAATGGTTACCCCGCAAATTTCATATATGAAAATTGTGTGTTGAAAGAAACTATGGATATTTGCAACGCTTTGGCGAACAATTTTCGTAACTCTTTCGTAGACACACCTCTTGATATTGATGAACATTATTTCAGAAATTTGCATTCTTATGCGCAAACGATTTGCAACATCTTCGCTTTGCACCAAAGTACTGTCTTAGACCTTCTCTCATCGTTAAATGATGATTTCTCTTCTGGGCCAGATGGAGTTCCCCCTATATTATTGAAACATTGTAGGCATATACTGGCTGAGCCTCTTCAATTTTTGTTTGAGTTTTCGATTAAATCAGGGAAATTTCCCTCTTTATGGAAAACTTCATTTCTAACCCCAGTTTTTAAAAAAGGTGATAAAGTGAATTATAGACCTATATCCAAACTGTCATTTATTCCAAAACTCTTTGAACAAGTTGTGTGTGAGACATTAGCATTCCATACCAATAATATAATATGTGAACAACAGCATGGGTTTGTGAGAAGAAAATCAACAGTAACAAACCTCCTTACATTCTTGCATAAAGTTCTAACGCATTAGAAAATGGAAGTGAAATGGATTGTATATATACTGATTTTTCTAAAGCGTTCGACTAACTTAGTCACAACATTATTATCTTCAAACTAAAATCTTTAGGATTTCCAACATTTTTTATCACCTGGTAAAATCATACCTTGAAAATAGATTGTACCAGGTGAAATCTAGAAACTGCCTTTCAAACTCATTCAAAGCTCACTCCGGTGTGCCCCAGGGAAGTCATCTAGGCCCATTTCTATTTATTCTTGCTATTAATGATGTTGTCTCAAGTATACGTTCAAGTGATATTCTTATATTCGCTGATGACACGCAAATTTTTAAGACAATAAAAGCTAACCATGCCCATATTCTTTTGCAAGCCGATATTGATAGTTTCGCTACTTGGTGTGATAAAAACGGTCTTTCTCTTAACCCTGCCAAATGTCAAACAATTACTTTCTCTAGAAAACGACTTGCAAATGTTTTAAATTATTCTATTTCACAACACAAACTCTGTCGAGTCTTTAGTTACAAGGACTTGGGTGTCAACTTCAGCTCAAATTTAGAATTCACTGAACACATTAACTTCATTGTCAATAAAGCAAGCTCTATGCTTGGGTTTATTAAACGTTTGGCAAAGGAATTTGACGATGCGTATATTACGCTTTCCTTATAGTTACAATTGTTATGTACGACCTCATCTAGAGTACGCATCTCAAGTATGGTCTCCCTTTTATGAAATTCATAATAATCGTATTGAATCGATACAACATAAATTCATTCATTTTGCTCTGAAAGGTCTTCCTTGGACAGAACCATTCAACCTTCCACCATATGAACATAGGATCCAGCTACTTCAAGTCCAAACCTTATATCGAAGGCGGGTGAATAATTATCAAATTTTTCTTCACCAACTTATAAATGGTCAAATCGATGCTCCTGATTTGTTGGCCTGTATTGGCATAAATTTCCGTGGGGGATCTTTCCATAGAACTAACTACGGTTTACATGAGCCTCTTAACCGTATGTGCAGGATATTTAATTTAAATGGCTCCACGGTTGATTTTAACGTTAATTTAATTTTGGTGGGGGCAAAACCCCCATTTATTCGGCTTAATACAAGCTAATTCTCAACGGAACGGAACCAGAAAATAATCGATGAATGAAGAGAATGTCTGATATTTCTCTACGTTCTTTCAAAGAATTCAAGTTGATTAGCTTAAGGCGGTCTAGATAGGGAGGCAAGATCAGGGGATTGGTCCATTCAAGGCCTCGAAGAGCAAAGCGAAGGAAGCGATGCTGGACGCTCTCGATTCTGGAAATGTGTATAAGTTGATAAGGGGACCAAACTTGAGAAGCGTATTCGAGGATTGGGCGAACGAATGATATGTATAGGGCTCGAGTCACGTAAGGGTTAGAGAATTCCTTTGACCATCTTTTGACGAAGCCGAGGGCTGAATTTTCCTTGAGAATGATACCATCTACATGGGAGAGAAAATTAAGTTCCGGGTCAAATATTATGCCAAGATCTCGAATAAATTACACGGTGGGTACGGGTTGATCATGAAGGAGGTAAAGACGGGGAGGAGATTTAATACGCTTACGCGTAAAAGTGATTGATTGGCATTTGACAACGTTGAGCTCCAAGCAATTTTTAAGACACCAAATTGAAAAACTGTCAAGGTCCTGTTGAATAAGGGAAGAGTCATGTGTCGACGAAATAATTTTGAAGAACTTGGTATCGTCAGCGTACAGTGAAATACAAGAGTGTTTGATGACCTTTTCAATATCGTTAATAGCAAGAATGAACAAAAGAGGGCCTAGGTGGCTGCCTTTGGGAACACCGGAAGTAGCTAGGAAAGAGCAAGAGGTGGCGGTTCTAAAACGAACGCTATAATAACGATTATCTAGGTAAGAGGAGATCCATTTTAACAAAGAAGGTTCGAAGCCGAGAGAGGACAATTTGAAAAGTATTAGCTTATGGGAGATTTTATCAAAGGCCTTACTAAAATCGGTGGATATAGCATTGACTTCGTAACCTTTTTCCATGGCTGATAGCGTGAAAGACACAAATTCAACAAGGTTAGATCTCCATTTGAGAAAGCCATGTTGTCTGGGGGAGATGAGAGATTTGCAATGGAAGCTAGGCGTTTCATACAAAATACTTTCAAAGAGTTTGAGTATCTGAGAAAGCTTGGCAATTGGACGATAATTGTTAACATCACCCTTCGAACCTTTTTTGTGTATAGGGATAATGAAAGATGATTTCCATATCTGAGGGAATTCACCAAGATTTAGGGAAAGGCTAAAAAGTTTTGAGAGAGGAAGAGAAAGGGTGGAAGAACATTTTTTTAGAAGTATGGCAGGGAGACCATCGGGACCGGGATTAAATTCATCGTTTAGTTGATTTAATTTAGTTTCGATGAGATACGGATCCACAGTGCGAGGGAGAAGCGGTCTAAGAGAAAAGTTTTGTAGATAATTGAAATATGCAGAATCAGGTGCAAAAGAGTCATCTGCAAAAGATTGTTTAAAAAATTTAGCAAAAAGGTCGGCGATAGTCCTAGGATCGTTTGAGGTTTCGTTATTGAAAGAGAGAGTGTTAGGGTAGCCATCGGATTTTCGTTTATAGTTGACAAACTGAAAAAATGACTTAGGATCATTGATTAGGTTGGATTGTGGTAATTAGATAGCGTTGGTAAAGGGAGTTGTATAGCTCGTTAAAATGTAGATAAGAACCAAGATAGTTAGAATAGTTAGTAAGAGAACGAGAGCGGAGGAAAATTTCCCACAACTTATATCTCTTATTTCGCAGACAACGAAGTTTACGATTATACCAAGGTGGAGAAGAAGACAAAGTTTTGTGGCGAGAAAAAGGAACATAAAGGGCAATAGAATTAAATATTTCATATTGATCAAATATCAATCAATATGTCAAGTTGTCTATCCATGAAATTTGTGATCCCGCTGACTTGGCAAAGGCTTGAATCAGCGAGGCTATCTAGAAAGACATATTCTTTGGCAGATGTAGGATTAGAAGCAATAAAGAACGAAAGATCGTCTGATGAACTCCATTTTAAATAAGGAAGATTGAAGTCGCCGAACAGAAGGATCTCATCATGGGGATCACACAAATCAATTATGTGGTCAATTGTTCTAATAGCAAGTTCATATGATTCGATTGGTTGTGATGGTAAGATGTAACAACAAAGCGACTTAAGGGGAAGTGTTATCTTAATAGATATATAATCTAGATTGGGGGAAGAAGATACGGCAATAAGGGATGAGTCAATAGTATTTGTTACAGCAAGAAGGACGCCACGGCAAGGGGAACCGTTAGTAGATGGGTTAAGAACGTCATCGCGATAAACGTTAAAAGTAGAAGGGAATAATTCTTGATTTTTAATGCTGGGAATGAGATTTGTTTCAGTCAGAGCATATATCTCGAAAGGTAAGGAGTGAGTTTGTTGCAAAACTGATTGAGTCTTTGACCGGAGACCTCTTACATTCTGATAATAGAAGGTAAATGGAAAGTTTTTGGAAAGATAAGAGGGGGTTGGGAGTACATTAGAAACGAAAAAATCTTTCATGGTCTGCTCTACTACGCTGAAGGTGCGAAATACGCTTTGAATGGATATATTGTCCAAGGGCCTCAAGATCATTCGCCACTCTTTGGGGATATAAATTGAGGAATTCATGATATTATATGAAGAGAGTTTTGAGACTTGGAACATCAGTGGGAAGGCCTTCCTGTTGAATTGAGACCATTACACTTGTGTTAGTTTTTCCTTCGAAGCAAACGGAGTCGGGTTTATCGTGAAGATACAGACGAATATTGTCGTAGGTTTTTTTATCTCTAAGGCTCGAGAGAGCATAGCGGCAATCAGTGGATTGGGTAGATAGCTGAGTGAATTTGACTGTAGGGGGGAGAAGGGGATCAATAAAGGTAGTAGGAGGTGACATTGAGGATGGGGTGGATGTAAATGTTTGGGTAAAGATTGAAGGGGTAACTGATGAGGGGAGAGAAGTAGAGTTGGGTAATGAGTCAGAGATCGCTGGAATTGATCCAGAAGAGGATGTGGGGTTATAAGAAAGATGGTTTGGTGAGGGGTTAAGAATATGGAAACTACGAAAGGTTGCGTACTTGGCCCCAGTGCTTAAGTTGAGATTTGGAGAGGGACTCGTTTGGGGTGGTTCGGTTGGTGTTGAAAAAAGCTTGGAGATTGGTTCAGAAGGAGTTAAGTTAAAGGAAACCCTTTGACCTTTAGGCTTAGAGAGAGTAGGGATGTAAAGAGGGTTATGTAAAATGCAGGAGGGCGTAAAGTTAGGGAAAAGGTTAGTTTTAAATGTCCAGTTAGGGTCCGATCTGGGAGTGTGAATGGGCTTTTTCTTCAGTATTGAGTTGGTATTCTTGAGGTTAGAGGAAATAGGGACGGGTTTTGTATGACTAGGCTCATTAGTTTTCTTAGATCTACGATATTCTTATTTATCCACCCATTTGGTTAAAATCATATTTCCAAGTCGGAACACATCATCAGTATGAGAGCAAAAGAGCCACTGACATTTAGATGAAAAGCTTATTTTAAAGTTGCTATGATGCTTGAAGCGAGGTGGCGAAATCTTCTGGCATTCATTAAGGGTTATAGAAAATGAACGGCTAAATAGATTAGTTATCCAAAGAACATCAGCGTGAACAGGAGCATTTTTAATGAAGAAAGTCACACTGCCAGCATTGATATTTAACTTTTTTAGTCTGTTGTTCCGGTCCACGTTGTGCCAAAACGTTGAATGGTAGGTATTGCTGGTAAAGTTAAAGTAGGTGATAGTGTTGGTTGGTTAGAAGGTGCAGGAGTAAGTGCTGATTGATTGTGAGTAGAATCTGCAGGAGGTGATGGCAATGCAGTGGTGATGGATGGAGGCGAAGGTTGTAGGTAAGCGGGTCCCGAAGGTGATGCATCTACGATTGCAGGTAAGGGAGCTGATTGGCAGATAGATATAGGTGTGCAAGTAGAGGTATCCATTATTTCTGCCAGTAAGGATGTGTTGTAAATAGAGGCGTTAGGCTGTAGATTGATACCATCGATTTTACAAGTGGCAGTGTGGATATCATCTGCTAGCTGACCAATGCTAAGACGGGTTTCCATTAGTTCAGTACTAATTAAATTAATAGTACCCACGGCGTTTTCAAGTAATGCAATTGGTTGACGAAGACCGGGGATGACAATATTGGAAGTGCTTTGGAGGTGACAGTCGAGATCGGAGCGGAGAAAGCTTAGGTTTTCGTTAATTGATTCGAGGGAATTGGCAGCACTATATGACTTTAACATTGAAGATAATTCTTGTTTAAGGGAATCACAACGATTGTTAAAAAGAGTAACGCGAGAGTCGTTTGTTATCGAGTCCATTATAACAGAGAGTTGCTTTTCGATAGAGGAAAATTTAGAATCACATCGCTTATTGGCAAAGTCAATAGTGTTGTTGAAATCGTCTAGTGTCTTAACCAAAAAATCGTCCAATTTTTCTAGCTGACTAGTAGTTTTTTTTTTGATAAGAATAATTGTCAGCAAGAATAGGACTGAGGGCGTGATTCAATTCGACCCTAGCGATTTTAGTTGGCGAATTATCTTGTGAACTTATTAAATCGGTTAACGCGGTCAATTGTGACTTAAGGGAGTCGAATTTAGTCGCGACAGAGTTAATATTGTCACTATTGCATTTTATCGCGAACAAAACATCCGAAAGGGAGATTTTCTTGCACTCACCACAAATGAATACAAATGGACCCGAATAATCTTTGAAGTAAGAGATAGATCTCTTGCTTAGTCCGATGAAAAGAAGGTGGAATGCTCTGCCACAGATACCGTAACAAACCACCCTTTCAGCAATTTTGTTATGCAGGTCGCAATGGGCAAAATCACAGCGATAGCTTTCCATAGTTTTTATATGTCACGACTCACAAATAAATGAAAAACCAAAAAAAAACTAGAACGACATAACACTAATTACGGTCAGAAAGCGATAATGATGACGCAGGGAAGACAACACACGATGACGGATTAATAGAGTGATTCAGTTTTTATTTTTTTATAGATATTTTAAATTCAAGTGGGTCGGCGAAGAAAAACACTTGGATAATGATGACACGGAAATTGGATGTTTTTATTATTTTATTTTTTTTTTTCTGTTTTTATTTATGTATGTTAAACGGGGTCAAGAAAAAAAAGCAAAACAATGAAATTCAATTAAAATAATTGACAAACAGAAGTTAAGGAGCGAAAAATAAAAATACACTGTACTCGGTGAGGTTTCGGCGGCGAATGTTAGTAAGATGGGATTGAAAAAATTGTTTCGAACCAGTGCTCCATTTTCGTGATTGTTTTTTTTTTATATTTTTAGATCATATTTAATTCAAATGTGATATATATTGTTTAATCATGTGTATTGTTTGTTTGTTTTATTATGTAAATGTATTAATTTTATTTGTATGCATGTGTTAGCTCGCATTATTTTACTAACCACTAACACATGCACTTATGATGAGCCTCTGATTGTAGGTTTGCAGCTTGCTCTAAGCTCACTACAACAAAGAATCTGAAGTGTAAAAAAAAAAAAAAAAAAAAAAAAAAATGCTGACACTCAGAAAAAAGTTGAATCGGTGCATCTATGTTCGACGGCTTGTCAAACATGGCCACCGAAACCAAAAACCCTAACAAAACAAGACAAATGGATAAGAAAATGAAAAGTAGATAGAAAAAGTAAAAATAATAAGGATAAGAATAGGGAAATACTGGACAAAAGACGTTATCTGTTGCTACTGCAAGTCCTCAAAAGTTCGTCGCATTACATCTAGGTATGTCTGTGACTTTCCTGATGCAGACTTACGAACCCTTGAAGCCATGCAGAAATGGTCCCATGCACTGTTCCTGGTATAGAATGTGCGTCCGTCTCTAACATAATTGCCGATCCTAGACCTATCAAAGCTATTTCCAAACCAAAGTCTAGGTTTTCTCGTAACTTCTCCAAAATTCAATCCCCAAAAAACTAAATAGGATTTCCCTCTTCTATCAAAATGTAAGAGGGCTTCGCACAAAAACTGCTGATCTTTATATTAACACTCAGGCATTTTCGCATGACATCTTTCTTTTGACAGAAACCTGGATTAATTCAAGCTTTTTGGACACAGAACTTTTTAATGAAAAGTTTTTAGTTTATAGAAAAGATCGTCATGTTGACAGACCAAAAGAAGTGGGAGGTGGTGTTTTCATCGCAGTTCGTAATAAATTTATATCTTCTCTTATTATATTCCCTTTTAATCTATCAGTTGAATTAATTTGCATAAAGTCAGCCGTAGAGTCAAAATTTATTTATATATTAAATGCTTACATTTCTCCAAAAACCTTGGACTCAGTTTATGTAGAACTCTCTAAGGCCCTCGATTTTATTATTGAATTGTCTTGCTCCAACAGCAGCATATTACTTCTCGGAGACTTTAATTTACCATCTATAGATGGGTTCCTTCTGAGGATGAATCTTGTCATCAAGCGTCCTTTACTTCTTCACAAACTCCAGTTTTTGGATAGAATTATTTCAACTGACTTACAGCAAGTAAGCTGTATAAGAAATTCAAAAAATTGAATTCTCGATTTAGTTTTTTCTTCCGACGCTATTAGTACTCTTATTCTAGAATCTAGTTCTGGAATAGATAGTTACCATCCTCCTCCTCTGGATGTAGTTCTTGACTTGAGCAGTCATATAATTGAGAATAGCAACGCTTATGATCGCTCATATACTTTTGACTTTAGAAAGGCAAACTTTAAGTTGCTTTCAGAAGAATTAGCTAGATCTGGTATTGACAGTATATCAAATTCTAGTAATATTGACGATGCAGTTACTAGTTTTAATACCATACTTTATAACTGCATAAATAACACTATCCCTTTAAAATTATTTAAAAACACGAGCTTTTGCCACTCATGGTATACAAAAGAGTTGAGGATACTACTTAAAAACTCTTTCTTTAGTTGACCACAACTCTTACATTGTCCTTTTCGAAGAATTTAAATCTCTTCAAAGTCTCTATATACTAATCATGTATACGAAATAGGAATATCTCTTAAAGAAGACCCTTAAGCATTTTGGAAGTTTGTAAATTCAAAGAAAAATTCAAATGGTTACCCCGCAAATTTCATATATGAACATTGTGTGTTGAAAGAACCTATTGATATTTGCAACGCTTTTGCGAACAATTTTCGTAACTCTTTCGTAGTAACACCTCTTCCTCTTGATATTGATGAACATTATTTCAGAAATTTGCATTCTTATGCGCAAACGATTTGCAACAATTTCGCTGTGCAACAAAGTACTGTCTTAGACCTTCTCTCATCGTTAAATGATGATTTCTCTTCTGGGCCAGATGGAGTTCCCCCAATATAATTAAAACATTGTAGGCATATACTGGCTGAGCCTCTTCAATTTTCGATTAAATCAGGGAAATTTCCCTGTTTTTGGAAAACTTCATTTCTAACTCCAGTTTTTTAAAAAAGGTGATAAATCTGATATTTCGAATTATAGGCCTATATCCAAACTGTCATGTATTCCAAAGCCCTTTGAACAAGTTGTGTGTGAGACTTTTGCATTCCATACCAAGAATATAATATGCGAACAACAGCATGGGTTCGTGGGAAGAAAATCAACAGTAACAAACCTCCTTACATTCTTGCATAAATGTTCTAACACATTAGAAAATGGAAGTGAAATGGATTGTATATATACCGATTTTTCTAAAGCGTTCGACCAACTTAGTCACAACATTGTTATCTTCAAACTAAAATCTTTAGGATTTCCAGCATTTTTTGTCACCTGGTAAAATCATACCTTGAAAATGGATCGTACCAGGTGAAATCTAGAAACTGCATTTCAAACTCATTCAAGGCTCACTCCGGTGTGCCCCAGGGAAGTCATCTAGGCCCATTTCTATGTATTCTTGCTATTAATGATGTTGTCTCAAGTATACGTTCAAGTGATATTCTTATATTCGCTGATGACATGCAAATTTTTAAGACAATAAAAGCTAACCATGACCATATTCTTTTGCAAGCCGATATTGATAGTTTCGCTACTTGGTGTGATAAAAACGGTCTTTCTCTTAACCCTGCCAAATGTCAAACAATTACTTTCTCTAGAAAACGACTTGCAAATGCTTTTAATTATTCTATCACAACACAAACTCTGTCGAGTCTTTAGTTTCAAGGACTTGGGTGTTAACTTCAGCTCAAATTTAGAATTCACTGAACACATTAACTTCATTCTTTCTAAAGCAAGCTCTATGCTTGGGTTTATAAAACGTTTGGCAAAGGAATTTGACGATCCGTACGTTACGCTTTCCTTATACAATTTCTATGTACGACCTCATCTAGAGTACGCATCTCTCATAAAAATCGTATTCAATCGATACAACATAAATTCATTCGCTTTGCTCTGAAAGGTCTTCCTTGGGCAGATCCATTCAACCTTCCACCATATGAACATAGGATCCAGCTACTGCAAGTCCAAACCTTACATCGAAGGCGGGTGAATAATCTAATTTTTCTTCACCAACTTATAAATGGTCAAATCGATGCTCCTGATTTGTTGGCCTGTATTGGCATACATTTCCGTGGAGGATCTCACCATCTGAGAAGATTTGAACTTTTACATGTAAATTTCCATAGAACTAACTACGGTTTACATGAGCCTCTTAACCGTATATGCAGGATATTTAATTTAAATGGCTCCACGGGTGATTTTTACGTTAGTAAGATGGGATAGAAAAAATTGTTTCGAACCAGTACTCCACTTTCGTGATTGTTTTTTTTTTTTACATTTAGATCATATTTAATTCAAATGTGATATATATTGTTTAATTATGTTTATTGTTTGTTTGTTTTACTATGTAAATGTATTAATTTTATTTGTATGCATGTGCTAGCTCGCATTATTTTACTAACCACTAACACATGCACTTATGAAGAGCCTCTGATTGTAGGTTTGCAGTTTGCTCTAAGCTCACTACAACAAAGAATCTGAAGTGTAAAAAAAAAAATGATCTGAAATCTCAGAAAACAGTTGAATCGGTGCATCGATGTTCGACGGCTCGTCAAACATGGCCACCGAAACCAAAAACCCTAATAAAACAAGACAAATGGATAAGAAAATGAAAAGTAGATAGAAAAAGTAAAAATAATAAGGATAGGAATAGGGAAATACTGGACAAAAGACGTTATCTGTTGCTACTACAAGTCCTCAAAAGTTCGTCGCAATACATCTAGGTATGTCTGTGACTTTCCTGATGCAGACTTACGAACCCTTGAAGCCATGCAGGTCCCATGCACTATTCCTGGTATAGAATATGCGTCCCTCTCTAACATAATTGCCGATCCTAGACCTATCAAGGCTGTTTCCAAACCAAAGTCTATCTTTATCGCTCGCCTTGAACCAGAAATTGCTGCCGACGATATCGTTTCCCACTTATTAAATAAAAATTCTATCCCTACGAGTGCATCGGTTAAGTGTACAAAAATTAGTAGAGTAAATAGCTTTGTTTGATCTTTTAAAATAGTAACAGATTCTTCATACTTTGATTCTATCTGTGATTCTGGTAATTGGCCTCCTGAAGCTCTTGTTAAAGAATTTTTAACAAGGAAAAACAGGTTTTCTCGTAACTTCTCCAAAATTCCATCCCAAAAAACTAAATAGGATTTCCCTCTTCTATCAAAATGTAAGAGGGCTTCACACAAAAACTGCTGATCTCTATATTAACTCTCAGGCATTTTCGCATGACATCTTTCTTTTGACAGAAACCTGGATTAATTCAAGCTTTTTGGACACAGAACTTTTTAATGAAAAGTTTTTAGTTTATAGAAAAGATCGTCATGTTGACAGACCAAAAGAAGTGGTAGGTGGTGTTTTCATCGCAGTTCGTAATAAATTTATATCTTCTCTTATTATATTCCCTTTTAATCTATCAGTTGAATTAATTTGCCTAAAGTTAACCGTAGAGTCAAAATTTATTTATATATTAAATGCTTACATTTCTCCAAGAACCTCGGACTCAGTTTATGTAGAACTCTCTAAGGCCCTCGATTTTATTATTGAATTGTCTTGCTCCAACAGCAGCATATTACTTCTTGATTCCGAATTCGATTCTTTTTTAAAATAAACTAACCACGATCATTAAAAAAAAAAGAAAGAACAATTTTTATTCGCGGACGCAAACAAAATATCAACACGACGATAGCCATAGGAAAACGAAAACAAACATATGGGAAATGGAAGAATAGGAAAAGTAAAATGTCAGGTTTAAGGATAGGCTTAGAGAGTGTTAAAGATCGTAAAATTTAGGTGGTAGTAGATTTTTTACGATATAGGTTCGAAATGCGTTCCAAAAGTTGCAAAGCGAGAAAACACTCGTGCAGATTTTCTCGGCACAACGTTGAAGAGAAAATCAAGTATGTAACAATGTTGGGAATTTTGACTCGAGAGTAAAAGTTCTCGCTTAATGATGTCAATGATCTTGGAAAATAGGGGAACAAATAAAGAAGCTTTAACTTCTGCAGATTTTCCAATGCCGGTTGGTGATAGAAAATGAAAAGAATCCATGAATAAAAGAACAACTTTCACTTGTGCTAAACTGTTGACTATTTTTAACCTTGAAAATCCTAAAGTCAAATCGCATATACTATAGAATAAAAGTTCCAAGTGGTGAAATTTTCAAGGAAAATTAGCTTATTAGCCGTGGGCTCGGAAATATTTAAATTTGCGAAAGCAAATTACTAAGAAAACATAAGACGGTTGAAAGTTACAACCGCCATCAATTTGAACCAAACCGCCAAGAGAAATTAATTGGGAAGTTTTCCAGACAATATTTCTGGTTCATAAAATCGTTTTATTACCAGGCGATCAGGAAAAATAGTCTCATCTATAGTTCGATTGCGGGGATTTATGAGAATCCAGTTCTAGTACACAAAACCGTACAACAGAACCTATATGGTCATCATATGACCGTTTGCCCTTCAAACTTGTATACCGAGCTTAGCCTAGAGGGTAGCATAGTCGATTCCTACAGTCGATCTCGTACTGTGGAAGTGTTAAGACGTTTTCGGATTCCCCAGTTTATTTAATTTTCATATATCGGAGTGATTACTTAAAGCTTATTTACAGCCAAGCTATTTTCAATAGTGCCAATAGCACACGGAGAGGTGGCAGACCCACAACCTGAGGATCACGGGTTCGAGTCCCAGTCGGGCAAAAAATATTTAGCTGCTTTTTTTCATAATCGAGAAGTCGAAAACGTCATCGAGTGGGAAAAACAGCAAATGGCATCGAACAACACGGCGGGGACATCGAAAGGTGTCCCAGCAACAACAATGAAGCCAGCTATGGCACCACCAGCAAAAGTCGTAGCAGCAACAACAACAACCAAGCAAGCGATGGCACTACCAGCCACGCCATCAACAAGTGCCGTAGCAAGAACGGCACAACCACCAACGGCAACAATAGTCGACACTAAAAATAAGAGGAGGAAGAGGATTGCTGTGCGCCGAACCTCGTGAAGCGCCGCTCCACCATCACCTCAGCCCAGCTGCCAGCTGGGGTGAAGGAGACGGCGCGCACAGCCAAAACCACAGCAGCAGCAAAAATACAAGAACAACTGGATACCTCGCCATCCGACGATGACATCGAATATGTGTCAGAGGGTGGCGAGGGATTGTATACAACGGGGGACAGCAACAGCAATCTGCTTGTTGACCTCACATCACCAGAGGCGTCCTCCGAAGAGGAAAACGAGGTGCAAGAAGAATTGGACGAGCAGGCAATCAGCCAAAAAATAGATGTCATTCGCTCAGACAAAAGCAAGAAGCTCGACGCGAAAGGGAGAAACAGGAGCGCGAGCAGAAAAAAGTGGTGCAGGCGCCAAAAAAGGCAGCGCCACAGCAAGAGCAGCCAAAATGCAAAAGAACAGCAGCAACAACAACGACTGCCAACTAAACAACAACAGCAGCAGCCGAAGGAGCAACGCCAAAAAAATCAATGCAACAGCAGCAGCAGCAACAACAACCACAGGAGCGCAGTCAGCAGAAGCGGAACGAGCAGCAGCGAGGAGAACACCAGCAGCAGCCACAGCCGCCCCAAAATAAAAAAGAAAAGGTGCCACCAATAAACACCTATAAAATGGAGCTACAGGAAACCATAGACATGTGTAAGTCGGCCATAGACCAAAACTTTTTTATTAAAAGATTAAGTAAAGATAGACATGCTATCCACTGCTCCACAGTGGAGCAGCACAAAATCATAAAAGAATTGTTGAAAAAATCCACGACTGAGTTCTTCAGTTTTACCCCCAAAGTGGATAAATACTAAACGGTCCTCTTGAAGGTCATAGATTCCTGCACGGAACCACAGGTGCTCTTAAATGAGCTCCGTCAAAAAGCGAGCGACGATCTCGACTTTATCGGGGTCAAGCCGTTCGCTACAGTCAGAGCCAGACGGGAGAAGCGGTCTTTGCCGTTCTTCTTAGTTCAGCTATCGCCCAGCAGCAAACTGGATAGGTTGAGGAGTATCTCCGCCCTCAACTACCAGGTTGTTACTTGGGATAAATTAAAGAGACGTGGCGACATGCTTCAATGCATGCGCTGCCAAAGGTTTGGCCACGCTGCAGCAAACTGCGAAATGCAGTCACGCTGCGTTAAGTGTGGTGAGGACCACATTAAGGGGGAGTGTAAGCTCGGTGAAGAACGGGTCGAAGACATGAACCAGCTTAAATATGCACTTTGCGGAAAAGAGGGGCACCCTGCTAATTATCGGGGTTGCTCAGCTTTTCAGCAAATAAGAAATAACAAAGCGGCTAAGCAGACAGCGGTAGAGATACGCCCATCAACGCGTGCTCCTACAGCAACGACCGTTAATCCCCAAATTTCCTACGCCCAAATGGCGGCAGGAAGGGAAAAACGGTACTGCCTGCAGCTAAGGCAGCCCAACCGGCCCTAGTGCCAAAGGCGCCGGACGCTCAGGCCGAAATAAGAAGCATGTTTTTGGCAATTCAAGGCCAGTTAACAGGACTTCACAACCAGATAAAGGAGCAGGCGACTAGGGTAGACTATCTCTACTCTGTTTTGCCTAGCTTAACGCAAATTAGAGGTTAAAGGCGCGCTGTCGGAGAGGCCTCTTAGGATCCTTGCTGTGAATGTAAATTCACTGATTAGGACCGAACGTAGAGCTAATCTTTTCCAATTGTTGAAAGACCAAAGTCCAGATGTGTTTATGGCCAGCGAAATTAAGCTGAACCAGAAACATAAGTTGACTAACAACAATTACAATATCGTTAGAAGAGATAGACCCAACTCCACTCAAGGGGGGGCGTCGCAATCTTCATACGAAAAGGCATCAATCATAAAGTTATATATAATAGTGATCTGCGAAGATTTCTGCTGTTAGAGGCGTGCATCGTATGCATTCCTCTCCAACAGGGGAAGCGAATGTATGTGATCGCGGCTTATGCGCCGGAATCACATCAGCCAACTGATTTTATGACAGAGCTTGGAAAACTTTTCGAATGTCTACGCTTGAGCTTGGAAAAAAATTACTTTCTCATGGCCGGCGATTTGAATGCCAAACACCTAGATTGGGGAAATCAAATTCAGAATCAAAGAGGTATTCATCTTTCCAATTGGATGAGTCGATACAACACTGAATATGGTGTCGACCTGCTGGCTACGGATCGGCCATCGTTTCCAAGAAGCGGTGCCTATCTGGATCTATTGCTAATAGACGCGAGACTGACAATTACTGACACTGTGGGTCAAAGACCAAGAAACTGTTTGCGAACGATCGAGTACGACAGTGATCACTGTGGACTCGCCGCCGTAATACAGCTTCCGAACGAGCTCGTGGAGTTGGATGAATATGTACCTGTGCATACTTACAATTACAGTAAGATGCGCTGGCCACGCTTTACCAACGCCTTTTCAAGCGAAATCAGCTCGAATAACATATCCCCACCAAATGACAGGAATTTGACAAATAACGAAATAGACCAATACCTAGAACAAATGGATGAGACAATCAAACGAACAATGAACAGAACAATACCGAAATACTGTGAAGGGATCACACTAGCAATCATTTCATTATCCGCATTCCTATTCTATTTTGTAGTGCACATACACTACACCATGACTACGAACATCGCATTCGTTTCATTGCAGGTCGTTGACTTGCCCATCATCACTCCACATTATCCAACCTAATTTTCAAATGCACTCGCATTTCATTCATGGTCATGAGAGTCAACCCCATGAACTCCATAGACTATTCTAATATATTTTTCAATGCCACTGACTTGACGCCTCAGGTTACTTTTACGTTGGACAGATGTATCTACCTACTTGAGAAGGTTCATTGTACTATACTCTGTGTAGTATTTATGACTGGATGTATTTGGATACATTTGTGCACTGTGAAAGGGGCATACATATTGGCTATGAATTTGATGACATAGCAAGTATGCTGCCTGTTTGTCATTTGGATTCTAATGTAAACAAAAAGTAATAAAATATGATTTCTATGTTTAAGTAATTATATGTATAGGCCCAAGTTTTTAGTGTGTAAGGAAATATTTTGTATAAATAGCTTTAGTTCAATCAAATAAAATCGCTTTTTCGGTTTTGAAAGCAAACCGAACTAAATCATCTCCTCAGCTGAAAGAAAATTCCTGTGTTTTAATAATCAGATCGGCTCCTTAGCCAACATCTATATTCGGCTTGGGGAAGCCTTACAGTATCCCACATAATATTGTAGGCGAGGTAGGGCCCTCATTACATGGCGATCTTGCCAGATATCTACCAATATTATAATGTCAAATTATAATAGGGAAGAACTGGATAGACTTTTCGAACAGCTAAACAGTCCATACAACCCAGGTCATCCGGGAGAGGAAATACCAAAGTACATCCCTACACCAAAAACGGCAGGTCCGAAGCCGTTGACGATAGAAGATTACAAGAAGCGTCACAACAAACAAAACAAACAGCCTGAAGAACAAAAACAACAAGTGCAAAAAAGGAAACGCGCTGGAAAGAAAGTTAAACTAAGGCAAGAAATAGGAAATCTATACAGGTTGGCGAGTCTAAGCAGAGGAAGCGAAAAAAAAAACATTTTTTGGAACAAGCGAAAAACTTACAAAGAAAATCTAATGTAAAATAAATTTTCTTTAAAAAAAAAAACTAATTTTTCTATAAAAAAAAAAAAAAATTATATATAAAAAAAAAAAAAAAAAATGGGTGGAAAATCCTCCAAGGAAGAAGTCGTAGTGACAAACAACAATAATAATAATAACATAATGAGTTCTAATTTGCTTATGGTAGACATTATTATAATTGTTTTAATAATACTGATAATATACCCTTTTTTGAAAAATTATTAAACAGTTTTTTAAACAAAGAGTTCAAAAAATCGTAACAAACGAAGTTAAAAATTTAACGGTGTAAAAAAAAATTTTTTTTTTTAATAATGAATTGTATACATATCTACTTGGAAAACAAAAAACATTTGTAAAAAAAAAAAAAATGTTTAACAATATACACAATAAACAATGTAAAAAAAAATTGATAATAAATAAATAAAAATATGTTAAACATAGTAAAAACGTTAAAGGAAATACTTGCAAACTTCAATAAAACCCCAAAAAGAAAATATTCTGAAAAATATATTAATGAGAAAAGAGACGAAATATTTAAATTAGAAAAAGAGTTTAACGAAAAGTATGAACAACTAGAAAAGGATACAAACCAGCAAGCTTTAAGAAAGATTATAAATAACTTATTAGTCAGACTAAATCAAATATTAGATGAAAAAATACATTTGCTAGGTGAAGAAGACATAGGAGAAGAAAAAGATATTGAAGCTGAAGGGAAAATAGAAATTGTTGAAAATATGGCAGAAGCATTCAATTTTAGTATTGCTCAGAAATTGCCTACCCTCAACTGTGAAGAGGATAGCAAAAGAACTGAACACATTAGGGATTTTATAAATGGCGTAGAATTTTACCATGACACCCTTAATGAGAATTCAAAACCAACACTAATAAAATTTCTTTTAAAATGCAAAATTCAAGGAAAAGCTCTTACTGAACTAGGTAACCAAAAACCAGAGAATTTTGCTTCATTTAAAAAAATTCTTATAGAAAAATGTGGGCCAAAAGAAACAATCGAAACAATACAAACTAAACTTAGCAAAACTTATCAAGGAAATCGACCTGTTCGAGAATTCGTAACAGACATCGAGACACTTATTACAAAAATGACTGAGTTAGAAGTTTCTTGCCACGGTGAAGAAGCAAGGGAAATATTAACGAAAGCTAATGAAAGAAGAGGTCTAGCTTTTCTCAAAAAGGGGGTAAACGATAGATTAAAAATAGTATTAGATAGCGCCAGACACACTAATCTTCAAGACGCTATCAAGCATGTAGTAGAATTAGATCAAAGCTCTACATCCACATTAAATACTGTAAGGTTCATGAATAATAGAGGCAGAAACTATCATGGACAAAATAATTTTAACAACTCTCAAGCTAGATTCTCGCATACTAGTTTCAATAACCAAGCTAGAAGTTCGTACCCACAAAATAACAACTCAACTAGGCCTTCCTATCAGAACCAACAAAACTTTAGGAATCGTAATAACTATAGAAATAATAATAATAACTATTATAACAACGACAACAGGTCAAGATATACAAGCAATTATGATAGACAGAGATATAATAATAATAACGGTAATAATCACAGTAACAACAACAATAATACCAATAGGTCGAATAATGTAAGTCAACCTAATAATAATAGAAATAATAATAATCAGGTGTTAGTAATGGGAAACGAGCAACCCACCGAAGGGGAAGCCGACCCATCGGAGGGAATTCATTAAATCCACAGGTAACAGATGCCATTTGTACTGTTGGAATATCAAACGGCATTTACATACAGATACCATTAAAAAACAACATAAACAAACAATTCTTGCTCGACACAGGAGCCTCAATATGCGTTATAAAAAAATGTTCACTTACTAAAAACATTAATATTGATGAAAGTAAAAAGACAAAAGTATTAGGGATATTAGGAAATCTACAAACTTTAGGGACATGTATCTATGAGTTATCACTAGGAGAATTTACCATTCCATATGAATTTCATGTAGTGAGTGATTCTTTTCCAATCCCAGTTGATGGTATAATCGGAACGAATTTCCTAACAGAATTCAGTGCCATTATAAATCTGGAGAAATTTTCGTTTGAGTTGAAAGTAGATGACCAACCAGTCATTCTACCTATACAGTGACGAGCATAAGTGAAGGTACTCTATTACTATTTTAGGTAAAATCAAAAAGTATACCAAATGCAAATAAAAATAGGAGTCAATATTTTAGTTTTAATTTATTTATCATGAACAGAATATGATAAGAGACAAAAACAGAAAAAAAAGTAATTCATTACAAGAAAAATACATAAGAAAAAAAATACACCATAATTTCAGCGAGCAAAAGTGTAGGTACCTTAAAGTAAAACATAATTTTGTATTCATTTTGTTTAATTAAAATGGTCCAAACTCATACCTAGTACTTGGTTGGGAATCCCTTTAATCTCAGAACTTCGCTCAAACGATTTGGCATCGAGTGTACTAGTTTTTTGGTAACATCTGGAGATATCTTTTGCCATTCATCCATAATTATTTGTTTCAATTGAGTTTTGTTTCGTATCTCGTGCTTCCGAATGCGTTTTTCAAGGTGGTCCCATAAGTGTTCTATGGGATTCAAGTCAGGACTTTGTGGTGGTGTAACAAGCATGTGGGGTGTATTATACGCTATCCACATCTTCACGGTTAAAGCGGTGTGTTTAGGATCGTTGTCCTGTTGGAAATAAAACGTGTCCCTGATCCCCAGTTTCTCGGCGCTTTGGTGCAGGTTTTCTTTTAGAATGTTGAGATAAACAGTTTTATTCATTATTTCCTCAATTATAACTAGATACCCAACACCGGCGGATGACATACACCCCCATACCATTACACCACCACCCCCATGTTTCACAGTTTTAATTGTGTTTTTGGGATTGAGAGCTTCTCCCTTTTTTCGCCAAACATTGTGCCTACCATCAGAGCCAAAGATGTTGAATTTAGACTCATCTGAGAATATGACGTTATCCCAAAAGTCGGTGGTTTTGTTTTTATATCCATTGGCAAATGTTAATCTTTTCTTCTTATTAACATCACTGACAAAAGGTTTTTTACGGGCAACGCAATTCTTAAATTCAGACCTATGGAGCGATCTTCTAACGGTCCACTCAGAAACTGTTTTGTTTAGGTTGTTTGCAATCTCGGTGGCTATTTTAGGAGCACTTTTAAAGGGGTCTTTTTGAATAATTCTTTTTATTTCCCTCTCATCCCTCTCATTTAACTTGCGAGGTCGTCCTGATCTTTGTTTATTTTCAATTCTTTTTTCGTTATTGAAACGATTTATTACCTTCTGTACTGTTGATTTCGTCCTGTTCACAATTTCACCAATTTCTTTATACGATTTACCTTTCTGATAATGGTTTATAATTATTTTTTTTTCTTCCACTGTTAACTCTTTTCTCGTCATTTTGCTTAAACTATTTGCACGTTTTAAATACAAAACTTAAACTATTTGCACGTTTTAAATACAAAATAAGATACAAGAAACAAAGCGCTAACGGCTGATTTTGTGAAATGCATTAAATGAAAACAAAGTAAAAGAAATAGAGATAACTGTTTAATAGCAAAACAGCATGGTACCTACACTTTTGCTCGATTAAATTAAAACCGTTTTTTTTTTAAATATGCAATATTAGTTGAGTTTTTTTTTTCTTTTTTTTTTTGTTATCCATGTTATGTAATAAATATAAATAAACTAAAGTATGCATTATTTTTATCAATTCTTGCTTTTATTTAGTAGATTTTTTAAATTTTACAAGTTTTGGCATTGGGTACCTTCACTTATGCTCGTCACTGTATATACTCAACAAAACATACATGTTGTTTCCTTACCTCCACGGTGCGAAGCAACTTATTGGATGACTAAAAAACATTCAGATTCTCGAATATTTTATCCACAAGAATTATGCGAAAATGTTTTCATGGCAGGTTCTCTATCAACGGTTAAAAATGGAAAAATACCCGTAAAAATTCTGAATACACGTGATTCAGCTGTAACTCTAAAATGGATTAAACCCATATCATTCTCCCCTTCAGAACATTTTATTTTACATTATAACCATATAGATAAATCAATAAACAAGCGAGTCCAGGAAATTCTAAATGAAATAAATTTTGAGACATTAAATAGCGAAGAAAAAACCGAAATTGAAGCAATATGTACAAAATTCCAAGATATTTTTCACGTAGATGGTGACAAACTTACGTATACCCATATTGGAAAGGCAGACATTAAACTTAAAAATGAATCTTCACCGAAATATACCAAGCCGTATCGATTACCACATACTCAGAAGGAAGATATAAAGGAGGAGATACAAAAAATGTTGTCAGATGACATAATAGAACCATCAATCTCCCCTTGGAACTCTCCAATCCTTATAGTTCCAAAAAAGAAAGACCCAGTTACCGGTCTACAAAAATTCCGAATGGTGATCGACTATCGTCACGTTAACGATCGAATCGAAGATGATAAATTTCCACTGCCAAACATAACGGACATCTACGATATGATCGGAGGAGCAACTTACTTCTCATGTATAGATCTAAGTCAAGGATATTACCAAATGGAGCTAGATGCCAATAGTAGACCAATAACGGCATTCTCAACAGAGGATGGTCACTACCAGTTAAAACGTCTACCAATGGGTTTAAAGATCTCACCCAGTAAATTCTCAAGAATGATGTCTATAGCCATGTCAGGACTAACATATTCACGATGTTTTGTCTATCTTGATGATCTTATAATTTTTGGTAAAAATTTAATGGACCACAACAAAAACTTGATCCAAGTCTTTGAACGTCTCAGAGAGGTAAATCTCAAAATACACCCGGGAAAATGCTCTTTCTTGCGGAAAGAAGTATTATCCCTCGGACACCTTATATCGGACAAAGGAATTTTACCTGACCCCACCAAATCTGCTGCAATGAAAAATTATCCAACTCCTACTAACGCGGATGAAGTAAGAAGATTCGTAGCATTCGCAAATTATTATCGAAAATTCATTAAAAATTTTACCACCATTTGCATCCCAATAAATCGGTTATTGAAAAAAGATGTTGAATTCAATTTTAATAAAGATTGCGAAAAATCATTCAATTTGCTTAAAGAAATCCTTATAAGTCCTACAATTCTCCAATTTCCAAATTTTAGTGAAGAATTTATTTTACGTACAGACGCCTCCGGTTTCGCTTTGGGAGCTGTTTTGTCTAATTCCGATGACAGGCCAATTGCTTACGTAAGCAAAACTCTTAATAAATCAGAGAAAAACTATAGTACCATTGAGAAAGAATTACTTGCTATAGTGTGGGCAGTAAAACACTATCGGCCATACTTATTCGGAAGAAAGTTCAAAATCTTGACAGACCACAGACCCCTAGTGTACTTGTTCTCACTAAAGGAACCTAGTAGTAGACTAACTAAATTCCGACTATTACTAGAAAAATACAATTTTTACGTGGAATATTCACCAGGTAAAGATAACTGTACCGCTGACGCGCTAAGTCGCATTAAAGTAGAGTCCGAAGAATTAAAACAATTATATATCTGTGTAGTAACGAGAGCCCAGTCGAAGGTAGATAATAAAGATGAAAACACACCTAAAGATAATAAGATACAAACAACTGAACAAATGATAACAGAACTTCTAAAACCACCCGAAAGTGGACTAAAAGTTATTGAGTTAAAAATCGTTGACAATTTTACGGAAGATTTAGTTAATTTCAAGGACGACATAAATATAGGACCAAACAAAGTTTTGGCGTATATTCCAAAAGGGAATAGTTTACTCCTAAAGAAGTCCAAGGACAGCACTACAACCCAATCAACATTATTTGGCAAAATATTGTCGAGGGATGTGCAAAAACTCTGCGGACCCGAATCAATTAAGAAAATATATAACGGGTGATTTTTTAGCTGGTTTGGTTTTGGCAACACTGGTTTTGACAGCTGACGTGTGTTTAGTACCTTGTGTCACTGTCAAACAGCTTCAGTTTGGTTTGCAATTTAACCATGGATCATCTTACAAATGAACAACGCTTGCAAATTATTGAATTTTACTATCAAAATTCGTGCTCGGTTCGAAATGTTCATCGCGCGCTGCTTCCATTTTATGGTCGGCATTCTCGATCTTCTGAGCAGTCTATTCGGAAGATTGTGACCAAATTTCGCACCAAATTTACTTTGTTGGACATTAAACCACCAACACGTTTACGTACTGTGCGTAGTGAAGAAAATATTGCGGCCGTATCAGCTAGTGTGACAGAAGACCGCGAAATGTCGATTCGGCGCCGTTCCCAGCAGTTAGGCCTTTGTTACAGCACTACGTGGAAAATTTTGCGGAAGGATTTCGGCGTAAAGCCTTTTAAGATACAGCTGGGGCAAGAACTAAAGCCAGCCGACCTACCACAACGCCGAATTTTTGGTGAATGGGCTCTTGGAAAGCTGGCCGAGGATCCGCTTTTTTATCGAAAAATTGTGTTCAGCGATGAGGCTCATTTTTGGTTGAATGGGTACGTAAATAAGCATAACTGCCGCATTTGGAGTGAAGATCAGCCAGAAGCATTGCAACAGCTACCAATGCATCCCGAAAAAGCCACTGTTTGGTGCGGTTTATGGGCCGGCGGCATTATTGGGCCATATTTCTTCAAAGATGATGCGAATCGCAGCGTTACTGTCAATGGTGAACGCTACCGAGCGATGATAACAAACTTTTTTTTGCCCGAAATGGAAGTTCTTGACTTGCATGATATGTGGTTTCAACAAGACGGTGTCACATGCCACACAGCACGCGAAACAATGGCGCAATTGCGAGGCGAGTTTGGTGAACAGTTAATTTCACGTTTCGGGCCGGTCAATTGGCCGCCTAGATCGTGCGATTTGACACCATTAGATTATTTTTTGTGGGGGTATGTCAAGGCTAATGTCTATAGGGACAAGCCCGCTTCGATTGACGCACTGGAAGCCAACATCCATGCATTCATTCGTGAGATACCGGCCGATATGTGTGAAAGAGTATGCCAAAATTGGACTCAGCGGATGGGCTACCTGAGACGCAGCCGCGGTCAACATTTGCATGAAATTATCTTTAAACATTAAATTGCAAGGTTCAAACTATCGATTCAAATAAATATTTCATTCATTTTTTTTTTTTTTTTTTTTTTTTTTAAAGTTCTGAACTCTGAAATCAACCTATATTAAAAAAAAAAAAATCCTATTATAAAAGAAAGTGTCGCGTAAAAGAAGAAATCAAGATATGTCATGATTTCTCCTTTTTCCCCGGGAAGGGTGGTGTGAAGGGATCACACTAGCCATCATTTCATTATCCGCATTCCTATTCTATTTTGTAGTGCAGATACACTACACCATGACTACGAACATCGCATTCGTTTCATTGCAGGTCGTTGACTTGCCCATCATCACTCCACATTATCCAACCTAATTTTCAAATGCAATCGCATTTCATTCATGGTCATGAGAGTCAACCCCATGAACTCCATAGATTATTCTAATATATTTTTCAATGACACTGACTTGACGCCTCAGGTTACTTTTACGTTGGACAGCTGTATCTACCTACTTGAGAAGGTTCATTGTACTATACTCTGTGTAGTATTTATTACTGGATGTATTTGGATACATTTGTGCACTGTGACCTTTCACAATAGCATACATATTGGCTATGAATTTGATGACATAGCAAGTATGCTGCCTGTTTGTCATTTGGATTCTAATGTAAACAAAAAGTAATAAAATATGATTTCTATGTTTAAGTAATTATATGTATAGGCCCAAGTTTTTAGTGTGTAAGGAAATATTTTGTATAAATAGCTTAAGTTCAATCAAATACAATCGCTTTTTCGGTTTTGAAAGCAAACCGAACTAAATCAGCTCCTCAGCTGAAAGAAAATTCCTGTGTTTTAATAATCAGATCGGCTCTTTAGCCAACATCTATATTCGGCTTGGGGAAGCCTAGCAGTATCCCACATAATATTGTAGGCGAGGTAGGGCCCTCATTAGAATACAAGCAACGGGACGCAACCGACATGTATCGAAACGCAACCATTAACGTACTACACAGACAAAAAAGTGGACTGCTGAAAAGACTAAAACTCTTTTACCGACTGTTTACTGACCCTCACCATCTGGAGATTAGGACACTGAAGTCGTCGATCAAAAACATCAACCAACAAATTAAAGAAAACTATCGGTTGTCAATTAATTTGTATTGGGATAACAAAATTCGGGCCGTTAATGCTAGCGACCCGAGCATGTTTCCCCAAATTAACAAGATATTTAGATGGAATGATCAGAACGACCTTCCTTGTCTTAAGCTTCAGAGAATGACAGACAACAGAGACGTACTTCTGACAGCAGGAATTAATCCAGAGGACGCCGTCTTGGACGATGACCTCTTTATTGTCGAAGATCCGCAGGAGAAAGTGGAGGCTGCTTGTGTACAAGGTGAATGCGTGCATTCGCCCCAATCATGACCTGGAAAACAGAGCCTTGCTCCATCACTTCTACCTTCGGAATGACATCACGCCATGGCGGTCAGAGAACCTCGGTTTCACCAGGTTCAATGAAGATCATTTGGCAAACGCCATAATCGCCGAGCGAAATGGGCCCAGTTCCCTGTTAATTACGAAGGTGAAGCTCCAGCTCATCTTCGATTCATTAAAGAAGAAGAAGTCAGCAGGAGTCGATGGCATATCCAACGTTGTACTTCGACATTTACCTCAAGAAGCAGTAGACATTTATACCACTCTGTTTAACAACGCTCTGAATAATGCATATTATCCAGTGCGTTGGAAGACAACTGTGGTGCATCCTCTCCCGAAAAAGGGAAAGGACAACTCCAATCCGGCGAATCTCCGGTCGATAAGTCTCCTTCCGAGTATTAGCAAGGTATTCGAAAAAGTTATCAATAGAGCTCTGTCTAAGTGGGCAGAGGACAATAATATCATACCGGATAATGAGTTCGCTTTTAGGGCGGGACATGACATTCATGCCGCGTCGAAACTCGTTTCTGATGTCCAATGGAACAAATCTAAGAAGCAGTGTACGGGTGCCTGTCTGGTTGATTTGGAGAAGGCCTTCGACACCGTATGGTTAGAGGGTCTTTATCTAGAGCTGACCAGACTGTGCATTAGTAAACCACTATTATATATGCTTTATGATATGCTCAATGGCAGAAAGTTTGTTGTCAAAAGTGGCAATGTAACTTCTGCCACAACCTTTATTATTAAAAATGGTCTTCAGCAGGGAGCGGTCAACTCGCCGATTCTATTCAGCATTTACACCAGCCATCTGATAAGTAGTCTAACTCAAGCAATTGCGTATGCCGACGATCTAATTGTGTACAGAACAGCTCCGAAAGTCGAGGTCATCAGGATTCTTTTGCAGCGTGACTTCGAGAAGATTCAGCGATATTGCGATGACTGGAAGTTGAAAATCAACTTTCAGAAATCAGAAACCATCTTGTTTAGGACTCCGTTGCGTGGAGCCACAAGGGATACGAGAAAGAACTGGCGCAAGCTGGTGATCGTAGGGCCAAATGGACATCCACTGGCGAGTAAAAGTGTAGTAAAGTACCTTGGCATCTGGATGGATCAGTATTTGTATTTTGACAGACATATAAATGCCGCTCTGGCCAGGGCTAGGGGAGCTTTTGCCCTGACGAAACGGTTGTTTTATAGCAGCCGGCTTGACAGCAGGGTGAAGGTGATTTGCTACATGGCCCTTATCCGGCCGATGATTGCCTATGGATGCCCGGTTTGGTTCAACGTTGCCCCATCTCAAATGGAAAAGATTCGGGTGTTTGAGAGGCAGTGTCTTCGACGCTGCCTTGGATTGCACAGAACACCAGAGTCGGAGTACAAACACTACTATTCCAACCTGGCTCTATACAACGGGGCCAACATAAACAGGATAGATAATTTCTTGCTGAAGCTTATTCGAGGGCACATTGCAAGAGCGATGTCCTCGACTAACAGCTTAATTTTCGGGGCTTATTACCCCAACAACGAATACTACAAGAGTGTGCGTCTAAGCGGCTTTATTCCGCCCGATGCATTCCTCCACTTAGACAGTCGAGGGTTGATCCAGGATAGATCGGCGGCTCCGCTAATCTACCACGTCGGCCGTAGAACTGTAGATCGGCGGCTCCTTTACAGTCGAGACGTCCTCGCACAAGACGGAGCTGAGCACCTTCGGTTCAGTAGGACTGTGTCCGAACGGGACCGAAGGGATAGAGTAAGGCAGGAGAACCAGTTCTGGTGGTTAAAATATGAAGAATGAAGTTTCTTTAGATATTTAAAAGTTGTCCTTGGTTTTTCTCTGTCATGGCCAACTTACATACGTTTAGGTAATTAGTTTTAAGTAGGGACAGTCAGGGTGGCACCAAAAAAAAAAAAAAAAAAAAAATTATAAAATCAACAAAAATATAAAACCGGAAAATGCTTGCTGTGGCTGTTCTAAAGGCGGTATTACATTATCATATAAGTAAGGCTAATGCTGCCATATAAAATATGGCAAAGCTTTTCAATATATGACACAGTGTATTACACTATCTCATACATATATGACCAATTTATATGACAAATGGCTTTGTCAAATAATTTTTGTTCATATATATGACAAAGATAAATTTGACTATCACACTATACATTGTTTCAAGATTTAAATACATATGACAAAGGAAATTATTTGACAAATTATATTTTATTCGGAAATTCGTTGTGTCAAAATAAATATTAATTTCAATCTTTGCTTTTTATTTTCATTTTTCTTTTGGACCGGAGGGGAGGAAAAGAAAATAAATGAAAAAGCTATCCGCGATTATAGATAATTTAATTTTGTTTGTGGTCGTGAAGTCTTTGGAAGGTGTAAATAGCCGATTTCATCTGGAGGTGGCAAAATACTCATGAGTAGATGAAAACCCTAATCTCGTACTACCAACTGCACATACTATCATGTGCGAGTAGATACATTTGACATGGGAAAACTGTTTGATGTGCTCCATTGAAAAAAGCTAGCAAGGCAGTTGCAAGTACGATGCCACTTCCAAAGGAAAAGGCCTAAAGGCGATATTCCACTAGCATATAAATATGGCCAATTAGCCATATAAATATGACTCAAAACAGTCATATAAGTGTGATTGTCATATTTATATGACAAAATATATATGACGCCATATACAAGGTGGCGCACGAATCGTGCTACAAAAATAAAACGTAATAACTTTTTTTCTGTGTGAGTAATCGGCTTATTTTTTTTTTTATTTTGTAGGTTACTATTTAGATTTATAAAAATGGATGCTTGGGATACGGAGAAAAGAATTTGGATAGTGCAACGGTACCATGATTTGCAGTCCGTCATTTCCGTCCAAAGGGAATTTAGGCGGGAGTTTGGCGGTAATCCCCCGAGTAGATGGACCATTATGAGGTTTGTAAACATGTTTGCCGAATCTGGAAGCATCGCACGAAGGCCGTACCATCAAGATGCCAATGTTCGGGTTCAGGATACAATCGCAGCAGTAGCATCTGCAATACAGGCCAATCCGAGCGTTTCGACCCGAAACTTATCGGGGCAAATTGGAGTTAGTAGACGGTCATTACAACGGATACTTCATGACGATTTAAACTTGTTTCCGTACAAAGTCCAAATTACTAGCAAGTTAAACCCTCAGGATTTGCCTGTAAGCCTGGAATTTTGCCAAAAAATGATATCAATGGCCGAAGAAGACAACACATTGATCAATTGTTTGTTCATGTCTGATGAGGCCCATTTTGATCTTAACGGCAATGTAAACAAGCAAAATTGCCGTATATGGAATGAGTCTAATCCAGAAATGCTCCATGAGACGGAACTGCACCCAGAACGAGTCACTGTGTGGTGCGCAGTTTCATCAAGGTGTATTGTCGGGCCGTACTTCTTTGAAGAAAACGGTGTAACCGTTACTGTCAATGGGGACCGTTATTTAAAGATGTTGAAGGAGTTTTTTTACACAGAACTGCGCCGAAGACGTGTACCATTTAACAGCGTTTGGTTTCAGCAAGATGGAGCAACTGCACATATAGCCAGACCAGTTATGGCGGAGCTAAACAAAAAAATTCGCAAACAAATTAATTTCTAGGAACTCCACTCTTCGCTGGCCCCCAAGGTCACCTGACTTGACTGCACCAGACTTCTTTTTATGGGGTTATGTCAAGCAAGAGGTGTATAGAACGAAGCCCAGGAATTTAACTGAATTAAAGCAGTCCATAACGACAATAATTGAGGCGATCCCAACTTCAACTCTTCAGGTCGCAATGAATAATTTTTTGATCAGGTGCCGCATATGCGTGGGAGAGCGTGGAGGTCATTTGCGGTCTATAATCTTTAAAAACAACTAACTATTTAAAATAAAATTTTATTTTCTAACCAATAAAAAAAAAAAATAAATGAAATACATCGTTTAAAAAAAAAAGTTATTTGAATTTCTTATTGTAGCACAATTGGTGCGCCACCCTGTATATGACCATTATTTTGAGACATATATATGACGCAGTCTAATAAGGAAACAAAGGCATTGTCATATTTATTTGGAAGTTTTGCGATAGTCATATAAAAATCGGTTGATTTTATATGTTCATATGTTTGTCGTATAATTCAAATATTTATTTATTGCTTTTGGATAATTGAATAGGATTCTTCATTGATTTTATCCTAATTATAATTGGTTTTTATTGAGGACCTGAGTCTATTTTTTGTTGGTGCATCTATGCACTTAAAAAAGTAAAGGTATGTAATATGTTAACCACTTTTGCTACCATAGTCGTGTTGAATGACAAAAAATATGTTTAAGAAAACGTAGAAATAATTGCATATTGTCCCTCGGGCGAGTTCAGTATTAGTGGGCACTAAACGAACAACTTTTTAAAAATTATTTCATCCGCGTTTGGAATAACGGTATGGATCCGCCTTAACGTCTATCGTTCTCATTACTATTTCAACGCAATCAAACCCATTCAATTGCAATACATTTTAGTGCAGTGGTTTCCTCTAACATTCTATTAAAGAAAATTACATTAAAAACAAAACCGTTAATTTAATTGCGTTATCCCGCGGTTGGAATTATGCATTGGTAGTCAAGACCTATCGATTATGATGTAATTCGAGAGGTTACATCAGTTTTGTCCTAGAATTTGTATAGAAAATAATCGCGATCGCTTCTGTCTGGGGTATTGGAACCACTAAGAGGTATATGTCATGTGCATATTCGTAATCAGGGACTCAACACCTTTCCTTTTTCCGTTACCTTCAAAGAAATGACTTCTTAAGTGCTATGGTGACATCTGTGAAAAATGCATTTTCAACACTGGCAAAAGAAAGTGTTGGTTTTTCGATTAATTTGTGATTTTTTGTTTACACCTTCAAGATTATTCTAAAGAGTTTGTGACATTTAGCTATTACATACATTAATTTTCCTTCCACCGACCCCAACAAAAATTATTAACTGCTGTCATTCGCGGAGCAAAATTTTTTCACTGCTTTTCCTTTTCCTCCTCCCCTGGTCCAAATAGTGACAATAATAGAACAAAAAGTTTGAAAATATTATTTATTTTGACAACATAAATTTTCAAATAAATTATAATTAATCAAATAATTTTGTTTCTCATATTATCATATTTAAATTTTAAACTATAGTGTGATAGCCAAATTCAGCTTGGTCATATATATGAACAAAATTTATTTGTCGAAGCCGTTTGTCATATAAATTAGCCATATATGTATGACATACTGTAATACAACGTGTCATACAATGAAAAGCTTTGCTATATTTTATATGGCTGCATAAGCCATATATATATGATAATGTAATATCGCCTTAACGAAGGACACATTTTTTTTTTGCCAGCATAAACTGGCAGCATTATGGCAAAATTGTTCCCGGAAACGCGTTTTTGGGCGTTTCTCAGACTTTTGAGGAACCAATTGAAACGTCTCAAACGAAGGGCCTTGAGTCCCTGAGTACGAATGTATACAAAAATATGTACAAATGTATGTACATGACAGACGTGGCCCTAAAACCTCCCTAGCAGTCGCTTTAACACACGACTTTGTTTTTTTTTAACCCAAAGTTCTGCGAGATCCCCGAATGACACGGGCATTAACCTTAATTTTTAAATTAGATATATTAGTCCTTTAAGTCCATTGGAAAATAAAATCTTAAATGGTAAATTCCATCCATTTAGCACAACTTTTGCTGCATTTACTCGAATGGCAAAATGCTCTTGTTTTTACCATTTTGTACCTATTGTTTTGTCATTTTACACGTTCAATGCAACATTATGCATTTTTTCACCACCGTAAATGCAACAAAATAACCAAACCAAGATCCTTAATCAAAAACAAAACAATTTGGATAAAATTAATGAAGAATTCTTCTTCTGCCAACGTTTGAATTTTTGATTTTTTTTTTTTTGAAATATTATTTTAAAGTTTAATTACAAAATGAAATAAACTATTTATGCATTTATTTGAAGTAAAACGAAAAGAGTATGATTTTTAATTTCGGATATGAATTTTGAACTTATTCAAAATGAAGTTTGAGTAAGTAAATTTTTGGGATGAGAGTGAAGGAATGAAGGAAATGACGTAGAGGGGGGGGGGAGAAGAAGCCATTTTAAGGGGTTGCTCTAGCTAAGGATGCAACCAGGTAGGGAGGGTGAAGAGCAAATTTCTCGCGTATCGCTGACATCGGGATACAGTCTGGCAAAAATAAATAAATTTTTTTTTGTAGTGAGCTAAAGGTCCAAGAACCATGACCACCGCTGAGCTAGGGGTTCGAATTGCCAGCAAGGACTATTAGGCAAAACAGCCCGCTACATTCTCGGAGACTTTAAGTTACCATCTATAGAGTGGGTTCCTTCTGAGGATGAATCTTGTCATCAAGCGTCCTAAACTTCTTCACAAACTGAGCTCCAGTTTTTGGATAGAATTATTACAACTGAATTACAGCAAGTAAGCTGTATTAAATATTCAAAAAATCGAATTCTCGATTTAGTTTTTTCTTCCGACGCTATTAGTACTCTTGTTCTAGAATCTAGTTCTGGAATCACTAGTATAGATAGTTACCATCCTCCTCTGGATGTAGTTCTTGACTTGAGCAGTCATATAATTGAGAATAGCAACGCTTATGATCGCTCATATACTTAAGATCTTAGAAAGGCAAACTTTCAGTTGCTTTCAGAAGAATTAGCTAGATCTGGTATTGACAGTATATCAAATTCTATTAATATTGACGATGCAGTTACTAGTTTTAATACCATACTTTATAACTGCATAAATAACACTATCCCTTTAAAATTATTTAAAAACACGAGCTTTTGCCACTCATGGTATACAAAAGAGTTGAGGATACTACTTAAAAACTCTTTCTTTAGTTGACCACAACTCTTACATTGTCCTTTTCGAAGAATTTAAATCTCTTTCAAAGTCTATATATATACTAATCATGTATACGAAATAGGAATATCTCTTAAAGAAGACCCTTAACCATTTTGGAAGTTTGTAAATTCAAAGAAAAATTCAAATGGTTACCCCGCAAATTTCATATATGAAAATTGTGTGTTGAAAGAAACTATTGATATTTGCAACGCTTTTGCGAACAATTTTCGTAACTCTTTCGTAGACACACCTCTTGATATTGATGAACATTATTTCAGAAATTTGTATTCTTATGCGCAAATGATTTGCAACAATTTCGCTGTGCAACAAAGTACTGTCTTAGACCTTCTCTCATCGTTAAATGATGATTTCTTTTCTGGGCCAGATGGAGTTCCCCCAATATTATTAAAACATTGTAGGCATATACTGGCTGAGCCTCTTCAATTTTCGATTAAATCAGGGAAATTTCCCTGTTTTTGGAAAACTTCATTTCTAACTCCAGTTTTTTAAAAAAGGTGATAAATCTGATATTTCGAATTATAGGCCTATATCCAAACTGTCATGTATTCCAAAGCTCTTTGAACAAGTTGTGTGTGAGACTTTAGCATTCCATACCAAGAATATAATATGCGAACAACAGCATGGGTTTGTGGGAAGAAAATCAACAGTAACAAACCTCCTTACATTCTTGCATAAATGTTCTAACACATTAGAAAATGGAAGTGAAATGGATTGTATATATACCGATTTTTCTAAAGCGTTAGACCAACTTAGTCACAACATTGTTATCTTCAAACTAAAATCTTTAGGATTTCCAGCATTTTTTGTCACCTGGTAAAATCATACCTTGAAAATGGATCGTACCAGGTGAAATCTAGAAACTGCATTTCAAACTCATTCAAGGCTCACTCCGGTGTGCCCCAGGGAAGTCATCTAGGCCCATTTCTATTTATTCTTGCTATTAATGATGTTGTCTCAAGTATACGTTCAAGTGATATTCTTATATTCGCTGATGACATGCAAATTTTTAAGACAATAAAAGCTAACCATGACCATATTCTTTTGCAAGCCGATATTGATAGTTTCGCTACTTGGTGTGATAAAAACGGTCTTTCTCTTAACCCTGCCAAATGTCAAACAATTACTTTCTCTAGAAAACGACTTGCAAATGCTTTTAATTATTCTATCACAACACAAACTCTGTCGAGTCTTTAGTTTCAAGGACTTGGGTGTTAACTTCAGCTCAAATTTAGAATTCACTGAACACATTAACTTCATTCTTTCTAAAGCAAGCTCTATGCTTGGGTTTATAAAACGTTTGGCAAAGGAATTTGACGATCCGTACGTTACGCTTTCCTTATACAATTTCTATGTACGACCTCATCTAGAGTACGCATCTCTCATAAAAATCGTATTCAATCGATACAACATAAATTCATTCGCTTTGCTCTGAAAGGTCTTCCTTGGGCAGATCCATTCAACCTTCCACCATATGAACATAGGATCCAGCTACTGCAAGTCCAAACCTTACATCGAAGGCGGGTGAATAATCTAATTTTTCTTCACCAACTTATAAATGGTCAAATCGATGCTCCTGATTTGTTGGCCTGTATTGGCATACATTTCCGTGGAGGATCTCACCATCTGAGAAGATTTGAACTTTTACATGTAAATTTCCATAGAACTAACTACGGTTTACATGAGCCTCTTAACCGTATATGCAGGATATTTAATTTAAATGGCTCCACGGGTGATTTTTACGTTAGTAAGATGGGATAGAAAAAATTGTTTCGAACCAGTACTCCACTTTCGTGATTGTTTTTTTTTTTTACATTTAGATCATATTTAATTCAAATGTGATATATATTGTTTAATTATGTTTATTGTTTGTTTGTTTTACTATGTAAATGTATTAATTTTATTTGTATGCATGTGCTAGCTCGCATTATTTTACTAACCACTAACACATGCACTTATGAAGAGCCTCTGATTGTAGGTTTGCAGTTTGCTCTAAGCTCACTACAACAAAGAATCTGAAGTGTAAAAAAAAAAATGATCTGAAATCTCAGAAAACAGTTGAATCGGTGCATCGATGTTCGACGGCTCGTCAAACATGGCCACCGAAACCAAAAACCCTAATAAAACAAGACAAATGGATAAGAAAATGAAAAGTAGATAGAAAAAGTAAAAATAATAAGGATAGGAATAGGGAAATACTGGACAAAAGACGTTATCTGTTGCTACTACAAGTCCTCAAAAGTTCGTCGCAATACATCTAGGTATGTCTGTGACTTTCCTGATGCAGACTTACGAACCCTTGAAGCCATGCAGGTCCCATGCACTATTCCTGGTATAGAATATGCGTCCCTCTCTAACATAATTGCCGATCCTAGACCTATCAAGGCTGTTTCCAAACCAAAGTCTATCTTTATCGCTCGCCTTGAACCAGAAATTGCTGCCGACGATATCGTTTCCCACTTATTAAATAAAAATTCTATCCCTACGAGTGCATCGGTTAAGTGTACAAAAATTAGTAGAGTAAATAGCTTTGTTTGATCTTTTAAAATAGTAACAGATTCTTCATACTTTGATTCTATCTGTGATTCTGGTAATTGGCCTCCTGAAGCTCTTGTTAAAGAATTTTTAACAAGGAAAAACAGGTTTTCTCGTAACTTCTCCAAAATTCCATCCCAAAAAACTAAATAGGATTTCCCTCTTCTATCAAAATGTAAGAGGGCTTCACACAAAAACTGCTGATCTCTATATTAACTCTCAGGCATTTTCGCATGACATCTTTCTTTTGACAGAAACCTGGATTAATTCAAGCTTTTTGGACACAGAACTTTTTAATGAAAAGTTTTTAGTTTATAGAAAAGATCGTCATGTTGACAGACCAAAAGAAGTGGTAGGTGGTGTTTTCATCGCAGTTCGTAATAAATTTATATCTTCTCTTATTATATTCCCTTTTAATCTATCAGTTGAATTAATTTGCATAAAGTTAGCCGTAGAGTCAAAATTTATTGATATATTAAATGCTTACATTCCTCCAAAAACCTCGGACTCAGTTTATGCAGAACTCTCTAAGGCCCTCGATTTTATTATTGAATTGTCTTGCTCCAACAGCAGCATATTACTTTTTGATTCCGAATTCGATTCTTTTTTAAAATAAACTAACCACGATCATTAAAAAAAAAAGAAAGAACAATTTTTATTCGCGGACGCAAACAAAATATCAACACGACGATAGCCATAGGAAAACGAAAACAAACATATGGGAAATGGAAGAATAGGAAAAGTAAAATGTCAGGTTTAAGGATAGGCTTAGAGAGTGTTAAAGATTGTAAAATTTAGGTGGTAGTAGATTTTTTACGATATAGGTTCGGAATGCGTTCCAAAAGTTGCAAAGCGAGAAAACACTCGTGCAGATTTTCTCGGCACAACGTTGAAGAGAAAATCAAGTATGTAACAATGTTGGGAATTTTGACTCGAGAGTAAAAGTTCTCGCTTAATGATGTCAATGATCTTGGAAAATAGGGAAACAAATAAAGAAGCTTTAACTTCTGCAGATTTTCCAATGCCGGTTGGTGATAGAAAATGAAAAGAATCCATGAATAAAAGAACAACTTTCACTTGTGCTAAACTGTTGACTATTTTTAACCTTGAAAATCCTAAAGTCAAGTCGCATATACTATAGAATAAAAGTTCCAAGTGGTGAAATTTTCAAGGAAAATTAGCTTATTAGCCGTGGGCTCGGAAATATTTAAATTTGCGAAAGCAAATTACTAAGAAAACATAAGACGGTTGAAAGTTACAACCGCCATCAATTTGAACCAAACCGCCAAGAGAAATTAATTGGGAAGTTTTCCAGACAATATTTCTGTTTCATAAAATCGTTTTATTACCAGGCGATCAGGAAAAATAGTCTCATCTATTGTTCGATTGCGGGGATTTATGAGAATCCAGTTCACAAGTACATAAAACCGTACAACAGCACATATATGGTCATCATATGACCGTTTGCCCTTCAAACTTGTATACCGAGCTTAGCCTAGAGGGTAGCATAGTCGATTCCTACAGTCGATCTCGTACTGTGAAAGTGTTAAGACGTTTTCGGCTTCCCCAGTTTATTTAAATTTCATATATCGGAGTGATTAGTTAAAGCTTATTTACAGCCAAGATATTTTCAATAGTGCCAATAGCACACGGAGAGGTGGCAGACCCACAACCTGAGGATCACGGGTTCGAGTCCCAGTCGGTCAAAAAATATTTAGCTGCTTTTTTCCATAATCGAGAAGTCGAAAACGTCATCGAGTGGGAAAAACAGCAAATGGCATCGAACAACACGGCGGGGACATCGAAAGGTGTCCCAGCAACAACAATGAAGCCAGCTATGGCACCACCAGCAAAAGTCGTAGCAGCAACAACAACAACCAAGCAAGCGATGGCACTACCAGCCACGCCATCAACAAGTGCCGTAGCAAGAACGGCACAACCACCAACGGCAACAACAGTCGACACTAAAAATAAGAGGAGGAAGAGGATTGCTGTGCGCCGAACCTCGTGAAGCGCCGCTCCACCATCACCTCAGCCCAGCTGCCAGCTGGGGTGAAGGAGACGGCGCGCACAGCCAAAACCACAGCAGCAGCAAAAATACAAGAACAACTGGATACCTCGCCATCCGACGATGACATCGAATATGTGTCAGAGGGTGGCGAGGGATTGTATACAACGGGGGACAGCAACAGCAATCTGCTTGTTGACCTCACATCACCAGAGGCGTCCTCCGAAGAGGAAAACGAGGCGCAAGAAGAATTGGACGAGCAGGCAATCAGCCAAAAAATAGATGTCATTCGCTCAGACAAAAGCAAGAAGCTCGACGCGAAAGGGAGAAACAGGAGCGCGAGCAGAAAAAAGTGGTGCAGGCGCCAAAAAAGGCAGCGCCACAGCAAGAGCAGCCAAATCAAAATGCAAAAGAACAGCAGCAACAACAAGGACTGCCAACTAAACAACAACAGCAGCAGCCGAAGGAGCAACGCCAAAAAAAATCAATGCAACAGCAGCAGCAGCAACAACAACCACAGGAGCGCAGTCAGCAGAAGCGGAACGAGCAGCAGCGAGGAGAACACCAGCAGCAGCCACAGCCACCCCAAAATAAAAAAGAAAAGGTGCCACCAATAAACACCTATAAAATGGAGCTACAGGAAACCATAGAATGCAACAGCAGCAGTAGCAGCAGCAACAACAACCACAGGAGCGCAGTCAGCAGAAGCGGAACGAGCAGCAGCGAGGAGAACACCAGCAGCAGCCACAGCCACCCCAAAATAAAAAAGAAAAGGTGCCACCAATAAACACCTATAAAATGGAGCTACAGGAAACCATAGACCTGTGTAAGTCGGCCATAGACCAAAACTTTTTTATTAAAAGATTAAGTAAAGATAGACATGCTATCCACTGCTCCACAGTGGAGCAGCACAAAATCATAAAAGAATTGTTGAAAAAATCCACGACTGAGTTCTTCAGTTTTACCCCCAAAGTGGATAAATACTAAACGGTCCTCTTGAAGGTCATAGATTCCTGCACGGAACCACAGGTGCTCTTAAATGAGCTCCGTCAAAAAGCGAGCGACGATCTCGACTTTATCGGGTTCAAGCCGTTCGCTACAGTCAGAGCCAGACGGGAGAAGCGGTCTTTGCCGTTCTTCTTAGTTCAGCTATCGCGTAGCAGCAAACTGGATAGGTTGAGGAGTATCTCCGTCCTCAACTACCAGGTTGTTACTTGGGATAAATTAAAGAGACATGGCGACATGCTTCAATGCATGTGCTGCCAAAGGTTTGGCCACGCTGCAGCAAACTGCGAAATGCAGTCACGCTGCGTTAAGTGTGGTGAGGACCACATTAAGGGGGAGTGTAAGCTCGGTGAAGAACGGGTCGAAGACATGAACCAGCTTAAATATGCACTTTGCGGAAAAGAGGGGCACCCTGCTAATTATCGGGGTTGCTCAGCTTTTCAGCAAATAAGAAATAACAAAGCGGCTAAGCAGACAGCGGTAGAGATACGCCCATCAACGCGTGCTCCTACAGCAACGAACGTTAATCCCCAAATTTCCTACGCCCAAATGGCGGCAGGAAGGGAAAAACGGTACTGCCTGCAGCTAAGGCAGCCCAACCGGCCCTAGTGCCAAAGGCGCCGGACGCTCAGGCCGAAATAAGAAGCATGTTTTTGGCAATTCAAGGCCAGTTATCAGGACTTCACAACCAGATAAAGGAGCAGGCGACTAGGGTAGACTATCTCTACTCTGTTTTGCCTAGCTTAACGCAAATTAGAGGTTAAAGGGGCGCTGTCGGAGAGGCCTCTTAGGATCCTTGCTGTGAATGTAAATTCACTGATTAGGACCGAACGTAGAGCTAATCTTTTCCAATTGTTGAAAGACCAAAGTCCAGATGTGTTTATGGCCAGCGAAATTAAGCTGAACCAGAAACATAAGTTGACTAACAACAATTACAATATCGTTAGAAGAGATAGACCCAACTCCACTCAAGGGGGGGCGTCGCAATCTTCATACGAAAAGGCATCAATCATAAAGTTACATATATATAATAGTGATCTGCGCAGATTTCTGCTGTTAGAGGCGTGCATCGTATGCATTCCTCTCCAACAGGGGAAGCGAATGTATGTGATCGCGGCTTATGCGCCGGAATCACCTCAGCCAACTGATTTTATGACAGACCTTGGAAAACTTTTCGAATGTCTACGCTTGAGCTTGGAAGAAAATTACTTTCTCATGGCCGGCGATTTGAATGCCAAACACCTAGATTGGGGAAATCAAATTCAGAATCAAAGAGGTATTCATCTTTCCAATTGGATGAGTCGATACAACACTGAATATGGTGTCGACCTGCTGGCTACGGATCGGCCATCGTTTCCAAGAAGCGGTGCCTATCTGGATCTATTGCTAATAGACGCGAGACTGACAATTACTGACACTGTGGGTCAAAGACCAAGAAACTGTTTGCGAACGATCGAGTACGACAGTGATCACTGTGGACTCGCCGCCGTAATACAGCTTCCGAACGAGCTCGTGGAGTTGGATGAGTATGTACCTGTGCATACTTACAATTACAGTAAGATGCGCTGGCCACGCTTTACCAACGCCTTATCGAGCGAAATCAGCTCGAATAACATATCCCCACCAAATGACAGGAATTTGACAAATAACGAAATAGATCAATCCCTAGAACAAATGGATGAGAAAATCAAACGAACAATGAACAGAACAATACCGAAATACAAGCAACCGGACGCAACCGACATGTATCGAAACGCAACCATTGACGCACTACACAGACAAAAAAGTGGACTGCTGAAAAGACTAAAACTCTTTTACCGACTGTTTACTGACCCACACCATCTGGAGATTAGGACACTGAAGTCGTCGATCAAAAATATCAACCAACAAATTAAAGAAAACTATCGGTTGTCAATTAATTTGTATTGGGATAACAAAATTCGGGCCGTTAATGCTAGCGACCCGAGCATGTTTCCCCAAATTAACAAGATATTTAGAAGGAATGATCAGAACGACCTTCCTTGTCTTAAGCTTCAGAGAACGACAGACAACAGAGACGTACTTCTGACAGCAGGAATTAATCCAGAGGACGCCGTCTTGGACGATGACCTCTTTATTGTCGAAGATCCGCAGGAGAAAGTGGAGGCTGTGGGGCCTACTTTCCAGCAAGTGTACAAGGTGAATGCGTGCATTCGCCCCAATCATGACCTGGAAAACAGAGCCTTGCTCCATCACTTTGTGAAAGAATATAACTTAGGTGGATGTAGATTGTCGTGAAATGAGTATCCATTTATCCGGTTGCGACTGTAGGCACGCTTGCTATGCTCGACTATGTAGCTCGACGGAGGGGTAGGATCTTGTCGCATGATATACCTAAGCACACATAATATTTCGTGCCTGTTTAGATTCAATTTTTAATTATTAATTGAAAAGGGGAAATCAAAAATGGAAAGGAAAATGTGGAAGATGGAAGTTGATTGGAATTGGGTTAATTACACACGCAACCTTGGTTTCGATGTTGAGAAACCTTGAGTATACCCTCCCCTATATATCTTTGAGGCTGAACTCAAAATATACCATGACTATCTTACTCAAAATGTTGAGATAGCCCCTTGCTAATTTAACTCACCTCACAAACTCACCAGATCATTCTTAAATAGCTAGGAAGTTTTACTTAAAGAAAAAATTCATTTTTTTCTTTTCTAAAATTCACTTAAAATTTTAATATTCATTTTTGTTTTTTATAAAATTAGGTTATAAACAATTCATAATGATTCGAAACAATATAAATGATTGGGCATTCGAAAATCGTCTTATATTATGTGATGTTCAATATGTATAAAAATAAAAACTTTCTCTTTTATCTTTGCTGGTTTCTCTCTTATAATTTTTCTTTTTTTATAGTTTTGTGTTTAAACTAATTCTGATTTTCTTTCTTTTTTTTTTATCAAATTGAAAAACTATATTTTGTATGTATTATATTATAAGTAATTGTTCATAAAAAAATTAATTGATATAGGTAGTATATACAAATTTGAAGACAAAAAAAATATAGTGATTTTGTACAAATGGGTACTTACTTGATTCTCGGTGCTGCGACGAAAGTTGTGGCCACAAGTTTCCCTCGCTGAACTTCGAGTGTTAGCTTTGTCTAACTGTTTTAAAAATTTTTTAATTATATTTTTTTTTCTAACAAACTTAGCTATATCACCACGATTTCACTTTATGAACCTTATTATTTTAATAATCTAAGTCTTTATACTTAAAAACAAATCTATAATAATTTTACTTATAACTCTGCTTTTTTTTTTTCTTTTTTTTTTTTTTGCAAATTTTGAATTTTCTTTATATTACTTCTGTATGTAATTTTTTCTTTTTTTTTATATTTCTGATGGGATGAACGAATTTTGGGGATGCTGGTGGCGACTGCAGCGAGATAAGATGAACTGATTTTGGTACAGTACCACGTGCATGCGTTCGGCGTTTGGCCTTGAATGAATGATTTTCTCTTTGGTTTTTTTATTCTTTATGATTTTTTTTCAGCAAGGTTTTGTTTGCTTCGATGGATGAAACTTTCTAAGGTCTGCGGACGCACTGTCCTTACTCTTTATTGAGTGTTTTGTGACAATATACGTCCGCAGTGATCTGTGGGCGTATAAATGTCGATTAATTTGACGTTCTATTTAGTTGTCTTATTGCTTTTTTTTTTTTATATTTGTTTATTTATAATAAAAATTATAAGTATTACCTTTTTGTTTTTTTTATTCGATGACTTATTTGATTCCTGGATTCTTTCGGTTTCTTATAAATTTTGTTATAAAAATCCCTTTTCTTTTTTTTTTTGTTTGCACTATTAATTTAATTTGATTAATTTGTTGCAATTTAATTTTTCTTTTATTACGTACTTTATTTAATTTTAATTTTAAGGTTTCTCTGCTATTAAAATAACTTTGACTATTTGCGAAAGAACTTCTGTACGCTTTGGGATCTGGAATCGAAAAGAGGAAGATCCACGATGAATCTCTCAAAAGAGGGATTGGTTTCCGTCAATGACTGAGTACTTCGATACTCGGAATAATCTTCGTTAAGTTTCGAAGATATCCAGTTTGGTAGTTTACACTAGACGATTTTTCTTTTTAGGTTTGTTTACATTAATTTAATTTTCCTACATATTTTTTTTTTTTTGTTCTTTCTATTTGTTTTTAATTCTGGGTGTACGCTACAAAATCAAGTATTTTTGAAAGATTTATTATTTTAAAAAGACTTGAAAAACGTACATATTTTAACTAATTAATTTTTGAAACGTGTGGCCTCGACCCATGACCCTGAGATTAAGAGTCTCATGCTCTGCATATTTTTTTACAAACGCAAATCTTTGGCATGATAGACACCGATCTTTTTACCATCTAAATTCTCCACTTCGAACATTGAGTTGCCTATTTGTTTCACAATTCTGCATTTGACAAATTTATTACATAATTTGGCATTCAGATTTTTAGATGCATCGCTTAGAACAAAATTTCTTCGATACACTTCGGTTCCTGGTAGCAAAGTTCTTTTGGAACTTCTTAGATTGTAAGACTTTTCATTTTTTTCACGCGCCAATTTAAGACTATCTTGTACTTTTTTTCTAACGATTTCGAGTTTATTATGATGGGGTAAGCAAGTGAGTTCACTATCATTTAGGGCATTGAGATTTCGAAGCATCTTGTACATACTCGCATGGGTAACCATGTGTCTACCAAAAAGTATAAAGTACGGAGTCATTCCAGTTGACTGATGTACTGAGGTCCAAAGGGCTTGTTGTACCTCATGCAAATGTCTATCCCAATCTCGTTGATCGTTCTTTACATAGCAACGTATCGCAGATAAAATTGATTGGTTCACTCTTTCCGCTGCATTGGATTGAGGAGAATACACTGCGTTCTTCATATGCTTACAACCATATCTGGCTAGAAAATCTTGAAAATCTTTAGCAATAAATTGTTTCCCATTATCGCTATGAACAATTTCAGGTACTCCATACTGACTAAAAACGGTCTGTTCCAAAAATTCTATCACCGATTTAACATTCGCTTTTTGCATTGTTTTCAAAAAGACTGATTTGGAAAAACCATCCAAAACAACGAATATAAATGCTTTGCCACGTTTGCTTCTGGGATATGGACCCATAAAGTCTATAAATATTTTTTGAAATGGTCTATCTAATGGTTTTTGAGTGACCATTGGAGGTCTTAGTGTTTTGTTGGATGATTTTGTTTGTTTGCAAATTGAACAATTTTTTAAGTAATTACGAACCTGGGTGGTCATATTCGGCCAATAATAATATCTTTTAATTCTTTCTAATGTTTTAGTCATACCTCCATGAGAACAGTTTGGTGGATTATGTGAATTTTCAATAATGAACTGTGACAACCCAATTGGTATCCAGAGTTTCCATTCATATTCAGTTTTCAAACAATCTTCTTCTTTCGAAAACTCGCGTTTGTACAAATATTTTCCATCTACTATTTTAATGTCAGGAAAGTTATCTTTATTTTTGTCGATCGTTGCTACTAAATCTTTGTATTCTGGAGAATCAAATTCTGAAGAATCTAAGTTTATTCCTACATATTTGTCTGATTGTGAAGTCAAGGTTAGCTCGTCCATGAATGCTCTTGACAATGTGTCGGCTACTACATTTTGTGAACCTTTTTTGTGCTTAATGTCAAAGGTGAACGCCTGAAGCTTTAATGACCAACGTGCCAACCTGCCGCTTAAGTCCTTAAGGGTCATAAGCCATTTAAGGCTTGCATGGTCTGTAACTAAAGTGAAAGGTAAACCCTCCACGTATGGTCGAAATTTCTTCACCGCTTGCACTGCCGCGTAGCATTCTTGCTCCGTAACACTATAGTTACGTTGACATTTATTAAGCTTTTCAGAGAAAAATGCAATTGGCTTTTCATTTCCCTCATCATCATATTGATATAAAACACCTCCTATACCCGTGCTGGAAGCATCGCATTGTATAACGAAAGGTTTATCAAATTCTGGATGGCTTAACAAAGGAGCCGAGATTAGAGCTGTTTTAAGAGCTTCGAAAGATTCTTTTGCTTCGGAGCCTAATTCAAATTGTTTTCCTTTTTTAAGTGTATCTGTTAAATGACTTGCAATAGCAGCGAAATTGCGAATGAATCTACGGTACCAACCACACATACCTAAAAATCTTCGAACTTGTTTTTGTGACGTTGGTAATGGAAAGTCCTTTATGCAAGAAACCTTGCTAGGATCTGGCCTTAAAACACCTTGGCCAACAATATACCCAAGATATTTTATCTCTTTGAAACAGAAATGGGATTTTTCGACGTTTATTGTCAGATTTGCTGCTTTCAAACGATCTGCGACTTTTTCAAGTATTTGGATGTGGGTTTTAAAATCTTTTGAAATGATGAGAAGGTCATCGACATATGGGAAAACAGATTCCCTAAGTTCACTGGGGATCACTTTATCAATGACCTTGCACATCGTTTGGGCCGCATTTCGTAAGCCAAACGGCATAACTGTAAATTGATACAGTGGTCTTCCCTGAACCGTGAACGCTGTTTTCTCTTTCGCCGACTCTTCTAAAGGAATTTGCCAAAAGGCATCCTTTAAATCCACACTGCTTATATATACCGTGTCCTTCATTCGACTTATTATTCCCTCAATGTTTTGCATTGGATATGCACTTCCTTTTGTGTGTGCGTTAAGCTTTCGCGAATCCAAACATAGTCGGACTTTGCCAGGTTTCTGGACCAAAACGATCGGTGAACTCCAGGCACTGTTGCTTTCCTCTATTACTCCTAGAGCAAGCATCCTATCGAGTTCTTGAAAAATTAGCTTTTGAATTGGTGGTGAGACCGGGTAATGCCTCTGTTTTATAGGCTCAGTTTCATTTGTCTCTATACTGTGTTGTCCTACTGTTGTTTTACCCAAACCTAACTCGGAAAAGGAAGGAAATCGCTTTATGGCATTTTGAAGTGCGTTAGATTGTTCGGTTGTTAAGGTATGCTTTTCATATTTATTTTTATTTGGCTTTTCAACGATATCGATCGTTTCATCGATTTCTTCAGATATCTCACTTATAATGTGGGGTGCAATTTTAAATTTTTGCCAAAAATCTATGCCCAGATATAATGGCTGTGAAAGGGATGGTATAAGATACAAATCTAAGTAATTTTTTTGATTTTCGTATGAAACTTCAACATTAACTCTACCTATGATGGCTTGCGATTTGCCATCTGCAGTTTTTATTGACGATCTATAATTTACAATCGGAATTTTTAATCGACGAATCAATTCAACCGAATCTTTTCCTAAACATGAGACAGTCGCACCACTATCGAGTAGCCCACAGATTTCGTTGCCCGATATACTTATTTTCGCATATGGTCTTGGATCAACATTAGCATTTAGCAAACAGCTACTTATCATATTCCTAAAAAATGAACGTTTTCGAAATCTATTTCGCAGTTTGTCTGTCTTACGTTTCACACCTTCAAATTGAATTTCACTCATATTAAAAATTTTCGATCTAAGCTCGTTGTAGTGTTTAAGTCTTTCTTCGAAACTTTTATTTCTAAATATACTTTGTTTGTATTTAAAATTGTTTTCGGTTTGATTGGATTCGGGTTTTACTATTTTGTCATTGTTTACGTTATCGCCGGGTAATTTAATTTTAAAATTTGTCATATCAGGGTGGTTTGAAAGATCAGGTTTGTTTATAATATCTGGACTTGTGTTTGTAGAAGCATCTACTTTTGTAATTCGGGATTTGTTTGTGTCGAACATGACTTTCCCGTCATGGTCAAGTTCGACCTCGAGTTTTCCTGCTTCTTGACACACTTAGGACAATTCAAAACTGTGAAGTTGTCAGTTCCACATCGATAGCAAAAAAGTCTATCAAGAGGCGATGGACAATTAATGAACAAATGTCCGTTCCGTTTACAATTAAAACACTTTAGTGAATTATTGCTTAAATGATTGTTATGTGGTCTTTGCATAGCCGAAACTGATTCATAATTTGAATTATCTACTTCAGAATATAGACAATTACCATTTTCTCCAAATTCTATCTCATGCACATTCCTAATTGGTCTGTTTTGTACTTGATATCTCGCGCTTAGAATCCTTTCAACTCGTTTACATTCATTCCTAAATTGTTCTAAAGATACTATTTTCATAGGATAAATAAAATTTAATAACCTCGCTTGAATGTTAGACTTAAGAATATCTATTAAATCTTCATCTCTCATAGGAGTTTTTAATTGACTCTTAAGTTGCAATACGGATATGAAATAATCTTCAAAATTTTCAGTTGATGTTTGTTTTTTTATCCATTATTTGCTTAATAATTTGAAGATCATTTTCATGACTTCTAAAACGTTTTAGCAAAGCATCACGAAGCATAAGCCAATCGGTTCTTGGATTATTTCTCAAATATTGCCAAAACCAATCCTGAGCTATCCCACTCAAAAGCAAATGAAAATGTCGCATGACATCATTCCACGTAAATTTATAATTTTCTTTTAATGTTTCGATTCGAAAAACAAAATCTTCAATTGATATCCCTTTGGAAGTACCATCAAATTTAACTCCCCATCGATCTATTCGAAGAGTTTGGTTATTAATTTCATTCAAATTAGAATGTCTACTAGGTATTTGGTCTCTTGTAATATTTGGTTCTAATAATTTTGAATGCACACCCTCATTCATACAATCATAAAAATTTTGATTCATGGTATGATTTGTACCATCTGAAGTACCATTATTATTCATTAAGTTTTCATTGCTTTGATTCGACTGCGAATCAATCTTTTTATTATTATTGTTATTACCTATGTTGCTAATCAACGGAACCACTGTTCTTTGAATGAGTTCTGGAAGCTTTAATTCTAAGGTTCTACCTATAAGATCTTCAATATGTTCATCTAATCTCCTCATACGAACCGAATTATTATTTACAAATTGAATGCTTTGATTTTCATATTCAACACTATTACTTGAGCGTCGATCAGCTGGTAAATTGTCGCCAGAGTGTCTGAGTTCATTGAACTCATTTCCAATGTAATTCATGTTGCCAACATTTGGCAAATTTATTGCAACATTACTCGCAACATTGCTCGCAACATTATCACCCTCAATTATATGAGAAATAGTTGGAAAGTTGACACTACTTGTAGTTGTTGTTATGGTTGGTGCTGTTGTTGTTGCTGTATTGACAACATAATTTAATCTCCTATTCAATGGAAGACTCTCTATATTGGAAAGATCGAAATTGTTTGAAGACGGATTGTATATGGGAAGGCTACTTGTTTCCTGGAAACTGAGAGACATATTTGTAGCTGTTGTCGTGGTTGGTAATGTAACAGGTGAATGTTGCACTCGATTTGAATTCGCCCCAAAGCTTCTGTTAGCTATGTCTAATGGAGAATCGAGTGGGTTATCACGCCAAGAACGTGTCTTAGGGCCTCTCTTCCCAGAGTTTTTTGGAATTGTTCCGCATGGTAAATTATTTTGGTTGCTCATTTTCTCTTTTAAAAATCAAATGTCACATACAAAAAAATAACTTGTATGAAAAAAATTCAAGGTTTGTATAAAATGTTTTACTAGTGTTCGCTATTAAGAGATGATCGGTTTTATTGTGAGTGAGTGTAAGGTTAGTTGTGTGTAATTATGAAGGGTAAAGGAAAAATAGACTATTGAAGAGAAAATATTTCTTTGGACTTTTAACTCTTTTGATATGCAATAGCTGAGGACTCAAAGAAATATTAAAATGTTTTTTTTTTTTTTTTTCAAGAGATTGTTATCAATGGCAAAACAGCGAAAGTTCGATTCAACCTGATTGCTGTTGACTCAAAGATGACTAAAAAAAAATTCTTATCAAAGGCTTGAGAAGTTATTTATGATCTAAGATCAATACAATCGGTATTCTCTTTGACTCTCTGATAGAAAAATACCAAATCCAACCAGTTGCAACACAACTTGTTTTTAAATTTATTATGGACTCGCTGGTCAGAAAATTAATTTGATTAAGCCAAATTAAAAATGTTTTAAATATTTAATTTTCTTAATTTTGAAGGAACATATTATTTCAAATGAAATAATTAGGCCTTACTCGTTGGGCGCCAATGTGTGAAAGAATATAACTTAGGTGGATGTAGATTGTCGTGAAATGAGTATCCATTTATCCGGTTGCGACTGTAGGCACGCTTGCTATGCTCGACTATGTAGCTCGACGGAGGGTTTAGGATCTTGTCGCATGATATACCTAAGCACACATAATATTTCGTGCCTGTTTAGATTCAATTTTTAATTATTAATTGAAAAGGGGAAATCAAAAATGGAAAGGAAAATGTGGAAGATGGAAGTTGATTGGAATTGGGTTAATTACACACGCAACCTTGGTTTCGATGTTGAGAAACCTTGAGTATACCCTCCCCTATATATCTTTGAGGCTGAACTCAAAATATACCATGACTATCTTACTCAAAATGTTGAGATAGCCCCTTGCTAATTTAACTCACCTCACAAACTCACCAGATCATTCTTAAATAGCTAGGAAGTTTTACTTAAAGAAAAAATTCATTTTTTTCTTTTCTAAAATTCACTTAAAATTTTAATATTCATTTTTGTTTTTTTATAAAATTAGGTTATAAACAATTCATAATGATTCGAAACAATATAAATGATTGGGCATTCGAAAATCGTCTTATATTATGTGATGTTCAATATGTATAAAAATAAAAACTTTCTCTTTTATCTTTGCTGGTTTCTCTCTTATAATTTTTCTTTTTTTATAGTTTTGTGTTTAAACTAATTCTGATTTTCTTTCTTTTTTTTTTATCAAATTGAAAAACTATATTTTGTATGTATTATATTATAAGTAATTGTTCATAAAAAAATTAATTGATATAGGTAGTATATACAAATTTGAAGACAAAAAAAATATAGTGATTTTGTACAAATGGGTACTTACTTGATTCTCGGTGCTGCGACGAAAGTTGTGGCCACAAGTTTCCCTCGCTGAACTTCGAGTGTTAGCTTTGTCTAACTGTTTTAAAAATTTTTTAATTATATTTTTTTTTCTAACAAACTTAGCTATATCACCACGATTTCACTTTATGAACCTTATTATTTTAATAATCTAAGTCTTTATACTTAAAAACAAATCTATAATAATTTTACTTATAACTCTGCTTTTTTTTTTTCTTTTTTTTTTTTTTGCAAATTTTGAATTTTCTTTATATTACTTCTGTATGTAATTTTTTCTTTTTTTTTATATTTCTGATGGGATGAACGAATTTTGGGGATGCTGGTGGCGACTGCAGCGAGATAAGATGAACTGATTTTGGTACAGTACCACGTGCATGCGTTCGGCGTTTGGCCTTGAATGAATGATTTTCTCTTTGGTTTTTTTATTCTTTATGATTTTTTTTCAGCAAGGTTTTGTTTGCTTCGATGGATGAAACTTTCTAAGGTCTGCGGACGCACTGTCCTTACTCTTTATTGAGTGTTTTGTGACAATATACGTCCGCAGTGATCTGTGGGCGTATAAATGTCGATTAATTTGACGTTCTATTTAGTTGTCTTATTGCTTTTTTTTTTTTATATTTGTTTATTTATAATAAAAATTATAAGTATTACCTTTTTGTTTTTTTTATTCGATGACTTATTTGATTCCTGGATTCTTTCGGTTTCTTATAAATTTTGTTATAAAAATCCCTTTTCTTTTTTTTTTTGTTTGCACTATTAATTTAATTTGATTAATTTGTTGCAATTTAATTTTTCTTTTATTACGTACTTTATTTAATTTTAATTTTAAGGTTTCTCTGCTATTAAAATAACTTTGACTATTTGCGAAAGAACTTCTGTACGCTTTGGGATCTGGAATCGAAAAGAGGAAGATCCACGATGAATCTCTCAAAAGAGGGATTGGTTTCCGTCAATGACTGAGTACTTCGATACTCGGAATAATCTTCGTTAAGTTTCGAAGATATCCAGTTTGGTAGTTTACACTAGACGATTTTTCTTTTTAGGTTTGTTTACATTAATTTAATTTTCCTACATATTTTTTTTTTTTTTGTTCTTTCTATTTGTTTTTAATTCTGGGTGTACGCTACAACTTCTACCTTCGGAATGACATCACGCCATGGCGATCAGAGAACCTCGGTTTCACCAGGTTCAATGAAGATCATTTGGCAAACGCCATAATCGCCGAGCGAAATGGGCCCAGTTCCCTGTTAATTACGAGGGTGAAGCTCCAGCTCATCTTCGATTCATTAAAGAAGAAGAAGTCAGCAGGAGTCGATGGCATATCCAACGTTGTACTTCGACATTTACCTCAAGAAGCAGTAGACATTTATACCACTCTGTTTAACAACGCTCTGAATAATGCATATTATCCAGTGCGTTGGAAGACAACTGTGGTGCATCCTCTCCCGAAAAAGGGAAAGGACAACTCCAATCCGGCGAATCTCCGGTCGATAAGTCTTCTTCCGAGTATTAGCAAGGTATTCGAAAAAGTTATCAATAGAGCTCTGTCTAAGTGGGCAGAGGACAATAATATCATACCGGATAATGAGTTCGGTTTTAGGGCGGGACATGACATTCATGCCGCGTTGAAACTCGTTTCTGATGTCCAATGGAACAAATCTAAGAAGCAGTGTACGGGTGCCTGTCTGGTTGATTTGGAGAAGGCCTTCGACACCGTATGGTTAGAGGGTCTTTATCTAGAGCTGACCAGACTGTGCATTAGTAAACCACTATTATATATGCTTTATGATATGCTCAATGGCAGAAAGTTTGTTGTCAAAAGTGGCAATGTAACTTCTGCCACAACCTTTATTATTAAAAATGGTCTTCAGCAGGGAGCGGTCAACTCGCCGATTCTATTCAGCATTTACACCAGCGATCTGTAAGTAGTCTAACTCAGGCAATTGCGTATGCCGACGATCTAATTGCGTACAGAACAGCTCCGAAAGTCGAGGTCATCAGGATTCTTTTGCAGCGTGACTTCGAGAAGATTCAGCGATATTGCGATGACTGGAAGTTGAAAATCAACTTTCAGAAATCAGAAACCATCTTGTTTAGGACTCCGTTGCGTGGAGCCACAAGGGATACGAGAAAGAACTGGCGCAAGCTGGTGATCGTAGGGCCAAATGGACATCCACTGGCGAGTAAAAGTGTAGTAAAGTACCTTGGCATCTAGATGGATCAGTATTTGTATTTTGACAGACATATAAATGCCGCTCTGGCCAGGGCTAGGGGAGCTTTTGCCCTGACGAAACGGTTGTTTTATAGCAGCCGGCTTGACAGCAGGGTGAAGGTGATTTGCTACATGGCCCTTATCCGGCCGATGATTGCCTATGGATGCCCGGTTTGGTTCAACGTTGCCCCATCTCAAATGGAAAAGATTCGGGTGTTTGAGAGGCAGTGTCTTCGACGCTGCCTTGGATTGCACAGAACACCAGAGTCGGAGTACAAACACTACTATTCCAACCTGGCTCTATACAACGGGGCCAACATAAACAGGATAGATAATTTCTTGCTGAAGCTTATTCGAGGGCACATTGCAAGAGCGATGTCCTCGACTAACAGCTTAATTTTCGGGGCTTATTACCCCAACAACGAATACTACAAGAGTGTGCGTCTAAGCGGCTTTATTCCGCCCGATGCATTCCTCCACTTAGACAGTCGAGGGTTGATCCAGGATAGATCGGCGGCTCCGCTAATCTACCACGTCGGCCGTAGAACTGTAGATCGGCGGCTCCTTTACAGTCGAGACGTCCTCGCACAAGACGGAGCTGCGAACCTTCGGTTCAGTAGGACTGTGTCAGAACGGGACCGAAGGGATAGAGTAAGGCAGGAGAACCAGTTCTGGTGGTTAAAATATGAAGAATGAAGTTCCTTCAGATATTTAAAAGTTGTCCTTGGTTTTTCTCTGTCATGGCCAACTTACATAGGTTTAGGTAATTAGTTTTAAGTAGGGACGGTCAGGGTGGCACCAAAAAAAAAAAAAAAAAAATATAAAATCAACAAAAATATAAAACCGGAAAATGCTTGCTGTGGCTGTTCTAAAGGCGGTATTACATTATCATATAAGTAAGGCTAATGCTGCCATATAAAATATGGCAAAGCTTTTCAATATATGACACAGTGTATTACACTATCTCATACATATATGACCAATTTATATGACAAATGGCTTTGTCAAATAATTTTTGTTCATATATATGACAAAGATAAATTTGACTATCACACTATACATTGTTTCAAGATTTAAATACATATGACAAAGGAAATTATTTGACAAATTATATTTTATTCGGAAATTCATTGTGTCAAAATAAATATTAATTTCCATCTTTGCTTTTTATTTTCTTTTTTCTTTTGGACCGGAGGGGAGGAAAAGAAAATAAATGAAAAAGCTATCCGCGATTATAGATAATTTAATTTTGTTTGTGGTCGTGAAGTCTTTGGAAGGTGTAAATAGCCGATTTCATCTGGAGGTGGCAAAATACTCATGAGTAGATGAAAACCCTAATCTCGTACAACCAACTGCACATACTATCATGTGCGAGTAGATACATTTGACATGGGAAAACTGTTTGATGTGCTCCATTGAAAAAAGCTAGCAAGGCAGTTGCAAGTACGATGCCACTTCCAAAGGAAAAGGCCTAAAGGCGATATTCCACTAGCATATAAATATGGCCAATTAGCCATATAAATATGGCCCAAAACAGTCATATAAGTGTGATTGTCATATTTATATGACAAAATATATATGACGCCATATACAGGGTGGCGCACGAATCGTGCTACAAAAATAAAACGTAATAACTTTTTTTCTGTGTGAGTAATCGGCTTATTTTTTTTTTATTTTGTAGGTTACTATTTAGATTTATAAAAATGGATGCTTGGGATACGGAGAAAAGAATTTGGATAGTGCAACGGTACCATGATTTGCAGTCCGTCATTTCCGTCCAAAGGGAATTTAGGCGGGAGTTTGGCGGTAATCCCCCGAGTAGATGGACCATTATGAGGTTTGTAAACATGTTTGCCGAATCTGGAAGCATCGCACGAAGGCCGTACCATCAAGATGCCAATGTTCGGGTTCAGGATACAATCGCAGCAGTAGCATCTGCAATACAGGCCAATCCGAGCGTTTCGACCCGAAACTTATCGGGGCAAATTGGAGTTAGTAGACGGTCATTACAACGGATACTTCATGACGATTTAAACTTGTTTCCGTACAAAGTCCAAATTACTAGCAAGTTACACCCTCAGGATTTGCCTGTTCACCTGGAATTTTGCCAAAAACTGATATCAATGGCTGAAGAAGACAACACATTGATCAATTGTTTGTTCATGTCTGATGAGGCCCATTTTGATCTTAACGGCAATGTAAACAAGCAAAATTGCCGTATATGGAATGAGTCTAATCCAGAAATGCTCCATGAGACGGAACTGCACCCAGAACGAGTCACTGTGTGGTGCGCAGTTTCATCAAGGTGTATTGTCGGGCCGTACTTCTTTGAAGAAAACGGTGGAACCGTTACTGTCAATGGGGACCGTTATTTAAAGATGTTGAAGGAGTTTTTTTACCCAGAACTTTGGGGTTGGTTTCAGCAAGATGGAGCAACTGCACATATAGCCAGACCAGTTATGGCGGAGCTAAACAAAAAAATTCGAAAACAAATTAATTTCTAGGAACTCCACTCTTCGCTGGCCCCCAAGGTCACCTGACCTGACTGCACCAGACTTCTTTTTATGGGGTTATGTCAAGCAAGAGGTGTATAAAACGAAGCCCAGGAATTTAACTGAATTAAAGCAGTCCATAACGACAATAATTGAGGCGATCCCAACTTCAACTCTTCAGGCCGCAATGAATAATTTTTTGATCAGGTGCCGCATATGCGTGGGAGAGCGTGGAGGTCATTTGCGGTCTATAATCTTTAAAAACAACTAACTATTTAAAATAAAATTTAATTTTCTAATCAATAAAAAAAAAATAAATGAAATACATCGATTAAAAAAAAGTTATTTGAATTTCTTATTGTAGCACAATTGGTGCGCCACCCTGTATATGACCATTATTTTGAGACATATATATGACGCAGTCTAATAAGGAAACAAAGGTATTGTCATATTTATTTGGAAGTTTTGCGATAGTCATATAAAAATCGGTTGATTTTATATGTTCATATGTTTGTCATATAATTCAAATATTTATTTATTGCTTTTGGATAATTGAATAGGATTCTTCATTGATTGATCCTAATTATAATTGGTTTTTATTGAGGACCTGAGTCTATTTTTTGTTGGTGCATCTATGCACTTAAAAAAGTAAAGGTATGTAATATGTTAACCACTTTTGCTACCATAGTCGTGTTGAATGACAAAAAATATGTTTAAGAAAACGTAGAAATAATTGCATATTGTCCCTCGGGCGAGTTCAGTATTAGTGGGCACTAAACGAACAACTTTTTAAAAATTATTTCATTCGCGTTTGGAATAACGGTATGGATCCGCTTTAACGTCTATCGTTCTCATTACTATTTCAAAGCAATCAAACCCATTCAATTGCAATACATTTTAGTGCAGTGGTTTCCTCTAACATTCTATTAAAGAAAATTACATTAAAAACAAAACCGTTAATTTAATTGCGTTATCCCGCGGTTGGAATTATGCATTGGTAGTCAAGACCTATCGATTATGATGTAATTCGAGAGGTTACATCAGTTTTGTCCTAGAATTTGTATAGAAAATAATCGCGATCGCTTCTGTCTGGGGTATTGGAACCACTAAGAGGTATATGTCATGTGCATATTCGTAATCAGGGACTCAACACCTTTCCTTTTTCCGTTACCTTCAAAGAAATGACTTCTTAAGTGCTATGGTGACATCTGTGAAAAATGCATTTTCAACACTGGCAAAAGAAAGTGTTGGTTTTTCGATTAATTTGTGATTTTTTGTTTACACCTTCAAGAGCATTCTAAAGAGCTTGTGACATTTAGCTATTACATACATTAATTTTCCTTCCACCGACCCCAACAAAAATTATTAACTGCTGTCATTCGCGGAGCAAAATTTTTTCACTGCTTTTCCTTTTCCTCCTCCCCTGGTCCAAATAGTGACAATAATAGAACAAAAAGTTTGAAAATATTATTTATTTTGACAACATAAATTTTCAAATAAATTATTATTAATCAAATAATTTTGTTTGTCATATAATCATATTTAAATTTTAAACTATAGTGTGATAGCCAAATTCAGCTTGGTCATATATATGTATGAACAAAATTTATTTGTCGAAGCCGTTTGTCATATAAATTAGCCATATATGTATGACATACTGTAATACAACGTGTCATGCAATGAAAAGCTTTGCCATATTTTATATGGCTGCATAAGCCATATATATATGATAATGTTATATCGCCTTAACGAAGGACACATTTTTTTTTGCCAGCATTAACTGGCCATTATGGCAAAATTGTTTCCGGAAACGCGTTTTTGGGCGTTTTTTAGACTTTTGAGGAACCAATTGAAACGTCTCAAACGAAGGGCCTTGAGTCCCTGAGTGCGAATGTATACAAAAATATGTACAAATGTATGTACATGACAGACGTGGCCCTAAAACCTCCCTAGCAGTCGCTTTAACACACGACTTTGTTTTTCTTAACCCAAAGTTCTGCGAGATCCCCGAATGACACGGGCATTAACCTTAATTTTTAAATTAGATATAGTTATTAGTCCTTTAAATCCATTGTAAAATAAAATCTTAAATGGTAAATTCCATCCATTTAGTACAACTTTTGCTGCATTTACTCGAATGGCAAAATGCTCTTGTTTTTACCATTTTGTACCTATTGTTTTGTCATTTTACACGTTCAATGCAACATTATGCATTTTTTCACCACCGTAAATGCAACAAAATAACCAAACCAAGATCCTTAATCAAAAACAAAACAATTTGGATAAAATTAATGAAGAATTCTTCTTCTGCCAACGTTTGAATTTTTGATTTTTTTTTTTTGAAATATTATTCTAAAGTTTAATTACAAAAAAACTATTTATGCATTCATTTGAAGTAAAACGAAAAGAGTATGATTTTTAATTTCGGATATGAATTTTGAACTTATTCAAAATGAAGTTTGAGTAAGTAAATTTTTGGGATGAGAGTGAAGGAATGAGGGAAATTACGTAGAGGGGGGGGGGGAGAAGAAGCCATTTTAAGGGGTTGCTCTAGCGAGGGATGAAACCAGGTAGGGAGGGTGAAGAGCAAATTTCTCGCGTATCGCTGACATCGGGATACAGTCTGGCAAAAATAAATAATTTATTTTTGTAGTGAGCTAAAGGTACAAGAACCATGACCACCGCTGAGCTAGGGGTTCGAATTTCCAGCAAGGACTATTAGGCAAAACAGCCCGCTACATTCTCGGAGACTTTAATTTACCATCTATAGAGTGGGTTCCTTCTGAGGATGAATCTTGTCATCAAGCGTCCTAAACTTCTTCACAAACTGAGCTCCAGTTTTTGGATAGAATTATTACAACTGAATTACAGCAAGTAAGCTGTATTAAATATTCAAAAAATCGAATTCTCGATCTAGTTTTTTCTTCCGACGCTATTAGTACTCTTGTTCCAGAATCTAGTTCTGGAATCACTAATATAGATAGTTACCATCCTCCTCTGGATGTAGTTCTTGACATGAGCAGAAATATAATTGAGAATAGCAACGCTTATGATCGCTCATATACTTTTGATCTTAGAAAGGCAAACTTTCAGTTGCTTTCAGAAGAATTAGCTAAATCTGGTATTGACAGTATATCAAATTCTAGTAATATTGACGATGCAGTTACTAGTTTTAATACCATACTTTATAACTGCATAAATAACACTATCCCTTTAAAATTATTTAAAAACACGAGCTTTTGCCACTCATGGTATACAAGAGTTGAGGATACTACTTAAAAACTCTTTCTTTAGTTGACCACAACTCTTACATTGTCCTTTTCGAAGAATTTAAATCTCTTTCAAAGTCTCTATATACTAATCATGTATACGAAATAGGAATATCTCTTAAAGAAGACCCTTAAGCATTTTGGAAGTTTGTAAATTCAAAGAAAAATTCAAATGGTTACCACGCAAATTTCATATATGAAAATTGTGTGTTGAAAGAAACTATTGATATTTGCAACGCTTTTGCGAACAATTTTCGTAACTCTTTCGTAGACACACCTCTTGATATTGATGAACATTATTTCAGAAATTTGCATTCTTATGCGCAAACGATTTGCAACAATTTCGCTGTGCAACAAAGTACTGTCTTAGACCTTCTCTCATCGTTAAATGATGATTTCTCTTCTGGGCCAGATGGAGTTCCCCCAATATTATTAAAACATTGTAGGCATATACTGGCTGAGCCTCTTCAATTTTCGATTAAATCAGGGAAATTTCCCTGTTTTTGGAAAACTTCATTTCTAACTCCAGTTTTTTAAAAAAGGTGATAAATCTGATATTTCGAATTATAGGCCTATATCCAAACTGTCATGTATTCCAAAGCTCTTTGAACAAGTTGTGTGTGAGACTTAAGCATTCCATACCAAGAATATAATATGCGAACAACAGCATGGGTTTGTGGGAAGAAAATCAACAGTAACAAACCTCCTTACATTCTTGCATAAATGTTCTAACACATTAGAAAATGGAAGTGAAATGGATTGTATACATACCGATTTTTCTAAAGCGTTCGACCAACTTAGTCACAACATTGTTATCTTCAAACTAAAATCTTTAGGATTTCCAGCATTTTTTGTCACCTGGTAAAATCATACCTTGAAAATGGATCGAACCAGGTGAAATCTAGAAACTGCCTTTCAAACTCATTCAAGGCTCACTCCGGTGTGCCCCAGGGAAGTCATCTAGGCCCATTTCTATTTATTCTTGCTATTAATGATGTTGTCTCAAGTATACGTTCAAGTGATATTCTTATATTCGCTGATGACATGTAAATTTTTAAGACAATAAAAGCTAACCATGACCATATTCTTATGCAAGCCGATATTGATAGTTTCGCTACTTGGTGTGATAAAAACGGTCTTTCTCTTAACCCTGCCAAATGTCAAACAATTACTTTCTCTAGAAAACGACTTGCAAATGCTTTTAATTATTCTATCACAACACAAACTCTGTCGAGTCTTTAGTTTCAAGGACTTGGGTGTTAACTTCAGCTCAAATTTAGAATTCACTGAACACATTAACTTCATTCTTACTAAAGCAAGCTCTATGCTTGGGTTTATAAAACGTTTGGCAAAGGAATTTGACGATCCGTACGTTACGCTTTCCTTATACAATTTCTATGTACGACCTCATCTAGAGTACGCATCTCTCATAAAAATCGTATTCAACCGATACAACATAAATTCATTCGATTTGCTCTGAGAGGTCTTCCTTGGGCAGATCCATTCAACCTTCCACCATATGAACATAGGATCCAGCTACTGCAAGTCCAAACCTTACATCGAAGGCGGGTGAATAATCTAATTTTTCTTCACAAACTTATAAATGGTCAAATCGATGCTCCTGATTTGTTGGCCTGTATTGGCATAAATTTCCGTGGGGGATCTTACCATCTGAGAAGATTTGAACTTTTACATGTAAATTTCCATAGAACTAACTACGGTTTACATGAGCCTCTTAACCGTATGTGCAGGATATTTAATTTAAATGGCTCCACGGGTGATTTTAACGTTAGTAAGATGGGATAGAAAAAATTGTTTCGAACCAGTACTCCACTTTCGTGATTGTTTTTTTTTTTTACATTTAGATCATATTTAATTCAAATGTGATATATATTGTTTAATTATGTTTATTGTTTGTTTGTTTTACTATGTAAATGTATTAATTTTATTTGTATGCATGTGCTAGCTCGCATTATTTTACTAACCACTAACACATGCACTTATGAAGAGCCTCTGATTGTAGGTTTGCAGTTTGCTCTAAGCTCACTACAACAAAGAATCTGAAGTGTAAAAAAAAAAAATGATCTGAAAACTCAGAAAACAGTTGAATCGGTGCATCGATGTTCGACGGCTCGTCAAACATGGCCACCGAAACCAAAAACCCTAATAAAACAAGACAAATGGATAAGAAAATGAAAAGTAGATAGAAAAAGTAAAAATAATAAGGATAGGAATAGGGAAATACTGGACAAAAGACGTTATCTGTTGCTACTGCAAGTCCTCAAAAGTTCGTCGCAATACATCTAGGTATGTCTGTGACTTTCCTGATGCAGACTTACGAACCCTTGAAGCCATGCAGGTCCCATGCACTATTCCTGGTATAGAATATGCATCCCTCTCTAACATAGTTGCCGATCCTAGACCTATCAAGGCTGTTTCCAAACCAAAGTCTATCTTTATCGCTCGCCTTGAACCAGAAATTGCTGCCGACGATATCGTTTCCCACTTATTAAATAAAAATTCTATCCCTACGAGTGCATCGGTTAAGTGTACAAAAATTAGTAGAGTAAATAGCTTTGTTTGATCTTTTAAAATAGTAACAGATTCTTCATACTTTGATTCTATCTGTGATTCTGGTAATTGGCCTCCTGAAGCTCTTGTTAAAGAATTTTTAACAAGGAAAAACAGGTTTTCTCGTAACTTCTCCAAAATTCCATCCCAAAAAACTAAATAGGATTTCCCTCTTCTATCAAAATGTAAGAGGGCTTCACACAAAAACTGCTGATCTCTATATTAACTCTCAGGCATTTTCGCATGACATCTTTCTTTTGACAGAAACCTGGATTAATTCAAGCTTTTTGGACACAGAACTTTTTAATGAAAAGTTTTTAGTTTATAGAAAAGATCGTCATGTTGACAGACCAAAAGAAGTGGTAGGTGGTGTTTTCATCGCAGTTCGTAATAAATTTATATCTTCTCTTATTATATTCCCTTTTAATCTATCAGTTGAATTAATTTGCATAAAGTTAGCCGTAGAGTCAAAATTTATTGATATATTAAATGCTTACATTCCTCCAAAAACCTCGGACTCAGTTTATGTAGAACTCTCTAAGGCCCTCGATTTTATTATTGAATTGTCTTGCTCCAACAGCAGCATATTACTTCTTGATTCCGAATTCGATTCTTTTTTAAAATAAACTAACCACGATCATTAAAAAAAAAAGAAAGAACAATTTTTATTCGCGGACGCAAACAAAATATCAACACGACGATAGCCATAGGAAAACGAAAACAAACATATGGGAAATGGAAGAATAGGAAGAGTAAAATGTCAGGTTTAAGGATAGGCTTAGAGAGTGTTAAAGATCGTAAAATTTAGGTGGTAGTAGATTTTTTACGATATGGGTTCGGAATGCGTTCCAAAAGTTGCAAAGCGAGAAAACACTCGTGCAGATTTTCTCGGCACAACGTTGAAGAGAAAATCAAGTATGTAACAATGTTGGGAATTTCGACTCGAGAGTAAAAGTTCTCGCTTAATGATGTCAATGATCTTGGAAAATAGGGAAACAAATAAAGAAGCTTTAACTTCTGCAGATTTTCCAATGCCGGTTGGTGATAGAAAATGAAAAGAATCCATGAATAAAAGAACAACTTTCACTTGTGCTAAACTGTTGACTATTTTTAACCTTAAAAATCCTAAAGTCAAGTCGCATATACTATAGAATAAAAGTTCCAAGTGGTGAAATTTTCAAGGAAAATTAGCTTATTAGCCGTGGGGTCGGAAATATTTAAATTTGCGAAAGCAAATTACTAAGAAAACATAAGGCGGTTGAAAGTTACCGCCATCAATTTGAACCAAACCGCCAAGAGAAATTAATTGGGAAGTTTTCCAGACAATATTTCTGGTTCATAAAATCGTTTTATTACCAGGCGATCATGAAAAATAGTCTCATCTATTGTTCGATTGCGGGGATTTATGAGAATCCAGTTCTCAAGTACACAAAACCGTACAACAGCACCTATATGGTCATCATATGACCGTTTGCCCTTCAAACTTGTATACCGAGCTTAGCCTAGAGGGTAGCATAGTCGATTCCTACAGTCGATCTCGTACTGTGGAAGTGTTAAGACGTTTTCGGCTTCCCCAGTTTATTTAAATTTCATATATCGGAGTGATTAGTTAAAGCTTATTTACAGCCAAGCTATTTTCAATAGTGCCAATAGCACACGGAGAGGTGGCAGACCCACAACCTGAGGATCACGGGTTCGAGTCCCAGTCAGGCAAAAAATATTTAGCTGCTTTTTTCCATAATCGAGAAGTCGAAAACTTCATCGAGTGGGAAAAACAGCAAATGGCATCGAACAACACGGCGGGGACATCGAAAGGTGTCCCAGCAACAACAATGAAGCCAGCTATGGCACCACCAGCAAAAGTCGTAGCAGCAACAACAACAACCAAGCAAGCGATGGCACTACCAGCCACGCCATCAACAAGTGCCGTAGCAAGAACGGCACAACCACCAACGGCAACAACAGTCGACACTAAAATTAAGAGGAGGAAGAGGATTAGCTGTGCGCCGAACCTCGTGAAGCGCCGCTCCACCATCACCTCAGCCCAGCTGCCAGCTGGGGTGAAGGAGACGGCGCGCACAGTCAAAACCACACAGCAGCAAAAGTACAAGAACAACTGGATACCTCGCCATCCGACGATGACATCGAATATGTGTCAGAGGGTGGCGAGGGATTGTATAAGTTATTAAACACGTTTTGTATTTGTTTTTAAAAAAAAATATTTTTTTCTTCAGGCAGATTGCCTGAACCTTTATTGACAATTTCTGAATAACAACTCAAATTAATATCTTAACTGCACATGTATTTATAATTGAATATTGAAAGAATAAAACAAAAGGCATGAGTGATATGATTGAATATTAATTTACTTAGAATTTGGGTGATGATAACTGCAACTGGCCACTGCACCATGAAGTAATGTGTTCTCTGGAATTTGGGTGATGGGATTGCACCATTGCATCATTAAGTCTTCCCCTCTTAAATGCGATTGTCCACGATCGCTTGAAGTGCATTAGGTCATAGAACTCTGGTGTTGGTATTATGTAAGTTGATAATGATGTAACTTCTGTTATTCAAAAATAGGGTAGGTCATAGAATTTGGATGTAGGTATTACGTGAGCTGGTGATGATGAGATCGTTGACTTTGTTTCGTCTGAAATTACATGCAATGGTATTTCGTCTCGTTTTGTTTCCATAGTTTTTATGGTAATGTTTGACTGATTGGATTTGGTAAGTAATGGCTTGCATATGGTTGATAGTGTGAAAAATGTGCCAAGAAATACGATCAGCCCATATATGGTGAATTTGTGGGTTTTTTCTTCTGTTTGAATTTGTTGTATTTCTTTTGTATTGTTGATGTGAAGCTCGTTGACCATTTCGAGTGATATAAGTTTGTGGTACTCCTTTTCTGCGGGAGAGGGTTGAAGTATTGCTGGAAGGATTTTATGGGTAGTTATTTCTCTTGATGTAAACTGTTGATTATCGATAGTAAGGTTTGTATCGTGATATTTGATGAGAAACGTGCCAGTAAGATTTTGACTCATGTTTTCGGCCTTGATGGTTCCGTTGAAGTTGTTTAGTAGGATGATGCCAGATGTTAATTCGTCAATGTAGGGAAGATGCTGACTGTTCATTAAGTTACACTCTGCTTTTAAACTTTTTAATAATTTAGCAATACATGTGGAGTTAGTTAGATTTACAATATTCTTAGTATTACAAATTGTTACATAATTAATAGTTTTACAATTATTGTTTATTGCGTAAATTTCATTTTTATTTCGTATAATATTTTCGTATTTTATATCAAGGGCTACTTTTCCCTTTTTAATAGGTTTCAATAACAATTTTTCATAATTTGTTTCTTTTGTGATTGGTATGCTTATGATATAAAGAAGTGAAGTCATGTTTGTTGCAATTTTAATTTCAGCAAAATTTAATGCTTCTTCAATTGTTTCGTAAGGAATTTTTTCTTTATCTAAAGTATTTATAGCTAGGTTTATTTCTTCTTTTGACAATATTAATGAATTAATGATTCCCATTTTTGCCCAATTAATGGCAAGATTTATATTTTGCAGTTCTTCTTTAATTATTTTTATCTTATATTGGAGTGTGGTTACAATTTTACTATTAACAGTATTATCTTTTTTTAGGAATTTTAAAATTTCATTATTAATTTTTGTTAGATTGTTTACTCTTTCATTATGTAGTTTATTAATAACAACTTGGTTATTATTGTTTTTTAACAAGTTTGACATTTTCTTTTTTATAATTAAAAAATCGTCATGGTCAGGATTTCCTGCAATCCATTTCCATGCGGATCCAATAAAGTTTAGTGATCTCTTTATTTTCCTGGTTTTGGGTTTAATATGTAAAATTAAATTTTTTATTTGTTCAACCTCATGCGAAATCAATGGAAATAATGTATGGTTACGGGTAATGTTAAGATTTAAAGTCGGGGTAATATCTTCAATAAATTTTTGATATTGTTCAATATCAACATCGTGTATTATTTTAAGGTTTCCTTCTTGTATTTTTGCCTGTCCGACATGTAGAGAGACAAATTGTGAATTTGAGAAATCCAGAATTTAAATTTCTCCTTTAACGGTGATGAATAGTAGCCTGTAATTAAAGTTTCTTATTTTAGTTTCTTATTAGACTTTTATGAATCGTTCTGCCTGATTCTGTTATAACTACTGTATTCTTGTTTTCTTTTACTATTTCTTTCGTGTATCTAAATGTCAATTTTGATCCTAATCTCTTATTATGTTTGACAAAAATTGTTTCACCGGGATGGTAATGCTTTATTGGTTTTCTTTTCTTGTTATGGTATTCTAAATCTTTTTGCTGTTTTGATTTAAGGGTTTCAATATTAGAAGCACGAACTTTCTCGAATTCTTCGGGATTTAATCCGGGTATTCGCCCATTAAATAACTCAACAGGTTTTTTACCTGTGGTGGAATGAATTGAGAAATTGTATTCATTGACTGATCGTTCCAAGAGTTGCTCAAATGAACGAGGAGGTCCATCTGCTTTAAGGCATCTCATAATTTCAGATAAAGTGGAGTGGAATCGTTCCACTTGTCCATTTACTTCACTTTTATATGGAGGAGTCGTGAAGACTTTGATTTGGAGGTCATCCTCTAACATGGAAGTAATTGATGCGGAATTCAGAGACTTTTCATTGTCAATTACGACATTTTCTGGAACGCAGAAGTAGAATAAAATGTCTAGAAGAGGTCTCTTTATGTGTTCTATTGAACGAGATTCTATTATTTTTGCTTGTGCAAATTTAGTGAATTTATCTAGTGCTGTAAGCACAAGGAATTTTTCTGTCGAAAATATGTCAATGTGTAAAGTATGACCTGGGTAATTTGGGATAGGAGTAGGTTCGATTACTTGCTTGTTTGGATGTCGGTCATATTTGTTTGCTTTGCAAACTGTGCAACGTTTTACCAAATTTTTTATCTTATTGTTCATCTGAGGGAAGTAATATTTTTCTAGAATTTGAAGTTTGTTTTCTTCAGCGTTACGATGAGCTCTTTTGTGTTCTGTAAGAATTAATTCTTCTTGATCGGTTTCATTTTCTATGTCCTGTACAAGAGTTTGAGTGAATCTAATTTTATAATTTTTAAAGTGAGAAGGGTAGATTTGTTGTATTTTTCCCATGACATGTTCTGGTGCTGAAAGTCCGTTAATTAGATTGGGGTTCAAATATCTTTTAAAGATATCAATTAAATCTTTTTCATTGTATTTGAGCTTAATAATGATGTGTCTAGTAAAATTCGAAAAAAATGGGTTTTATTTGGTAACTGTCTTCATTACCTAGTTTTAAAATTATTTGATTACGGAAGACATTTATAGGAGATTCAACTGTAGGGATTAGATTATGTGAAGAACTTTTGGAACTATGCTGAGTCATAGTTAAGGAGTTTAGATGACTTATTGGCTGAATTCTTGAGAGTACATCTGCTATGACGTTAGTATTACCCGGTTTATATTTTAACTCATAATTGTATTCTTCTAAGATGGCTTTCCATCTTTTCATTTTACTGTTCGTGTTCTTATTACTCAATGCGAATGTCAGGGGTTGATGATCCGTAAATATTTTTACCTTCCTTGATCCGTATAGGAAATTTCTGAGGCTTGTTAAAGCCCAAATGATCGCCAACATTTCTTTCTCATTCGTGGCGTAGTTTTCTTCGGTTTTATTTAGTGTCCGAGAAAGAAATGTTATTGGTTTCATATCTTGGGATAAGACTGCGCCGATGGCATAGTCGGAGGCGTCAGTTGTAAGTTCGAATTCTTTTTTAAAGTTTGGATGATTAAGTATGACTTCTTTAGAAGTAAGAGCGCTTTTTAAATTTTTGAAGGCTTTCATCGCGTTTGCGTCAAGCTGAATAATTTTTTTCTTAGATGCGTTTTTGGACACGCGTCCATCTTCCCCTCTTAAAAGAGAAGTTAGCGGTTTTGCTAACTTGGCATAATCTTGAATGAATCGTCTGTAATAACCAGACATGCCGAGGAATGAACGAAGTTCTTTTAGGTTACGAGGCGGTGAAAGATTCACAATTGCCTCAATTTTAGCAGGATTTGTTCTTATGCCATTGATACCTACTAAAAATCCTAAAAATTCTATTTCTTTTTTTAGAAATTCTGATTTGTCCAACTGGATCTTCATATTTGCTTTATTAAGTGTCGTAAAGACTAGTTCTATGTTCTTTAGATGCTCGTCTTCGGACTCGCCAAAGATGATGATGTCATCTATATAGACATAGCAACGCTTGCCTATATGTTCCCTTAGGATATCGTCCAATGTCCTTTGGAAGATTGAGGGAGCGTTCTTGAGACCAAATGGGAGCCTCAAGAATTCGTATTTTCCATTATTAATAGAAAATGCAGTTTTTTCTATGTCTTCAGACTTCAATGGAATTTGATGGAATCCACTTTTTAAGTCTATAATAGTAAAAAATTTATTCTTTCCTAATTGTGCCAAGACTTCAGTTATCTCCGGTATTGGATATTTGTCTGAAATAGTTATGGAATTCAGTTTCCTGTAATCAATAACCATTCTAAATTTTTTCTGACCGGAAGCGTCCATTTTCTTAGGGACTATCCATACGGGGGAATTGTATGGAGATCTTGACGGTCGTATTATCCCTTGGTCAAGTAATTCTTTTACTTGAGATTCGACAACTTCCTTTAGTGCCATAGGGTATGGGTATGATTTTGAGTACACCGGTGTGTCTGTGGTTGTTCTGATTTCACCTTTTACATTACTCGTATAGGTTAGTTTTTCGTCCGGATCTGCAAAAAGACTAGGACATTTCCTAATAATATTGGGAAGTTTTTTAATTTGTGCTTCAGATAGATGTGAAGTACGTATATCTATATTGTTTATTGTCTCTGATTTGAATTGTTTTAGGGGAATTTCTATTTCTTCAAGAATAGTCATAAAACTTTTATCTGTGTGTATGATTGCTTTGAGTTTTCTTAGGGAATCATTTCCTATAATGCCGTCGAATGACGTTAAATTTGGAAGAATGAAAAATTTCAGTTTATTAGTACTATTTCTATCGAATGGGTCAAAAAAGGAGTGGTGAGTAATTTCAATGTTACCACCAATAGAGTTGGCAAAAAAGGATTTTTCATTAGGTATTGGATTTTTTATACGTCTTGATTGAACGTAATTTTTATTAGAGCCTGTGTCGATTAAAAATTTTAATACTTCTCCACTCTTTACTTTTAGTTCAGCGTAGGGAAGTGAAGAGTGATTTAATCTAAAAAATATATGTCTTCTGGTTCTTCAGTTTGGTCAAGGGGGGATGGTTCTTCTTCTTCTTCTGGATATTGATCCGGTTCTTGGTGTTCCAAGACATCTGTGTTTTTGATTTCCTCTGGTTGTTCGTCTGCTTCTGTGTTGTAGTTGTTATAAATTCTTTGGAATTTATCAGCTGGTCTCGTATTGTACTGATGGGAATTCGTGGGGTTTCCACGTTTTACAGCAAAGTGGCGGACTGGTGGTCGGTTTGCGTAATTTACTTGTCTTGACTGGATGCTTCTATCAACATCCATTGGTTCTGGTGGAGGCTGAGGCCTAGGGATGTATTGTCCTGGATACCTGTTGTGTTGTGCTCCGAATGGTGTCCTGTTTTGGAATCTGTATTGGTTTGCACCGAATTGTGGCCTGTTTTGGAAACCATATTGTTGATTGTAGTTGGGTTTATAAGGCTGTGGATCGTGGAACAATTCCGGATAGAATTGTTTGCGGGGGACCGAAATATTTTGATCTCGACGTTTTGGTGGTATTGGTGGTGGTTGCATAGAGACTTGTGTTCTACGCATAATATGTTGGCTATTGTTTGCATATTGCGTTCTATAGTACATATTTTGAAGTTTGAGACAAAGGTGAAGAGCCTGTGGGAGATCTACAGGTTCCTTAATGCTGAGGAGGCGTGGGAGGTCGCCTCTTAATCCACGAACAAATGTGTCTAATGCTTTACCACGATAATATTGTATCATGTTGGTAAGTGATTCATGGTTCATATCCATGCTTCAGAGTTTATTAAGAATAAGTGAAAGGTGTTGGTATACCATTTGATAAAATTCGGGAATAGAATTATTACCTTGTACGAGAGTGGTCATTTGATATTCTAATGTACCAATGTCTCGTTTGTCCGCGTAATGGAGAGTTAAACATTTTGAAATCTTTTGCCAGTTTAGTGGCGTATTATATGACTCAAGAGCTATATCAGCTAAGCCTACTATCTTATTACGGATGACGCTTAAAATTCCGTAATACTTAGGTGTACCTTTAAGGTGTTCGTATATTGTTAATATTCTATCAACACTTTTCCTCCAGGAGCTAAATTCTCCTGCTTGCCCTGAAAATTCACGGAGGCTTTTAACAACATCTGGAATTTTATCTAAATCTGTTAAATTTCTATCATTTCCTATGTTAATAGGTTGGTCTATGTCATTTGCAAAATCGAGGTTTGGGTTAAGTAGGGATTGTAAAATATTTCTACCTTCTCGCGTGAGAGTATCGTTAATTATTCTGTTCACATGCTCCGTAATAGCATTCATATTAAATGCTTCATTGGGGGCATTTTGGGGTGGTTGTCCTGCGTTAGCAGGTGGTGCACCAGCCGGTACAACATTTTCCGCACGAGGGAGTCTTACTAAATTGTTAGGATTCACCTTCTAAATATTTCAATTAAAATTTTCAAGAAAGTAAGGAGATAAGAATTGTTTTTTATATTTTGATTTTATGCTTTGCAGATTTTATAATAATTTTAATCAAGTATAATTGTATTTTGTTTCTTTTTCCTAAACTAATCACTGTTTATTCATTAATAATTAAATTTTTTTCATTTATAATAACTTTTATAATAACTAATTTCACTCTTAATAGGTTTTAAATCAATTAATTTCTTTCAGTTTCCAATTTTATAATCTTTTAAAATTCTTTATTTTCTTTCTTTTTTTTCCTTTTCTTTTAAATTTTTGTTCTTTTCTTTTAAATTTTATATTTATAATCTTTCTTAAAATTTTTAATGTATTCCTTTTTTTTTTATAAAGTTCACTTTAAGTATCAATATCTTTCAAATTAATTAATATTCTTTTCTATAATTCTTCTTTTAAATTTTATTTGTTTGCTTTCTCTTATTTAATAATATTCACTTCTTTTTTTATAAATCAATATTAATATAATAACTTACAAGATTAAAAACATCTTGGGAGCTGCTATCTTTCTCTGCCAAATTGTTGTCTGGGATCACGTGAGGGTAACTCCGGTGAAAAAGGATGGCGGTTTCCGTTTTATCCTTACTTATATTTTAAAGGTGACTCCAGGGCCTCTCCACTTTCACTTTAGATGATTTTTATTTTAAAGTCTTTAACTTTTCTTCACTTAGTTAATTTTATTTGAACTTTCACTTTTTTTATTTTTTCACTTTTGTTTTATAATTTTAATTTTTACTTCAGATCATCAAGAGTTTTGAACACTTTCACGGTCCCTGCTCGGGCGCCAGTTATTAAACACGTTTTGTATTTGTTTTTAAAAAAAAATATTTTTTTCTTCAGGCAGATTGCCTGAACCTTTATTGACAATTTCTGAATAACAACTCAAATTAATATCTTCACTGCACATGTATTTATAATTGAATATTGAAAGAATAGAACAAAAGGCATGAGTGATATGATTGAATATTAATTTACTTAGAATTTGGGTGATGATAACTGCAACTGGCCACTGCACCATGAAGTAATGTGTTCTCTGGAATTTGGGTGATGGGATTGCACCATTGCATCATTAAGTTATACAACGGGGGACAGCAACAGCAATCTGCTTGTTGACCTCACATCACCAGAGGCGTCCTCCGAAGAGGAAAACGAGGCGCAAGAAGAATTGGACGAGCAGGCAATCAGCCAAAAAATAGATGTCATTCGCTCAGACAAAAGCAAGAAGCTCGACGCGAAAGGGAGAAACAGGAGCGCGAGCAGAAAAAAGTGGTGCAGGCACCAAAAAAGGCAGCGCCACAGCAAGAGCAGCCAAATCAAAATGCAAAAGAACAGCAGCAACAACAAGGACTGCCAACTAAACAACAACAGCAGCAGCCGAAGGAGCAACGCCAAAAAAAATCAATGCAACAGCAGCAGCAGCAACAACAACCACAGGAGCGCAGTCAGCAGAAGCGGAACGAGCAGCAGCGAGGAGAACACCAGCAGCAGCCACAGCCGCCCCAAAATAAAAAAGAAAAGGTGCCACCAATAAACACCTATAAAATGGAGCTACAGGAAACCATAGACCTGTGTAAGTCGGCCATAGACCAAAACTTTTTTATTAAAAGATTAAGTAAAGATAGACATGCTATCCACTGCTCCACAGTGGAGCAGCACAAAATCATAAAAGAATTGTTGAAAAAATCCACGACTGAGTTCTTCAGTTTTACCCCCAAAGTGGATAAATACTAAACGGTCCTCTTGAAGGTCATAGATTCCTGCACGGAACCACAGGTGCTCTTAAATGAGCTCCGTCAAAAAGCGAGCGACGATCTCGACTTTATCGGGGTCAAGCCGTTCGCTACAGTCAGAGCCAGACGGGAGAAGCGGTCTTTGCCGTTCTTCTTAGTTCGGCTATCGCCCAGCAGCAAACTGGATAGGTTGAGGAGTATCTCCGCCCTCAACTACCAGGTTGTTACTTGGGATAAATTAAAGAGACGTGGCGACATGCTTCAATGCATGCGCTGCCAAAGGTTTGGCCACGCTGCAGCAAACTGCGAAATGCAGTCACGCTGCGTTAAGTGTGGTGAGGACCACATTAAGGGGGAGTGTAAGCTCGGTGAAGAACGGGTCGAAGACATGACCCAGCTTAAATATGCACTTTGCGGAAAAGAGGGGCACCCTGCTAATTATCGGGGTTGCTCAGCTTTTCAGCAAATAAGAAATAACAAAGCGGCTAAGCAGACAGCGGTAGAGATACGCCCATCAACGCGTGCTCCTACAGCAACGAACGTTAATCCCCAAATTTCCTACGCCCAAATGGCGGCAGGAAGGGAAAAACGGTACTGCCTGCAGCTAAGGCAGCCCAACCGGCCCTAGTGCCAAAGGCGCCGGACGCTCAGGCCGAAATAAGAAGCATGTTGTTGGCAATTCAAGGCCAGTTAACAGGACTTCACAACCAGATAAAGGAGCAGGCGACTAGGGTAGACTATCTCTACTCTGTTTTGCCTAGCTTAACGCAAATTAGAGGTTAAAGGCGCGCTGTCGGAGAGGCCTCTTAGGATCCTTGCTGTGAATGTAAATTCACTGATTAGGACCGAACGTAGAGCTAATCTTTTCCAATTGTTGAAAGACCAAAGTCCAGATGTGTTTATGGCCAGCGAAATTAAGCTGAACCAGAAACATAAGTTGACTAACAACAATTACAATATCGTTAGAAGAGATAGACCCAACTCCACTCAAGGGGGGGGCGTCGCAATCTTCATACGAAAAGGCATCAATCATAAAGTTATATATAATAGTGATATGCGCAGATTTCTGCTGTTAGAGGCGTGCATCGTATGCATTCCTCTCCAACAGGGGAAGCGAATGTATGTGATCGCGGCTTATGCGCCGGAATCACCTCAGCCAACTGATTTTATGACAGACCTTGGAAAACTTTTCGAATGTCTACGCTTGAGCTTGGAAGAAAATTACTTTCTCATGGCCGGCGATTTGAATGCCAAACACCTAGATTGGGGAAATCAAATTCAGAATCAAAGAGGTATTCATCTTTCCAATTGGATGAGTCGATACAACACTGAATATGGTGTCGACCTGCTGGCTACGGATCGGCCATCGTTTCCAAGAAGCGGTGCCTATCTGGATCTATTGCTTATAGACGCGAGACTGACAATTACTGACACTGTGGGTCAAAGACCAAGAAACTGTTTGCGAACGATCGAGTACGACAGTGATCACTGTGGACTCGCCGCTGTAATACAGCTTCCGAACGAGCTCGTGGAGTTGGATGAGTATGTACCTGTGCATACTTACAATTACAGTAAGATGCGCTGGCCACGCTTTACCAACGCCTTATCGAGCGAAATCAGCTCGAATAACATATCCCCACCAAATGACAGGAATTTGACAAATAACGAAAAAGATCAATCCCTAGAACAAATGGATGAGAAAATCAAACGAACAATGAACAGAACAATACCGAAATACAAGCAACCGGACGCAACCGACATGTATCGAAACGCAACCATTGACGCACTACACAGACAAAAAAGTGGACTGCTGAAAAGACTAAAACTCTTTTACCGACTGTTTACTGACCCACACCATCTGGAGATTAGGACACTGAAGTCGTCGATCAAAAATATCAACCAACAAATTAAAGAAAACTATCGGTTGTCAATTAATTTGTATTGGGATAACAAAATTCGGGCCGTTAATGCTAGCGACCCGACCATGTTTCCCCAAATTAACAAGATATTTAGAAGGAATGATCAGAACGACCTTCCTTGTCTTAAGCTTCAGAGAACGACAGACAACAGAGACGTACTTCTGACAGCAGGAATTAATCCAGAGGACGCCGTCTTGGACGATGACCTCTTTATTGTCGAAGATCCGCAGGAAAAAGTGGAGGCTGTGGGGGCTGCTTTCCAGCAAGTGTACAAGGTGAATGCGTGCATTCGCCCCAATCATGACCTGGAAAACAGAGCCTTGCTCCATCACTTCTACCTTCGGAATGACATCACGCCATGGCGATCAGAGAACCTCGGTTTCACCAGGTTCAATGAAGATCATTTGGCAAACGCCATAATCGCCGAGCGAAATGGGCCCAGTTCCCTGTTAATTACGAAGGTGGAGCTCCAGCTCATCTTCGATTCATTAAATAAGAAGAAGTCAGCAGGAGTCGATGGCATATCCAACGTTGTACTTCGACATTTACCTCAAGAAGCAGTAGACATTTATACCACTCTGTTTAACAACGCTCTGAATAATGCATATTATCCAGTGCGTTGGAAGACAACTGTGGTGCATCCTCTCCCGAAAAAGGGAAAGGACAACTCCAATCCGGTGAATCTCCGGTCGATAAGTCTTCTTCCGAGTATTAGCAAGGTATTCGAAAAATTTATCAATAGAGCTCTGTCTAAGTGGGCAGAGGACAATAATATCATACCGGATAATGAGTTCGCTTTTAGGGCGGGACATGACATTCATGCCGCGTCGAAACTCGTTTCTGATGTCCAATGGAACAAATCTAAGAAGCAGTGTACGGGTGCCTGTCTGGTTGATTTGGAGAAGGCCTTCGACACCGTATGGTTAGAGGGTCTTTATCTAGAGCTGACCAGACTGTGCATTAGTAAACCACTATTATATATGCTTTATGATATGCTCAATGGCAGAAAGTTTGTTGTCAAAAGTGGCAATGTAACTTCTGCCACAACCTTTATTATTAAAAATGGTCTTCAGCAGGGAGCGGTCAACTCGCCGATTCTATTCAGCATTTACACCAGCGATCTGATAAGTAGCCTAACTCAGGCAATTGCGTATGCCGACGATCTAATTGCGTACAGAACAGCTCCGAAAGTCGAGGTCATCAGGATTCTTTTGCAGCGTGACTTCGAGAAGATTCAGCGATATTGCGATGACTGGAAGTTGAAAATCAACTTTCAGAAATCAGAAACCATCTTGTTTAGGACTCCGTTGCGTGGAGCCACAAGGGATACGAGAAAGAACTGGCGCAAGCTGGTGATCGTAGGGCCAAATGGACACCCACTGGCGAGTAAAAGTGTAGTAAAGTACCTTGGCATCTGGATGGATCAGTATTTGTATTTTGACAGACATATAAATGCCGCTCTGGCCAGGGCTAGGGGAGCTTTTGCCCTGACGAAACGGTTGTTTTATAGCAGCCGGCTTGACAGCAGGGTGAAGGTGATTTGCCCTTATCCGGCCGATGATTGCCTATGGATGCCCGGTTTGGTTCAACGTTGCCCCATCTCAAATGGAAAAGATTCGGGTGTTTGAGAGGCAGTGTCTTCGACGCTGCCTTGGATTGCACAGAACACCAGAGTCGGAGTACAAACACTACTATTCCAACCTGGCTCTATACAACGGGGCCAACATAAACAGGATAGATAATTTCTTGCTGAAGCTTATTCGAGGGCACATTGCAAGAGCGATGTCCTCGACTAACAGCTTAATTTTCGGGGCTTATTACCCCAACAACGAATACTACAAGAGTGTGCGTCTAAGCGGCTTTATTCCGCCCGATGCATTCCTCCACTTAGACAGTCGAGGGTTGATCCAGGATAGATCGGCGGTACCGCTAATCTACCACGTCGGCCGTAGAACTGTAGATCGGCGGCTCCTTTACAGTCGAGACGTCCTCGCACAAGACGGAGCTGAGCACCTTCGCTTCAGTAGGACTGTGACCGAACGGGACCGAAGGGATAGAGTAAGGCAGGAGAACCAGTTCTGGTGGTTTAAATATGAAGAATGAAGTTCCTTCAGATATTTAAAAGTTGTCCTTGGTTTTTCTCTGTCATGGCCAACTTACATAGGTTTAGGTAATTAGTTTTAAGTAGGGACAGTCAGGGTGGCACCAAAAAAAAAAAAAAAAAAAAAAATTATAAAATCAACAAAAATACAAAAAAAAATATAAAACCGGAAAATGCTTGCTGTGGCTGTTCTAAAGGCGGTATTACATTATCATATAAGTAAGGCTAATGCTGCCATACACAGTGTATTACATTATCTCATACATATATGACCAATTTATATGACAAATGGCTTTGTCAAATAATTTTGTTCATATATATGACAAAGATAAATTTGACTATCACACTATACATTGTTTCAAGATTTAAATACATATGACAAAGGAAATTATTTGACAAATTATATTTTATTCGGAAATTCACTGTGTCAAAATAAATATTAATTTCAATCTTTGCTTTTTATTTTCATTTTTCTTTTGGACCGGAGGGGAGGAAAAGAAAATAAATGAAAAAGCTATCCGCGATTATAGATAATTTAATTTTGTTTGTGGTCGTGAAGTCTTTGGAAGGTGTAAATAGCCGATTTCATCTGGAGGTGGCAAAATACTCATGAGTAGATGAAAACCCTAATCTCGTACTACCAACTGCACATACTATCATGTGCGAGTAGATACATTTGACATGGGAAAACTGTTTGATGTGCTCCATTGAAAAAAGCTAGCAAGGCAGTTGCAAGTACGATGCCACCTCCAAAGGAAAAGGCCTAAAGGCGATATTCCACTAGCATATAAATATGGCCAATTAGGCATATAAATATGGCCCAAAACAGTCATATAAGTGTGATTGTCATATTTATATGACAAAATATATATGACGCCATATACATGGTGGCGCACGAATCGGCTTATTTTTTTTTTTATTTTGTAGGTTACTATTTAGATTTATAAAAATGGATGCTTGGGATACGGAGAAAAGAATTTGGATAGTGCAACGGTACCATGATTTGCAGTCCGTCATTTCCGTCCAAAGGGAATTTAGGCGGGAGTTTGGCGGTAATCCCCCGAGTAGATGGACCATTATGAGGTTTGTAAACATGTTTGCCGAATTTGGAAGCATCGCACGAAGGCCGTACCATCAAGATGGCAATGTTCGGGTTCAGGATACAATAGCAGCAGTAGCATCTGCAATACAGGCCAATCCGAGCGTTTCGACCCGAAACTTATCGGGGCAAATTGGAGTTAGTAGACGGTCATTACAACGGATACTTCATGACGATTTAAACTTGTTTCCGTACAAAGTCCAAATTACTAGCAAGTTAAACCCTCAGGATTTGCCTGTTCGCCTGGAATGTTGCCAAAAAATGATATCAATGGCCGAAGAAGACAACACATTGATCAATTGTTTGTTCATGTCTGATGAGGCCCATTTTGATCTTAACGGCAATGTAAACAAGCAAAATTGCCGTATATGGAATGAGTCTAATCCAGAAATGCTCCATGAGACGGAACTGCACCCAGAACGAGTCACTGTGTGGTGACTCATCAAGGTGTATTGTCGGGCCGTACTTCTTTGAAGAAAACGGTGTAACCGTTACTGTCAATGGGGACCGTTATTTAAAGATGTTGAAGGAATTTTTTTACCCAGAACTGCGCCGAAGAAGTATACCATTCAACAGCGTTTGGTTTCAGCAAGATGGAGCAACTGCACATATAGCCAGACCAGTTATGGCGGAGCTAAACAAAAAAATTCGCAAACAAATTAATTTCTAGGAACTCCACTCTTCGCTGGCCCCCAAGGTCACCTGACCTGACTGCACCAGACTTCTTTATATGGGGTTATGTCAAGCAAGAGGTGTATAAAACGAAGCCCAGGAATTTAACTGAATTAAAGTAGTCCATAACGACAATAATTGAGGCGATCCCAACTTCAGCTCTTCAGGCCGCAATGAATAATTTTTTGATCAGGTGCCGCATATGCGTGGGAGAGCGTGGAGGTCATTTGCGGTCTATAATCTTTAAAAACAACTAACTATTTAAAATAAAATTTAATTTTCTAACCAATAAAAAAAAAAATAAATGAAATACATCGATTAAAAAAAAGTTATTTGAATTTCTTATTGTAGCACAATTGGTGCGCCACCCTGTATATGACCATTATTTTGAGACACATATATGACGCAGTCTAATAAGGAAACAAAGGTATTGTCATATTTATTTGGAAGTTTTGCGATAGTCATATAAAAATCGGTTGATTTTATATGTTCATATGTTTGTCATATAATTCAAATATTTATTTATTGCTTTTGGATAATTGAATAGGATTCTTCATTGATTGATCCTAATTATAATTGGTTTTTATTGAGGACCTGAGTCTATTTTTTGTTGGTGCATCTATGCACTTACAAAAGTAAAGGTATGTAATATGTTAACCACTTTTGCTACCATAGTCGTGTTGAATGACAAAAAATATGTTTAAGAAAACGTAGAAATAATTGCATATTGTCCCTCGGGCGAGTTCAGTATTAGTGGGCACTAAACGAACAACTTTTTAAAAATTATTTCATTCGCGTTTGGAATAACGGTATGGATCCGCTTTAACGTCTATCGTTCTCATTACTATTTCAACGCAATCAAACCCATTCAATTGCAATACATTTTAGTGCAGTGGTTTCCTCTAACATTCTATTAAAGAAAATTACATTAAAAACAAAACCGTTAATTTAATTGCGTTATCCCGCGGTTGGAATTATGCATTGGTAGTCAAGACCTATCGATTATGATGTAATTCGAGAGGTTACATCAGTTTTGTCCTAGAATTTGTATAGAAAATAATCGCGATCGCTTCTGTCTGGGGTATTGGAACCACTAAGAGGTATATGTCATGTGCATATTCATACTCAGGGACTCAACACCTTTCCTTTTTCCGTTACCTTCAAAGAAATGACTTCTTAAGTGCTATGGTGACATCTGTGAAAAATGCATTTTCAACACTGGCAAAAGAAAGTGTTGGTTTTTCGATTAATTTGTGATTTTTTGTTAACACCTTCAAGAGCATTCTAAAGAGCTTGTGACATTTAGCTATTACATACATTAATTTTCCTTCCACCGACCCCAACAAAAATTATTAACTGCTGTCATTCGCGGAGCAAAATTTTTTCACTGCCTTTCCTTTTCCTCCTCCCCTGGTCCAAATAGTGACAATAATAGAACAAAAAGTTTGAAAATATTATTTATTTTGACAACATAAATTTTCAAATAAATTATTATTAATCAAATAATTTTGTTTGTCATATAATCATATTTAAATTTTAAACTATAGTGTGATAGCCAAATTCAGCTTGGTCATATATATGTATGAACAAAATTTATTTGTCGAAGCCGTTTGTCATATAAATTAGCCATATATGTATGACATACTGTAATACAACGTGTCATGCAATGAAAAGCTTTGCCATATTTTATATGGCTGCATAAGCCATATATATATGATAATGTTATATCGCCTTAACGAAGGACACATTTTTTTTTGCCAGCATTAACTGGCCATTATGGCAAAATTGTTTCCGGAAACGCGTTTTTGGGCGTTTTTTAGACTTTTGAGGAACCAATTGAAACGTCTCAAACGAAGGGCCTTGAGTCCCTGAGTGCGAATGTATACAAAAATATGTACAAATGTATGTACATGACAGACGTGGCCCTAAAACCTCCCTAGCAGTCGCTTTAACACACGACTTTGTTTTTCTTAACCCAAAGTTCTGCGAGATCCCCGAATGACACGGGCATTAACCTTAATTTTTAAATTAGATATAGTTATTAGTCCTTTAAATCCATTGTAAAATAAAATCTTAAATGGTAAATTCCATCCATTTAGTACAACTTTTGCTGCATTTACTCGAATGGCAAAATGCTCTTGTTTTTACCATTTTGTACCTATTGTTTTGTCATTTTACACGTTCAATGCAACATTATGCATTTTTTCACCACCGTAAATGCAACAAAATAACCAAACCAAGATCCTTAATCAAAAACAAAACAATTTGGATAAAATTAATGAAGAATTCTTCTTCTGCCAACGTTTGAATTTTTGATTTTTTTTTTTTGAAATATTATTTTAAAGTTTAATTACAAAAAAACTATTTATGCATTCATTTGAAGTAAAACGAAAAGAGTATGATTTTTAATTTCGGATATGAATTTTGAACTTATTCAAAATGAAGTTTGAGTAAGTAAATTTTTGGGATGAGAGTGAAGGAATGAGGGAAATTACGTAGAGGGGGGGGGGAGAAGAAGCCATTTTAAGGGGTTGCTCTAGCGAGGGATGAAACCAGGTAGGGAGGGTGAAGAGCAAATTTCTCGCGTATCGCTGACATCGGGATACAGTCTGGCAAAAATAAATAATTTTTTTTTGTAGTGAGCTAAAGGTACAAGAACCATGACCACCGCTGAGCTAGGGGTTCGAATTTCCAGCAAGGACTATTAGGCAAAACAGCCCGCTACATTCTCGGAGACTTTAATTTACCATCTATAGAGTGGGTTCCTTCTGAGGATGAATCTTGTCATCAAGCGTCCTAAACTTCTTCACAAACTGAGCTCCAGTTTTTGGATAGAATTATTACAACTGAATTACAGCAAGTAAGCTGTATTAAATATTCAAAAAATCGAATTCTCGATTTAGTTTTTTCTTCCGACGCTATTAGTACTCTTGTTCCAGAATCTAGTTCTGGAATCACTAATATAGATAGTTACCATCCTCCTCTGGATGTAGTTCTTGACATGAGCAGAAATATAATTGAGAATAGCAACGCTTATGATCGCTCATATACTTTTGATCTTAGAAAGGCAAACTTTCAGTTGCTTTCAGAAGAATTAGCTAAATCTGGTATTGACAGTATATCAAATTCTAGTAATATTGACGATGCAGTTACTAGTTTTAATACCATACTTTATAACTGCATAAATAACACTATCCCTTTAAAATTATTTAAAAACACGAGCTTTTGCCACTCATGGTATACAAGAGTTGAGGATACTACTTAAAAACTCTTTCTTTAGTTGACCACAACTCTTACATTGTCCTTTTCGAAGAATTTAAATCTCTTTCAAAGTCTCTATATACTAATCATGTATACGAAATAGGAATATCTCTTAAAGAAGACCCTTAAGCATTTTGGAAGTTTGTAAATTCAAAGAAAAATTCAAATGGTTACCACGCAAATTTCATATATGAAAATTGTGTGTTGAAAGAAACTATTGATATTTGCAACGCTTTTGCGAACAATTTTCGTAACTCTTTCGTAGACACACCTCTTGATATTGATGAACATTATTTCAGAAATTTGCATTCTTATGCGCAAACGATTTGCAACAATTTCGCTGTGCAACAAAGTACTGTCTTAGACCTTCTCTCATCGTTAAATGATGATTTCTCTTCTGGGCCAGATGGAGTTCCCCCAATATTATTAAAACATTGTAGGCATATACTGGCTGAGCCTCTTCAATTTTCGATTAAATCAGGGAAATTTCCCTGTTTTTGGAAAACTTCATTTCTAACTCCAGTTTTTTAAAAAAGGTGATAAATCTGATATTTCGAATTATAGGCCTATATCCAAACTGTCATGTATTCCAAAGCTCTTTGAACAAGTTGTGTGTGAGACTTAAGCATTCCATACCAAGAATATAATATGCGAACAACAGCATGGGTTTGTGGGAAGAAAATCAACAGTAACAAACCTCCTTACATTCTTGCATAAATGTTCTAACACATTAGAAAATGGAAGTGAAATGGATTGTATATATACCGATTTTTCTAAAGCGTTCGACCAACTTAGTCACAACATTGTTATCTTCAAACTAAAATCTTTAGGATTTCCAGCATTTTTTGTCACCTGGTAAAATCATACCTTGAAAATGGATCGAACCAGGTGAAATCTAGAAACTGCCTTTCAAACTCATTCAAGGCTCACTCCGGTGTGCCCCAGGGAAGTCATCTAGGCCCATTTCTATTTATTCTTGCTATTAATGATGTTGTCTCAAGTATACGTTCAAGTGATATTCTTATATTCGCTGATGACATGTAAATTTTTAAGACAATAAAAGCTAACCATGACCATATTCTTATGCAAGCCGATATTGATAGTTTCGCTACTTGGTGTGATAAAAACGGTCTTTCTCTTAACCCTGCCAAATGTCAAACAATTACTTTCTCTAGAAAACGACTTGCAAATGCTTTTAATTATTCTATCACAACACAAACTCTGTCGAGTCTTTAGTTTCAAGGACTTGGGTGTTAACTTCAGCTCAAATTTAGAATTCACTGAACACATTAGCTTCATTCTTACTAAAGCAAGCTCTATGCTTGGGTTTATAAAACGTTTGGCAAAGGAATTTGACGATCCGTACGTTACGCTTTCCTTATACAATTTCTATGTACGACCTCATCTAGAGTACGCATCTCTCATAAAAATCGTATTCAACCGATACAACATAAATTCATTCGATTTGCTCTGAGAGGTCTTCCTTGGGCAGATCCATTCAACCTTCCACCATATGAACATAGGATCCAGCTACTGCAAGTCCAAACCTTACATCGAAGGCGGGTGAATAATCTAATTTTTCTTCACCAACTTATAAATGGTCAAATCGATGCTCCTGATTTGTTGGCCTGTATTGGCATAAATTTCCGTGGGGGATCTTACCATCTGAGAAGATTTGAACTTTTACATGTAAATTTCCATAGAACTAACTACGGTTTACATGAGCCTCTTAACCGTATGTGCAGGATATTTAATTTAAATGGCTCCACGGGTGATTTTAATGTTAGTAAGATGGGATAGAAAAAATTGTTTCGAACCAGTACTCCACTTTCGTGATTGTTTTTTTTTTTACATTTAGATGATATTTAATTCAAATGTGATATATATTGTTTAATTATGTTTATTGTTTGTTTGTTTTACTATGTAAATGTATTAATTTTATTTGTATGCATGTGCTAGCTCGCATTATTTTACTAACCACTAACACATGCACTTATGAAGAGCCTCTGATTGTAGGTTTGCAGTTTGCTCTAAGCTCACTACAACAAAGAATCTGAAGTGTAAAAAAAAAAATGATCTGAAAACTCAGAAAACAGTTGAATCGGTGCATCGATGTTCGACGGCTCGTCAAACATGGCCACCGAAACCAAAAACCCTAATAAAACAAGACAAATGGATAAGAAAATGAAAAGTAGATAGAAAAAGTAAAAATAATAAGGATAGGAATAGGGAAATACTGGACAAAAGACGTTATCTGTTGCTACTGCAAGTCCTCAAAAGTTCGTCGCAATACATCTAGGTATGTCTGTGACTTTCCTGATGCAGACTTACGAACCCTTGAAGCCATGCAGGTCCCATGCACTATTCCTGGTATAGAATATGCGTCCCTCTCTAACATAATTGCCGATCCTAGACCTATCAAGGCTGTTTCCAAACCAAAGTCTATCTTTATCGCTCGCCTTGAACCAGAAATTGCTGCCGACGATATTCTATCAGTTGAATTAATTTGCATAAAGTTAGCCGTAGAGTCAAAATTTATTTATATATTAAATGCTTACATTTCTCCAAAAACCTCGGACTCAGTTTATGTAGAACTCTCTAAGGCCCTCGATTTTATTATTGAATTGTCTTGCTCCAACAGCAGCATATTACTTCTTGATTCCGAATTCGATTCTTTTTTAAAATAAACTAACCACGATCATTAAAAAAAAAAGAAAGAACAATTTTTATTCGCGGACGCAAACAAAATATCAACACGACGATAGCCATAGGAAAACGAAAACAAACATATGGGAAATGGAAGAATAGGAAAAGTAAAATGTCAGGTTTAAGGATAGGCTTAGAGAGTGTTAAAGATCGTAAAATTTAGGTGGTAGTAGATTTTTTACGATATAGGTTCGGAATGCGTTCCAAAAGTTGCAAAGCGAGAAAACACTCGTGCAGATTTTCTCGGCACAACGTTGAAGAGAAAATCAAGTATGTAACAATGTTGGGAATTTTGACTCGAGAGTAAAAGTTCTCGCTTAATGATGTCAATGATCTTGGAAAATAAGGAAACAAATAAAGAAGCTTTAACTTCTGCAGATTTTCCAATGCCAGTTGGTGATAGAAAATGAAAAGAATCCATGAATAAAAGAACAACTTTCACTTGTGCTAAACTGTTGACTATTTTTAACCTTGAAAATCCTAAAGTCAAGTCGCATATACTATAGAATAAAAGTTCCAAGTGGTGAAATTTTCAAGGAAAATTAGCTTATTAGCCGTGGGGTCGGAAATATTTAAATTTGCGAAAGCAAATTACTAAGAAAACATAAGGCGGTTGAAAGTTACAACCGCCATCAATTTGAACCAAACCGCCAAGAGAAATTAATTGGGAAGTTTTCCAGACAGTATTTCTGGTTCATAAAATCGTTTTATTACCAGGCGATCAGGAAAAATAGTCTCATCTATTGTTCGATTGCGGGGATTTATGAGAATCCAGTTCTCAAGTACACAAAACGGTACAACAGCACCTATATGGTCATCATATGACCGTTTGCCTTTCAAACTTGTATACCGAGCTTAGCCTAGAGGGTAGCATAGTCGATTCCTACAGTCGATCTCGTACTGTGGAAGTGTTAAGACGTTTTCGGCTTCCCCAGTTTATTTAAATTTCATATATCGGAGTGATTAGTTAAAGCTTATTTACAGCCAAGCTATTTTCAATAGTGCCAATAGCACACGGAGAGGTGGCAGACCCACAACCTGAGGATCACGGGTTCGAGTCCCAGTGGGGCAAAAAATATTTAGCTGCTTTTTTCCATAATCGAGAAGTCGAAAACGTCATCGAGTGGGAAAAACAGCAAATGGCATCGAGCAACACGGCGGGGACATCGAAAGGTGTCCCAGCAACAACAATGAAGCCAGCTATGGCACCACCAGCAAAAGTCGTAGCAGCAACAACAACAACCAAGCAAGCGATGACACTACCAGCCACGCCATCAACAAGTGCCGTAGCAAGAACGGCACAACCACCAACGGCAACAACAGTCGACACTAAAAATAAGAGGAGGAAGAGGATTGCTGTGCGCCGAACCTCGTGAAGCGCCGCTCCACCATCACCTCAGCCCAGCTGCCAGCTGGGGTGAAGGAGACGGCGCGCACAGCCAAAACCACAGCAGCAGCAAAAATACAAGAACAACTGGATACCTCACCATCCGACGATGACATCGAATATGTGTCAGAGGGTGGCGAGGGATTGTATACAACGGGGGACAGCAACAGCAATCTGCTTGTTGACCTCACATCACCAGAGGCGTCCTCCGAAGAGGAAAACGAGGCGCAAGAAGAATTGGACGAGCAGGCAATCAGCCAAAAAATAGATGTCATTCGCTCAGACAAAAGCAAGAAGCTCGACGCGAAAGGGAGAAACAGGAGCGCGAGCAGAAAAAAGTGGTGCAGGCGCCAAAAAAGGCAGCGCCACAGCAAGAGCAGCCAAATCAAAATGCAAAAGAACAGCAGCAACAACAACGACTGCCAACTAAACAACAACAGCAGCAGCCGAAGGAGCAACGCCAAAAAAAATCAATGCAACAGCAGCAGCAGCAGCAACAACAACCACAGGAGCGCAGTCAGCAGAAGCGGAACGAGCAGCAGCGAGGAGAACACCAGCAGCAGCCACAGCCGCCCCAAAATAAAAAAGAAAAGGTGCCACCAATAAACACCTATAAAATGGAGCTACAGGAAACCATAGACCTGTGTAAGTCGGCCATAGACCAAAACTTTTTTATTAAAAGATTAAGTAAAGATAGACATGCTATCCACTGCTCCACAGTGGAGCAGCACAAAATCATAAAAGAATTGTTGAAAAAATCCACGACTGAGTTCTTCAGTTTTACCCCCAAAGTGGATAAATACTAAACGGTCCTCTTGAAGGTCATAGATTCCTGCACGGAACCACAGGTGCTCTTAAATGAGCTCCGTCAAAAAGCGAGCGACGATCTCGACTTTATCGGGGTCAAGCCGTTCGCTACAGTCAGAGCCAGACGGGAGAAGCGGTCTTTGCCGTTCTTCTTAGTTCGGCTATCGCCCAGCAGCAAACTGGATAGGTTGAGGAGTATCTCCGCCCTCAACTACCAGGTTGTTACTTGGGATAAATTAAAGAGACGTGGCGACATGCTTCAATGCATGCGCTGCCAAAGGTTTGGCCACGCTGCAGCAAACTGCGAAATGCAGTCACGCTGCGTTAAGTGTGGTGAGGACCACATTAAGGGGGAGTGTAAGCTCGGTGAAGAACGGGTCGAAGACATGACCCAGCTTAAATATGCACTTTGCGGAAAAGAGGGGCACCCTGCTAATTATCGGGGTTGCTCAGCTTTTCAGCAAATAAGAAATAACAAAGCGGCTAAGCAGACAGCGGTAGAGATACGCCCATCAACGCGTGCTCCTACAGCAACGCCCGTTAATCCCCAAATTTCCTACGCCCAAATGGCGGCAGGAAGGGAAAAACGGTACTGCCTGCAGCTAAGGCAGCCCAACCGGCCCTAGTGCCAAAGGCGCCGGACGCTCAGGCCGAAATAAGAAGCATGTTGCTGGCAATTCAAGGCCAGTTAACAGGACTTCACAACCAGATAAAGGAGCAGGCGACTAGGGTAGACTATTTCTACTCTGTTTTGACTAGCTTAACGCAAATTAGAGGTTTAAGGCGCGCTGTCGGAGAGGCCTCTTAGGATCCTTGCTGTGAATGTAAATTCACTGATTAGGACCGAACGTAGAGCTAATCTTTTCCAATTGTTGAAAGACCAAAGTCCAGATGTGTTTATGGCCAGCGAAATTAAGCTGAACCAGAAACATAAGTTGACTAACAACAATTACAATATCGTTAGAAGAGATAGACCCAACTCCACTTAAGGGGGGGCGTCGCAATCTTCATACGAAAAGGCATCAATCATAAAGTTATATATAATAGTGATCTGCGCAGATTTCGGCTGTTAGAGGCGTGCATCGTATGCATTCCTCTCCAACAGGGGAAGCGAATGTATGTGATCGCGGCTTATGCGCCGGAATCACCTCAGCCAACTGATTTTATGACAGAGCTTGGAAAACTTTTCGAATGTCTACGCTTGAGCTTGGAAGAAAATTACTTTCTCATGGCCGGCGATTTGAATGCCAAACACCTAGATTGGGGAAATCAATTTCAGAATCAAAGAGGTATTCATCTTTCCAATTGGATGAGTCGATACAACACTGAATATGGTGTCGACCTGCTGGCTACGGATCGGCCATCGTTTCCAAGAAGCGGTGCCTATCTGGATCTATTGCTAATAGACGCGAGACTGACAATTACTGACACTGTGGGTCAAAGACCAAGAAACTGTTTGCGAACGATCGAGTACGCAGTGATCACTGCGGACTCGCCACCGTAATACAGCTTCCGAACGAGCCGTGGAGTTGGATGAGTATGTACCTGTGCATACTTACAATTACAGTAAGATGCGCTGGCCACGCTTTACCAACGCCTTATCGAGCGAAATCTACTCGAATAACATATCCCCACCAAATGACAGGAATTTGACAAATAACGAAATAGACCAATACCTAGAACAAATGGATGAGACAATCAAACGAACAATGAACAGAACAATACCGAAATACAAGCCACGGGACGCAACCGACATGTATCGAAACGCAACCATTGACGCACTACACAGACAAAAAAGTGGACTGCTGAAAAGACTAAAACTCTTTTACCGACTGTTTACTGACCCTCACCATCTGGAGATTAGGACACTGAAGTCGTCGATCAAAAACATCAACCAACAAATTAAAGAAAACTATCGGTTGTCAATTAATTTGTATTGGGATAACAAAATTCGGGCCGTTAATGCTAGCGACCCGAGCATGTTTCCCCAAATTAACAAGATATTTAGAAGGAATAATCAGAACGACCTTCCTTGTCTTAAGCTTCAGAGAACGACGGACAACAGAGACGTACTTCTGACAGCAGGAATTAATCCAGAGGACGCCGTCTTGGACGATGACCTCTTTATTGTCGAAGATCCGCAGGAGAAAGTGGAGGCTGTGGGGGCTGCTTTCCAGCAAGTGTACAAGGTGAATGCGTGCATTCGCCCCAATCATGACCTGGAAAACAGAGCCTTGCTCCATCACTTCTACCTTCGGAATGACATCACGCCATGGCGATCAGAGAACCTCGGTTTCACCAGGTTCAATGAAGATCATTTGGCAAACGCCATAATCGCCGAGCGAAATGGGCCCAGTTCCCTGTTAATTACGAAGGTGGAGCTCCAGCTCATCTTCGATTCATTAAATAAGAAGAAGTCAGCAGGAGTCGATGGCATATCCAACGTTGTACTTCGACATTTACCTCAAGAAGCAGTAGACATTTATACCACTCTGTTTAACAACGCTCTGAATAATGCATATTATCCAGTGCGTTGGAAGACAACTGTGGTGCATCCTCTCCCGAAAAAGGGAAAGGACAACTCCAATCCGCTGAATCTCCGGTCGATAAGTCTTCTTCCGAGTATTAGCAAGGTATTCGAAAAATTTATCAATAGAGCTCTGTCTAAGTGGGCAGAGGACAATAATATCATACCGGATAATGAGTTCGCTTTTAGGGCGGGACATGACATTCATGCCGCGTCGAAACTCGTTTCTGATGTCCAATGGAACAAATCTAAGAAGCAGTGTACGGGTGCCTGTCTGGTTGATTTGGAGAAGGCCTTCGACACCGTATGGTTAGAGGGTCTTTATCTAGAGCTGACCAGACTGTGCATTAGTAAACCACTATTATATATGCTTTATGATATGCTCAATGGCAGAAAGTTTGTTGTCAAAAGTGGCAATGTAACTTCTGCCACAACCTTTATTATTAAAAATGGTCTTCAGCAGGGAGCGGTCAACTCGCCGATTCTATTCAGCATTTACACCAGCGATCTGATAAGTAGCCTAACTCAGGCAATTGCGTATGCCGACGATCTAATTGCGTACAGAACAGCTCCGAAAGTCGAGGTCATCAGGATTCTTTTGCAGCGTGACTTCGAGAAGATTCAGCGATATTGCGATGACTGGAAGTTGAAAATCAACTTTCAGAAATCAGAAACCATCTTGTTTAGGACTCTGTTGCGTGGAGCCACAAGGGATACGAGAAAGAACTGGCGCAAGCTGGTGATCGTAGGGCCAAATGGACATCCACTGGCGAGTAAAAGTGTAGTAAAGTACCTTGGCATCTGGATGGATCAGTATTTGTATTTTGACAGACATATAAATGCCGCTCTGGCCAGGGCTAGGGGAGCTTTTGCCCTGACGAAACGGTTGTTTTATAGTGTCTTCGACGCTGCCTTGGATTGCACAGAACACCAGAGTCGGAGTACAAACACTACTATTCCAACCTGGCTCTATACAACGGGGCCAACATAAACAGGATAGATAATTTCTTGCTGAAGCTTATTCGAGGGCACATTGCAAGAGCGATGTCCTCGACTAACAGCTTAATTTTCGGGGCTTATTACCCCAACAACGAATACTACAAGAGTGTGCGTCTAAGCGGCTTTATTCCGCCCGATGCATTCCTCCACTTAGACAGTCGAGGGTTGATCCAGGATAGATCGGCGGTACCGCTAATCTACCACGTCGGCCGTAGAACTGTAGATCGGCGGCTCCTTTACAGTCGAGACGTCCTCGCACAAGACGGAGCTGAGCACCTTCGGTTCAGTAGGACTGTGACCGAACGGGACCGAAGGGATAGAGTAAGGCAGGAGAACCAGTTCTGGTGGTTAAAATATGAAGAATGAAGTTCCTTCAGATATTTAAAAGTTGTCCTTGGTTTTTCTCTGTCATGGCCAACTTACATAGGTTTAGGTAATTAGTTTTAAGTAGGGACAGTCAGGGTGGCACCAAAAAAAAAAAAAAAAAAAAAAAATTATAAAATCAACAAAAATACAAAAAAAAAATATAAAACCGGAAAATGCTTGCTGTGGCTGTTCTAAAGGCGGTATTACATTATCATATAAGTAAGGCTAATGCTGCCATACACAGTGTATTACATTATCTCATACATTTTAGACCAATTTATATGACAAATGGCTTTCTCAAATAATTTTGTTCATATATATGACAAAGATAAATTTGACTATCATACTATACATTGTTTCAAGATTTAAATACATATGACAAAGGAAATTATTTGACAAATTATATTTTATTCGGAAATTCACTGTGTCAAAATAAATATTAATTTCAATCTTTGCTTTTTATTTTCATTTTTCTTTTGGATCGGAGGGGAGGAAAAGAAAATAAATGAAAAAGCTATCCGCGATTATAGATAATTTAATTTTGTTTGTGGTCGTGAAGTCTTTGGAAGGTGTAAATAGCCGATTTCATCTGGAGGTGGCAAAATACTCATGAGTAGATGAAAACCCTAATCTCGTACTACCAACTGCACATACTATCATGTGCGAGTAGATACATTTGACATGGGAAAACTGTTTGATGTGCTCCATTGAAAAAAGCTAGCAAGGCAGTTGCAAGTACGATGCCACCTCCAAAGGAAAAGGCCTAAAGGCGATATTCCACTAGCATATAAATATGGCCAATTAGGCATATAAATATGGCCCAAAACAGTCATATAAGTGTGATTGTCATATTTATATGACAAAATATATATGACGCCATATACATGGTGGCGCACGAATCGGCTTATTTTTTTTTTTATTTTGTAGGTTACTATTTAGATTTATAAAAATGGATGCTTGGGATACGGAGAAAAGAATTTGGATAGTGCAACGGTACCATGATTTGCAGTCCGTCATTTCCGTCCAAAGGGAATTTAGGCGGGAGTTTGGCGGTAATCCCCCGAGTAGATGGACCATTATGAGGTTTGTAAACATGTTTGCCGAATCTGGAAGCATCGCACATAGGCCGTTCCATCAAGATGCCAATGTTCGGGTTCAGGATACAATCGCAGCAGTAGCATCTGCAATACAGGCCAATCCGAGCGTTTCGACCCGAAACTTATCGGGGCAAATTGGAGTTAGTAGACGGTCATTACAACGGATACTTCATGACGATTTAAACTTGTTTCCGTACAAAGTCCAAATTACTAGCAAGTTAAACCCTCAGGATTTGCCTGTTCGCCTGGAATGTTGCCAAAAAATGATATCAATGGCCGAAGAAGACAACACATTGATCAATTGTTTGTTCATGTCTGATGAGGCCCATTTTGATCTTAACGGCAATGTAAACAAGCAAAATTGCCGTATATGGAATGAGTCTAATCCAGAAATGCTCCATGAGACGGAACTGCACCCAGAACGAGTCACTGTGTGGTGCGCAGTTTCATCAAGGTGTATTGTCGGGCCGTACTTCTTTGAAGAAAACGGTGTAACCGTTACTGTCAATGGGGACCGTTATTTAAAGATGTTGAAGGAGTTTTTTTACCCAGAACTGCGCCGAAGAAGTATACCATTCAACAGCGTTTGGTTTCAGCAAGATGGAGCAACTGCACACATAGCCAGACCAGTTATGGCGGAGCTAAACAAAAAATTCGCAAACAAATTAATTTCTAGGAACTCCACTCTTCGCTGGCCCCCAAGGTCACCTGACCTGACTGTACCAGACTTCTTTTTATGGGGTTATGTCAAGCAAGAGGTGTATAAAACGAAGCCCAGGAATTTAACTGAATTAAAGCAGTCCATAACGACAATAATTGAGGCGATCCCAACTTCAACTCTTCAAGCCGCAATGAATAATTTTTTGATCAGGTGCCGCATATGCGTGGGAGAGCGTGGAGGTCATTTGCGGTCTATAATCTTTAAAAACAACTAACTATTTAAAATAAAATTCAATTTTCTAACCAATAAAAAAAAAAATAAATGAAATACATCGATTAAAAAAAAAGTTATTTGAATTTCTTATTGTAGCACAATTGGTGCGCCACCCTGTATATGACCATTATTTTGAGACATATATATGACGCAGTCTAATAAGGAAACAAAGGCATTGTCATATTAATTTGGAAGTTTTGCGATAGTCATATAAAAATCGGTTGATTTTATATGTTCATATGTTTGTCATATAATTCAAATATTTATTTATTGCTTTTGGATAGGATTCTTCATTGATTTTATCCTAATTATAATTGGTTTTTGAGGACCTGAGTCTATTTTTTGTTGGTGCATCTATGCACTTACAAAAGTAAAGGTATGTAATATGTTAACCACTTTTGCTACCATAGTCGTGTTGAATGACAAAAAATATGTTTAAGAAAACGTAGAAATAATTGCATATTGTCCCTCGGGCGAGTTCAGTATTAGTGGGCACTAAACGAACAACTTTTTAAAAATTATTTCATCCGCGTCTGGAATAACGGTATGGATCCGCTTTAACGTCTATCGTTCTCATTGATATTTCAACGCAATCAAACCCATTCAATTGCAATACATTTTAGTGCAGTGGTTTCCTCTAACATTCTATTAAAGAAAATTGCATTAAAAACAAAACCGTTAATTTAATTGCGTTATCCCGCGGTTGGAATTATGCATTGGTAGTCAAGACCTATCGATTATGATGTAATTCGAGAGGTTACATCAGTTTTGTCCTTGAATTTGTATAGAAAATAATCGCGATCGCTTCTGTCTGGGGTATTGGAACCACTAAGAGGTATATGTCATGTGCATATTCATACTCAGGGACTCAACACCTTTCCTTTTTCCGTTACCTTCAAAGAAATGACTTCTTAAGTGCTATGGTGACATCTGTGAAAAATGCATTTTCAACACTGGCAAAAGAAAGTGTTGGTTTTTCGATTAATTTGTGATTTTTTGTTAACACCTTCAAGATTATTCTAAAGAGTTTGTGACATTTAGCTATTACATACATTAATTTTCCTTCCACCGACCCCAACAAAAATTATTAACTGCTGTCATTCGCGGAGCAAAATTTTTTCACTGCTTTTCCTTTTCCTCCTCCCCTGGTCCAAATAGTGACAATAATAGAACAAAAAGTTTGAAAATATTATTTATTTTGACAACATAAATTTTCAAATAAATTATTATTAATCAAATAATTTTGTTTGTCATATTATCATATTTAAATTTTAAACTATAGTGTGATAGCCAAATTCAGCTTGGTCATATATATGCATGAACAAAATTTATTTGTCGAAGCCGTTTGTCATATAAATTAGCCATATATGTATGACATACTGTAATACAACGTGTCATGCAATGAAAAGCTTTGCCATATTTTATATGGCTGCATAAGCCATATATATATGATAATGTTATATCGCCTTAACGAAGGACACATTTTTTTTTGCCAGCATTAACTGGCAGCATTATGGGAAAATTGTTTCCGGAAACGCGTTTTTGGGCGTTTTTTAGACTTTTGAGGAACCAATTGAAACGTCTCAAACGAAGGGCCTTGAGTCCCTGAGTGCGAATGTATACAAAAATATGTACAAATGTATGTACATGACAGACGTGGCCCTTAAACCTCCCTAGCAGTCGCTTTAACACACGACTTTGTTTTTCTTAACCCAAAGTTCTGCGAGATCCCCGAATGACACGGGCATTAACCTTAATTTTTAAATTAGATATAGTTATTAGTCCTTTAAATCCATTGTAAAATAAAATCTTAAATGGTAAATTCCATCCATTTAGTACAACTTTTGCTGCATTTACTCGAATGGCAAAATGCTCTTGTTTTTACCATTTTGTACCTATTGTTTTGTCATTTTACACGTTCAATGCAACATTATGCATTTTTTCACCACCGTAAATGCAACAAAATAACCAAACCAAGATCCTTAATCAAAAACAAAACAATTTGGATAAAATTAATGAAGAATTCTTCTTCTGCCAACGTTTGAATTTTTGATTTTTTTTTTTGAAATATTATTTTAAAGTTTAATTACAAAAAAACTATTTATGCATTCATTTGAAGTAAAACGAAAAGAGTATGATTTTTAATTTCGGATATGAATTTTGAACTTATTCAAAATGAAGTTTGAGTAAGTAAATTTTTGGGATGAGAGTGAAGGAATGAGGGAAATTACGTAGAGGGGGGGGGGGGGGGGGAGAAGAAGCCATTTTAAGGGGTTGCTCTAGCGAGGGATGAAACCAGGTAGGGAGGGTGAAGAGCAAATTTCTCGCGTATCGCTGACATCGGGATACAGTCTGGCAAAAATAAATAATTTTTTTTTGTAGTGAGCTAAAGGTACAAGAACCATGACCACCGCTGAGCTAGGGGTTCGAATTTCCAGCAAGGACTATTAGGCAAAACAGCCCGCTACATTCTCGGAGACTTTAATTTACCATCTATAGAGTGGGTTCCTTCTGAGGATGAATCTTGTCATCAAGCGTCCTAAACTTCTTCACAAACTGAGCTCCAGTTTTTGGATAGAATTATTACAACTGAATTACAGCAAGTAAGCTGTATTAAATATTCAAAAAATCGAATTCTCGATTTAGTTTTTTCTTCCGACGCTATTAGTACTCTTGTTCCAGAATCTAGTTCTGGAATCACTAATATAGATAGTTATAGATAGTTATAGTTATAGATATACTTTTGATCTTAGAAAGGCAAACTTTCAGTTGCTTTCAGAAGAATTAGCTAAATCTGGTATTGACAGTATATCAAATTCTAGTAATATTGACTATGCAGTTACTAGTTTTAATACCATACTTTATAACTGCATAAATAACACTATCCCTTTAAAATTATTTAAAAACACGAGCTTTTGCCACTCATGGTATACAAGAGTTGAGGATACTACTTAAAAACTCTTTCTTTAGTTGACCACAACTCTTACATTGTCCTTTTCGAAGAATTTAAATCTCTTTCAAAGTCTCTATATACTAATCATGTATACGAAATAGGAATATCTCTTAAAGAAGACCCTTAAGCATTTTGGAAGTTTGTAAATTCAAAGAAAAATTCAAATGGTTACCACGCAAATTTCATATATGAAAATTGTGTGTTGAAAGAAACTATTGATATTTGCAACGCTTTTGCGAACAATTTTCGTAACTCTTTCGTAGACACACCTCTTGATATTGATGAACATTATTTCAGAAATTTGCATTCTTATGCGCAAACGATTTGCAACAATTTCGCTGTGCAACAAAGTACTGTCTTAGACCTTCTCTCATCGTTAAATGATGATTTCTCTTCTGGGCCAGATGGAGTTCCCCCAATATTGTTAAAACATTGTAGGCATATACTGGCTGAGCCTCTTCAATTTTCGATTAAATCAGGGAAATTTCCCTGTTTTTGGAAAACTTCATTTCTAACTCCAGTTTTTTAAAAAAGGTGATAAATCTGATATTTCGAATTATAGGCCTATATCCAAACTGTCATGTATTCCAAAGCTCTTTGAACAAGTTGTGTGTGAGACTTTAGCATTCCATACCAAGAATATAATATGCGAACAACAGCATGGGTTTGTGGGAAGAAAATCAACAGTAACAAACCTCCTTACATTCTTGCATAAATGTTCTAACACATTAGAAAATGGAAGTGAAATGGATTGTATATATACCGATTTTTCTAAAGCGTTCGACCAACTTAGTCACAACATTGTTATCTTCAAACTAAAATCTTTAGGATTTCCAGCATTTTTTGTCACCTGGTAAAATCATACCTTGAAAATGGATCGAACCAGGTGAAATCTAGAAACTGCCTTTCAAACTCATTCAAGGCTCACTCCGGTGTGCCCCAGGGAAGTCATCTAGGCCCATTTCTATTTATTCTTGCTATTAATGATGTTGTCTCAAGTATACGTTCAAGTGATATTCTTATATTCGCTGATGACATGCAAATTTTTAAGACAATAAAAGCTAACCATGACCATATTCTTATGCAAGCCGATATTGATAGTTTCGCTACTTGGTGTGATAAAAACGGTCTTTCTCTTAACCCTGCCAAATGTCAAACAATTACTTTCTCTAGAAAACGACTTGCAAATGCTTTTAATTATTCTATCACAACACAAACTCTGTCGAGTCTTTAGTTTCAAGGACTTGGGTGTTAACTTCAGCTCAAATTTGGAATTCACTGAACACATTAACTTCATTCTTACTAAAGCAAGCTCTATGCTTGGGTTTATAAAACGTTTGGCAAAGGAATTTGACGATCCGTACGTTACGCTTTCCTTATACAATTTCTATGTACGACCTCATCTAGAGTACGCATCTCTCATAAAAATCGTATTCAACCGATACAACATAAATTCATTCGATTTGCTCTGAGAGGTCTTCCTTGGGCAGATCCATTCAACCTTCCACCATATGAACATAGGATCCAGCTACTGCAAGTCCAAACCTTACATCGAAGGCGGGTGAATAATCTAATTTTTCTTCACCAACTTATAAATGGTCAAATCGATGCTCCTGATTTGTTGGCCTGTATTGGCATAAATTTCCGTGGGGGATCTTACCATCTGAGAAGATTTGAACTTTTACATGTAAATTTCCATAGAACTAACTACGGTTTACATGAGCCTCTTAACCGTATGTGCAGGATATTTAATTTAAATGGCTCCACGGGTGATTTTAACGTTAGTAAGATGGGATAGAAAAAATTGTTTCGAACCAGTACTCCACTTTCGTGATTGTTTTTTTTTTTACATTTAGATCATATTTAATTCAAATGTGATATATATTGTTTAATTATGTTTATTGTTTGTTTGTTTTACTATGTAAATGTATTAATTTTATTTGTATGCATGTGCTAGCTCGCATTATTTTACTAACCACTAACACATGCACTTATGAAGAGCCTCTGATTGTAGGTTTGCAGTTTGCTCTAAGCTCACTACAACAAAGAATCTGAAGTGTAAAAAAAAAAATGATCTGAAAACTCAGAAAACAGTTGAATCGGTGCATCGATGTTCGACGGCTCGTCAAACATGGCCACCGAAACCAAAAACCCTAATAAAACAAGACAAATGGATAAGAAAATGAAAAGTAGATAGAAAAAGTAAAAATAATAAGGATAGGAATAGGGAAATACTGGACAAAAGACGTTATCTGTTGCTACTGCAAGTCCTCAAAAGTTCGTCGCAATACATCTAGGTATGTCTGTGACTTTCCTGATGCAGACTTACGAACCCTTGAAGCCATGCAGGTCCCATGCACTATTCCTGGTATAGAATATGCGTCCCTCTCTAACATAATTGCCGATCCTAGACCTATCAAGGCTGTTTCCAAACCAAAGTCTATCTTTATCGCTCGCCTTGAACCAGAAATTGCTGCCGACGATATCGTTTCCCAATTATTAAATAAAAATTCTATCCTTTCGAGTGCATCGATTAAGTGTACAAAAATTAGTAGAGTAAATAGCTTTGTTTCATCTTTTAAAATAGTAACAGATTCTTCATACTTTGATTCTATCTGTGATTCTGGTAATTGGCCTCCTGAAGCTCTTGTTAAAGAATTTTTAACAAGGAAAAACAGGTTTTCTCGTAACTTCTCCAAAATTCAATCCCAAAAAACTAAATAGGATTTGCCTCTTCTATCAAAATGTAAGAGGGCTTCACACAAAAACTGCTGATCTCTATATTAACTCTCAGGCATTTTCGCATGACATCTTTCTTTTGACAGAAACCTGGCTTAATTCAAGCTTTTTGGACACAGAACTTTTTAATGAAAAGTTTTTAGTTTATAGAAAAGATCGTCATGTTGACAGACCAAAAGAAGTGGGAGGTGGTGTTTTCATCGCAGAACTGCGTGATGTTCCTCTGTTTGAGAACAAATTGTGATACAAGTCATCAAAGAAGGTGTCAATTTGCAAATAGATGGAAATGATGTGAATGCGTGTTATAGGAAGAAGAGTAAGGGAAAATCAACTGGAACTGTGATGGTGCAACTTCGCAGCAGAAGGCTGAAGGAGGAAATCTTGACTGCAACACATGCTATCAAGGGTCCGATCGATGTTGAAAAATGTTTCCCATCTTGCAGTGGTAAAATTTATATAAGCGACTGGCTATCACAGTATTCGAAGGTTTTGTTGAGGGAGGCGAAAATGGCAAATAAAAATCACAAATATAAATTCCTATGGGTGAGACATGGCAAAAGTGGAGGTCAAAGTCATCAGGTGCATTGATGATCTAAATTATTTATAGTTAAACTATTTTTCTTTCTTTTTTGTTCTATAAAAAATAGTACTTACAATGTTACCTCATAATGAATTATTTGATCTCAGTAATAATTGTAGTGCAAGTAATATCATTGTTGGTTTAGATTATGAGACTTCCTCAAATGATTTGTTTATAAGTAATCAAAATTTTAGAAGCATGAAAACAAATTTTGATAGTTTTTGCTTATATTTACATAGTTCATTTGAAATATTGCCTGATGTTATAGTTTTATCAGAGATATGGATTTTTAACCATGAAATATGCAATTATTCGATTCCAGGTTATAATTTATACGCGGAATGTAATGACAAATTTCCATCCGGTGGAAAAGCAATCTTTGTAAAAAATAATTTTGATATTTTGGAAGTTTCTACACCTGATTTGATAAGTGCTGATTCTGTAGCTCTTAAATTGAAAATTCGTGGTGATTTATTTATTGACATTGTTTGTGTATATAGGCTTCAGTTTGTTCACAAAGAAATGTTTTTAAAAGATATTGAACACCTGCTTTGCGGGATAAACAGCCAAAATGTGTGTTTGATTCGTGATATAAATCTAGATATTTTAGGTTTCTCAACTGGTTGCGATGAGTATTTTCTTCTTCTATCTTCACTGTATCTAACATGTATCGATCATATCTTTATTCGGGCTAAGAACCTTAGCAATTTTTGTCCAATCCTACTAGAATGGGATATAACCGACCATTATGCTACTGGTCTATCTCTTTTGTATATATTTAGCAATTCTGAATGTTCAAATGAGCAATTAAATACAGAAACTTTTCAAGAAATTGACTACTCGGTGCTGAATGAGATATTATTTATGGAAAGTTGGGATTGTTGTACCTGCCCTTCTAATGCTTTTTATAACTTTTTAAATATTCTATCTGCCCATGTTTCCATCAGTAAGTTCGCAAAACAAAAAAGTAGATACAAAATGATTAAACCGTGGATGACTACAACTCTGTGTGATAAAATAAATGAAACAAATATTTTCTATTCTAGGAACAAAAACAGTTTTCATATACCATGTATTAAAAGCGCTTGCAAAAAAATGCAAAAGGATATTCATGACCTTATTAATAAGTAGAAAGAAACATACTATAATCGAAAGTTAAATGAAAATAGGTACAACCCTAAGCAGCAATGGAAAATTATAAATTACCTCTTAGGCAAAAGAAACGAAGACAAACACTTAAAAACTTGAAAATGACATCGAAATTGCTAATAACTTTAATATCTTTTTTAGTGGAAAGCCATAAGTCGAATTTGTCTGAAATCGCTGAAAATACACGCCAGGAATGCTTTCTTGAAAATGAAAATTTATCGTCTTTCTTCTTTGGTGAGGTAACTGAAGTTGAATTGTTTCGAGTGATATTTAATCTTAAATCCAAAAACTCTTGTGGCATAGATGGTTTCAGCAGCTTTTTCATTAAAAAAATTAGTATCCTCATTATCAACCCTTTATCATATCTTGTGAATATTAGCTTTAAAAAAGGTATTTTCCCAGAGTACTTGAAAACGCCTATAATAATACCCATACATATAAAAGGTAACAAATGCGATCCAAACAATTACAGACCAATATCTTTACTATCCGTATTTTCCAAAATTTTCGAAAAAATTATAACTAAAGAATGATGAAGTTTTTTGATAAATATAAAATTCTGAGTAGATCCCAATTTGGATTCGAAAAGGGAAAGTGTACAGAAGAAGCTATACTGTCCGTCTTGGAGCATATACATCTGGAAATAGATAGAGCTAACAAAACAGCTGCTCTTTTCCTAGATATGCCGAAGGCCTTTGACTTAGTTGATCACAATCTATTATTAAAGATACTTTACAGATATTGCTTCAGAGACAACATTTTGAATTGGTGTGAGTCCTATCTACAGAATAGAAAGCAACTTGTTCGTGCTAATGCTTCACTGAGTGGTTCGATCTTCTGTTCAAATGTAGGGGTTCCTCAAGGCTCAGTCAGCGGACCATATTTCTTCTTTATTTACTTAAACTCCATTTTTAAGCTTCATCTAAATGGAAACATAACAGCCTTTGCTGATGATCTGGCCTTAACTTATGCTGCACCCTTTCAGAGGACTTGAAGATCTTAATGAATGCGGACTTAACTGCCTTAATACGCTGGTTTAAGTAGAATCGGTTTCTGAATATAAGTACCTAGGAGTTACTATCGATAGTAAACTTAATTGGAAATCACACATAAAAACTGCGAAACAAAACAATTGTTATGCACTAAATAGAATATTTCACATATTTCAGTAATCTGCAACCTCTTATTACAGCCCAAAAAAAGATAGTCAGGATAATGCTTTTCAAACCAAGATGGGAGCCATCATTTTCATTGTTTAAATTGATAAAAGTATTGCCTCTAAGAGGTGGTTTTGACAATTAATCTAGAAATAATTGTACCCATTTACTAAGCGCCTCTAATACTGTGATAGTTCCTAGAGTATATCTTCAACAAACTTCCAGCCGTTATAACCAATAGACATGGACTTAACAAATTCTTAATAAACCACAGAATCTGGCTTTTATCAAGATCAAGTGTAGAAGATTTAATACTACTAGTTTCTTAATCTAACGCTCATTACTTGCTTAATTAATGAGTATTATATGTCTCAAAAATCCATTTTGCCTTTTAACTTCGAATCTTCCAAATCTCTTATATATGTTTTTCCTTACCAATTTTCCTTTGTTTTCGTTTGCTAGTCTAAATTTTCTTTCTTCTTTAATAATTTTCTCAGCGTGGCTTAATTTAACAAAAAATGAATATCTTTTGAATAATGGACTTAACACTGGTGTTAGTACCACAAAGTGCATTTAAACTTAATTTCAATGCAAATGTATGATTCCTTAACTAATATATAAAGTAAGATTTAAAATTATTGTTTCTATTTTGTTATTATATACAATATAACCATTGCATAAATGTATGTAATTGAAATGAAATAAATTAAATCTAAATCTAAATGTAAAACTTGTTCCTATGTATTGTCCCTGATTTTTGATAATTGACTTCGTAAATCAATTTACCAACAAGCGCATCATCAGTGCTCATGTTTTCGTCAAAGTCACTGTCGGAATTAAGGAGCTTAAAAGTATTCTCTTGTTCTCCCGATAGAATGTGAAACAGAACACGTAGAACCGCAACTATCAAGCTACTACCTTTATTGTTGGAACCAAGCATTAAATGCACAGGCAAAGACATACTGAATTCTCCAAGACACATCACAAGCGTGGACATTGCTATTTTTTCCGATTCCTGGGGACTGAGAACGTGCTGCACTTCTAGAGCTTTACTTAGTGCAGAAATAATGAGTTGAGGTAATTTATCGATTTCAGAGAGCTCTCGACGCAGCTCACTGCATATGTTAAGAGATCCAGCCGCAACAGCTGCTTCAGTTCGATGTTTGAAATGCAAGTCTCTCAGAAGCACTTGAATGACTTCCTTAATGCGCCGGTTAAACGTAATGGAATGCTTTACGTCAGCCGACGAATACTTATGAAATGATTGTTTGAGTTTGTTTTTTAATATAACGGGTGATTTTTTAGCTGGTTTGGTTTTGGCAACACTGGTTTTGACAGCTGACGTGTGTTTAGTACCTTGTGTCACTGTCAAACAGCTTCAGTTTGGTTTGCAATTTAACCATGGATCATCTTACAAATGAACAACGCTTGCAAATTATTGAATTTTACTATCAAAATTCGTGCTCGGTTCGAAATGTTCATCGCGCGCTGCTTCCATTTTATGGTCGGCATTCTCGACCTTCTGAGCAGTCTATTCGGAAGATTGTGACCAAATTTCGCACCAAATTTACTTTGTTGGACATTAAACCACCAACACGTTTACGTACTGTGCGTAGTGAAGAAAATATTGCGGCCGTATCAGCTAGTGTGACAGAAGACCGCGAAATGTCGATTCGGCGCCGTTCCCAGCAGTTGGGCCTTTGTTACAGCACTACGTGGAAAATTTTGCGGAAGGATTTGGGCGTAAAGCCTTTTAAGATACAGCTGGTGCAAGAACTAAAGCCAGCCGACCTACCACAACGCCGAATTTTTGGTGAATGGGCTCTTGGAAAGCTGGCCGAGGATCCGCTTTTTTATCGAAAAATTGTGTTCAGCGATGAGGCTCATTTTTGGTTGAATGGGTACGTAAATAAGCATAATTGCTGCATTTGGAGTGAAGATCAGCCAGAAGCATTGCAACAGCTACCAATGCATCCCGAAAAAGCCACTGTTTGGTGCGGTTTATGGGCCGGCGGCATTATTGGGCCATATTTCTTCAAAGATGATGCGAATCGCAGCGTTACTGTCAATGGTGAACGCTACCGAGCGATGATAACAAACTTTTTTTTGCCCGAAATGGAAGTTCTTGACTTGCATGATATGTGGTTTCAACAAGACGGTGCCACATGCCACACAGCACGCGAAACAATGGCGCAATTGCGAGGCGAGTTTGGTGAACAGTTAATTTTACGTTTCGGGCCGGTCAATTGGCCGCCTAGATCGTGCGATTTGACACCATTAGATTATTTTTTGTGGGGGTATGTCAAGGCTAATGTCTATAGGGACAAGCCCGCTTCGATTGACGCACTGGAAGCCAACATCCATGCATTCATTCGTGAGATACCGGCCGATATGTGTGAAAGAGTATGCCAAAATTGGACTCAGCGGATGGGCTACCTGAGACGCAGCCGCGGTCAACATTTGCATGAAATTATCTTTAAACATTAAATTGCAAGGTTCAAACTATCGATTCAAATAAATATTTCATTCATTTTTTTTTTTTTTTTTTTTTTTTTAAGTTCTAAACCTCTTAAAAAATCACCCTTTATTTGCCCTACTAAGTTCCATTGCCTACTAAGTTCCATGGCCTACTAAGTTCCGTTGCCTTTGGATGATGGCTCCCGAAGTGCACACCGAAGCATTATATTAAGAATATGATCATGTAGGCCTGGACACTTCATCATTTCAATTTGCTGCATTGATGGTTGAAGAACTTGTTTGGGAATTGCTGATGATGGATAACATAACAAAGATCCCAGCAGAGTTACTACTTCACCACGAGGAGAGCTGCGGTTTGGGTCATTTGATGTTAGAAGTACAGTTTATGCATGCAAAACATCTAGCAAGAGAAGTGTATGTCCCGCAAGCTATAGGCTGAAAACGTGTTCCTTGTTAACATTTAAATAAACAAGAAATACCTTGACGATCTCCGCCAGTAAGAACTTTATGCAGTAAATTATAGAACAGTGACTTATGGTTTCTTCCGTGTATTGAGCCATGTATAGCTACAGCATACAAAGTATTTTAATCGCGAAAAGTTGTCCTTATTTATATTCAGAACCAAGGAGTTGTGTACCATAGCACCAAGGGCTTGAAATACCAATTGGTGGGACAAGAGATGGTGGAGTTGGGGTGCTGAGGTTATCTTCCGAAACTCCTTGATTTTGCATTATTTTTATCAAATTTCTTGTCATTTCAACCAAATGCTTGAGCACTTGAGCATGTAACTTCGGTCGGGAAATGGAATTTATTTCTCCCAAGGAACCATGCATTCGCTTCCACATGATCGCTGCGGTACCGGGTAGCCAGCCACTAACATAACCACCACAAATTGTTGACCTACGTTAAGACGACGTGACCCAAGAGCTATTTTCAAAGCTAGCTGTATCAACTACCAAAGCATCGATCTGCATCGGAGAATCTTTCACTGAGGCACCATCTATACCACTTGATGCGGATGGTGACGGGCTGCGGGAGTCATGCAAACTGTCACCATCTCTGTTTCTCGTCGAATAACAGGCATTTTTTAAATGTAATCAGTTCAAGGAAATTGCCCGTCTTAACTTACCTCACTTAAGTAAATTCATCCAGTTTTCGTTTCTGAAATTCAATTTTTCAAAACCTACATGCTCATTTATTTGATCAAGTAACGCACTAAGCGAGTGGTCAAAACTAAACGGTTTAACCAGTGTATTTCTATTTTTATGGTGAACTCTATCTTTAGTTTTTCCCGATGAGCTAAAGCTCTCTTCACTACAAGTAATCTCATGAATATGATTAAATGGATTCCACCAAAAGTTTCTAAAATAGTTAATAAATTAGCTCATTCTGTAAGAGAAAACGAGGTCGAAAGTTTTGTACACGAGAATCAAATTAGCAAAAGAAATTCAAATGATAAAATTTTTTACATCCGATTTCAATCCTACAAAAATTGAGGAAAGTAACAGTAAGCGAACTTTAAGAGTAAAGACAAAATTATAAAAATATTGAATTTAGAAAATCGCGGAGACTTAAAAAAAAACAATTAAGGAAGTCTTTAAATTTAAAAACAAATTCAATTTTATTGAAGTTACTAGTATTTTTTACATTTTCAGTTGATTATCAAAATTTTTAGTGAATTTCTTTATTGATTAAGTTATGTATATTTGAATTCTATATTATAAATTGATTTTGTATTAAGTGTATCACAACCTTATTTAGTGGCGGAAAATGTTATATATTTGATCATGAATTTAAAATGTGCTACTTAATTAATATAATCTGAATTATCTCATGCAATATTTATTATACTTATTTATTTATTTCATCTACCGAGTACATTTTAAGTTTAAAGCTTCGATTAATATCTACCTCTTATCTTGACCACAAAACTGTAAGCATCTTATCTAATAAAGAATACCTTAAAATAAACGTAGTTTTACTCGTACGAAGACAACCATAGGCGTAGGAAGGGGGGGGGGCTGAGGTGAACACCGCCCAGCTTAAAAATTGAATAGCCCACCTTAGAAAATAGACAGTTAATATTTTTTGGTGCTATAACCCACCAAAGACGCAAGATTGAACAACTAAGAAGGAAGTTTCAGACACCAAAACTTTCATTTTGCCTAAAGTTGCAGTTGGGTTATCACATACAAATAATTTTTGTCCACCTTAATTTTGTTTGTATTTTCCCATTACTACTGCTCGTAAAGCGTGAAATCTTCACCAATTTTCCAAAACATGGGTTTTTTCTCCTATACCTAGGTAGTTTCACCCAGAAAATTTTGTATTTACACACACACAGAGGCAAAATTGCCATGTTCTTATTCTTAATAGCCCTTCCACACTATCCCAATGTTAACTTAAAGTATGAAGGTGTGAAGAAAGTCATGTAGGCATAAGAAGCAAAATATGAAATCTCATCACACACAACTTGAAAGCGCATCCACTTGGGGGAAACTGATTTGTTTGGAGGCAAGTGTGGAAGCAAAATATGAAAATCATTTTCATCACACAAATTAGGCAGTCGTATCTAACTATATATTCTGACATGCGAGAGCACTTAGTAAGTAAAGAATAGCATGCCTAGTAATTGAGTCTATTCTATAGTTGGCAAAAGCAATACGCTTGATTTGGCTTCTGATATTGAAACCGAAGATTATTGGAGTATAAATTTTTATAACCAGGTAGATTTTTTAATCATGTTTATATTTTTTTATTTTTAATGCAGCTTCGATTTTTTTTTATGGCCTGACCTCCTGATATTTAAATTCAGACTTTGAAGATTGTTTTTAAAAACGATCAAGGTTTAAGTGAAAAAAAAAAAATTTTTTTTATTTATTGACTTGAACGTTTAGCTCTTATTTTAATAAAAAATCGAATTGAATTATTTTTTAACTTTGAATTTTAAAAAAAGCCTTTAAATATGAACTCTTTACGCCAATAAGATGATGGATAAGGTAATTGCCGTTCTGTAGACGCCTTCGTCAAATTAGACATGAATACTGCAGACGATTTTATAAAGAACTTTAAAGATGTATTAAATATTGATTCAACAGCACTGAGCGCCGAAGTCTTAGTTATAAAAAATATGTTCAAATTAAAAATAATAAACCTTAAAAATTTAAAAATATATTTTGGTAAGGAGACCTTTCTAAATGTATACAAACTGCTTCAGGCCACATTATCGCTGCCGGTTAGTTCCGCCAACTGTGAAAGATGTTTCTCGGCAATGTGCCGGATTAAAACTTGGTTGAGAACTACTATGACACAGAACCGGTTTTCGAATCTGTAACTGTTGCACATTAAAAACGAAACTGTAAAAAAACATATAACTTCAGATGCTGCCCTTAACCGGTTCAGCCGAAAACATCGAAAGTTAAAACTAAATTAAAAAGTAAAAAAAATCTTTTATTTTTTTTTTGTGAGGCCTAACTTTAAGATTTTAAATTGGGATCCTTAATTTTAATATTTTTAATTATGATGTTAAATATTAAGAATCTTAATTGTGATAAATTCATATTATTAAATAATCATAATAGTTTAGAAAATACTCGTAATATACTTTCATTTTGTATCTATCATTGCTGAAAATAGTAAACAAAATGATAAAAAACTATTACTTCAGATGCTATACTGAACCGGTTTCAGACAAAAACATCGAAAGTTGAGACTGATTTCAAAGAGTGATAATTATAAAAAAAATATTTAAAAAACAATACTTGTATTTTACTTTGTGATGCCAAACTTTAAAATTTTTAATTGTGGTTGTTAATTTTAAGATTGTTAACTGTGATGTTTAGTTACAAGACTGATGCATTCGTAATAACAAAAATATTTATAATTTTTTTTTTTTAAATATTAAACTTTCATTTTCCATTTTAATTAAATGTGTCCTAAGAGTCATTCCATATGAAAACGTCGAAAAACAAAATAAAATTGTACGAGTACTTTAGCATTTTAGATTTTTTTCTAAACTTTTTGAGAATATTCCTTATGGTTCAAAGAAAGGATATCCACCGTGTTTTAATTTTCTCCTGTCTCATTCCCCTCCAGTCCCCATTGAAGTTTTTGAAAATCTTCATGTTAGTGCTTCAGTATGTTTGCTTTAAAAACATTTATCAAAACGTTTGATATGACATATTAAAGCCTAAAAAGAGTATTAATTGTGACTTGACTTACATTTTAATTCACATAATCAATGTCAAACAATATAAAAGACGGTGTCGTTTTCAACTAACTCTGGTGTCACGACTGTCGAACGCAACTATATAATTTTTCTTGAATATCAAGTACACTTATAATAAAAGAAGTCAAACCTAGAATAGGCTCGTTTAACTCACTCATAATACATATAAAAATCTCCACTTGAAGTTTTTAGATTTTGAAAAATCGCAGTTTTTAGACTATAAAATTGACATGTTTGACTGAATGAAAAAATTTGAAACTTTCAGAACCTTTAGTTCTCATCTTGATCTTTAAATCATTTAAGTTTCGTTTTGTTATTTTAATCCGTTTTACGTTTGCCAGTTTGAAGAGTATTATTAATGTCTTACTATATTTACATATGTAGTAGGGTGCACCCCCCCCCCCCCCCGTTAATGTCATCAAGGCAGTTAAAAAAAATGTTGTGCAAATTTTTTTTGAAACCGGTCAACGATATTCTCACAAATTTTGAAAAAAATCTAAAATGGGTTGGCATTTTCGATTTGACGATTTCATATGGAATGACTCGTAAGACATTGCTGAAGAGTTGTGTTTGGTAGCACTTCTAATGAGTGTTGATATGCTTCATTTTAACCCTCGTTGTTGGCTTTATTCAGTAGTAGGTACTCTTTAAATAAACAAATTTGTATAGTTTAAGCTTCCATCCTACGCCAATGAAGACAACTTAATACTGATAAGGGTTTCAAGGATTTCGAATTGGCGAATATTTTAATAACAAAATACAATGGGTTCACGATTGGGTTTTGAGAAGTTATCAGTGTGGATCACACCCAGCCACTTTTGTATTAATTAAAAATGTAAATTAAATAAAAATCGTTGTTATCAATAAGCTTTTTCTCATCCTGGTTCATAAAAATTACATACATATATGCAAAAAGCTTACTAACTTTACTTTTTTTTATTTATAATGTCTAATGTGTATGCCTGTTAGACCTTAGGTCTTTTAAATGCCATCTGAATTGCACGAATAAAGAAAGATAGGAAAGAATTTTTGTTGGCACAGTGGATTACGAATAAGCATTTGATTATATCATTGCTTTAAAGAAGCGTAAGGATAGCAAATTTATGTATACTTACATCACCCAACTGAGGCCAGGTCCGACGCAATAGGTAGTTTACTGCATCGGCGATGTCGTATAGTATGCCGAGAAAGTGTCGGAATTTCTCTAAACAAAGGTGTCAACGAATAAAATAATTCTTTACGTCCATAATTCAGTGATTTTTTTTTTGGGATTTGATTGAAGAAAATGTTGTGAGCAAATAAAATTCTCCTGGAATTTTTAGGGTTGCTGTATAGTATTGAGGCTTCCCAGCATGACTTTCTATTAAGATCCCTGAGTAATACACGAACTTGTTTTTCTACTATTGCGAAAGATGAGGTAGTTTTATAAAACTACCAAAAAGTCCTGGATTAAGTATAAATACTTCAACATTTTGAGATTGATGATCTGGCTAAATTATATAATTAGCGGAATCTGTTATGTTTTCGCAGTTATCAGCTATTTTTGGTAAATATATATCATCTTGTTCCTCTACCAGGGAAATCAAGCGTGAAGCTCCAATTGATGGTGGGAAGAGCCCTAAGTGGGCTACTAAGTGTATTATCACGGATTTAGAACAGAGGCATATTGAAAAGTAGTGGTACAATTAGCCGCCAACGAGTAAAGACGTGAAAGCGAAAGCAATTGCAGTGAAAATAAGACAATAGCAAATAAACTAAATTGAAAAATATTAATAGCATAACAAACAAACAAAGAAAAACGTAAAAAGTTATAATCTTATCAATAAATTCAAAATGAGTTGCCGAGTTTGTAAACTAAGAATAAATAGAGATTCATCTAAGATAAGATGCAGTGATTGTAAGCTTTAGCATGTGGAGTGTGTTAAGTTAAGTACGTCGGATGTGGTTTCTATATTAAAATCAAAAAATCCCCAACAAAAATCTTGTCTGAAAAAAAGAGAATGAACTCATAAAACTGGAGCTCAAAGAAACTAAAGAGAGACTCGAAAAGGCTGAATACATGTGTCACTCGATTTATGTGGAACTGCGTGATGTTCCTCTGTTTGAGAACAAATTGTGCGCGATACAAGTCATCAAAGAGGGTGAAAAATCGCAGTTTTTAGACTATAAAATTGACATGTTTGACTGAATGAAAAAATTTGAAACTTTCAGAACCTTTAGTTCTCATCTTGATCTTTAAATCATGTAAGTTTCGTTTTGTTATTTTAATCCGTTTTACATTTGCCAGTTTGAAGAGTATTATTAATGTCTTACTATATTTATATATGTAGTAGGGTGCACCCCCCCTCCCCTTAAAGCCATCAAGGCAGTTAAAAAAAATGTTGTGCAAATTTTTTTTTAAACCGGTCAACGATATTCTCACAAAGTTTGAAAAAATCTAAAATGGGTTGGCATTTTCGATTTGACGATTTCATATGGAATGACTCGTAAGACATTGCTGAAGAGTTGTGTTTGGTAGCACTTCTAATGAGTGTTGATATGCTTCATTTTAACCCTCGTTGTTGGCTTTATTCAGTAGTAGGTACTCTTTAAATAAACAAATTTGTATAGTTTAAGCAGTTGACTGGTTGCCCACCTGAGACAAAATTCCTTCCTACGCCAATGAAGACAACTTAATACTGATAAGGGTTTCAAGGATTTCGAATTGGCGATATTTTAATAACAAAATACAATGGGTTCACGATTGGGTTTTGAGAAGTTATCAGTGTGGATCACACCCAGTCACTTTTGTATTAATTAAAAATGTAAATTAAATAAAAATCGTTGTTATAAATAAGCTTTTTCTCATCCTGGTTCATAAAAATTACATACATATATGCAAAAAGTTTACTTACTTTACTTTTTTTTATTTATAATGTCTAATGTGTATGCCTGTTAGACCTTAGGTCTTTTAAATGCCATCTGAATTGCACGAATAAAGAAAGAATAGAGAGATAGGAAAGAATTTTTGTTGGCACAGTGGATTACGAATAAGCATTTGATTATATCATTGCTTTAAAGAAGCGTAAGGATAGCAAATTTATGTATACTTACATCACCCAACTGAGGCCAGGTCCGACGCAATAGGTAGTTTACTGCATCGGCAATGTCGTATAGTATGCCGAGAAAGTGTCGGAATTTCTCTAAACAAAGGTGTCAACGAATAAAATAATTCTTTACGTCCATAATTCAGTGATTTTTTTTTTTGGGATTTGATTGAAGAAAATGTTGTGAGCAAATAAAATTCTCCTGGAATTTTTAGGGTTGCTGTATAGTATTGAGGCTTCCCAGCATGACTTTCCATTAAGATCCCTGAGTAATACCCGAACTTGTTTTTCTACTATTGCGAAAGATGAGGTAGTTCTATAAAACTACCAAAAAGTCCTGGATTAAGTATAAATACTTCAACATTTTGAGATTGATGATCTGGCTAAATTATATAATTAGCGGAATCTGTTATGTTTTCGCAGTTATTAGCTATTTTTGGTAAATATATACCACCTTGTTCCTCTACCAGGGAAATCAAGCGTGAAGCTCCAATCGATGGTGGGAAGAGCCCTTAGTGGGCTACTAAGTGTATTATCACGGATTTAGAACAGAGGCGTATTGAAAAGTAGTGGTACAATTAGCCGCCAACGAGTAAAGACGTGAAAGCGAAAGCAATTGCAGTGAAAATAAGACAATAGCAAATAAACTAAATTGAAAAATATTAATAGCATAACAAACAAACAAAGAAAAACGTAAAAAGTTATAATCTTATCAATAAATTCAAAATGAGTTGCCGAGTTTGTAAACTAAGAATAAATAGAGATTCATCTAAGATAAGATGCAGTGATTGTAAGCTTTAGCATGTGGAGTGTGTTAAGTTAAGTACGTCGGATGTGGTTTCTATATTAAAATCAAAAAATCCCCAACAGAAATCTTGTCTGAAAAAAAAGAGAATGAACTCATAAAACTGGAGCTCAAAGAAACTAAAGAGAGACTCGAAAAGGCTGAATACATGTGTCACTCGATTTATGTGGAACTGCGTGATGTTCCTCTGTTTGAGAACAAATTGTGCGCGATACAAGTCATCAAAGAGGGTGTCAATTTGCAAACCACGAAATATGCAATTATTCGATTTCAGGTTATAATTTATACGCTGAATGTAATGACAAATATCCATCCGGTGGAAAAGCAATCTTTGTAAAAAATAATTTTGATATTTTAGAAGTTTCTACACCTGATTTGATAAGTGCTGATTCTGTAGTTTTTAAATTGAAAATTCGTGGTGATTTATTTATTGACATTGTTTGTGTCACAAAGATACGTTCTTAAAAGATATTGAACACCTGCTTTGCGGGATAAACAGCCAAAATGTGTGTTTGATTCGTGATATAAATCTAGATATTTTAGGTTTCTCAACTGGTTGCGATGAGTATCTTCTTCTTCTATCTTCACTGGGTTTGGAATCTCTAATAAATTTGCCAACGAGAGTAAAGTTAGTAAAACATGTATCGATCATATTTTTATTCGGGCTAAGAACCTTAGCAATTTTTGTCCAATCCTACTAGAATGGGACATAACCGACCATTATGCTACTGGTCTATCTCTTTTGGATATATTTAGCAATCCTGAATGTTTAAATGAGCAATTAAATACAGAAACTTTTCAAGAAATCGATTACTCGGTGCTGAATGAGATATTATTTATGGAAAGTTGGGATTGTTGTACCTGCCCTTCTAATGCTTTTGATAACTTTTTAAATATTCTATCTGCCCATGTTTTCATCAGTAAGTTCGCAAAACAAAAAAGTAGATACAAAATGATTAAACCGTGGCTGACTACAACTCTGTGTGATAAAATAAATGAAACAAATATTTTCTATTCTAGGAACAAAAATAGTTTTCATATACCATGTATTAAAAGCGCTTGCAAAAAAATGCAAAAGGATATTCATGACCTTATAAATAAGTAGAAAGAAGCATACTATAATCGAAAGTTAAATGAAAATAGGTACAACCTTAAGCAGCAATGGAAAATTATAAATTACCTCTTAGGCAAAAGAAACGAAGACAAACACTTAAAAACTACTAATTTCTCTGAAAGTAATGTATCTGAAAATGACATCGAAATTGCTAATAACTTTAATATCTTTTTTAAAAATGTAGTGGAAAGCCATAAGTCGAATTTGTCTGAAATCGCTGAAAATACACGCCAGGAATGCTTTCTTGAAAATGAAAATTTATCGTCTTTCTTCTTTGGTGAGGTAACTGAAGTTAAATTGTTTCGAGTGATATTTAACCTTAAATCCAAAAACTCTTGTGGCATAGATGGTTTCAGCAGCTTTTTCATTTAAAAAATTGGTATCCTCATTATCAACCCTTTATCATATCTTGTGAATATTAGATTTCAAAAAGGTATTTTCCCAGAGTACTTGAAAACGGCTATAATAATACCCATACATAAAAAAGGTAACAAATGCGATCCAAACAATTACAGACCGATATCTTTACTATCCGTATTTTCCAAAATTTTCGAAAAAATTATAACTAAAAGAATGATGAAGTTTTTTGATAAATATAAAATTCTGAGTAGATCCCAATTTGGATTCGAAAAGGGAAAGTGTACAGAAGAAGCTATACTGTCCGTCTTGGAGCATATACATCTGGAAATAGATAGAGCTAACAAAACAGCTGCTCTTTTCCTATATATGCCAAAGGCCTTTGACTTAGTTGATCACAATCTATTATTAAAAATACTTTACAGATATTGCTTCAGAGACAACATTTTGAAATGGTTCGAGTCCTATCTACAGAATAAAAAGCAACTTGTTCGTGCTAATGCTTCACTGAGTGGTTCGATCTTCTGTTCAAATGTAGGGGTTCCTCAAGGCTCAGTCAGCGGACCATATTTCTTCTTTATTTACTTAAACTCCATTTTTAAGCTTCATCTAAATGGAAACATAACAGCCTTTGCTGATGATCTGGCCTTAACTTATGCTGCACCCTTTCAGAGGACTTGAAGATCTTAATGAATGCGGACTTAACTGCCTTAATACGCTGGTTTAAGTAGAATCGGTTTCTGAATATAAGTACCTAGGAGTTACTATCGATAGTAAACTTAATTGGAAACCACACATAAAAACTGCGAAACAAAACAATTGTTATGCACTAAATAGAATATTTCACTTACGTAAGCTAGTACCACCAAACCTACTTACATCAATTTATTATGCGTCGGTTAATTCTCGTTTAGAATATGGTATTTCTTGCTGGGGTAGTGCATTCATAAGTAATCTGCAACCTCTTATTACAGCCCAAAAAATGATAGTCAGGATAATGCTTTTCAAACCAAGATGGGAGCCATCATTTTCATTGTTTAAATTGATAAAAGTATTGCCTCTAAGAGGTGGTTTTGACAATTTATCAGAAATAATTGCACCCATTTACTAAGCGCCTCTAATACTGTGATAGTCCCTAGAGTATATCTTCAACAAACTTTCAGCTGTTATAACCAATAGACATGGACTTAACAAATTCTTAATAAACCACAGAATCTGGCTTTTATCAAGATCAAGTGTAGAAGATTTAATACTACTAGTTTCTTAATCTAACGCTCATTACTGTATGATACCTGAGTCTTAAAATAAATATTATAATTCCTTAACTAATATGTTAAGTAAGATTTAAAATTATTGTATCTATTTTGTTATTATATACAATATAACCATTGCATAAATTTATGTGATTGACATGAAATAAATCAAATCTAAATCTAAATGTAAAACTTGTTCCTATGTATTGTCCCTGATTTTTGATAATTGACTTCGTAAATCAATTTACCAACAAGCACATCATCAGTGCTTATGTTTTCAAAGTCGCTGTCGGAATGAAGGAGCTTAAAAATATTCTAGATAGAATGTGAAACAAAACACGTAGAACCGCAACTATCAAGCTACTACCTTTATTGTTGGAGCCAAGCATTAAATGCACAGGCAAAGACATACTGAATTCTCCAAGACACATCATAAGCGTGGACATTGCTATTTTTTCCGATTCCTGGAGACTGAGAACGTGCTGCACTTCTAGAGCTTTACGTAGTGCAGAAATAATGAGTTGATGTAATTTATCGATCCAGAGAGCTCTTGACGCAGCTCACTGCATATATCAAGAGATCCAGCCGCTACAGCTGCTATAGTTCGATGTTTGAAATGCAAGGCTCTCAAAAGCACTTGAATGACTTCCTTAATGCGCCGGTTAAACGTAATGGAATGCTTTACGTCAGCCGTTGAATACTAATGATATGATTGTTTGAGTTTGTTTCTTAATATATTTGGTCTACTAAGTTCCAAATAGATCCATTACCCGAGCTGAGCGAATGCTAAACACATGCCTTTGGATGATGGCTCCCGACGTGCACACCGAAGCATTATATTAAGAATATGATCATGTAGGTCTGGATACTCCATCAACTCTATTTACTGCATTGATGGTTGAAGAACTTGTTTTGGAATTGCTGATGATGGATAGCATAACAAAGATCCCCGCAGAGTTACTACTTAGCCACGAGGAGAGCTGCGGTTTGGGTCATTTAATGTTAGAAGCACAGTTTATGCATGCACAACATCTAGCAAGAGAAGTGTATGTCCCGCAAGCTATATGCTAAAAAACGTGTTCCTTGTTAACATTTAAATAAACAAGAAATACCTTGACGATCTTCGCCAGTAAGAACTTTATGCAGTAAATTATAGAACAGTGACTTATGGTTTCTTCCGTGTATTGAGCCATGTATAGCTAGTATACAAAGTATTTTAATCGCGGAAAGTTGTCCTTTTTTTTATTCAGAACCAAAGGGTTGTATACCATAGCATCAAGGGCTTGAAATACCAATTGGTGGGACAAGAGATGGTGGAGTTGGGGTGCTGAGGTTATCTTCCGAAACTCCTTGATTTTGCATTATTTTTATCAAATTTTTTGTCATTTCAACCAAATGCTTGAGCACTTGAGCATGTAACTTCGGTCGGGAAATAGAATTTATGTCTCCCAAGGAACCAAGCATTCGATCCACATGATCGCTGCGGTACCACTAACATAGCCGCCAAGAATTATTGACCTACGTTCAGACGACGTGACCCAAGAGCTATCTTCAAAGCTAGCTGTATCAACTACCAAAGCATCGATCTGCATCGGAGAATCTTTTACTGAGGCACCATCTATACCACTTGATGCGGATGGTGACGGGCTGCGGGAGTCATGCAAACTGTCACCATCTCTGTGTCTCGTCGAATAACAGGCATTTTTTAAATGTAATCAGTTTAAGGAAATTGCCCGTCTTAACATACCTTCTTAAATAAAATTCATCGAGTTTTCGTTTCTGAAATTAAATTTTTCAAGACCCATATGCTCATTTGTTTGATCAAGTAACGCACTAAGTGAGTGGTCAAAACTTAGCAGTTTAACCAGCGTAGTTCTTTTTTCACTTCACTACAAGTAATCTCATGAATATGATTAAATGGATTCCACCAAAAGTTTCTAAAATAGTTTATAAATTAACTCATTTTGTAAGAGTAAACGAGGTCGAAATGATAAAATGATCAAATGATAAAATTTTTATATCCGATTCCTATCCTACAAAATTTCAGGAAAGTAACAGTAAGCGAACTTTAAGAGTAAAGACAAAATTATAAAAATATTGAATTTAGAAAATCTTGGAGGCTTAAAGAAAGTCTTTTTATTTAAAAACAAATTCAATTGTATGAAAGTTACTAGTATTTCTTACATTTTCAGTTGATTATCAAAATTTTTAGTGAATTTTTTTAATGATTAAGTTATGTATGTTTGAATTCTATATTATAAATGAATTTTGTATTAAGTGTATCACAACCTTATTTAGTGGCGGAAAATGTTATATATTTGATCATGAATTTAAAATGTGCTACTTAATTAATGTAATCTGAATTAACTTATGCAATATTTAGCATCACCATACTTTATTACCAACCTACATATATATATTACTTTCAGTACTACCAATTACTTAATTGTACTTCTATAGTTTTAAGCTTCGATTAATACCTATCTCTTATCTTGACCACGAAACTGTAAGCATCTTATCTAATAAGGAATACCTAAAAAGAAACGTAGTTTTACTCGTACGAAGACAGCTTAATACTGATAAGGGTTTCAAGGATTTCGAATTGGCGATATTTTAATAATAAAATACAATGGGTTCACGAATGGGTTTTGAGAAGTTATCAGTATGGGTCACATCCAACCACTTTTGTATTAATTAAAATCGTTGTTATCAATAAGGTTATCCTGGTTCATAAAAAATACATACATACATAAGCAAAAAGTTAGGTACTTTTTTTATTTATAATGTCTAATGTGTATGCCTGTTATACCATAGGTCTTTTAAATACCACCTGAATTGCACGAATAAAGAAAGAATAGAAAGATAGGAAAGAATTTTTGTTGGCACAGTGGATTACGAATAAGGATTTAATTATATCATTGCTTTAAAGAAGCGTAAGGATAGCAAATTTATTTATACTTTCATCACCCAACTGGTCCAAGTCTGGGGCCAGGTCCGACGCAATAGGTAGTTTACTGCATCGGCGATGTCGTATAGTATGCCGAGAAAGTGTCGGAATTTCTTTAAACAAAGGTGTCAACGAATAAAATAATTCTTTGCGTCCATAATTCAGTGATTTTTTGTTTGGATTTGATTGAAGAAAATGTTGTGAGCAAATTAAATTCTCCTGGAATTTTTTAGGGTTGCTGTATAGTATTGAGGCTTCCCAGCATGACTTTCCATTAAGATCCCTGAGTAATACACGAACTTGTTTTTCTACTGTTGTGAAACCAGATATATTATTGCCAGTATTTAATTTAAGATGAGGTAGTTCTATAAAACTACCAATAAGTCCTGGATTAAGTATAAATACTTCAATATTTTGAGATTGATGACCCGGATAAACTATATAATTAGCGGAATCTGTTATGTTTTCGCAGTTATCAGCTATTTTTGGTAAATATATATTATCTTGTTCCTCTACCAGGGAACTCAAGCGTGAAGCTCCAATCGATGGTGGAAAGAGCCCTAAGTGGGCTTCTAAGTGCATTATCAAGGATTTAGAACAGAGTCGTATTGAAAACTTGTTCCTATGTATTGTCCCTGATTTTTGATAATTGACTTCGTTAATCAATTTACCAACAAGCACATCATCAGTGCTTATGTTTTCGTCAAAGTCAATGTCGGAATTAAGGATCTTAGAAGTATTCTCTTGTTCTCCCGATAGAATGTGAAACAGAACACGTAGAACCGCAACTATCAAGCTACTACCTTTATTGTTGGAGCCAAGCATTAAATGCACAGGCAAAGACATACTGAATTCTCCAAGACACATCATAAGCGTGGACATTGCTATTTTTTCCGATTCCTGGAGACTGAGAACGTGCTGCACTTCTAGAGCTTTACTTAGTGCAGAAATAATGAGTTGAGGTAATTTATCGATTTCAGAGAGCTCTCGACCCAGCTCACTGCATATATCAAGAGATCCAGCCGCTACAGCTGCTATAGTTCGATGTTTGAAATGCAAGGCTCTCAAAAGCACTTGAATGACTTCCTTAATGCGCCGGTTAAACGTAATGGAATGCTTTACGTCAGCCGTTGAATACTAATGATATGATTGTTTGAGTTTGTTTCCTAATATATTTGGTCTACTAAGTTCCAAATAGATCCATTACCCGAGCTGAGCGAATACTAAACACATGCCTTTGGATGATAGCTCCCGACGTGCACACCGAAGCATTATATTAAGAACATGATCATGTAGGTCTCGATACTCCACTTGTTTTGAACTTGTTTTGGAATTGCTGATGATGGATAACATAACAAAGATCCCAGCAGAGTTACTATTTCGCCACGAGGAGATCTGCGGTTTGGGTCATTTGATGTTAGAAGCACAGTTTATGCATGCACAACATCTAGCAAGAGAAGTGTATGTCCCGCAAGCTATATGCTAAAAAACGTGTTCCTTGTTAACATTTAAATAAACAAGAAATACCTTGACGATCTTCGCCAGTAAGAACTTTATGCAGTAAATTATAGAACAGTGACTTATGGTTTCTTCCGTGTATTGAGCCATGTATAGCTAGTATACAAAGTATTTTGCGTGGAAAGTTGTCCTTTTTTTATTCAGAACCAAAGAGTTGTATACCATAGCATCAAGGGCAAGGGAAATACCAATTGGTGGGACAAGAGATGGTGGAGTTGGGATGCTGAGGTTATCTTCCGAAACTCCTTGATTTTGCATTATTTTTATCAAATTTTTTGTCATTTCAACCAAATGCTTGAGCACTTGAGCATGTAACTTCGGTCGGGAAATAGAATTTATGTCTCCCAAGGAACCAAGCATTCGATCCACATGATCGCTGCGGTACCACTAACATAGCCGCCAAGAATTATTGACCTACGTTCAGACGACGTGACCCAAGAGCTATCTTCAAAGCTAGCTGTATCAACTACCAAAGCATCGATCTGCATCGGAGAATCTTTAACTGAGGCACCATCTATACCACTTGATGCGGATGGTGTCGGGCTGCGGGAGTCATGCAAACTGTCACCATCTCTGTATCTCGTCGAATAACAGGCATTTTTAAATGTAATCAGTTCAAGGAAATTGCCCGCCTAACATACCTTCTTAAATAAAATTCATCGAGTTTTCGTTTCTGAAATTAAATTTTTCAAAACTCATATGCTCATTTGTTTGATCAAGTAACGCACTAAGTGAGTGGTCAAAACTTAGCGGTTTAACCAGCGTAGTTTTTTTTCACTTCACTACAAGTAATCTCATGAATATGATTAAATGGATTCCACCAAAAGTTTCTAAAATAGTTTATAAATTAACTCATTTTGTAAGAGTAAACGAGGTCGAAATGATAAAATGATCAAATGATAAAATTTTTATATCCGATTCCTATCCTACAAAAATTGAGGAAAGTAACAGTAAGCGAACTTTAAGAGTAAAGACAAAATTATAAAAATATTGAATTTAGAAGATCTTGGAGGCTTAAAGAAAGTCTTTTTATTTAAAAACAAATTCAATTGTATGAAAGTTACTAGTATTTCTTACATTTTCAGTTGATTATCAAAATTTTTAGTGAATTTCTTTAATGATTAAGTTATGTATGTTTGAATTCTATATTATAAATGAATTTTGTATTAAGTGTATCACAACCTTATTTAGTGGCGGAAAATGTTATATATTTGATCATGAATTTAAAATGTGCTACTCAATTAATGTAATCTGAATTAACTTATGCAATATTTAGCATCACCATACTTTATTACCAACCTACATATATATATTATTTTCAGAACTACCAATTACTTAATTGTACTTCTATAGTTTTAAGCTTCGATTAATAACTACCTCTTATCTTGACCACGAAACTGTAAGCATCTTATCTAATAAAGAATACCTTAAAAGAAACGTAGTTTTACTCGTACTAAGACAACCATAGACGTAGGAAGGGAGGGGGCGGAGATGGGAACCGCCCACCTTAAAAATTGAATTGCCCACCTTAGAAAATAGACAGTTAATATTTTTTGGTGCTATAACCCACCAAAGACGCAAGATTGAACAACTAAGAAGGAAGTTTCAGACACCAAAATTTTCATTTTGCCTAAAGTTGCAGTTGGGTTATCACATAAAAATAATTTTTGTCCACCTTAATTTTGTTTGTATTTTCCCATTACTACTGCTCGTAAAGCAGATTACATAATATGCCTGTTTGGTAACGTGAAATCTTCACCAATTTTCCATAACATGGGTTTTTTCTCCTATACCTAGGTAGTTTCACCCAGAAAATTTTGTATTTACACACACACAGAGGCAAAATTGCCATGTTCTTATTCTTAATAGCCCTTCCACATTATCCCAATGTTAACTTAAAGTGTGAAGGTGTGAAGAAAGTCATGTAGGCATAAGAAGCAAAATATGAAATCTCATCACACACAACTTGAAAGCGCATCCACTTGGGGGAAACTGATTTGTTTGGATGCAAGTGTGGAAGCAAAATATGAAAATCATTTTTATCACACAAATTAGGCAGTCGTATCTATATATTCTGACATGCGAGAGCACTTAGTAAGTAAAGAATAGCATGCCTAGTAATTGAGTCTATTGCAAAAGAAGCAAAAGCTTGTTTTTTTTTCTTTGAGTGTCGATGAGGAAAGGTGCTACAAAGAAGAACAATTGTCAATCACTATAAGTTATGTGATCGATTTAAGCGTGGTAGAAAGATTCACTGGATTTATTGATTGCTTGACGTCAAGAAACGCGCAGGGACTGGCCACAATCATTTTAGAAACTTTGAAGAAAAAACAGCTCGGCGATGTTCCTATTCTTGCGCAATCTTTTGACGGTGCCAGAGTCATGTGTGGTGAAAATAGAGGCCTGCAAGCAATTATAAAAGAATCTTCCCTCACGCTATATAAATGCATTGTTTAGCGCACAAACTAAATTTGGTGTTTGTCGATTCATGTGAAAATATCCCATTAGCAAGATCTTTTTTCAATGGAATCGAATCGTTATAGATACATATATTTTTCACAACCCGGTCAACATGCCAGTCTAAAAAAGATGCAAGAATCTCTCGCAATTCAAACCAGTTCAGAAATAGGCAGTCTAAGTACTACCAGATGGAGTTACCATTAGAAAATTGCAAAGCATTACTCACTACCTATGAAGCCATTAAATTGGCTTTAGATGAAGAGATCGCAGAGAATCGTGAGAAAGATGCTGTAGAAACCCTTAGATTGCTTACGACCATAAACAAACCAGAATTTATCATATCACTACACATATTTGAGTCAGTTCTTGGTACAGTGAATGTTCTTTCCAAAAATGCTTGCCTGGCTCAAGCTAGTGATTTGATTGCCAGTACAATCCATACCTTTAAAACATTAAGGAATGATTTATCAGAGTACTTATAACACCTATACAAGCATCAAAAAGAAGACATCAGGAAAAGATTTTTACGTTCAAACAACAGTTGGCAAAAGCAATACGCTTGATTTGGCTTCTGATATTGAAACCGAAGATTATTAGAGTATTAATTTTTATAACCAGGTAGATTTTTTAATCATGTTTATATTTTTTTATTTTTAATGCAGCTTCGATTTTTTTTTTATGGCCTGACCTCCTGGTATTTAAATTCAGACTTTGAAGATTGTTTTTAAAAACGATCAAGGTTAATTATTGACTTTAACGTTTAGCTCTTATTTTAATGAAAAATCGAATTGAATTATTTTTTAAACTTTGAATTTTAAAAAAAGCCATTAAATATGAACTCTTTACGCCAATAAGATGATGGATAAGGTAATTGCCGTTCTGTAGACGCCTTCGTCAAATTAGACATGAATACTGCAGACGATTTTATAAAGAACTTTAAAGATTTATTAAATATTGATTCAACAGCACTGAGCGCCGAAGTCTTAGTTATAAAAAATATGTTCAAATTAAAAAACTATGAAAAACCTTAAAAATTTAAAAAAATATATTGGAAAGGAGACCTTTCCAAATGTATACAAACTGTTTCAGGCCACATTATCACTGCCATATGACATATTAAATCCTAAAAAGAGTATTAATTGTGACTTGACTTACATTTTAATTCACATAATCAATGTCAAACAATATAAAAGACGGTGTCGTTTTCAACTAACTCTGGTGTCACGACTGTCGAAAGCAACTATATAATTTTTCTTGAATATCAAGTACACTTATAATAAAAGAAGTCAAACCTAGAATAGGCTCGTTCAACTCACTCATAGTACATATAAAAATCTCCACTTGAAATTTTTAGATTTTGAAAAATCGCAGTTTTTAGACTATAAAATTGACATGTTTGACTGAATGAAAAAATTTGAAACTTTCAGAACCTTTAGTTCTCATCTTGATCTATAAATCATGTAAGTTTCGTTTTGTTATTTTAATCCGTTTTACATTTGCCAGTTTGAAGAGTATTATTAATGTCTTACTATATTTATATATGTAGTAGGGTGCACCCCCCCTCCCCTTAAAGCCATCAAGGCAGTTAAAAAAAATGTTGTGCAAATTTTTTTTGAAACCGGTCAACGATATTCTCACAAAGTTTGAAAAAATCTAAAATGGGTTGGCATTTTCGATTTGACGATTTCATATGGAATGACTCGTAAGACATTGCTGAAGAGTTGTGTTTGGTAGCACTTCTAATGAGTGTTGATATGCTTCATTTTAACCCTCGTTGTTGGCTTTATTCAGTAGTAGGTACTCTTTAAATAAACAAATTTGTATAGTTTAAGCAGTTGACTGGTTGCCCACCTGAGACAAAATTCCTTCCTACGCCAATGAAGACAACTTAATACTGATAAGGGTTTCAAGGATTTCGAATTGGCGATATTTTAATAACAAAATACAATGGGTTCACGATTGGGTTTTGAGAAGTTATCAGTGTGGATCACACCCAGCCACTTTTGTATTAATTAAAAATGTAAATTAAATAAAAGTCGTTGTTATCAATAAGCTTTTTCTCATCCTGGTTCATAAAAATTACATACATATATGCAAAAAGTTTACTTACTTTACTTTTTTTTTATTTATAATGTCTAATGTGTATGCCTGACCTTAGGTCTTTTAAATGCCATCTGAATTGCACGAATAAAGAAAGAATAGAAAGATAGGAAAGAATTTTTGTTGGCACAGTGGATTACGAATAAGCATTTGATTATATCATTGCTTTAAAGAAGCGTAAGGATAGCAAATTTATGTATACTTACATCACCCAACTGAGGCCAGGTCCGACGCAATAGGTAGTTTACTGCATCGGCGATGTCGTATAGTATGCCGAGAAAGTGTCGGAATTTCTCTAAACAAAGGTGTCAACGAATAAAATAATTCTTTACGTCCATAATTCAGTGATTTTTTTTTTGGGACTTGATTGAAGAAAATGTTGTGAGCAAATAAAATTCTCCTGGAATTTTTAGGGTTGCTGTATAGTATTGAGGCTTCCCAGCATGACTTTCCATTAAGATCCCTGAGTAATACACGAACTTGTTTTTCTACTATTGCGAAAGATGAGGTAGTTTTATAAAACTACCAAAAAGTCCTGGATTAAGTATAAATACTTCAACATTTTGAGATTGATGATCTGGCTAAATTATATAATTAGCGGAATCTGTTATGTTTTCGCAGTTATCAGCTATTTTTGGTAAATATATATCATCTTGTTCCTCTACCAGGGAAATCAAGCGTGAAGCTCCAATTGATGGTGGGAAGAGCCCTAAGTGGGCTACTAAGTGTATTATCACGGATTTAGAACAGAGGCGTATTGAAAAGTAGTGGTACAATTAGCCGCCAACGAGTAAAGAAGTGAAAGCGAAAGCAATTGCAGTGAAAATAAGACAATAGCAAATAAACTAAATTGAAAAATATTAATAGCATAACAAACAAACAAAGAAAAACGTAAAAAGTTATAATCTTATCAATAAATTCAAAATGAGTTGCCGAGTTTGTAAACTAAGAATAAATAGAGATTCATCTAAGATAAGATGCAGTGATTGTAAGCTTTAGCATGTGGAGTGTGTTAAGTTAAGTACGTCGGATGTGGTTTCTATATTAAAATCAAAAAATCCCCAACAGAAATCTTGTCTGAAAAAAAAGAGAATGAACTCATAAAACTGGAGCTCAAAGAAACTAAAGAGAGACTCGAAAAGGCTGAATACATGTGTCACTCGATTTATGTGGAACTGCGTGATGTTCCTCTGTTTGAGAACAAATTGTGCGCGATACAAGTCATCAAAGAGGGTGAAAAATCGCAGTTTTTAGACTATAAAATTGACATGTTTGACTGAATGAAAAAATTTGAAACTTTCAGAACCTTTAGTTCTCATCTTGATCTTTAAATCATGTAAGTTTCGTTTTGTTATTTTAATCCGTTTTACATTTGCCAGTTTGAAGAGTATTATTAATGTCTTACTATATTTATATATGTAGTAGGGTGCACCCCCCCTCCCCTTAAAGCCATCAAGGCAGTTAAAAAAAATGTTGTGCAAATTTTTTTTGAAACCGGTCAACGATATTCTCACAAAGTTTGAAAAAATCTAAAATGGGTTGGCATTTTCGATTTGACGATTTCATATGGAATGACTCGTAAGACATTGCTGAAGAGTTGTGTTTGGTAGCACTTCTAATGAGTGTTGATATGCTTCATTTTAACCCTCGTTGTTGGCTTTATTCAGTAGTAGGTACTCTTTAAATAAACAAATTTGTATAGTTTAAGCAGTTGACTGGTTGCCCACCTGAGACAAAATTCCTTCCTACGCCAATGAAGACAACTTAATACTGATAAGGGTTTCAAGGATTTCGAATTGGCGATATATTAATAACAAAATACAATGGGTTCACGATTGGGTTTTGAGAAGTTATCAGTGTGGATCACACCCAGCCACTTTTGTATTAATTAAAAATGTAAATTAAATAAAAGTCGTTGTTATCAATAAGCTTTTTCTCATCCTGGTTCATAAAAATTACATACATATATGCAAAAAGTTTACTTACTTTACTTTTTTTTATTTATAATGTCTAATGTGTATGCCTGACCTTAGGTCTTTTAAATGCCATCTGAATTGCACGAATAAAGAAAGAATAGAAAGATAGGAAAGAATTTTTGTTGGCACAGTGGATTACGAATAAGCATTTGATTATATCATTGCTTTAAAGAAGCGTAAGGATAGCAAATTTATGTATACTTACATCACCCAACTGAGGCCAGGTCCGACGCAATAGGTAGTTTACTGCATCGGCGATGTCGTATAGTATGCCGAGAAAGTGTCGGAATTTCTCTAAACAAAGGTGTCAACGAATAAAATAATTCTTTACGTCCATAATTCAGTGATTTTTTTTTTGGGATTTGATTGAAGAAAATGTTGTGAGCAAATAAAATTCTCCTGGAATTTTTAGGGTTGCTGTATAGTATTGAGGCTTCCCAGCATGACTTTCCATTAAGATCCCTGAGTAATACACGAACTTGTTTTTCTACTATTGCGAAAGATGAGGTAGTTTTATAAAACTACCAAAAAGTCCTGGATTAAGTATAAATACTTCAACATTTTGAGATTGATGATCTGGCTAAATTATATAATTAGCGGAATCTGTTATGTTTTCGCAGTTATCAGCTATTTTTGGTAAATATATATCATCTTGTTCCTCTACCAGGGAAATCAAGCGTGAAGCTCCAATTGATGGTGGGAAGAGCCCTAAGTGGGCTACTAAGTGTATTATCACGGATTTAGAACAGAGGCGTATTGAAAAGTAGTGGTACAATTAGCCGCCAACGAGTAAAGACGTGAAAGCGAAAGCAATTGCAGTGAAAATAAGACAATAGCAAATAAACTAAATTGAAAAATATTAATACCATAACAAACAAACAAAGAAAAACATAAAAAGTTATAATCTTATCAATAAATTCAAAATGAGTTGCCGAGTTTGTAAACTAAGAATAAATAGAGATTCATCTAAGATAAGATGCAGTGATTGTAAGCTTTAGCATGTGGAGTGTGTTAAGTTAAGTACGTCGGATGTGGTTTCTATATTAAAATCAAAAAATCCCCAACAGAAATCTTGTCTGAAAAAAAAGAGAATGAACTCATAAAACTGGAGCTCAAAGAAACTAAAGAGAGACTCGAAAAGGCTGAATACATGTGTCACTCGATTTATGTGGAACTGCGTGATGTTCCTCTGTTTGAGAACAAATTGTGCGCGATACAAGTCATCAAAGAGGGTGAAAAATCGCAGTTTTTAGACTATAAAATTGACATGTTTGACTGAATGAAAAAATTTGAAACTTTCAGAACCTTTAGTTCTCATCTTGATCTTTAAATCATGTAAGTTTCGTTTTGTTATTTTAATCCGTTTTACATTTGCCAGTTTGAAGAGTATTATTAATGTCTTACTATATTTATATATGTAGTAGGGTGCACCCCCCCTCCCCTTAAAGCCATCAAGGCAGTTAAAAAAAATGTTGTGCAAATTTTTTTTGAAACCGGTCAACGATATTCTCACAAAGTTTGAAAAAATCTAAAATGGGTTGGCATTTTCGATTTGACGATTTCATATGGAATGACTCGTAAGACATTGCTGAAGAGTTGTGTTTGGTAGCACTTCTAATGAGTGTTGATATGCTTCATTTTAACCCTCGTTGTTGGCTTTATTCAGTAGTAGGTACTCTTTAAATAAACAAATTTGTATAGTTTAAGCAGTTGACTGGTTGCCCACCTGAGACAAAATTCCTTCCTACGCCAATGAAGACAACTTAATACTGATAAGGGTTTCAAGGATTTCGAATTGGCGATATTTTAATAACAAAATACAATGGGTTCACGATTGGGTTTTGAGAAGTTATCAGTGTGGATCACACCCAGCCACTTTTGTATTAATTAAAAATGTAAATTAAATAAAAATCGTTGTTATCAATAAGCTTTTTCTCATCCTGGTTCATAAAAATTACATACATATATGCAAAAAGTTTACTTACTTTACTTTTTTTTATTTATAATGTCTAATGTGTATGCCTGTTAGACCTTAGGTCTTTTAAATGCCATCTGAATTGCACGAATAAAGAAAGAATAGAGAGATAGGAAAGAATTTTTGTTGGCACAGTGGATTACGAATAAGCATTTGATTATATCATTGCTTTAAAGAAGCGTAAGGATAGCAAATTTATGTATACTTACATCACCCAACTGAGGCCAGGTCCGACGCAATAGGTAGTTTATTTCATCGGCGATGTCGTATAGTATGCCGAGAAAGTGTCGGAATTTCTCTAAACAAAGGTGTCAACGAATAAAATAATTCTTTACGTCCATAATTCAGTGATTTTTTTTTTGGGATTTGATTGAAGAAAATGTTGTGAGCAAATAAAATTCTCCTGGAATTTTTAGGGTTGCTGTATAGTATTGAGGCTTCCCAGCATGACTTTCCATTAAGATCCCTGAGTAATACCCGAACTTGTTTTTCTACTATTGCGAAAGATGAGGTAGTTCTATAAAACTACCAAAAAGTCCTGGATTAAGTATAAATACTTCAACATTTTGAGATTGATGATCTGGCTAAATTATATAATTAGCGGAATCTGTTATGTTTTCGCAGTTATCAGCTATTTTTGGTAAATATATATCATCTTGTTCCTCTACCAGGGAAATCAAGCGTGAAGCTCCAATCGATGGTGGGAAGAGCCCTAAGTGGGCTACTAAGTGTATTATCACGGATTTAGAACAGAGGCGTATTGAAAAGTAGTGGTACAATTAGCCGCCAACGAGTAAAGACGTGAAAGCGAAAGCAATTGCAGTGAAAATAAGACAATAGCAAATAAACTAAATTGAAAAATATTAATAGCATAACAAACAAACAAAGAAAAACGTAAAAAGTTATAATCTTATCAATAAATTCAAAATGAGTTGCCGAGTTTGTAAACTAAGAATAAATAGAGATTCATCTAAGATAAGATGCAGTGATTGTAAGCTTTAGCATGTGGAGTGTGTTAAGTTAAGTACGTCGGATGTGGTTTCTATATTAAAATCAAAAAATCCCCAACAGAAATCTTGTCTGAAAAAAAAGAGAATGAACTCATAAAACTGGAGCTCAAAGAAACTAAAGAGAGACTCGAAAAGGCTGAATACATGTGTCACTCGATTTATGTGGAACTGCGTGATGTTCCTCTGTTTGAGAACAAATTGTGCGCGATACAAGTTATCAAAGAGGGTGTCAATTTGCAAACCACGAAATATGCAATTATTCGATTTCAGGTTATAATTTATACGCTGAATGTAATGACAAATATCCATCCGGTGGAAAAGCAATCTTTGTAAAAAATAATTTTGATATTTTGGAAGTTTCTACACCTGATTTGATAAGTGCTGATTCTGTAGTTTTTAAATTGAAAATTCGTGGTGATTTATTTATTGACATTGTTTGTGTCACAAAGATATGTTCTTAAAAGATATCATACACCTGCTTTGCGGGATAAACAGTCAAAATGTGTGTTTGATTCGTGATATAAATCTAGATATTTTAGGTTTCTCAACTGGTTGCGATGAGTATCTTCTTCTTCTATCTTCACTGGGTTTGGAATCTCTAATAAATTAGCCAACGAGAGTAAAGTTAGTAAAACATGTATCGATCATATTTTTATTCGGGCTAAGAACCTTAGCAATTTTTGTCCAATCCTACTAGAATGGGACATAACCGACCATTATGCTACTGGTCTATCTCTTTTGAATATATTTAGCAATTCTGAATGTTCAAATGAGCAATTAAATACAGAAACTTTTCAAGAAATTGACTACTCGGTGCTGAATGAGATATTATTTATGGAAAGTTGGGATTGTTGTACCTGCCCTTCTAATGCTTTTGATAACTTTTTAAATATTCTGTCTGCCCATGTTTTCATCAGTAAGTTCGCAAAACAAAAAAGTAGATACAAAATGATTAAACCGTGGATGACTACAACTCTGTGTGATAAAATAAATGAAACAAATATTTTCTATTCTAGGAACAAAAACAGTTTTCATATACCATGTATTAAAAGCGCTTGCAAAAAAATGCAAAAGGATATTCATGACCTTATTAATAAGTAGAAAGAAACATACTATAATCGAAAGTTAAATGAAAATAGGTACAACCCTAAGCAGCAATGGAAAATTATAAATTACCTCTTAGGCAAAAGAAACGAAGACAAACACTTAAAAACTTGAAAATGACATCGAAATTGCTAATAACTTTAATATCTTTTTTAGTGGAAAGCCATAAGTCGAATTTGTCTGAAATCGCTGAAAATACACGCCAGGAATGCTTTCTTGAAAATGAAAATTTATCGTCTTTCTTCTTTGGTGAGGTAACTGAAGTTGAATTGTTTCGAGTGATATTTAATCTTAAATCTAAAAACTCTTGTGGCATAGATGGTTTCAGCAGCTTTTTCATTAAAAAAATTAGTATCCTCATTATCAACCCTTTATCATATCTTGTGAATATTAGCTTTCAAAAAGGTATTTTCCCAGAGTACTTGAAAACGGCTATAATAATACCCATACAAAAAAAAGGTAACAAATGCGATCCAAACAATTACAGACCGATATGAGAAGAAGCTATACTGTCCGCCTTGGAGCATATACATCTGGAAATAGATAGAGCTAACAAAACAGCTGCTCTTTTCCTAGATATGCCGAAGGCCTTTGACTTAGTTGATCACAATCTATTATTAAAGATACTTTACAGATATTGCTTCAGAGACAACATTTTGAATTGGTTCGAGTTCTATCTACAGAATAGAAAGCAACTTGTTCGTGCTACTGCTTCACTGATTGGTTCGATCTTCTGTTCAAATGTAGGGGTTCCCCAAGGCTCAGTCAGCGGACCATATTTCTTCTTTATTTACTTAAACTCCATTTTTAAGCTTCATCTAAAATGGAAACATAACAGCCTTTGCTGATGATCTAGCCTTAACTTATGCTGCACCCTTTCAGAGGACTTGAAGATCTTAATGAATGCGGACTTAACTTCCTTAATACGCTGGTTTAAGTTTCATAAATTAGTACTTACCAGCAAATCGAAAGCCATGTGCTTCTCTTTAATAAACGAGTATCTTATCGAAGGCCTGCATGTCTTAAACTGTGATCGTAATAACTGCAATGTCTCCTGCTTGCAACTAGAATCGGTTTCTGAATTTAAGTACCTAGGAGTTACTATCGATAATAAACTTAATTGGAAATCACACATAAAAACTGCGAAACAAAACAATTGTTATGCACTAAATAGAATATTTCACTTACGTAAGCTAGTACCACCAAACTTACTTACATCAATTTATTATGCGTCGGTTAATTCTCGTTTAGAATATGGTATCTCTTGCTGGGGTAGTGCATTCATAAGTAATCTGCAACCTCTTATTACAGCCCAAAAAATGATAGTCAGGATAATGCTTTTCAAACCAAGATGGGAGCCATCATTTTCATTGTTTAAATTGATAAAAGTATTGCCTCTAAGAGGTGGTTTTGACAATTAATCTAGAAATAATTGTACCCATTTACTAAGCGCCTCTAATACTGTGATAGTCCCTAGAGTATATCTTCAACAAACTTCCAGCAGTTATAACCAATAGACATGGACTTAACAAATTCTTAATAAGCCACAGAATCTGGATTTTATCAAGATCAAGTGCAGAAGATTTAATACTACTAGCTTCTTAATCTTACGCTCATTACTGTATGATTCCTGGGTCTTAAAATAAATATTATAATTCCTTAACTAATATGTAAAATAAGATTTAAAATTATTGTATCTATTTTGTTATTATATACAATATAACCATTGCATAAATATATGTGATTGACATGAAATAAATCAAATCTAAATCTAAATGTAAGACTTGTTCCTATGTATTGTCCCTGATTTTTGATAATTGACTTCGTAAATCAATTTACCAACAAGCACATCATCAGTGCTTATGTTTTCGTCAAAGTCACTGTCGGAATTAAGGAGCTTAAAAATATTCTCTTGTTCTCCCGATAGAATGTGAAACAAAACACGTAGAACCGCAACTATCAAGCTACTACCTTTATTGTTGGAACCAAGCATTAAATACACAGGCAAAGACATACTGAATTCTCCAAGACACATCATAAGCGTGGACATTGCTATTTTTCCCGATTCCTGGAGACTGAGAACGTGCTGCACTTCTAAAGCTTTACGTAGTGCAGAAATAATGAGTTGAGGTAATTTATCGATTCCAGAGAGCTCTCGACCAGCTCACTGCATATTTTAAGAGATCCAGCCGCTACAGCTGCTATAGTTCGATGTTTGAAATGCAAGGCTCTCAAAAGCACTTGAATGACTTCCTTAATGCGCCGTTGAATATTAATGATAAGATTGTTTGAGTTTGTTTCTTAATATATTTGGTCTACTAAGTTCCAAATAGATCCATTACCCGAGCTGAGCGAATGCTAAACACATGCCTTTGGATGATGGCTCCCGACGTGCACACCGAAGCATTATATTAAGAATATGATCATGTAGGTCTGGATACTCCATCAACTCTATTTCCTGCATTGATGGTTGAAGAACTTGTTTTGGAATTGCTGATGATGGATAACATAACATTGATCCCCGCAGAGTTACTACTTCGCCACGAGGAGAGCTGCGGTTTGGGTCATTTGATGTTAGAAGCACAGTTTATGCATGCACAACATCTAGCAAGAGAAGTGTATGTCCCGCAAGCTATATGCTAAAAAACGTGTTCCTTGTTAACAATTAAAAAAAACAAGAAATACCTTGACGATCTTCGCCAGTAAGAACTTTATGCAGTAAATTATAGAACAGTGACTTATGGTTTCTTCCGTGTATTGAGCCATGTATAGCTAGTATACAAAGTATTTTAATCGCGGAAAGTTGTCCTTTTTTTATTCAGAACCAAAGAGTTGTGTACCATAGCATCAAGGGCTTGAAATACCAATTGGTGGGACTAGAGATGGTGGAGTTGGGGTGCTGAGGTTATCTTCCGAAACTCCTTGATTTTGCATTATTTTTATCAAATTTCTTGTCATTTAAACCAAATGCTTGAGCACTTGAGCATGTAACTTCGGTCGGGAAATAGAATTTATGTCTCTCAAGGAACCAAGCATTCGATCCACATGATCGCTGCGGTACCACTTACATAGCCGCCAAGAATTATTGACCTACGTTCAGACGACGTGACCCAAGAGCTATCTTCAAAGCTAGCTGTATCAACTACCAAAGCATCGATCTGCATCGGAGAACCTTTTACTGAGGCACCATCTATACCACTTGATGCGGATGGTGACGGGCTGCGGGAGTCATGCAAACTGTCACCATCTCTGTATCTCGTCGAATAACAGGCATTTTTTAAATGTAATCAGTTCAAGGAAATTGACCATCTTAACATACCTTCTTAAATAAAATTCATCGAGTTTTCGTTTCTGAAATTAAATTTTTCAAAACCCATATGCTCATTTGTTTGATCAAGTAACGCACTAAGTTTGTGGTCAAAACTTAGCGGTTTAACCAGCGTAGTTCTTTTTTCACTTCACTACAAGTAATCTCATGAATATGATTAAATGGATTCCACCAAAAGTTTCTGAAATAGTTTATAAATTAACTCATTTTGTAAGAGTAAACGAGGTCGAAAGTTTTGTACACGAGAATCAAATTCGCAAAAGAAATTCAAATGATAAAATTTTTATATCCGATTCCTATCCTACAAAAATTGAGGAAAGTAACAGTAAGCGAACTTTAAGAGTAAAGACAAAATTATAAAAATATTGAATTTAGAAGATCTTGGAGGCTTAAAGAAAGTCTTTTTATTTAAAAACAAATTTAATTGTATGAAAGTTACTAGTATTTCTTACATTTTCAGTTGATTATCAAAATTTTTAGTGAATTTCCGCCCACCTTAAAAATTGAATTGCCCACCTTAGAAAATAGACAGTTAATATTTTTTGGTGCTATAACCCACCAAAGACGCAAGATTGAACAACTAAGAAGGAAGTTTCAGACATCAAAATTTTTATTTTGCCTAAAGTTGCAGTTGGGTTATCACATAAAAATAATTTTTGCCCACCTTAATTTTGTTTGTATTTTCCCATTACAACTGCTCGTAAAGCAGATTACATAATATGCCTGTTTGGTAACGTGAAATCTTCACCAATTTTCCAAAACATGGGTTTTTTCTCCTATACCTAGGTAGTTTCACCCAGAAAATTTTGTATTTACACACACACAGAGGCAAAATTGCCATGTTCTTATTCTTAATAGCCCTTCCACACTATCCCAATGTTAACTTAAAGTGTGAAGGTGTGAAGAAAGTCATGTAGGCATAAGAAGCAAAATATGAAATCTCATCACACACAACTTGAAAGCGCATCCACTTGGGGGAAACTGATTAGTTTGGGTGCAAGTGTGGAAGCAAAATATGAAAATCATTTTCATCACACAAATTAGGCAGTCGTATCTATATAATCTGACATGCGAGAGCACTTGGTAAGTAAAGAATAGCATGCCTAGTAATTGAGTCTATTGCAAAAGAAGCAAAAGCTTGTTTTTTTTTCTTTGAGTGTCGATGAGGAAAGGTGCTACAAAGAAGAACAATTGTCAATCACTATAAGTTATGTGATCGATTTAAGCGTGGTAGAAAGATTCACTGGATTTATTGATTGCTTGACGTCAAGAAACGCGCAGGGACTGGCCACAATCATTTTAGAAACTTTGAAGAAAAAACAGCTCGGCGATGTTCCTATTCTTGTGCAATCTTTTGACGGTGCCAGAGTCATGTGTGGTGAAAATAGAGGCCTGCAAGCAATTATAAAAGAATCTTCCCCCACGCTATATAAATGCATTGTTTAGCGCACAAACTAAATTTGGTGTTTGTCGATTCATGTGAAAATATCCCATTAGCAAGATCTTTTTTCAATGGAATCGAATCGTTATAGATACATATATTTTTCACAACCCGGTCAACATGCCAGTCTCAAAAAGATGCAAGAATCTCTCACAATACAAACCAGTTCAGAAATAGGCAGTCTAAGTACTACCAGATGGAGTTACCATTAGAAAATTGCAAAGCATTACTCACTACCTATGAAGCCATTAAATTGGCTTTAGATGAAGAGATCGCAGAGAAAGATGCTGTAGAAGCCCTTGGATTGCTTACGACCATAAACAAACCAGAATTTATCATATCACTACACATATTTGAGTCAGTTGTTGGTATAGTCAATGTTCTTACCAAAAATGCTTGCCTGGCTCAAGCTAGTGATTTGATTGCCAGTACAATCAATACCTTTGAAACATTAAGGAATGGTTTCAAAATTTGGTTTGAAATTGCAAAATTCGCAGAGAAGTATGAGAGTACTTATAACACCTATACAAGCATCAAAAAGGAGACATCAGGAAAAGATATTTACGTTCAAACAATAGTTGGCAAAAGCAATACGCTTGATTTGGCTTCTGATATTGAAACCGAAGATTATTGGAGTATACATTTTTATAACCAGGTAGATTTTTTAATCATGTTTATATTTTTTTATTTTTAATGCAGCTTCGATTTTTTTTTTTATGGCCTGACCTCCTGATATTTAAATTCAGACTTTGAAGATTGTTTTTAAAAACGATCAAGATTTAAGTGGAAAAAATTATTTTTTTTTTTTAATTATTGACTTGAACGTTTAGCTCTTATTTTAATAAAAAATCGAATTGAATTATTTTTTAACTTTGAATTTTAAAAAAAGCCTTTAATTATGAACTCTTTACGCCAATAAGATGATGGATAAGGTAATTGCCGTTCTGTAGACGCCTTCATCAAATTAGACATGAATACTGCAGACGATTTTATAAAGAACTTTAAAGATGTATTAAATATTGATTCAACAGCACTGAGCGCCGAAGTCTTAGTTATAAAAAATATGTTCAAATTAAAAAACTATGAAATAAACCTTAAAAATTTAAAAATATATTTTGGAAAGGAGACCTTTCTAAATGTATACAAACTGCTTCAGGCCACATTATCGCTGCCGGTTAGTTCCGCCAACTGTGAAAGATGTTTCTCGGCAATGTGCCGGATTAAAACTTGGTTGAGAACTACTATGACCCAGAACCGGTTTTCGAATCTGTAACTGTTGCACATTGAAAACGAAACTGTAAAAAAACATATTACTTCAAATGCTGTCCTTAACCGGTTCAGCCAAAAACATCGAAAGTTAAAACTTAATTAAAAAGTAAAAAAAATCTTTTATTTTATTTTGTGAGGCCTAGACTGATTTCAAAGAGTTATAATTATAAAAAATTATTTGAAAAAAAATACTTGTATTTTACTTTGTGATGCCTAACTTTAAAATTTTTAACTGTGGTTATTAATTTTAAGATTGTTAACTGTGATGTTTAGTTACAAGACTGATGCATTCGTAATAACAAAAATATTTATAAATTTTTTTTTAAATATTAAACTTTCATTTTCCATTTTAATTAAATGTGTCGTAAGAGTTATTCCATATGAAAACGTCGAAAAACAAAATAAAATTGTACTTTAGCATTTTAGATTTTTTCTAAACTTTTTGAGAATATTCCTTATGGTTCAATGAAAGGATATCCACCGTGTTTTAATTTTCTCCTGTCTCATTCCCCTCCAGTCCCCATTGAAGTTTTTGAAAATCGCCATGTTAGTGCTTCAGTATGTTTGCTTTAAAAACATTTATCAAAACGTTTGATATGACATATTAAAGCCTGAAAAGAGTATTAAATCATTTTAATTCACATAATCAATGTCAAACAATATAAAAGACGGTGTCGTTTTCAACTAACTCTGGTGTCACAACTGTCGAACGCAACTATATAATTTTTCTTGAATATCAAGTACACTTATAATAAAAGAAGTCAAACCTAGAATAGGCTCGTTCAACTCACTCATAGTACATATAAAAATCTCCACTTGAAATTTTTAGATTTTGAAAAATCGCAGTTTTTAGACTATAAAATTGACATGTTTGACTGAATGAAAAAATTTGAAACTTTCAGAGCCTTTAGTTCTCATCTTGATCTTTAAATCATGTAAGTTTCGTTTTGTTATTTTAATCCGTTTTACGTTTGCCAGTTTGAAGAGTATTATTAATGTCTTACTATATTTATATATGTAGTAGGGTGTACCCCCCCCCCCCCCCGTTAATGTCATCAAGGCAGTTAACAAAAATGTTGTGCAATTTTTTTTTGAAACCGGTCAACGATATTCTCACAAATTTTGAAAAAAATCTAAAATGGGTTGGCATTTTCGATTTGACGATTTCATATGGAATGACTCGTAAGACATTGCTGAAGAGTTGTGTTTGGTAGCACTTCTAATGAGTGTTGATATGCTTCATTTTAACCCTCGTTGTTGGCTTTATTCAGTAGTAGGTACTCTTTAAATAAACAAATTTGTATAGTTTAAGCTTCCTTCCTACGCCAATGAAGACAACTTAATACTGATAAGGGTTTCAAGGATTTCGAATTGGCGATATTTTAATAACAAAATACAATGGGTTCACGATTGGGTTTTGAGAAGTTATCAGTGTGGATCACACCCAGCCACTTTTGTATTAATTAAAAATGTAAATTAAATAAAAATCGTTGTTATCAATAAGCTTTTTCTCATCCTGGTTCATAAAAATTACATACATATATGCAAAAAGTTTACTTACTTTACTTTTTTTTATTTATAATGTCTAATGTGTATGCCTGTTAGACCTTAGGTCTTTTAAATGCCATCTGAATTGCACGAATAAAGAAAGAATAGAAAGATAGGAAAGAATTTTTGTTGGCACAGTGGATTACGAATAAGCATTTGATTATATCATTGCTTTAAAGAAGCGTAAGGATAGCAAATTTATGTATACTTACATCACCCAACTGAGGCCAGGTCCGACGCAATAGGTAGTTTACTGCATCGGCGATGTCGTATAGTATGCCGAGAAAGTGTCGGAATTTCTCTAAACAAAGGTGTCAACGAATAAAATAATTCTTTACGTCCATAATTCAGTGATTTTTTTTTTGGGATTTGATTGAAGAAAATGTTGTGAGCAAATAAAATTCTCCTGGAATTTTTAGGGTTGCTGTATAGTATTGAGGCTTCCCAGCATGACTTTCTATTAAGATCCCTGAGTAATACACGAACTTGTTTTTCTACTATTGCGAAAGATGAGGTAGTTCTATAAAACTACCAAAAAGTCCTGGATTAAGTATAAATACTTCAACATTTTGAGATTGATGATCTGGCTAAATTATATAATTAGCGGAATCTGTTATGTTTTCGCAGTTATCAGCTATTTTTGGTAAATATATATCATCTTGTTCCTCTACCAGGGAAATCAAGCGTGAAGCTCCAATCGATGGTGGGAAGAGCCCTAAGTGGGCTACTAAGTGTATTATCACGGATTTAGAACAGAGGCGTATTGAAAAGTAGTGGTACAATTAGCCGCCAACGAGTAAAGACGTGAAAGCGAAAGCAATTGCAGTGAAAATAAGACAATAGCAAATAAACTAAATTGAAAAATATTAATAGCATAACAAACAAACAAAGAAAAACGTAAAAAGTTATAATCTTATCAATAAATTCAAAATGAGTTGCCGAGTTTGTAAACTAAGAATAAATAGAGATTCATCTAAGATAAGATGCAGTGATTGTAAGCTTTAGCATGTGGAGTGTGTTAAGTTAAGTACGTCGGATGTGGTTTCTATATTAAAATCAAAAAATCCCCAACAGAAATCTTGTCTGAAAAAAAAAGAGAATGAACTCATAAAACTGGAGCTCAAAGAAACTAAAGAGAGACTCGAAAAGGCTGAATACATGCGTCACTCGAATTATGTGGAACTGCGTGATGTTCCTCTGTTTGAGAACAAATAGTGCGCGATACAAGTCATCAAAGAGGGTGTCAATTTGCAAACCACGAAATATGCAATTATTCGATTTCAGGTTATAATTTATACGCTGAATGTAATGACAAATATCCATCCGGTGGAAAAGCAATCTTTGTTAATAATAATTTTGATATTTTGGAAGTTTCTACACCTGATTTGATAAGTGCTGATTCTGTAGTTTTTAAATTGAAAATTCGTGGTGATTTATTTATTGACATTGTTTGTGTCACAAAGATATGTTCTTAAAAGATATCATACACCTGCTTTGCGGGATAAACAGTCAAAATGTGTGTTTGATTCGTGATATAAATCTAGATATTTTAGGTTTCTCAACTGGTTGCGATGAGTATCTTCTTCTTCTATCTTCACTGGGTTTGGAATCTCTAATAAATTAGCCAACGAGAGTAAAGTTAGTAAAACATGTATCGATCATATTTTTATTCGGGCTAAGAACCTTAGCAATTTTTGTCCAATCCTACTAGAATGGGACATAACCGACCATTATGCTACTGGTCTATCTCTTTTGAATATATTTAGCAATTCTGAATGTTCAAATGAGCAATTAAATACAGAAACTTTTCAAGAAATTGACTACTCGGTGCTGAATGAGATATTATTTATGGAAAGTTGGGATTGTTGTACCTGCCCTTCTAATGCTTTTGATAACTTTTTAAATATTCTGTCTGCCCATGTTTTCATCAGTAAGTTCGCAAAACAAAAAAGTAGATACAAAATGATTAAACCGTGGATGACTACAACTCTGTGTGATAAAATAAATGAAACAAATATTTTCTATTCTAGGAACAAAAACAGTTTTCATATACCATGTATTAAAAGCGCTTACAAAAAAATGCAAAAGGATATTCATGACCTTATAAATAAGTAGAAAGAAACATACTATAATCGAAAGTTAAATGAAAATAGGTATAACCCTAAGCAGCAATGGAAAATTATAAATTACCTCTTAGGCAAAAGAAACGAAGACAAACACTTAAAAATTTGAAAATGACATCGAAATTGCTAATAACTTTAATATCTTTTTTAGTGGAAAGCCATAAGTCGAATTTGTCTGAAATCGCTGAAAATACACGCCAGGAATGCTTTCTTGAAAATGAAAATTTATCGTCTTTCTTCTTTGGTGAGGTAACTGAAGTTGAATTGTTTCGAGTGATATTTAATCTTAAATCCAAAAACTCTTGTGGCATAGATGGTTTCAGCAGCTTTTTCATTAAAAAAATTAGTATCCTCATTATCAACCCTTTATCATATCTTGTGAATATTAGCTTTCAAAAAGGTATTTTCCCAGAGTACTTGAAAACGGCTATAATAATACCCATACAAAAAAAAGGTAACAAATGCGATCCAAACAATTACAGACCGATATGAGAAGAAGCTATACTGTCCGCCTTGGAGCATATACATCTGGAAATAGATAGAGCTAACAAAACAGCTGCTCTTTTCCTAGATATGCCGAAGGCCTTTGACGTAGTTGATCACAATCTATTATTAAAGATACTTTACAGATATTGCTTCAGAGACAACATTTTGAATTGGTTCGAGTTCTATCTACAGAATAGAAAGCAACTTGTTCGTGCTAATGCTTCACTGATTGGTTCGATCTTCTGTTCAAATGTAGGGGTTCCCCAAGGCTCAGTCAGCGGACCATATTTCTTCTTTATTTACTTAAACTCCATTTTTAAGCTTCATCTAAAATGGAAACATAACAGCCTTTGCTGATGATCTAGCCTTAACTTATGCTGCACCCTTTCAGAGGACTTGAAGATCTTAATGAATGCGGACTTAACTTCCTTAATACGCTGGTTTAAGTTTCATAAATTAGTACTTACCAGCAAATCGAAAGCCATGTGCTTCTCTTTAAAAAACGAGTATCTTATCGAAGGAGTTGGCCTGCATGTCTTAAACTGTGATCGTAATAACTGCAATGTCTCCTGCTTGCAACTAGAATCGGTTTCTGAATTTAAGTACCTAGGAGTTACTATCGATAGTAAACTTAATTGGAAATCACACATAAAAACTGCGAAACAAAACAATTGTTATGCACTAAATAGAATATTTCACTTACGTAAGCTAGTACCACCAAACTTACTTACATCAATTTATTATGCGTCGGTTAATTCTCGTTTAGAATATGGTATTTCTTGCTGGGGTAGTGCATTCATAAGTAATCTGCAACCTCTTATTACAGCCCAAAAAATGATAGTCAGGATAATGCTTTTCAAACCAAGATGGGAGCCATCATTTTCATTGTTTAAATTGATAAAAGTATTGCCTCTAAGAGGTGGTTTTGACAATTAATCTAGAAATAATTGTACCCATTTACTAAGCGCCTCTAATACTGTGATAGTCCCTAGAGTATATCTTCAACAAACTTCCAGCAGTTATAACCAATAGACATGGACTTAACAAATTCTTAATAAACCACAGAATCTGGATTTTATCAAGATCAAGTGCAGAAGATTTAATACTACTAGCTTCTTAATCTAACGCTCATTACAGTATGATTCCTGGGTCTTAAAATAAATATTATAATTCCTTAACTAATATGTAAAGTAAGATTTAAAATTATTGTATCTATTTTGTTATTATATACAATATAACCATTGCATAAATATATGTGATTGACATGAAATAAATCAAATCTAAATCTAAATGGAAGACTTGTTCCTATGTATTGTCCCTGATTTTTGATAATTGACTTCGTAAATCAATTTACCAACAAGCACATCATCAGTGCTTATGTTTTCGTCAAAGTCACTGTCGGAATTAAGGAGCTTAAAAATATTCTCTTGTTCTCCCGATAGAATGTGAAACAAAACACGTAGAACCGCAACTATCAAGCTACTACCTTTATTGTTGGAACCAAGCATTAAATGCACAGGCAAAGACATACTGAATTCTCCAAGACACATCATAAGCGTGGACATTGCTATTTTTTCCGATTCCTGGAGACTGAGAACGTGCTGCACTTCTAAAGCTTTACGTAGTGCAGAAATAATGAGTTGAGGTAATTTATCGATTCCAGAGAGCTCTCGACCAGCTCACTGCATATTTTAAGAGATCCAGCCGCTACAGCTGCTATAGTTCGATGTTTGAAATGCAAGGCTCTCAAAAGCACTTGAATGACTTCCTTAATGCGCCGTTGAATATTAATGATATGATTGTTTGAGTTTGTTTCTTAATATATTTGGTCTACTAAGTTCCAAATAAATCCATTACCCGAGCTGAGCGAATGCTAAACACATGCCTTTGGATGATGGCTCCCGACGTGCACACCGAAGCATTATATTAAGAATATGATCATGTAGGTCTGGATACTCCATCAACTCTATTTCCTGCATTGATGGTTGAAGAACTTGTTTTGGAATTGCTGATGATGGATAACATAACATTGATCCCCGCAGAGTTACTACTTCGCCACGAGGAGAGCTGCGGTTTGGGTCATTTGATGTTAGAAGCACAGTTTATGCATGCACAACATCTAGCAAGAGAAGTGTATGTCCCGCAAGCTATATGCTAAAAAACGTGTTCTTGTTAACAATTAAATAAACAAGAAATACCTTGACGATCTTCGCCAGTAAGAACTTTATGCAGTAAATTATAGAACAGTGACTTATGGTTTCTTCCGTGTATTGAGCCATGTATAGCTAGTATACAAAGTATTTTAATCGCGGAAAGTTGTCCTTTTTTTATTCAGAACCAAAGAGTTGTGTACCATAGCATCAAGGGCTTGAAATACCAATTGGTGGGACAAGAGATGGTGGAGTTGGGGTGCTGAGGTTATCTTCCGAAACTCCTTGATTTTGCATTATTTTTATCAAATTTCTTGTCATTTCAACCAAATACTTGAGCACTTGAGCATGTAACTTCGGTCGGGAAATAGAATTTATGTCTCTCAAGGAACCAAGCATTCGATCCACATGATCGCTGCGGTACCACTTACATAGCCGCCAAGAATTATTGACCTACGTTCAGACGACGTGACCCAAGAGCTATCTTCAAAGCTAGCTGTATCAACTACCAAAGCATCGATCTGCATCGGAGAATCTTTTACTGAGGCACCATCTATACCACTTGATGCGGATGGTGACGGGCTGCGGGAGTCATGCAAACTGTCACCATCTCTGTATCTCGTCGAATAACAGGCATTTTTTAAATGTAATCAGTTCAAGGAAATTGACCATCTTAACATACCTTCTTAAATAAAATTCATCGAGTTTTCGTTTCTGAAATTAAATTTTTCAAAACCCATATGCTCATTTGTTTGATCAAGTAACGCACTAAGTTTGTGGTCAAAACTTAGCGGTTTAACCAGCGTAGTTCTTTTTTCACTTCACTACAAGTAATCTCATGAATATGATTAAATGGATTCCACCAAAAGTTTCTGAAATAGTTTATAAGTTAACTCATTTTGTAAGAGTAAACGAGGTCGAAAGTTTTGTACACGAGAATCAAATTCGCAAAAGAAATTCAAATGATAAAATTTTTATATCCGATTCCTATCCTACAAAAATTGAGGAAAGTAACAGTAAGCGAACTTTAAGAGTAAAGACAAAATTATAAAAATATTGAATTTAGAAGATCTTGGAGGCTTAAAGAAAGTCTTTTTATTTAAAAACAAATTTAATTGTATGAAAGTTACTAGTATTTCTTACATTTTCAGTTGATTATCAAAATTTTTAGTGAATTTCCGCCCACCTTAAAAATTGAATTGCCCACCTTAGAAAATAGACAGTTAATATTTTTTGGTGCTATAACCCACCAAAGACGCAAGATTGAACAACTAAGAAGGAAGTTTCAGACACCAAAATTTTCATTTTGCCTAAAGTTGCAGTTGGGTTATCACATAAAAATAATTTTTGTCCACCTTAATTTTGTTTGTATTTTCCCATTACTACTGCTCGTAAAGCAGATTACATAATATGCTTGTTTGGTAACGTGAAATCTTCACCAATTTTCCAAAACATGGGTTTTTTCTCCTATACCTAGGTAGTTTCACCCAGAAAATTTTGTATTTACACACACACAGAGGCAAAATTGCCATGTTCTTATTCTTAATAGCCCTTCCACACTATCCCAATGTTAACTTAAAGTGTGAAGGTGTGAAGAAAGTCATGTAGGCATAAGAAGCAAAATATGAAATCTCATCACACACAACTTGAAAGCGCATCCACTTGGAGGAAACTGATTTGTTTGGATGCAAGTGTGGAAGCAAAATATGAAAATCATTTTCATCACACAAATTAGGCAGTCGTATCTATATATTCTGACATGCGAGAGCACTTAGTAAGTAAAGAATAGCATGCCTAGTAATTGAGTCTATTGCAAAAGAAGCAAAAGCTTGTTTTTTTTTCTTTGAGTGTCGATGAGGAAAGGTGCTACAAAGAAGAACAATTGTCAATCACTATAAGTTATGTGATCGATTTAAGCGTGGTAGATTCACTGGATTTATTGATTGCTTGACGTCAAGAAACGCGCAGGGACTGGCCACAATCATTTTAGAAACTTTGAAGAAAAAACAGCTCGGCGATGTTCCTATTCTTGCGCAATCTTTTGACGGTGCCAGAGTCATGTGTGGTGAAAATAGAGGCCTGCAAGCAATTATAAAAGAATCTTCCCCCACGCTATATAAATGCATTGTTTAGCGCACAAACTAAATTTGGTGTTTGTCGATTCATGTGAAAATATCCCATTAGCAAGATCTTTTTTCAATGGAATCGAATCGTTATAGATACATATATTTTTCACAACCCGGTCAACATGCCAGTCTCAAAAAGATGCAAGAATCTCTCACAATACAAACCAGTTCAGAAATAGGCAGTCTAAGTACTACCAGATGGAGTTACCATTAGAAAATTGCAAAGCATTACTCACTACCTATGAAGCCATTAAATTGGCTTTAGATGAAGAGATCGCAGAGAATCGTGAGAAAGATGCTGTAGAAGCCCTTGGATTGCTTACGACCATAAACAAACCAGAATTTATCATATCACTACACATATTTGAGTCAGTTCTTGGTACAGTGAATATTCTTACCAAAAATGCTTGCCTGGCTCAAGCTAGTGATTTGATTGCCAGTACAATCCATACCTTTGAAACATTAAGGAATGATTTCAAAATTTGGTTTGAAATTGCAAAATTTGCAGAGAAGTATGAGAGTACTTATAACACCTATACAAGCATCAAAAAGGAGACATCAGGAAAAGATTTTTACGTTCAAACAACAGTTGGCAAAAGCAATACGCTTGATTTGGCTTCTGATATTGAAACCGAAGATTATTGGAGTATACATTTTTTTAACCAGGTAGACTTTTTAATCATGTTTATATTTTTTTATTTTTAATGCAGCTTCGATTTTTTTTTTATGGCCTGACCTCCTGATATTTAAATTCAGACTTTGAAGATTGCTTTTAAAAACGATCAAGGTTTAAGTGGAAAAAATTATTTTTTTTTTTAAATTATTGACTTGAACGTTTAGCTCTTATTTTAATAAAAAATCGAATTGAATTATTTTTTTAACTTTGAATTTTAAAAAAAGCCTTTAAATATGAACTCTTTACGCCAATAAGATGATGGATAAGGTAATTGCCGTTCTGTAGACGCCTTCATCAAATTAGACATGAATACTGCAGACGATTTTATAAAGAACTTTAAAGATGTATTAAATATTGATTCAACAGCACTGAGCGCCGAAGTCTTAGTTACAAAAAATATGTTCAAATTAAAAAACTATGAAATAAACCTTAAAAATTTAAAAATATATTTTGGAAAGGAGACCTTTCTAAATGTATACAAACTGCTTCAGGCCACATTATCGCTGCCGGTTAGTTCCGCCAACTGTGAAAGATGTTTCTCGGCAATGTGCCGGATGAAAACTTGGTTGAGAACTACTATGACCCAGAACCGGTTTTCGAATCTGTAACTGTTGCACATTGAAAACGAAACTGTAAAAAAACATATAACTTCAGATGCTGTCCTTAACCGGTTCAGCCAAAAACATCGAAAGTTAAAACTTAATTAAAAAGTAAAAAAAATCTTTTATTTTATTTTGTGAGGCCTAGACTGATTTCAAAGAGTTATAATTATAAAAAATTATTTGAAAAAAAATACTTGTATTTTACTTTGTGATGCCTAACTTTAAAATTTTTAACTGTGGTTATTAATTTTAAGATTGTTAACTGTGATGTTTAGTTACAAGACTGATGCATTCGTAATAATAAAAATATTTATAGATTTTTTTTTTTAATATTAAACTTTCATTTTCCATTTTATTTAAATGTGTCGTAAGAGTCATTCCATATGAAAACGTCGAAAAACAAAATAAAATTGTACTTTAGCATTTTAGATTTTTTCTAAACTTTTTGAGAATATCCCTTATGGTTCAATGAAAGGATATCCACCGTGTTTTAATTTTCTCCTGTCTCATTCCCCTCCAGTCCCCATTGAAGTTTTTGAAAATCGTCATGTTAGTGCTTCAGTATGTTTGCTTTAAAAACATTTATCAAAACGTTTGATATGACATATTAAAGCCTGAAAAGAGTGTTAATTCATTTTAATTCACATAATCAATGTCAAACAATATAAAAGACGGTGTCGTTTTCAACTAACTCTGGTGTCACGACTGTCGAACGCAACTATATAATTTTTCTTGAATATCAAGTACTCTTATAATAAAAGAAGTCAAACCTAGAATAGGCTCGTTCAACTCACTCATAGTACATATAAAAATCTCCACTTGAAATTTTTAGATTTTGAAAAATCGCAGTTTTTAGACTATAAAATTGACATGTTTAACTGAATGAAAAAATTTGAAACTTTCAGAACCTTTAGTTCTCATCTTGATCTTTAAATCATGTAAGTTTCGTTTTGTTATTTTAATCCGTTTTACGTTTGCCAGTTTGAAGAGTATTATTAATGTCTTACTATATTTATATATGTAGTAGGGTGCACCCCCCCCCCCCCCCGTTAATGTCATAAAGGCAGTTAAAAAAAATGTTGTGCAAATTTTTTTTGAAACCGGTCAACGATATTCTCACAAATTTTGAAAAAAATCTAAAATGGGTTGGCATTTTCGATTTGACGATTTCATATGGAATGACTCGTAAGACATTGCTGAAGAGTTGTGTTTGGTAGCACTTCTAATGAGTGTTGATATGCTTCATTTTAACCCTCGTTGTTGGCTTTATTCGGTAGTAGGTACTCTTTAAATAAACAAATTTGTATAGTTTAAGCAGTTGACTGGATGCCCACCTGAGACAAAATTCCTTCCTACGCCAATGAAGACAACTTAATACTGATAAGGGTTTCAAGGATTTCGAATTGGCGATATTTTAATAACAAAATACAATGGGTTCACGATTGGGTTTTGAGAAGTTATCAGTGTGGATCACACCCAGCCACTTTTGTATTAATTAAAAATGTAAATTAAATAAAAATCGTTGTTATAAATAAGCTTTTTCTCATCCTGGTTCATAAAAATTACATACATATATGCAAAAAGTTTACTTACTTTACTTTTTTTTATTTATAATGTCTAATGTGTATGCCTGTTAGACCTTAGGTCTTTTAAATGCCATCTGAATTGCACGAATAAAGAAAGAATAGAAAGATAGGAAAGAATTTTTGTTGGCACAGTGGATTACGAATAAGCATTTGATTATATCATTGCTTTAAAGAAGCGTAAGGATAGCAAATTTATGTATACTTACATCACCCAACTGAGGCCAGGTCCGACGCAATAGGTAGTTTACTGCATCGGCGATGTCGTATAATATGCCGAGAAAGTGTCGGAATTTCTTTAAACAAAGGTGTTAACGAATAAAATAATTCTTTACGTCCATAATTCAGTGATTTTTTTTTTGGGATTTGATTGAAGAAAATGTTGTGAGCAAATAAAATTCTCCTGGAATTTTTAGGGTTGCTGTATAGTATTGAGGCTTCCCAGCATGACTTTCCATTAAGATCCCTGAGTAATACACGAACTTGTTTTTCTACTATTGCGAGAGATGAGGTAGTTCTATAAAACTACCAAAAAGTCCTGGATTAAGTATACATACTTCAACATTTTGAGATTGATGACCTGGCTAAATTATATAATTAGCGGAATCTGTTGTTATGTTTTCGCAGTTATCAGCTATTTTTGGTAAATATATATCATCTTGTTCCTCTACCAGGGAAATCAAGCGTGAAGCTCCAATCAATGGTGGGAAGAGCCCTAAGTGGGCTACTAAGTGTATTATCACGGATTTAGAACAGAGGCGTATTGAAAAGTAGTGGTACAATTAGCCGCCAACGAGTAAAGACGTGAAAGCGAAAGCAATTGCAGTGAAAATAAGACAATAGCAAATAAACTAAATTGAAAAATATTAATAGCATAACAAACAAACAAAGAAAAACGTAAAAAGTTATAATCTTATCAATAAATTCAAAATGAGTTGCCGAGTTTGTAAACTAAGAATAAATAGAGATTCATCTAAGATAAGATGCAGTGATTGTAAGCTTTAGCATGTGGAGTGTGTTAAGTTAAGTACGTCGGATGTGGTTTCTATATTAAAATCAAAAAATCCCCAACAGAAATCTTGTCTGAAAAAAAAGAGAATGAACTCATAAAACTGGAGCTCAAAGAAACTAAAGAGAGACTCAAAAAGGCTGAATACATGTGTCACTCGATTTATGTGGAACTGCGTGATGTTCCTCTGTTTGAGAACAAATTGTGCGCGATACAAGTCATCAAAGAGGGTGTCAATTTGCAAACCACGAAATATGCAATTATTCGATTTCAGGTTATAATTTATACGCTGAATGTAATGACAAATATCCATTCGGTGGAAAAGCAATCTTTGTAAAAAATAATTTTGATATTTTGGAAGTTTCTACACCTGATTTGATAAGTGCTGATTCTGTAGTTTTTAAATTGAAAATTCGTTGTGATTTATTTATTGACATTGCTTGTGTCACAAAGATATGTTCTTAAAAGATATTATACACCTGCTTTGCGGGATAAACAGTCAAAATGTGTGTTTGATTCGTGATATAAATCTAGATATTTTAGGTTTCTCAACTGGTTGCGATGAGTATCTTCTTCTTCTATCTTCACTGGGTTTGGAATCTCTAATAAATTTGCCAACGAGAATAAAGTTAGTAAAACATGTATCGATCATATTTTTATTCGGGCTAAGAACCTTAGCAATTTTTGTCCAATCCTACTAGAATGGGACATAACCGACCATTATGCTACTGGTCTATCTCTTTTGGATATATTTAGCAATTCTGAATGTTCAAATGAGCAATTAAATACAGAAACTTTTCAAGAAATTGACTACTCGGTGCTGAATGAGATATTATTTATGGAAAGTTGGGATTGTTGTACCTGCCCTTCTAATGCTTTTGATAACTTTTTAAATATTCTATCTGCCCATGTTTCCATCAGTAAGTTCGCAAAACAAAAAAGTAGATACAAAATGATTAAACCGTGGATGACTACAACTCTGTGTGATAAAATAAATGAATCAAATATTTTCTATTCTAGGAACAAAAACAGTTTTCATATACCATGTATTAAAAGCGCTTACAAAAAAATGCAAAAGGATATTCATGACCTTATAAATAAGTAGAAAGAAACATACTATAATCGAAAGTTAAATGAAAATAGGTATGACCCTAAGCAGCAATGGAAAATTATAAATTACCTCTTAGGCAAAAGAAACGAAGACAAACACTTAAAAACTTGAAAATGACATCGAAATTGCTAATAACTTTAATATCTTTTTTAGTGGAAAGCCATAAGTCGAATTTGTCTGAAATCGCTGAAAATACACGCCAGGAATGCTTTCTTGAAAATGAAAATTTATCGTCTTTCTTCTTTGGTGAGGTAACTGAAGTTGAATTGTTTCGAGTGATATTTAATCTTAAATCCAAAAACTCTTGTGGCATAGATGGTTTCAGCAGCTTTTTCATTAAAAAAATTAGTATCCTCATTATCAACCCTTTATCATATCTTGTGAATATTAGCTTTCAAAAAGGTATTTTCCCAGAGTACTTGAAAACGGCTATAATAATACCCATACAAAAAAAAGGTAACAAATGCGATCCAAACAATTACAGACCGATATGAGAAGAAGCTATACTGTCCGCCTTGGAGCATATACATCTGGAAATAGATAGAGCTAACAAAACAGCTGCTCTTTTCCTAGATATGCCGAAGGCCTTTGACGTAGTTGATCACAATCTATTATTAAAGATACTTTACAGATATTGCTTCAGAGACAACATTTTGAATTGGTTCGAGTTCTATCTACAGAATAGAAAGCAACTTGTTCGTGCTAATGCTTCACTGATTGGTTCGATCTTCTGTTCAAATGTAGGGGTTCCCCAAGGCTCAGTCAGCGGACCATATTTCTTCTTTATTTACTTAAACTCCATTTTTAAGCTTCATCTAAAATGGAAACATAACAGCCTTTGCTGATGATCTAGCCTTAACTTATGCTGCACCCTTTCAGAGGACTTGAAGATCTTAATGAATGCGGACTTAACTTCCTTAATACGCTGGTTTAAGTTTCATAAATTAGTACTTACCAGCAAATCGAAAGCCATGTGCTTCTCTTTAATAAACGAGTATCTTATCGAAGGAGTTGGCCTGCATGTCTTAAACTGAGATCGTAATAACTGCAATGTCTCCTGCTTGCAACTAGATTCTGAATTTAAGTACCTAGGAGTTACTATCGATAGTAAACTTAATTGGAAATCACACATAAAAACTGCGAAACAAAACAATTGTTATGCACTAAATAGAATATTTCACTTACGTAAGCTAGTACCACCAAACTTACTTACATCAATTTATTATGCGTCGGTTAATTCTCGTTTAGAATATGGTATCTCTTGCTGGGGTAGTGCATTAATAAGTAATCTGGAACCTCTTATTACAGCCCAAAAAATGATAGTCAGGATAATGCTTTTCAAACCAAGATGGGAGCCATCATTTTCATTGTTTAAATTGATAAATTTTTGACAATTAATCTAGAAATAATTGTACCCATTTACTAAGCGCCTCTAATACTGTGATAGTCCCTAGAGTATATCTTCAACAAACTTCCAGCAGTTATAACCAATAGACATGGACTTAACAAATTCTTAATAAGCCACAGAATCTGGATTTTATCAAGATCAAGTGCAGAAGATTTAATACTACTAGCTTCTTAATCTAACGCTCATTACTGTATGATTCCTGGGTCTTAAAATAAATATTATAATTCCTTAACTAATATGTTAAGTAAGATTTAAAATTATTGTATCTATTTTGTTATTATATAAAATATAACCATTGCATAAATATATGTGATTGACATGAAATAAATCAAATCTAAATCTAAATGTAAGACTTGTTCCTATGTATTGTCCCTGATTTTTGATAATTGACTTCGTAAATCAATTTACCAACAAGCACATCATCAGTGCTTATGTTTTCGTCAAAGTCACTGTCGGAATTAAGGAGCTTAAAAATATTCTCTTGTTCTCCCGATAGAATGTGAAACAAAACACGTAGAACCGCAACTATCAAGCTACTACCTTTATTGTTGGAACCAAGCATTAAATGCACAGGCAAAGACATACTGAATTCTCCAAGACACATCATAAGCGTGGACATTGCTATTTTTTCCGATTCCTGGAGACCGAGAACGTGCTGCACTTCTAAAGCTTTACGTAGTGCAGAAATAATGAGTTGAGGTAATTTATTGATTCCAGAGAGCTCTCGACCCAGCTCACTACATATTTAATGCATTGATGGTTGAAGAACTTGTTTTGGAATTGCTGATGATGGATAACATAACATTGATCACCGCAGAGTTACTACTTCGCCACGAGGAGAGCTGCGGTTTGGGTCATTTGATGTTAGAAGCACAGTTTATGCATGCACAACATCTAGCAAGAGAAGTGTATGTCCCGCAAGCTATATGCTAAAAAACGTGTTCCTTGTTAACAATTAAATAAACAAGAAATACCTTGACGATCTTCGCCAGTAAGAACTTTATGCAGTAAATTATAGAACAGTGACTTATGGTTTCTTCCGTGTATTGAGCCATGTATAGCTAGTATACAAAGTATTTTAATCGCGGAAAGTTGTCCTTTTTTTATTCAGAACCAAGGAGTTGTGTACCATAGCATCAAGGGCTTAAAATACCAATTGGTGGGACAAGAGATGGTGGAGTTGGGGTGCTGAGGTTATCTTCCGAAACTCCTTGATTTTGCATTATTTTTATCAAATTTCTTGTCATTTCAACCAAATGCTTGAGCACTTGAGCATGTAACTTCGGTCGGGAAATAGAATTTATGTCTCTCAAGGAACCAAGCATTCGATCCACATGATCGCTGCGGTACCACTTACATAGCCGCCAAGAATTATTGACCTACGTTCAGACGACGTGACCCAAGAGCTATCTTCAAAGCTAGCTGTATCAACTACCAAAGCATCGATCTGCTTCGGAGAATCTTTTACTGAGGCACCATCTATACCACTTGATGCGGATGGTGACGGGCTGCGGGAGTCATGCAAACTGTCACCATCTCTGTATCTCGTCGAATAACAGGCATTTTTTAAATGTAATCAGTTCAAGGAAATTGCCCGTCTTAACATACCTTCTTAAATAAAATTCATCGAGTTTTCGTTTCTGAAATTAAATTTTTCAAAACCCATATGCTTATTTGTTTGATCAAGTAACGCACTAAGTTTGTGGTCAAAACTTAGCGGTTTAACCAGCGTAGTTCTTTTTTCACTTCACTACAAGTAATCTCATGAATATGATTAAATGGATTCCACCAAAAGTTTATAAAATAGTTTATAAATTAACTCATTTTGTAAGAGTAAACGAGGTCGAAAGTTTTGTACACGTAGTTTTACTCGTACGAAGGCAGCTTAATACTGATAAGGGTTTCAAGGATTTCGAATTGGCGATATTTTAATAATAAAATACAATGGGTTCACGAATGGGTTTTGAGAAGTTATCAGTATGGGTCACATCCAACCACTTTTGTATTAATTAAAATCGTTGTTATCAATAAGGTGTTTCTTATCCTGGTTCATAAAAAATACATACATACATAAGCAAAAAGTTAGGTACTTTTTTTATTTATAATGTCTAATGTGTATGCCTGTTATACCATAGGTCTTTTAAATACCACCTGAATTGCACGAATAAAGAAAGAATAGAAAGATAGGAAAGAATTTTTGTTGGCACAGTGGATTACGAATAAGGATTCAATTATATCATTGCTTTAAAGAAGCGTAAGGATAGCAAATTTATGTATACTTACATCACCCAACTGGTCCAAGTCTGAGGCCAGGTCCGACGCAATAGGTAGTTTACTGCATCGGCGATGTCGTATAGTATGCCGAGAAAGTGTCGGAATTTCTTTAAACAAAGGTGTCAACGAATAGAATAATTCTTTGCGTCCATAATTCAGTGATTTTTTGTTTGGATTTGATTGAAGAAAATGTTGTGAGCAAATTAAACTCTCCTGGAATTTTTTAGGGTTACTGTATAGTATTGAGGCTTCCCAGCATGACTTTCCATTAAGATCCCTGAGTAATACACGAACTTGTTTTTCTACTGTTGCGAAACCAGATATATTATTGCCAGTATTTAATTTAAGATGAGGTAGTTCTATAAAACTACCAATAAGTCCTGGATTAAGTATAAATACTTCAATATTTTGAGATTGATGACCCGGATAAACTATATAATTAGCGGAATCTGTTATGTTTTCGCAGTTATCAGCTATTTTTGGTAAATATATATCATCTTGTTCCTCTACCAGGGAACTCAAGCGTGAAGCTCCAATCGATGGTGGGAAGAGCCCTAAGTGGTCTACTAAGTGCATTATCACGGATTTAGAACAGAGTCGTATTGAAAACTTGTTCCTATGTATTGTCCCTGATTTTTGATGATTGACTTCGTTAATCAATTTACTAACAAGCACATCATCAGTGCTTATGTTTTCGTCAAAGTCACTGTCGGAATTAAGGATCTTAGAAGTATTCTCTTGTTCTCCCGATAGAATGTGAAACAGAACACGTAGAACCGCAACTATCAAGCTACTACCTTTATTGTTGGAACCAAGCATTAAATGCACAGGCAAAGACATACTGAATTCTCCAAGACACATCATAAGCGTGGACATTGCTATTTTATCCGATTCCTGGGGACTGAGAACGTGCTGCACTTCTAGAGCTTTACATAGTGCAGAAATAATGAGTTGAGGTAATTTATCGATTTCAGAGAGCTCTCGACCCAGCTCACTGCATATTTTAAGAGATCCAGCCGCTACAGCTGCTATAGTTCTATGTTTGAAATGCAAGGCTCTCAGAAGCACTTGAATGACTTCCTTTATGCGCGGGTTAAACGTAATTGAATGCTTTACGTTAGCCGACGAATACTTATGAAATGATTGTTTGAGTTTGTTTCTTAATACGTTTGGCCTACTAAGTTCCAAATAGATCCATTGCCCGAGCTGAGCGAATGCTAAGCACCTGCCTTTGGATGATGGCTCCCGACGTGCACACCGAAGCATTATATTAAGAATATGATCATGTAGGTCGGGACACTCCATCAACTCTATTTGCTGCATTGATGGTTGAAGAACTTGTTTTGGAATTGCTGATGATGGATAACATAACAAAGATCCCAGCAGAGTTACTACTTCGCCCCGAGGAGAGCTGTGGTTTGGGTCATTTGATGTTAAAAGCACAGCTGATGCATGCACAACATCTAGCAAGAGAAGTGTATGTCCCGCAAGCTGTAGGCTAAAAAAACGTGTTCCTTGTAAACATTTAAATAAACAAGAAATACCTTGACGATCTTCGCCAGTTAGAACTTTATGCAGTAAATTATAGAACAATGACTTATGGTTTCTTCCGTGTATTGAGCCATGTATAGCTAGCATACAAAGAATTTTAATCGCGGAAAGTTGTCCTTTTTTATATTCAGAACCAAGGAGTTGTGTACCATAGCACCAAGGGCTTGAAATACCAATTGGTGGGACATAGGTTGGTGGAGTTGGGGTGCTGAGGTTATCTTCCGAAACTCCTTGATTTTGCATTATTTTTATCAAATTTCTTGTCATTTCAACCAAATGCTTAAACACTTGAGCATGTAACTCCGGTCGGGATATGGAATTTATGTCTCCCAAGGAACCGAGCATTCGCTTCCACATGATCGCTGCAGTACCAGGTAGCCAGCCACTAACATAACCGCCAAGAATTATTGACCTACGTTCAGACGACGTGACCCAAGAGCTATCTTCAAAGCTAGCTGTATCAACTACCAAAGCATCGATCGGTATCGGAGAATCTTTAACTGAGGCACCATCTATACCACTTGATGCGGATGGTGACGGGCTGCGGGAGTCATGCAAACTGTCACCATCTCTGTTTCTCGTCGAATAACAGCCGTTTTTTAAATTTAATGAGTTCAAGGAAATTGCACGTCTTAACATACCATCTTTAATTAAATTCATCGAGTTTTCGTTTCTGAAATTCAATTTTTCAAAACACATATGCTCATCTGTTTGATCGAGTAACGCACTAAGCGAGTGGTCAAAACTTAACGGTTTAACCAGTGTAGTTCTTTTTTTATGGTTAACTCTATCTCCAGTTTTACGCGATGAGCTAAGGCTCCCTTCACTATAACAGCGGCCGAGAGTCGAGGTAGTTGCTATAATTCTGTTTATAGATTCAGGATTAAATTCTTTTTTTTGCTGTTCCTCTACAATCTCTTCATTTTTTTCATTTAATGCATGCGAAGATCTTGAACTTAGCCCTTTCAAATCGCTTTGCCATATGCAAGCTATTCGACGTCGTTTGCCTTTACTGTCTGCTAGACGGTCCAGCGGAAGGTCTTGTAAGTTTATATTGTAAACATATCGCCCAAGCACGCGTGTCAGTGTTTGCATTGTCTTTTCCCATTCGTTTATAAGTGCATCTTTGGAGGTCAACGATGTAAGAACATTTAAAAATCGCTCCCAAAGTTGAACATTAATGGGTACATTAGTATGTGCCCTTATCCAAGTTACAATAAGGGTTTGAAATATCGCCTGACCTAAACGATTTCCTAACGCTGGCTTCGAGCCAGTTGAGTTCGGATCAAAAACAATTGAAGTTACTTGCAATAATACTAACAATAATTGCTCCCATGTTTTTGGTTCCATTCTTGTGTTCATAACCATTGTTCGATAGACATTAAGAACTTTCTTACATATGTCTGTTTGTTCGTTTAGGGGTGTTGATTGAAATTCTCTATTAGCCGAAGAAAATACTGCATTGAGATTACTTGTATTTACCAGAAATACATTTGCTGCATTTGTTACGAATACTTGTATAATATTTTGGAGGCCAGCCTGTACACCGGTATTTGCTTCCCGGGTGATAATACCAATATTAGGGTGTGATTTTAATTTTTGACTTTGAAACGATGAATCCATCGAACTACAACTGGTACTGTTGCTATCACCTTCATTTGGCTCCAACATAAATGGAGGTGGATTCTTACTTGTCATCCATTCTCTATAGACTACGACAGAGGTTCTCATAGCGTCTATTTGTGATTTTGTTTTAAAGCCTAAAAGAAATCCTTGCCTAAAGACTTCGTGAATAAAATTAATGTTACTTTGTGTTGAATATAAGGCATCTCGCACGATTTTATCCTGAAGATACGCCAGGCACCTATGATCCGATATAAGGAGTGTTTGTTCCGTATATTGAAGATAAATGTTTTCTAGCTTGCTGTTTATCATTTTTTCATGAACGAATTTTGATATCCAATTGATTAGCACAACAACACATGATGACATTACTTCGTCTTTTTTATTTATTTTGCGCATGGTAGGAAGTGCTAATTTCGGTTCGTAGATTGTATTTTTATTATCAAAATCCGGACAGAATACAGGCAAAAACTCTTCTTTAAACCGATTTAATAAAAAAACAAAAGATTTGCAATCTTTTTGAGCGCAATTGTCACGCCATTTAATGGAGCCAGTTGTTTGAACCATACAATTAAGAAAAATCTCAAGGCCTTCTATAGGATCAGGGGGGCCAGCTCTATCATTTGATGAAGCCGGAAAAAGAGCAAGTGTTTCTGAATTTTGAACAGGATGAAGCATCATATCATGAAAAACAGAAGTTCCAACTTCAACTTTCATATTGGGATGACTAAACACATCGGAAGTATCGAACTCTCCATCTGGCACTGATATACCTTTTTGAGGTACAATCAGACCAGGGAACAGATCAGCGAACATCTCATGTACATAGTTGGGGGCGTTCTCGGCCAAAACTTGATACCAAAGTATAAAATATCTAAATCATTACAATTGTTAAGCTAATAGTTTAAAAATTTAATAAAGGAACGAACCTGACGCCTTCTTTGCGAAGCCAAGGACTGTTTCCTAAATGCAAAAGTTTTGCCATTATTCTGCTTAGGGAGTGGCACTGCCATCTTCGAGCTAATAGTTCCGGAAGCAGGGAGAGAATTTTCTTCAAAAGCCATAGCGACCCTTCCAGTTCTTCTCTGTGAGCTTTATGAGCTTAAATGAAACAAAAAACGAAAAAAATTAATACGAGATTCCGCTTTTAATTAAATTTATATGTATTTTATTTAGATTATTCATATAAAACATATTTGAATCGATCATTGCAAAAACCTCATGAGTCACACAATTGGAAGTTTTTAATGACTTTTTCGGGCTCAATATATCATTTTCATTTAAATGTCGAAAAAAAAATTTGAAATTTATCCAATAAATAGTGAAAAAGCATGAAAAACTGTTCTTGACTTAAGTTGTTTTAGCAAAAAACAGGGTTGATGGTATATTCAATTTTTTTACAGCTTATTATTGAAATGTTCACTTATTATAAGCTTATTAACATGTCACATGTTCTAGTATTCAAAATTTTAATTTAAAAATTAAGATAAAATTACTTCCATTATCTGCAGTGCATGCAAAAACCACTTAAGTCACTGTGACCTATATTGTTTTTGCACGGAACGTTCATATTTGAAGAGGAGGGAATATATTGACAAACGGGGTTTATAACCAGGATACGCATCTACCTTTAACCCTAGAACCCATACGGAGTGTGTAAGAACCCCACTTCAAATTTATATTGCCTATTTTTTTTTTTTTGTTAAGGACGTATTTATAACGGAGTGCTATGACTTTTATTTTTTTTCAGTGTTTCTTTATGACCCAAAACAATTTAGTTAGTTTACTCTCTCCATTATCTGGATATCTTAGCCATTGGGGTGTACAGGTACCCTAAATAGGTTTGCGACAGTTTTATTTATCGAAGGCTTTTGAAGAAAAATAACTTGGCGGTTCTAGTATGTCAATAAGTGCAGCATTTGATGATGATTTTTTTTTTTTGCATTTTTAACTTCAATTTTTTATTATTCTTATTTAAAATGAATTTGTTAAGAATAAGATAAGTTTCTTTTGTTCTTTAGTTAGACATAATACCGCTTGAAAGTTAGTGGGGTATAGAGGCCCTCCAAATAGGTTTATGTATCAAAAAACAAGGTATATGTGTTTAAGGGTTAAGTAAGCGTTTGAATCAAAAAAACATATTTGAAAAAAATGTCCCTTATGTGGTTTTCGAAATGACCGATTCAATTTAAAACTTAACTTCTAGGCATGGTATGGCGATGGTATCGACATCATCGGCCGTTTGCATCAGCCTGTTATTATAATTTTTCACGGCAGTTGAAGAACAGGCGAAACTTGTTTGTCTTGAAGTAAACTAGGACAGGCTCTAAAACATGCTATCAACAAAACAATCAAAGATTTGTCTACAAAACCCTTAAACTGCTTTATGGTATATCAGATTCCAGGTTCGAGAGACCAAGAAGACCGAATCTTCGCCTACCGAAGCAAAATGCCATAAAAGTTCACCTACACATTTATTTACAATCAACACTCATATTGATCTGTTAAATAGCAAAAGCTGGTCATTAATCTATTTTCTTAAAGTGGCAACATTATTAATAAAGTTATGATTACAAGCAGCAAATACATTGAACTAAAATTTCGCGACTGTCTTAATTTTTTAAAACGCGTAAGCTTATAAGTAAATGAAAAAACTGCAAGTTTTGAATTGCTAATTAATTTTTGACCATTACTCTGAACTTTATTTTATCAACGCATATCCTGACCCAATCTTTGCTTCAAAAAAAAGTTTTGTGCAATTTAGAAACAAATTTAAAATCTTTTTCATCGTAATATTATGTTTGATTATTATTTTAATTTTTCGCCATAAAAACTGCGCTTGCAGCTTGAAAACAAAATCAGAACTACACCATTAGTGACTGACAAATGTAGAAATTCCTACATGTGTTTGCAAACTTAACTATAAGCACAGTTTTCTACGGGGAACCATTGGGTTGATATTGATTAATTAATTCGGTGATAAGTTTTCTCAAATTTTAACCTACAGCTTTGCGACATGTGCCAGTGATAACGAATCTAACAAAAATCCTCTTGGTAAACGGATTCAGCTTGGGTTTTCATCCAGAGGCTCGGCTTTTTGCTGGGATATTTAACATTTGTCTGCACATCCCGATAGGAAAATTTCAAATTTTTGGCTAAGCATTAGGTTCCTACAACAGTTTACAAATTCAGTCGATCTCGTACTGTGGATGTGTGTAGACGTTTTCGGCTTCACAGTTTATTCAAAGTAATTATATCGGTTGATTAAAACCGAGCGATTCCCAATAGTGTTAATAGCACAGAGGAAGAGGTGGCAGACCAGTCGATTTCGATCTGTGGAGGTGTGCGCACGTTATCGGCTTTCACAATGTTATTTAATTAAAATCGGAGTGACTTCTCAAAGTACAAATTATACCTAGCTTTATTTAATAGTGCAATACACAGAGGTAGAGGTGGCCGGCGTGTTTCCCAAAATTAACAAGATATTTAGAAGGAATGATCAGAACGATCTTCCGTGTTTTAAGCTTCAGAGAACGACGGACAACAGAGACGTACATCTGACAGCAGGAAATGATCCAGAGGACGCCGTCTTGGATGAAGACTTCTTTATTGTCGAAGATCCGCAGGAGGAAGTGGAGGCTGTGGGGGCTGCTTTCCAGCAAGTGTACAAGGTGAATGCGTGCATTCGGCCGAATCATCACCCGGAAAACAGAGCCTTGCTCCATCACTTCTACCTTCGGAATGACAGTTTCCTGTTAATTACGAAGGAGCTCCAGCTCATCTTCGATTCATTGAAGAAGAAGAAGCCAGCAGGAGTCGATGGCATATCCAACGTTGTACTTCGACACTTACCTCAAGAAGCCAGTAGACATTTATACCACTCTGTTTAACAACGCTATGAATAATGCATATTATCCAGTGCGGTGGAAGACAGCTGTGGTGCACCCTCTCCCGAAAAAGGGAAAGGACAACTTCAAATCGGCGAATCTCAGGTCGGTAAGTCTTCTTCCGAGTATCAGCAAGGTATTCGAAAAAGTAATCAATAGAGCTCTGCCTAAGTGGGCAGAGGACAATGTGTTCAATGGAACAAATCTAAGAAGCAGTGTACGGGTGCCTCTCTGGTTGATTTGGAGAAGACTTTCGACACTGTATGGTTAGAGGGTCTTTATCTAAAGCTGACCAGACTCGGCCTTAGTAAACCACTATTGTATATGCTTTATGATATGCTCAATGGGAGAAAGTTTGTTGTCAAGAGTGGCAATGTAACTTCTGCTGCAAGCTTTAATATTTAAAATGGTCTTCAGCAGGGAGCGGTCAACTCGCCGATTCTATTCACCATTTACACCAGCGATCTGATAAATAGTCTAACTCAGGCAATGCCATATGCAGACGATCTTATTGCGTACAGAACAGCCCCAAAAGTCGAGGTCATCAGAATTCACTTGCAGCGTGACTTCGAGAAGAATCAGAAATATTGCGATGACTGGAAGTTAAAAATCAACTTTCAGAAATCAGAAACTATCTTGTTTAGGACTCCGTTGCTTAGAGCCACAAGTGGTACGAGAAAGAACTGGCGCAAGCTAGTGATCGTAGGACGAAATGGAAATCCAATGGCGAGTAAGAGCGTAGTAAAGTACCTTGGCATCTGAATTGATCAGTATTTATAGTATTTATATTTCGACAGACATATAAATGCTGCTCTGGCCAGTGCTAGGGGTTTGGTTTAACGTTGCCCCATCTCAAATGTAAAAGATTCGGGTGTTTGAGAGGCAGTGTCTTCGACGCTGCCTTGGATTGCACAGAACACCAGAGTTGAGGTACAAACATTACTACAACCTGGTTCTATACAACGGCACCAACATAAACCGGAGAGATAATTTCTTGCTGAAGCTTATTCGGGTCACATTGCAAGAGCAATGTCCTCTTTTAGCAGCTTAATTTTTGGGGCATATTACCCCAACAACCAAAATTAAGAGATTGTGCGTCTAAGCGGCTTTATTCCGCTCGATGTATTCCACCATCTAGACAGTCGAGGGCTGATCCAGGATAGTGCAGCGGTTCCGCTAATCTAACACGTTGGCCGTAGAACTGTAGATCGGCGGCTCCTTTACAGTCGGGACGTCCCCGCACAAGGCGGAGCTGAGCACTTTCGCTTCAGTAGGACTGTGTCCGAACGGGACCGAAGAGATAGGGTTAAGCAGGAGAACCAGTTCTGGTGGTTAAAATACGAAGAATGAAGTTCCTGCAGATATTTAAAAGTTGTCCTTGGTTTTTCTCTGTCATGGCCGACTTACATAGGTTGAGATGTTAGTTTTAAGTAGGGACGGTCAGGGTGGCACAAAAAAAAAAAAGAAAACACAAAAAATTATAAAATCAATAAAAATCAAAAAAAAAAAATATAAACCGGGAAATGCTGCTGTGTCTGTTATAGTCTGTAAGTAGCTAATAAGTAGGTTGTAATTAATTTATAATTAGTTGTAAATAGTTTTAAGTAGCTTTAAGTAGTTTTAATTAGTTTTGATTAGCTTTAATTTAGTTTGAAAGTTTTATATAAAACCAAAAAAAATAAAGACAATTATACCGAGCTTTTTTGTAAATTCTTTTCGGGGAAAAATAAAAACCGATATAGAATTTTAGTATTAAGATAGTTTTTCGGCCCAAAGGCATTAGCATTAAATTATTCTAGTGTAACTTAGACGGCCAGATTGGGAACAGTTAGTTTTAAGATATTGATAAGTAGGCTAGTTTTTATGAATAGATTTCAGAAAATTGAAAAATAAAAATGAATTATAAAAAAAAAGAGGTGGCCGACCGACAACCAGAGGATCACGGGTTCGAGTCCCAGTCGGGCAAAAATTATTTGGCTGCTTTTTTTGACAATCGTGAAGTAGAAAACTTCATCGAGTGGAAAAGCAGCAAATGCAAGCCAACAACACCGCGGGGACATCGAAAGGTGCCTCAGCAACAACAATAAAGCCAGCTATGGCACTACAAGCTAAGGCTATGGTCAGCGCCGTAGCAACAACAACAACAACAACCAAGCAAGCGATGGCACCACCAGCCATGCCGTCAACAAGTGCCGTAGCAACAACTGCACAACCATCAACGGCACCAACAGCCAATGCCAAAAACAAGAGGAGGAAGAGAATTAGCTGTGCGCCGAACCTCGTTAAGCGCCGCTCCACCACCAACACAGCCCAGCTGCCAGCCGGGGTGAATCAACCGGCGCGCACAGCCAAAATTACAGCAGCAGCAAAAATTCAAGAACAACTGGATACCTCGCCATCCGACGATGACATCGAATATAGAGGGTGGCGAGGGATTATACACAACAGGGGACAGTAAAAGCAACCTGATTGTAGGTATAACTTCACCAGAGGCGTCCTACGAATAAGAATGTGAGGCACAAGAAGCATTGGACGAGCAGGCCATCACCCAAGAAATTGATGCCATTCGGGGGGAGATGGAACGCCTCAATGCCATCGTGACCCCTCTGATATAAGCTCTGAAAAATAAACAAGAAGCTCGGCGCGAAAGAGAAAGGCAGGAGCACGAGCTGAAAAAAGTGGTACAGGCGCCAAATAAGCAGCGCCACAGCAAGAGCTGCCGCAGAAAAACAAGCAGCAGGATCTAAATCCAAAAGAACAGCAGCAACAACAACATCTGCCAATTGAACAACAACAGCAGCAGCCGAAGGAGTAACGTCCAAAAAAGCAAATTCAACAACAACAACAACAACAACAACAACAACAACAACAACAACAACAACAACAACAACAACAACAACAACAACAACAACAACAACAACAACAACAACAACAACAACAACAACAACAACAAAAACAACAACAACAACAACAACAACAACAACAACAACAACAACAACAACACCATAAACATTTCATAAAACGATTAAGTAAAGATAGATATGCTATCCACTGCTCCACAGTGGCGCAACACAAAATTATATAAGGATTATTAAAAAAATCCACGACTAAGTTCTTCAGTTTTACCCCCAAAGTGAATAAATATCAAACGGTCCTCTTGAAGGGCCTAGATTCCTGCACGGAACCACAGGTGCTCTTAAATGAGCTCCGTCAAAAAGCGAGCGACGATCTCGACTTTATAGGGATCAAGCCGTTTGCTACAGTCAGAGCCAGGCGGGAGAAGCGGTCTTTGCCGTTCTTCCTTATTCAACTATCGCCCAGCAGCAAACTGGATAGTTTGAGGAGAATCTCCGTCCTCAACTACCAGGTTGTAACTTGGGATAAATTGAAGAGACGCGGTGACATGCTTTAATGCATGCGCTGCCAAAGGTTTGGCCACGCTGCAGCAAACTGCGAAATGCAGTCACGCTGCGTTAAGTGTGGTGAGGACCACATAAAGGGGGAGTGTAAGCTCGGTGAGGAACGGGTCGAAGACATGACCCAGCTTGAATGTGCACTTTGCGGAAAGGAGGGACACCCCGCTAATAATCGGGGTTGCTCAGCTTTTAAGCAATCTTCATACGAAAAGGCATAAATCATAAAGTTATATATAATAGTGATCTGCGCAGATTTCTTAGAGGCCTAGATTTCTTAGAGGCAGATTTATTAAAGGCGTGCATCGCATACATTCCTCTCCAACAGGGGAAGCGAATGTATGTGATCGCGGCTTATGCACCGGAATCACCTCAGCCAACTGATTTTATGACAGAACAAAACTTTTTGAATGTCTACACTTGAGCTTGGAAGAAAATTACTTTCTCATGGCCGGTGAGTTAAATGCCAAACACCAAGATTGAGGAAATCAAATTCAGAATCAAAGAGGTATTCATCTTCTCAATTGGATGAGTCGATACAAAACTGAATATGGTGTCGACCTGCTGGCTACGGATCGGCCATCGTTTCCAAGAAGCGGTGCCTATCTGGATTTATTGCTAATAGACGCAAGACTGACAATTACTGACACTGTGGGTCAAAGACCAAGTAACTGTTTACGAACTATCGAGTACGATAGTGATCACTGCGGACTCGCCGCCCTAATACAGCTTTCGGACGAGCTCGTGGAGTTGGATGAGTATGTACATGTGCATTAGGCTGGAGCACGGATATATGAAAAAAAATTTTTTTTGAGATTCAAAGATGTAATAGGGGGGGATTGGTGCCTTATGTTAAAGTAAAAATAAATGTAGTTTTTCGATTAATTCGGTAAAGGTCTTCTGCCTCCGCACTGACCTCGAAAATTTCAATTTGTTAGAATTTGTTTGTACCTATGGCTGAAACATTAAAAGATATTCAATAGAAGAAATAATTGAAAAAAAAACGCGCAATATAAGGTTTTTGCAATAAGAAATGTAATTTAATATAAGAAAAGATTAATTTATTGTCAAATAGAAATATTTATTTGTATCTAATTAAGTTGCTTGAAAATCTCGTTTTGTCTCAAATTTAGGCATCGCCTTCCGCGATTCTATTTTTGCCTTTATTGCGCCTAGTCGAGTCTTTTTTGTGTATTGAGTAGTAGCTGCTTCCGTCGTCATCTTCACAGCCCGCTCAACAGCTTGGGTGTGGCAAGGAAGCCTTAAAAAAAAAACTTCAACTTCACCACTGGATTCCACGATGAACTGAATTTCTTGGTCCGATAGGTTTCTCATGATCGGTGGTTCAGTAATTGGTACCTGCCAATTTATCAAATCGATATAGGTTAAAGCGTTGAAATTAATATGGGGCACTTCGAATATCCTTGGTGTTGAAGATTGAGGCATTCTGCGTGCCTTTAATATGCGTCGAGCTGCCAATTCTCGAATGTGTTTTTTATCATCAGTTATCATTGAAAGAAGAATGTTCTCAGGATGAGTAAAATAACCATTTCGTTGAATGACGGGATGGATTACCTTCTTAAGATCATCTGAAAGATACCTAGACGTTATTATTATATTAAAAAGATGACGCGTGCCATCTTTGCACGATGGTTTATTTTTAATGGAGAACCAAGATGGCGCGTAAACTTTCACAACAAATGTGGCCAAAGTTACCAAGTTTTCCGAAGGGTCCTCTGTTGATACACACAAACGCATTATTCGGTTAGCACGTGTGGTCCAACGCGCATGAGACATTTTGCCTGGAGATTTATTTGAGAGATCCTTTGGAAATTCACCTGATATTACCGCTGACACAATCTTGTGCAAGTACAGTTGGTCTGAACTCAAATCTTTGGCCATTTCGGGCAGCACGCTCCCTTCGATACGATGAAATTTTTTGACAGGTAGTTGTTCACAGGTTTCCAGTGCTTTTCCTAAAGGTCCAGTGTAAGACTTAGGTCCTGAAGTACACCCATCTAGATGTTGAAATAAGTGTCTTAAAGGTAGTTCGTTCATGTGCAATAGGCAAATTATCCATTGAAGTGGCTTTTGAAGTCTTGTTTCGAGTAGTCTTATAATACCGTCGTATTTTCCTGTATTTACAACTGTACCGTCACAACCGACAGCCATAAGATGGTGCTGAGAAATTCCTTCATCTGTTAGAAAGTCACTGATTGCAGATTGTACCCCTTTTGCTGAACCTTTGTTAGGAACTACGTATCCCATATATTTGGATCCCGGTTCTTGAATTAATGAGATGTGTTCCTCAATAATGAAAGTCTTGTAACATTTACCATCTTTTTTAACTAATTTTATGGTTCTGTCTTTTTTCCCATCAAAATATAATGCAAATAATTCTGAAATACTCTTCTCTTTCATTAATTTTTCTCTTGTTTTAGTTCTTTCTCTTCGCAATTTATGTCTGTCGATGACGCCGACTTCAGACCCTATGTCGTACAAAACAGAAGACGCAATAGCTGCTGCAGCCCTATCGGACACTCCATACCGTTCGCATGTCTTCGATAATGTAGGAAAATCAACGCTTGAAGACATCTTACTCTTCTTCTCAGGAACGCATTTATCTGTGTTTTTTTTTTAATTAACTGAACTTGTGGACTTTTCAGACACTGACGATGACGATGTTGAAATAGTACTAACCTCTAAAACAGCTGATGTAGAAGTACTAGAGGCAATAGTAGTCTGGCTTTTTTCTCGAGTGTGTTTTCTTTCCAAACTTTTTTGCAGCTTTTTAGTGAGAATAACGTCGATTCCACCTATTGCCATACTACGATCGTTTCTTTGATCAATTAAAAATGATTGTTCTTGTTTCGGAACCTTTTTATCTTTAGGACAAATGCACTGATCGATTTTTTTGCATTTGCATGCCGCAATATCAAAAAGAAACTTACCGCTTTGTCGAAAACTTTCTAATTTGTCTGGGGACAGCCTCTTGACAGATTTGAGCAAGTTTTTGTATTTTAAATGATACGCTTTCATCATCTGTATGACCCTGGTTTGTGTTACAGTCGGAATAGATGCAGATCGCCATATATTTAATATTCTGGATGCAACTACACCTGCTGTCTCTGGAAAGGAGGGCTCTTTTGCAGTTTCCAGCTCGAATTTAAATTGGTGCCTCGTCCATTCATAGCATTTTATTGTATATTCATAAGTGGGCAGAATGTTTTCTTTTATATCACTAATATCACCAAAAATAGGACATTTAAATACACTACGCGTTCTTGGCATGATTTTTCAATGGAACTTATTTTTTTTTTCAAAGAAAAGTATGCGACCGATGCAAACAAAAATAACAGCGAACTGATATGAAACGAAAATCGTGACTAACTTTCGCTCGTTTGAAAAATTTGTTGAAAATTTGAAAATATAAAGAACGTTGTATACAAAAATTTCAATGAGTTTGCGGAGGCAGTTAACGTCAACCGAATTTAATAAAATTTTGCATAGATACATTTGAGCCCATAATGCATCTTTTTTTTACTATTACATAACGATAATCAACAAAAAAAAATTTCGCTCCACCCTAATGTGCATACTTTCAATTACAGTAAGGTGCGCTGGCCACGCTTTAACACGCCTTATCGAGCGAAATCAGTGCGATCAACATATCCCCACCAAATGACAGGAATTTGACAAATAACGAGTTAGACCAATACTTAGAACAAATGGACGAGACAATCAAACGAACAATGAACAGAACAATACCGAAATACAAGCAACGGGACGCAACCGACATGTACCGGAACGCGACCATTGACGCATTACACAGACAAAGAAGTGGACTGCTGACAAGACTCAAACTCTTGTACCGACGCTTTACTGACCCTCACGAACTGGATATAAGAACACAGAAGTCGTCGATCAAGAACATCAACCAACTAATTAAAGAAAACTACGGGTTGTCAATTAATTTGTTGCATTTTGATGAAGTCTCCAAGTTGTGTTGTTAATATATAGAATAAATTAAAGCAATAAATAAATAAAAAGAAAACACTAGGATTTCTAAATTTTAAAATTTTTTTAATTTAAATTTAAATTTCAAATTATTATCACAACTTATTTACTTAATTTTAATTTTATATTTAGCGACGCGTTTCGGAGTGTATGTGTATCTCCATCATCGGGCTAAGAACTTAATTTAAAATTGGTGTTTCTTGTCAAAGCCGGTGTCTCTTTTTGTGATGCTGTGGAGTTTTGCTATTGTGTCGTGTTATGTTGTTGTCTTCTTTCTTCTATTTTGGTTCTTATGGCTGTATCGTATAGTGGATTTGTTTTAAATGTCAACTTGTCGTTCATTAGTCTGTCTTGTTCTAATTTACTGGCCTTATAAATTTCATATTCTTCTGTTGCGTCAAGTATTTTCCCTTTTTTGCATATGTGCAATGGTATTAGGTTGGTGTCGAAGTCGGTGTAATTATGGTTGTTGTCGATCAGATGCTGGGCGAAGTTTGATTTGGTGTTGTTTTTTGGTTTATGTTCTAGAAACCTATCGTAGAACGTTCTGCCTGTTTGTCCAATGTAGTACATGTTGCAATCGTCGCATTTGAGTTTATAAACTCCGGAGCATGTTTTTGTTTCTGTTTTTAGTTTTGGTTTTAATATGTTTTGGATGTTGTTATTAGTTTTGAAAGAAATGTTGATGTTTAGTTTTTTAAATTCATATTGGAGTGTTTGTGGTAATATGTTTGTGTATGTTACTGAAGTGTATTTGTTTTCTGTTGTTAAGGTTTTGTTTATTTTGTTGTTGTAAATTTTCTTTTTCTTTTTTGATATTAGTTTATCTATTATTGTAATATTGTAGCCATTTGAATGTGCGATGCATTTTATTGTATTGAGTTCGTTGTCATAGTCTTTTTTGTCCATAGGTATATTTATTAACCTATTAATAAAGGCATTATATGCAGCCATTTTTTGGGAATGTGGGTGGTGTGAGTTTTTGTGTATTGTAATGTCAGTTGTAGTTGGTTTCCTGTGTATTTTGTATTTGAATTTGTTGTTGTTCTTTGTAATGTTTAGGTCTAGAAAGTTAATCGAGTTATCATTTTCAACTTCTGTGGTGACTTTAATTTTTGTGTTTATGTTGTTAATATATTTGGTTAAAAGGTCTATTTGTCTGTGTGTACCATCAAATATGACAAAGGTATCGTCAACGTATCTTGAATACGATATTATTTTCTGGTAATGTGGATTTTGTGAAGATAAAATGTATTTATTTTCATAGTGATTTAAATATATATCTGCTAATAATCCACTTAATGGTGAACCCATTGCCAGACCCTCATTTTGGGTGTAATAGTCATTGTTGAATGTAAAGTAATTTTGATTAAGTGTTAATTGTAATAGGCATAATAATTCTTCTATTTGTTTTTTATTAATTGTTGCAGTGTTGGTGAGGTTGTCTTTTAGAATTTTAAGGGTTTCATCTATTGGTATATTTGTGTACATGTTAGTGACATCGAATGAAATCATTTTGTGATTTGGTGATAGGTTTATGGTTTTCAATTTGTCAATTAGATCTGAGTAATTTTTAATGCTGTTGTTGTTTCGTAGGTTAATATTGTTTTTAATGATTTTTTGTAATATTTTGGCAAGTTTGTATCCTGGTGCCGTGGTGTAATTGATGAGGGGTCGTATTGGTGTTCCATGTTTATGTATTTTAGGCAGGCCTGTAAATTGTGGTGCTCTTGCGTTTGGTTGTTTGAGTGTATTTTTATTTATGTTTGAAAAAAGGTTATTGCATTTATTAATGGCGTTGTTGATTTCTTTAGTATATGTTTTCGTGGGGTCTTTTTGTAAAATTTGTATATTATTGCAATTGAAGAAAGTTTTTGTTTTTGTGATGTATTCTTGTCTATCGATTATTACCATGGTATTGCCTTTGTCAGCCTTTGTAATGATAGCGTTATTGTCTTGTAGCTTTTGTTTAATGTTTTTTAGGTTTGTATTATCTTCTTTGTATTTGGTTTGGAGTTTCTTATTTATTTCGTTATTTCTTATTAGTTGTTTTAGTTTTTTGTTGATGATAACTCTTGTCTCGTTTTGTGTTTCGTTTGTTGGTATTGTTTTTATTGCAGCTTCTGCATTGATGACTTCTTGGTTGATGTTATTCTTGGTAATTTTGGGGATGTTAAATTTTAAACCTTTGTTAAGTGTATTTATTTCAGTGTTGGTGAGAAGAATATTTGTGTTGTTTATAAGTCTCGGAAAAAATTTGTGTGTATTAAGAAGTGTTGTGGTATGGTTCTGTTTATTTATTAATTTTTGAAATTTAGTGGTTTGTGTTCTATTTATTTCTATTGCAATTTTTTGTATGTATTGGTTTATTTCATGAGTGTAAAGATCAGCGGCAATGTAATGGATATTTTTGTATATTTGTAAATGAAGTTCATATAATTTATTGTTTAACTTTGTCTTTTTCTTGTATAGAAATTTGATTTCTTCTTTGACACGTATGGTTCTGGCTATTTTTTGTGTTATTTGGGCGGCTGTTGAGGTGTTTTTTTTTTTTATTTCTGCATATTTGGGTGTGATGTGTGTTTTGAGACATTTTTTATTAAATTTTATGTTTAAATTGGCTTTTGTTATTTTAAGTTTGATGTTCTTATATTGGTAGACAATTTTTGCTTGTTCAGCTGTGAGATGCATTTTGATGAAGTCTCCAAGTTGTGTTGTTAATATATAGAATAAATTAAAGCAATAAATAAATAAAAAGAAAACACTAGGATTTCTAAATTTTAAAATTTTTTTAATTTAAATTTAAATTTCAAATTATTATCACAACTTATTTACTTAATTTTAATTTTATATTTAGCGACGCGTTTCGGAGTGTATGTGTATCTCCATCATCGGGCTAAGAACTTAATTTAAAATTGGTGTTTCTTGTCAAAGCCGGTGTCTCTTTTTGTGATGCTGTGGAGTTTTGCTATTGTGTCGTGTTATGTTGTTGTCTTCTTTCTTCTATTTTGGTTCTTATGGCTGTATCGTATAGTGGATTTGTTTTAAATGTCAACTTGTCGTTCATTAGTCTGTCTTGTTCTAATTTACTGGCCTTATAAATTTCATATTCTTCTGTTGCGTCAAGTATTTTCCCTTTTTTGCATATGTGCAATGGTATTAGGTTGGTGAGACAAGAGTTATCATCAACAAAAAACTAAAACAACTAATAAGAAATAACGAAATAAATAAGAAACTCCAAACCAAATACAAAGAAGATAATACAAACCTAAAAAACATTAAACAAAAGCTACAAGACAATAACGCTATCATTACAAAGGCTGACAAAGGCAATACCATGGTAATAATCGATAGACAAGAATACATCACAAAAACAAAAACTTTCTTCAATTGCAATAATATACAAATTTTACAAAAAGACCCCACGAAAACATATACTAAAGAAATCAACAACGCCATTAATAAATGCAATAACCTTTTTTCAAACATAAATAAAAATACACTCAAACAACCAAACGCAAGAGCACCACAATTTACAGGCCTGCCTAAAATACATAAACATGGAACACCAATACGACCCCTCATCAATTACACCACGGCACCAGGATACAAACTTGCCAAAATATTACAAAAAATCATTAAAAACAATATTAACCTACGAAACAACAACAGCATTAAAAATTACTCAGATCTAATTGACAAATTGAAAACCATAAACCTATCACCAAATCACAAAATGATTTCATTCGATGTCACTAACATGTACACAAATATACCAATAGATGAAACCCTTAAAATTCTAAAAGACAACCTCACCAACACTGCAACAATTAATAAAAAACAAATAGAAGAATTATTATGCCTATTACAATTAACACTTAATCAAAATTACTTTACATTCAACAATGACTATTACACCCAAAATGAGGGTCTGGCAATGGGTTCACCATTAAGTGGATTATTAGCAGATATATATTTAAATCACTATGAAAATAAATACATTTTATCTTCACAAAATCCACATTACCAGAAAATAATATCGTATTCAAGATACGTTGACGATACCTTTGTCATATTTGATGGTACACACAGACAAATAGACCTTTTAACCAAATATATTAACAACATAAACACAAAAATTAAAGTCACCACAGAAGTTGAAAATGATAACTCGATTAACTTTCTAGACCTAAACATTACAAAGAACAACAACAAATTCAAATACAAAATACACAGGAAACCAACTACAACTGACATTACAATACACAAAAACTCACACCACCCACATTCCCAAAAAATGGCTGCATATAATGCCTTTATTAATAGGTTAATAAATATACCTATGGACAAAAAAGACTATGACAACGAACTCAATACAATAAAATGCATCGCACATTCAAATGGCTACAATATTACAATAATAGATAAACTAATATCAAAAAAGAAAAAGAAAATTTACAACAACAAAATAAACAAAACCTTAACAACAGAAAACAAATACACTTCAGTAACATACACAAACATATTACCACAAACACTCCAATATGAATTTAAAAAACTAAACATCAACATTTCTTTCAAAACTAATAACAACATCCAAAACATATTAAAACCAAAACTAAAAACAGAAACAAAAACATGCTCCGGAGTTTATAAACTCAAATGCGACGATTGCAACATGTACTACATTGGACAAACAGGCAGAACGTTCTACGATAGGTTTCTAGAACATAAACCAAAAAACAACACCAAATCAAACTTCGCCCAGCATCTGATCGACAACAACCATAATTACACCGACTTCGACACCAACCTAATACCATTGCACATATGCAAAAAAGGGAAAATACTTGACGCAACAGAAGAATATGAAATTTATAAGGCCAGTAAATTAGAACAAGACAGACTAATGAACGACAAGTTGACATTTAAAACAAATCCACTATACGATACAGCCATAAGAACCAAAATAGAAGAAAGAAGACAACAACATAACACGACACAATAGCAAAACTCCACAGCATCACAAAAAGAGACACCGGCTTTGACAAGAAACACCAATTTTAAATTAAGTTCTTAGCCCGATGATGGAGATACACATACACTCCGAAACGCGTCGCTAAATATAAAATTAAAATTAAGTAAATAAGTTGTGATAATAATTTGAAATTTAAATTTAAATTAAAAAAATTTAAAAATTTAGAAATCCTAGTGTTTTCTTTTTATTTATTTATTGCTTTAATTTATTCTATATATTAACAACACAACTTGGAGACTTCATCAAAATGCATCTCACAGCTGAACAAGCAAAAATTGTCTACCAATATAAGAACATCAAACTTAAAATAACAAAAGCCAATTTAAACATAAAATTTAATAAAAAATGTCTCAAAACACACATCACACCCAAATATGCAGAAATAAAAATAAAAAACACCTCAACAGCCGCCCAAATAACACAAAAAATAGCCAGAACCATACGTGTCAAAGAAGAAATCAAATTTCTATACAAGAAAAAGACAAAGTTAAACAATAAATTATATGAACTTCATTTACAAATATACAAAAATATCCATTACATTGCCGCTGATCTTTACACTCATGAAATAAACCAATACATACAAAAAATTGCAATAGAAATAAATAGAACACAAACCACTAAATTTCAAAAATTAATAAATAAACAGAACCATACCACAACACTTCTTAATACACACAAATTTTTTCCGAGACTTATAAACAACACAAATATTCTTCTCACCAACACTGAAATAAATACACTTAACAAAGGTTTAAAATTTAACATCCCCAAAATTACCAAGAATAACATCAACCAAGAAGTCATCAATGCAGAAGCTGCAATAAAAACAATACCAACAAACGAAACACAAAACGAGACAAGAGTTATCATCAACAAAAAACTAAAACAACTAATAAGAAATAACGAAATAAATAAGAAACTCCAAACCAAATACAAAGAAGATAATACAAACCTAAAAAACATTAAACAAAAGCTACAAGACAATAACGCTATCATTACAAAGGCTGACAAAGGCAATACCATGGTAATAATCGATAGACAAGAATACATCACAAAAACAAAAACTTTCTTCAATTGCAATAATATACAAATTTTACAAAAAGACCCCACGAAAACATATACTAAAGAAATCAACAACGCCATTAATAAATGCAATAACCTTTTTTCAAACATAAATAAAAATACACTCAAACAACCAAACGCAAGAGCACCACAATTTACAGGCCTGCCTAAAATACATAAACATGGAACACCAATACGACCCCTCATCAATTACACCACGGCACCAGGATACAAACTTGCCAAAATATTACAAAAAATCATTAAAAACAATATTAACCTACGAAACAACAACAGCATTAAAAATTACTCAGATCTAATTGACAAATTGAAAACCATAAACCTATCACCAAATCACAAAATGATTTCATTCGATGTCACTAACATGTACACAAATATACCAATAGATGAAACCCTTAAAATTCTAAAAGACAACCTCACCAACACTGCAACAATTAATAAAAAACAAATAGAAGAATTATTATGCCTATTACAATTAACACTTAATCAAAATTACTTTACATTCAACAATGACTATTACACCCAAAATGAGGGTCTGGCAATGGGTTCACCATTAAGTGGATTATTAGCAGATATATATTTAAATCACTATGAAAATAAATACATTTTATCTTCACAAAATCCACATTACCAGAAAATAATATCGTATTCAAGATACGTTGACGATACCTTTGTCATATTTGATGGTACACACAGACAAATAGACCTTTTAACCAAATATATTAACAACATAAACACAAAAATTAAAGTCACCACAGAAGTTGAAAATGATAACTCGATTAACTTTCTAGACCTAAACATTACAAAGAACAACAACAAATTCAAATACAAAATACACAGGAAACCAACTACAACTGACATTACAATACACAAAAACTCACACCACCCACATTCCCAAAAAATGGCTGCATATAATGCCTTTATTAATAGGTTAATAAATATACCTATGGACAAAAAAGACTATGACAACGAACTCAATACAATAAAATGCATCGCACATTCAAATGGCTACAATATTACAATAATAGATAAACTAATATCAAAAAAGAAAAAGAAAATTTACAACAACAAAATAAACAAAACCTTAACAACAGAAAACAAATACACTTCAGTAACATACACAAACATATTACCACAAACACTCCAATATGAATTTAAAAAACTAAACATCAACATTTCTTTCAAAACTAATAACAACATCCAAAACATATTAAAACCAAAACTAAAAACAGAAACAAAAACATGCTCCGGAGTTTATAAACTCAAATGCGACGATTGCAACATGTACTACATTGGACAAACAGGCAGAACGTTCTACGATAGGTTTCTAGAACATAAACCAAAAAACAACACCAAATCAAACTTCGCCCAGCATCTGATCGACAACAACCATAATTACACCGACTTCGACACCAACCTAATACCATTGCACATATGCAAAAAAGGGAAAATACTTGACGCAACAGAAGAATATGAAATTTATAAGGCCAGTAAATTAGAACAAGACAGACTAATGAACGACAAGTTGACATTTAAAACAAATCCACTATACGATACAGCCATAAGAACCAAAATAGAAGAAAGAAGACAACAACATAACACGACACAATAGCAAAACTCCACAGCATCACAAAAAGAGACACCGGCTTTGACAAGAAACACCAATTTTAAATTAAGTTCTTAGCCCGATGATGGAGATACACATACACTCCGAAACGCGTCGCTAAATATAAAATTAAAATTAAGTAAATAAGTTGTGATAATAATTTGAAATTTAAATTTAAATTAAAAAAATTTTAAAATTTAGAAATCCTAGTGTTTTCTTTTTATTTATTTATTGCTTTAATTTATTCTATATAAATTAATTTGTATTGGAATACAAAATTCAGGCCGTTAATTCTAGCGACCCAATCATGTTTCCCCAAATTAACAAGATATTTAGAAAGAATGATCAGAACGGACCTTCCGTGTCTTAAGCTTCAGAGAAGGACTGACAACAGACTTACTTCTGACAGCAGGAATTGATCCAGAGGACACCGTCTTGGACGATGACCTCTTATTGTCGAAGATCCGCAGGAGAAAGTTGAGGCTGTGGGGGCTGCTTTCCAGCAAGTATACAAGGTGAATGCGTGCATTCGCCCAAATCATGACCTGGAAAACAGAGCCTTGCTCCATCACTTTAACCTTCAGAATGACATCACGCAATGGCGATCAGAGAACCTCGGTTTCATATTGTTCAATGAAGATCATTTGGCAAACGCCATAATCTAAGCAGTAGACATTTATACCACTCTGTTTAACAACGCTCTGAATTATGCATATTATCCAGTGCGATGGAAGACAGCTGTGGTGCATCCTCTCCCGAAAAAGGGAAAGGACAACTCCAATCCGGCGAATCTCCGGTCGATAAGTCTTCTTCCGAATATCAGCAATGTATTCGAAAAAGTTATCAATAAAGCTCTGTCTACAACAGACAATAACAGCTGCGTTTTATTATCTTTTATAGGGATCTGGATCTGGATTAACTTTTACATGCAATACAAAAACAATTTGGGATCCTGCATTTTATCTGGATCTATTTCAAGATCCAAGAACTAGTTTTAATTCTTAACACCAGATAATAATTTTGTTTCGTAAATATTGTCAGCACTGTACTGAGAACACAAAGTAAATGTCAAAAAATAATTGAACAATATGGTGATTTTAGTCCACAAACAAATAATACTGAAAAAAAGGATGAACCGAAAATAAAATAAATTGTAAGCATAAGTAGGTTATATTTTATTTCTTCTGAAAATGAGGTGTAAATTCATAAACGTCAAATGTTGCGTACATGTTTTTATTGAAACCAAAGAATCGGACAACTAACAAACAAAAGCATTTTTGCAGGCATACGAAAAGCTACGAGTACCTTTGTTCATAAACTTCTCTGAACCTGAAGAAGGAAGCAGTTTATTGCTGAGTATCAGAGCTGTTCTTTGCAGGCATACGAAAAGCTACCTTTGCTCATAAACTTCTCTGAACCTGAAGAAGGAAGCAGTTTATTGCTGAGTATCAGAGCTGTTCTTCCGAAAATACAGTCGCAGTTATGCGAGAGTACGATAAAAATGTTTCCAAAAAGAATAATTGTTTGCAGGCATTGCCCGGATCAACATTTGGCAGATATTGTTTTCTATCATATCAAGCTCCGAGTTTGTATTTTTTTATCCGAACCAAAAGCGGACAAGATTTCTACGGATTTCGGTTGGCACTATTTCTATGCAAGGATGCCGGAAAAGTCAAGAAGTAAGTTCACTTTTGAACCTCGGTGCTGCTTTTTTATGTACCCATTTTTTCGATCCAGGATGCCCACAACTAGACACTTAATTTAGACAAGAACACATCGTTCTTTGCAGAGTATGATGTGTATAGGGGCCACGCATTGCGTCGACTAACTGCCATATTTTCTGAAGAATTTTGTATGCTAAAATCGATAATCTGGCTGAATTACGAGAAGAGAGTAATATGCCTTTTGACGCTGTACTCGAAAAGTAGTAAGGCATGCCACTAGCTCCATCTGCAGCACTAAATATTTTATCGATGGACCAAGTGGCTCTTAGTCATAGTATAGTCGCCTTTCTTGCGAGGAAGAGATGAGACCAAGAAAATGGTAATTACCTACTTTCGGGGTCCCAAAAAAAAACTTTTAAGTAATCAGAAGACTTTTGCCTTTTTTTAAGATGAATCAGCTTTTTGCTCTTCAAAATTTAAGGAGGAAGATCAATAAGAAACGATACCTAACAGTGCAAAATTATAAAACGGAAACAGATGATGATTCTACTACTAGCAACAGGTCTAACCAGATAAAAGAAACTTCCAGCAAACAAGTATCAACCACCACTAACCGATCGACTGTTGCTTGCTGTCCAGACAGCAGTGTGAAGGAATCCATAATCCATCCATTCATGGCAAACTCACTTCGGGAAAATGTATTGCTGCAGAATTATGAATTGTAAATTTTATCCAAAATCTTTTAACATTTTGGGTTGATATCAAATATTTCATAGAAAAAATCGATTTGGTCAAAACCTTAGCCGCAAAACTATTTTTGCAACGACTTAATAACATGTAAGATTTGTAATTTGTTCGTCAGAGGCAGTACCTGTGAAAAGAACACTGAGTGGAATAGGTTGGTCTGCGATAAACGAAAAATTATTGACTTAGCGTACATCCCTGCCAAGGGAATTTCTATTCCCGAGAATCTTAAAAATGTTTTGGATCCCATTACCGAATTTATAAAAAAAAATTGATAAAATAAAAAAATTGTTTTATTATTAGGAAAATAGTAGGTAACAGTTTTTTTTTATTATTTCAAATTACTTTTTTGTACACAATTTGGATAAGTTCTAAGGTTATTGTCACTGTTATTTAATATTTTGCTTTTTAATAATGTTTAGGTACTTGTTTTTCTTAAAATGTTATTTGCTGAAATTAAAGGAGCAAGTAATGAATTAAAAAATTAAATATAAGGGTATTCATACAACAGCAAAAAGCCATCGTCGTTGTAAAGGTTTAAACTTAGTAATTCTGATGGAAAATTTGATAGATTTACTACGTTTAGGAGTACTACGCTTTTGCATGAATACCCTTATTATATTCCTCCTTCAAGACAAAAAAAGGATTAAGAACTACCGATTTCAGAAGCGTAAAACAGTTATGCTTTTGTCGCAATAGCAGGTTATGATGATGATTCTACTTTTTCTTTTGCTGTTAACTTTATTTCGCTGGCGACCATCTTCTTTGAGCTCTTTTCATTTTTGACACTTTTTGAGGGCTTAATGAGGGTGCCTACAAGTTCCTTAGAAATGAAAGAGAGAATAAAGTTTTGTTTGATACATCTGCAATATACATACTTTTGTTAATTTATAATTTTCATAAAATAAGAAAATGTTTGAAGTAGTTTTAAATTCAATTAAATAAATTTGAATATTGCCATTAGACAACAGAAAAATGTGTTTAAATGCCATAAAATTCATTAGTACCTAATTTCTTTGACAAATCATCTTTGTACGTATATGACATACTCGTATTACAGTAAATGTTTGGGAGATATTGATTTAAATTTGATATATTCTTAATTTCTGAGAAAAAGTTTTTTGAACTTTGAATATCTAATAAACCGTAACAGGAGGCACGTGGCTATAAGCTATATTTCTTCTCCTTTTATAAAAAAATGTGGCCCGATTATGAGGAAAAACGCTAGTATTTTATAAACAAACGTGGATTTCCATCAGTTCAGGCTAACCTATACTATGCTCACACCATTTGGCATTGGCAGGACAGGGTGTGAATTGAGCCACGTATTTAGCTCAAATGAAAAAGTTTCCAAAAACCACTCAGGATTATGTATTTAACCGAGTGGTTTTTGGATATTTCATTGCTCTTTACCTTTAAATCCCTCGATATGGGCACCCAAATCACGACATATTTGTATCCATCCTTCACAACACCAAAGCGAGTTACCAGTATTGAATATGGCATTAACTACCTTTTCCATTTTTATTTTTTGTTTACTTGTCAAAATTAAAAATGTCAAAAAAAAAAACTCAGGGATACCACACTTGAAAAGCAAAATTTTTTTAGGATCTGGATCGTTTTATTATCAGAGGATGATCCATATGGATCTTGGTCGATATTAAAACGCAGCTAATATCATACCGGATAATCAGTTCGGTTTTAAGGCGAGACATGGCACTATTCATGCCGCGTCTAAACTCGTTTCTGATGTCCAATGGAACAAATCTAAGAAGCAGTGTACGGGTGCCTATCTGGTTGATTTGGAGAAGGCCTTCGACACCGTATGGTTAGAGGGTCTTTATCTAGAGCTGACCAGACTGTGCATTAGTAAACCACTATTATATATGCTTTATGATATGCTCAATGGCAGAAAGTTTGTTGTCAAAAGTGGCAATGTAACTTCTGCCACAACCTTTATTATTAAAAATGGTCTTCAGCAGGGAGCGGTCAACTCGCCTACACTATTCACCATTTATACCAGCGATCTGATAAGTAGTCTAACTCAGGCAATTGCGTATGACGACGATCTAATTGCGTACAGAACAGCTCCAAAAGTCGAGGTCATCAGCTTTCTCTTGCACTGTGAGTTCGAGAAGATTCGGTAATATTGCGATGACTGGAAGTTTAAAATCAACTTTCAGAAATCAGAAACTATCTTGTTTAGGACTCCGTTACTTAGAGCCACAAGGGATACGAGAAAGAACTGGCGCAAGCTGGTGATCGTAATGCCAAATGGACATCCACTGGCGAGAAAGAATGTAGTAACGTACCTTGGCATCTGGATGGATCAGTATTTGTATTTCGACAGACATATAAATGCTGCTCTGGCCAGGGCTAGGGGAGCTTTTGCCCTGACGAAACGGTTGTTTTTGCTTGATAGCAGGTTTCTACATGGCCCTCATCCGGACGATGATTGCCTATGGATGCCCGGTTTGCCCCATCTCAAATGTAAAAGATTCGGTTGTTTGAGAGGCAGTGTCTTCGACGCTTTATTCCGTCCGATGCATTCCTCTATCTAGACAGTCGAGGGCTGATCCAGGATGGAGCGGCGGTTCCGCTAATCTACCACGTCGGCCGTAGAACTGTAGATCGGCGGCTCTTTTACAGTCGAGACGTCCTCGCACAAGACGGAGCTGAGCACCTTCGGTTCAGTAGGACTGTGTCCGAATGGGACCGAAGAGATAGGGTAAAGCAGGAGAACCAGTTCTGGTGGTTGAAAAACGAAGATAAAGTTCCTTCAGAAATTTAATAGTTGACCTTGTTATTTTCTTTAGTATGGCCGACTTACATAGGTTTAGGTAGTTAGTTTTAAGTAGGGACAGTCAGGGTGGAACCAATAAAAAAAAACACAAAAAAAATTATAAAATCAACAAAAATACAAAAAAATATAAGACCGGAAAATAAATTTAAAAAAAAAAAAATAAAAATAAACGCGCACAACACTATTTTATTAAAAACTTTTGTTGACACCCTTAATCCACATTTATCGGTTGCTGGGATAATCCCTTTTAATTTTTGCTGGTGGGCAATAAGATTAGGTAGCCCGCAGGTATACCTGTACTTTTGACCCTTTTTTACAACACAAGGTAGATTTAATTTAATTTAAAATAAACCTAATCCGCTCTATATATCTGTACTGCACGATGCACACCTACTCTGAATCAATGACGAATAAAATTGTTCTGACTGGAAATACAATTTTGAAAGAGTTTTTTTTACATTTTGTGGTTTGATCGTTTTATTCTTACATTAGTATGTGTGCGATTTATGTTTAAAGCTTTTTAACAATGCTGGCTGTCACTTTGTTATGTTTTATATAAAAATCTAAAATTAAAATCGTAGTGTAAAGTATTATTAAATGTATTATAATAAGAATAAGGCTAAAATAATAATGTTGATTGATGTGATGACATTTGGTGATAGGAGAAGGAAAAAGATGATTGTTACAACCATACATTTTTGTTATATGCATACCTATCTAAAAAAAAAAATTTTTAACTTTTAATGATTTTCGTTTATTTTCCAGAATTAGATACTAACCAACTTAAGTTTCAGCTTAAAAAAAATTAAGAATGAATTTCATCGGTTTCAATTTTTTCAAACAGCATGAAAGAATTAGTTCTTGCATTTTATTAAATAAAAATTATTTAAATATCTTAATTTTAATTAAAAAAACGACAACTGTCAAGTTGCATTAATTTGCTTGGCGGCACCACACATTATTTGATTATCTACCTAAATCGCTTATCAAAATATTGAAATTTTTCATAAACTTTTGCATTTAAAATAAGTTGATAAAAACTACAATGTACCTAAGAAAAGTGCAATCTACATATTCACAAATAAATACAATTTGTCTTGTGTCCACATCTCTTTGTTCTTTTTGTTATTGCATAATAACAGTTTATATGAAGGTATACAAATTCATTTAAATAAAAAATATACCTTCTAAATATTAAATATTCTAAATATTGTTTTTATTTTTCCTTTATTTAAAGGGTTTAACCATTAAAATCCCCATCTGTAGAACTAAAGTTATAAGTTCAAAATATCCTTAAAAGAAAATTATTCACCAAACCACTTTTTCTCTAACAAAGAAAATTCCAATTCTGAACAAAAAGGATCCAAGAAATCCAAACCTTCAAATTCCTAAAAAAAAACTTAAATATTTACAAAAACAAAACAACCATCAGCCAAATAGGCGCTTATCATTCAATGTACACGCACACAATACACATGTTTAGATATGTGTACTGTGTCTACACAGCAGCAACAGCCCAGCGGGAAATATCGTCCTCAAAGATTCTTATAGCTGAAATCATCAATTAATTCACTTGCCAAATCATATAAGGAGCGATTAGCAATGATTAATTCAGTGAAGAGTAATGCAAAGATTCCTCAGTTCATAGATTCTACTCCACGTTCTACTTTGTGCTTTTGTATTAGGGAAAATAATGCGATAAAAAAAAATATTGAAAAGTAATGTACAAGTTTATCAGTTCATATTTTGTGATTTGTTTGTGACTGTAAATTCTCATCCTGTCGGATTTAGTTCACAGTGTCTTTCTGCAAGAAAATCAATGAGACATGAATCAAATATAACTTAATTGCGTTTGCCTCAACACAAATAAAACTTTTGAATTTTCAAAGCAGAGCTACTTTTTAGTTCGTTGAAAAAAAAAACATCTTGAACAACTAGATGCTGAATAAGCAGCTAATGAAAATCTAGTGATTTCGCAACTGAATATTCATTACATTTTTCATCGAAAATATTGAACTGACGAATAAAGCAAGTACATGTATGTAGTTAATTCACAGATTATGCAGTCACCATGTTTTTCATCACCTGGATCGCTGAATAAACATTTTTCAACGAAGTATTGATTTCGTTGATGAATTTACATCAAGAAAGTGGCACGCGCTTCTCGCCAATGACACGCCAATTTTTAATTCATCAAAGGAATAAGTTGAAAAGTGGCTGATGCAGCTTCCATTCCTCAAGGAAAAAGCTGATTTTTCCTCAATGAATTTTAATTTTTTTCCCGCTGGGACAGCAATACAACAACAACAACATACATATCATATTAGAATTAATACTTTTTCCTTGAGGAATGGAACCTGCATCAGTAACTTTTCAGCTTATTCCTTTGATGAATTTAACATGGACGAGTCATTGGCGGTAAGGAAGGGAAGGGTTGTTTCTTAAGCTCAAAGCAGAAAGTGAAGTAAGATCTATGAACTGTGGAATCTTTGTATTACTCTTCACTTAATTAATCATTGCATGTCGCTCTTTGTATGATTTGGCAATTGAATCAATTGATGATTTCAGCTATAAGAATCATTGAGGACCATATTTCCCGCTGGGAAGGTTGGCCACAAAACACAACAAATAAAAATAAAATATAACAGGAGGAAATAGAGTTTAGGTACAAAAATGACTAGAGATAGAGAAAGAGATGCGTGTACGCCTGTACGTGTATAGCTTGAACCTTGGCCATTCTACTGCGCAGCTCTCTTTAAATTTCTTTGCTCATCTCTTGAATTTTGAAAGATACACAAAAATATATAAAAAAAGAAAAAAATTATGTGCATACTGGCGTTGTTGTCATTATCGCTGCTGCGAAAATACTGAGGCACTAAGGAGGGTGAGTTTGGCTGCGAAGCTTGCAGTGTAAAATAGAGATGAATTTCCAGCGATGGACTTTGTTTCAATTTTTCTTTCATGGCTTGATGTCGAAAAAAGTATTGTAATGTATTTGCACAAGCTTATCCTCTGATAGGATAAAAAAGAAAGATTTTTAGGTATAAACTATACTTCGAAAAGATAAAATTCAGAATTTTTGTTTTTATCAATGGGAAAAATTTCGGTGCACTTACATTAAAAAAATTAATCTATTGCAAAATGTAATGGGGTTAAATACAGGGTGGAGCACCAATTGTGCTACAATAAGAAATTCAAATAACTTTTTTTTTAATCGATGTATTTCATTTATTTTTTTTTTTATTGGTTAGAAAATTGAATTTTATTTTAAATAGTTAGTTGTTTTTAAAGATTATAGACCGCAAATGACCTCCACGCTTTCCCACGCATATGATCAAAAAATTATTCATTGCGGCCTGAAGAGTTGAAGTTGGGATCGCCTCAATTATTGTCGTTATGGACTGCTTTAATTCAGTTAAATTCTGGGGCTTCGTTTTATACACCTCTTGCTTGACATAACCCCATAAAAAGAAGTCTGGTGCAGTCAGGTCAGTTGACCTTGGGGGCCAGCGAACAGTGGAGTTCCTAGAAATTAATTTGTTTGCGAATTTTTTGTTTAGCTCCGCCATAACTGGTCTGGCTATATGTGCAGTTGCTCCATCTTGCTAAAACCAAACGCTGTTGAATGGTATACGTCTTCGGCGCAGTTCTGGGTAAAAAAAACTCCTTCAACATCTTTAAATAACGGTCCCCATTGACAGTAACGGTTACACCGTTTTCTTCAAAGAAGTACGGCCCGACAATACACCTTGATGAAACTGTGCACCACACAGTGACTCGTTCTAGGTGCAGTTCCGTCTCATGGAGCATTTCTGGATTAGACTCATTCCACATACGGCAATTTTGCTTGTTTACATTGCCGTTAAGATCAAAATGGGCCTCATCAGACATGAACAAACGATTGATCAATGTGTTGTCTTCTTCGGCCATTGATATCATTTTTTGGCAAAATTCCAGGCGAACAGGCAAATCCTGAGGGTTTAACTTGCTAGTAATTTGGACTTTGTACGGAAACAAGTTTAAATCGTCATGAAGTATCCGTTGTAATGACCGTCTACTAACTCAAATTTGCCCCGATAAGTTTCGGGTCGAAACGCTCGGATTGGCCTGTATTGCAGATGCTACTGCTGCGATTGTATCCTGAACCCGAACATTGGCATCTTGATGGTACGGCTTTCGTGCGATGCTTCCAGATTCGGCAAACATGTTTACAAACCTCATAATGGTCCATCTACTCGGGGGATTACCGCCAAACTCCCGCCTAAATTCCATTTTGACGGAAATGACGGAATGCAAAGCATGGTACCGTTGCACTATCCAAATTTTTTTCTCCGTTTCCCAAGCATCCATTTTTATAAATCTAAATAGTAACCTACAAAATAAAAAAAAAAATAAGCCGATTACTCACACAGAAAAAAAGTTATTACGTTTTATTTTTGTAGCACGATTCGTGCGCCACCCTGTATAAAAAAGTAGCTGTGAGTTTGGACTGATTAGTAAATAGTTTAGGGATTATTGTTTGTTTGTATGCTTTATGGTTTTATGATTTGCTGCTTAGCAGATATGTTCCGGGCCGATATATTTGTAAGGGGTTTTTCAACAGGGACGCTACAAAAGTAGAGCGGCAAGGACAGCAAACAACGCCATATTTCTTGCCGCTCTTTTGACATTTCTCTTCAGTAATGTTTGCCATTTCATGATGGAAAGATATACGAGCCAACAACGAGTCGAAATCATTAATATCTACTGCCGAAATTCGGAGTCAGTGGCCTCAACGTTAAGAGCGCTACGTCCAATTTATGGTCGTCATAAGTCTTGGCCTACATCCTTACAAAATTAAACCGACGCAAGAACTGAAGCCGCTTGACCACCAGAAGCGTCGTATGTTCGTGAATTGGGCTGAGCAACAACTTGAAAATGATTCGGATTTTCATCGAAAAATTATCTTCAGCGATGAGGCTCATTTCTGGCTGAATGGCTTCGTCAATAAACAAAATATGCCGTATTGATCAGACAGCAATCCACACGTACTCCATGAGTCATCATTGCATCCCGAAAAAATTACGGTGTGGTGTGGTTTATGGGCCAGCGGCATCATTGGGCCGTACTTCTTCCGTGATGATCAAGACCGGCACGTTACTGTGAATGGCGATCGCTACCGTTCAATGATAACCGAATATTTATGGCCCCAATTGGATGATATGGACTTGGAGGACATGTGGTTCCAACAGGACGGCGCACAGTGTTGCAAGAGCGGAAAAAAGTCTTTTGCAAAAGTCAAAACTTTATGTTTAAGTACTCTTAGATAACCCGAGCGTATGATTTAAAAGTATTTTTTAACATATATATTGTATCTTCTGATTTACAAGCCCTCAAAGTTGAAAAATAATTTTACTCAAATCGCGAACCATATTTTCAACAAATTTTGATGTTTTTTTTCCGAAGTTCTTTTAAATAAGTTCTCTAGCTTCTTAAATAATTTAATTGTTCTATTTTCGATTATCTAAAAAAAAAAAATAAAAATATTGATTATTTATAAAAGATACCTTCTATAAGTAGCCTGAAACTTTAGTACTACGAAAAAATGTTTTTTTTTAAAACCTTTTGATTTAAAAACAAGAGCCAAAAGATACCAAGAAAGTAAGTATGCCAGCATATGCTCCTTTCATTCATGTTAAAGCACAGAAAAAATCAGCTGCAGATGCGTGCAGATATGGAAGTTATGGTCAAAAACGTTTCACTGAATCGGATTTCAAATACCCCCGTTTTTTTTTTTTTTTTTTGTAAATTCATTTTTATTTTTCAATTATCTTAGAACTATCTTAAAACTAGACAAAAATTCATAAAAGCTAGCCTACTTATCAATATCTTAAAAGTAACTTACTGGCCCCAGTCGGGCGCTCTAAGTTAAACTAGAATAACTTAATGCTAATGCCTTTCGGCCTAAGAACTATCTTAATACTAAATCCAGGTCGGTTTTATTTTTTACCGAGAAGAATTTCACAAAAAAACTCGGTATCTATGTCTTTATTTTTTGGTTTTATATAAAACTTACAAACTACATAAAACTAAATTAAAGCTAATTAAAACTACTTAAAACTACTTACAACTAATTTTAAACTAATTACAACCTACTTATAAGCTACTTACAAACTAGAACAGCCACAGCAAGCATTTTCCGGTTTTTATAATTTTTTTTTGTATTTTTGTTGATTTTATAATTTTTTTTGGTGTTTTTGTATGTTTTATATATATTTTTTTTTTTTTTTTTTTTTTTTTTTTTTTTTTTTGGTGCCACCCTGACTGTCCTTACTTAAAACTAACTACCTAAACCTATGTAAGTCGGCCATACAAGAGAAAATAGCAAGGTCAACTATTAAATGTCTGAAGGAACTTCATCTTCGTTTTTCAACCACCAGAACTGGTTCTCCTGCTTTACCCTATCTCTTCGGTCCCGTTCGGACACAGTCCTACTGAACCGAAGGTGCTCAGCTCCGTCTTGTGCGAGGACGTCTCGACTGTAAAGGAGCCGCCGATCTACAGTTCTACGGCCGACGTGGTAGATTAGCGGAACCGCCGCTCTATCCTGGATCAGCCCTCGACTGTCTAGGTGGAGGAATGCATCGGGCGGAATAAAGCCGCTTAGACGCACACTCTCGTAGTATTCGTTGTTGGGGTAATAAGCCCCGAAAATTAAGCTGTTAGACGAGGACATCGCTCTTGCAATGTGACCTCGAATAAGCTTCAGCAAGAAATTATCTATCCTGTTTATGTTGGCCCCGTTGTATAGAGCCAGGTTGGAATAGTAGTGTTTGTACTCCGACTCTGGTGTTCTGTGCAATCCAAGGCAGCGTCGAAGACACTGCCTCTCAAACACCCGAATCTTTTCCATTTGAGATGGGGCAACGTTGAACCAAACCGGGCATCCATAGGCAATCATCGGCCGGATAAGGGCCATGTAGCAAATCACCTTCACCCTGCTATCAAGCCGGCTGCTATAAAACAACCGTTTCGTCAGGGCAAAAGCTCCTCTAGCCCTGGCCAGAGCAGCATTTATATGTCTGTCGAAATACAAATACTGATCCATCCAGATGCCAAGGTATTTTACTACACTTTTACTCGCCAGTGGATGTCCATTTGGCCCTACGATCACCAGCTTGCGCCAGTTCTTTCTCGTATCCCTTGTGGCTCCACGCAACGGAGTCCTAAACAAGATAGTTTCTGATTTCTGAAAGTTGATTTTCAACTTCCAGTCATCACAATATCGTTGAATCTCATCGAAGTCACTCTGCAAAAGAATCCTGATGTCCTCGACTTTTGCAGCTGTTCTGTACGCAATTAGATCGTCGGCATACGCTATTGCCTGAGTTAGACTACCTATCAGATCGCTGGTGTAAATGCTGAATAGAATCGGCGAGTTGACCGCTCCCTGCTGAAGACCATTTTTAATATTAAAGGTTGTGGCAGAAGTTACATTGCCACTCTTGACAACAAACTTTCTGCCATTGAGCATATCATAAAGCATATATAAAAGTGGTTTACTAATACCAAGTCTGGTCAGCTTTAGATAAAGACCCTCTAACCATACGGTGTCGAAAGCCTTCTCCAAATCAACCAGACAGGCACCCGTACACTGCTTCTTAGATTTGTTCCATTGGACATCAGAAACGAGCTTAGACGCGGCATGAATGGTGTCATGTCCCGCCTTAAAACCGAACTGATTGTCCGGTATGATATTATTGTCCTCTGCCCACTTAGATAGAGCTCTATTGATAACTTTTTCGAATACCTTGCTGATACTCGGAAGAAGACTTATCGACCGGAGATTCGCCGGATTGGAGTTGTCCTTTCCCTTTTTCGGGAGAGGATGCACCACAGCTGTCTTCCACCGCACTGGATAATATGCATTATTCAGAGCGTTGTTAAACAGAGTGGTATAAATGTCTACTGCTTCTTGAGGTAAATGTCGAAGTACAGAGTTGGATATGCCATCGACTCCTGCTGACTTCTTCTTCTTTAATGAATCGAAGATGAGCTGTAGCTCCACCTTCGTAATTAACAGGGAACTGGGCCCATTTCGCTCGGCGATTATGGCGTTTGCCAAATGATCTTCATTGAACCCGGTGAAACCAAGGTTCTCTGATCGCCATTGCGTGATGTCATTCCGAAGGTAGAAGTGATGGAGCAAGGCTCTGTTTTCCAGGTCGTGATTCGGGCGAATGCACGCATTCACCTTGTACACTTGCTGGAAAGCAGCCCCCACAGCCTCCACTTTCTCCTGCGGATCTTCGACAATAAAGAGGTCATCGTCCAAGACGGCGTCCTCTGGATTAATTCCTCCTGTCAGAAGTACGTCTCTGTTGTCTGTCGTTCTTTGAAGCTTGAGACACGGAAGATCGTTCTGATCATTCCTTCTAAATATCTTGTTAATTTGGGGAAACATGCTCGGGTCGCTAGCATTAACGGCCCGAATTTTGTTGTCCCAATACAAATTGATTGACAACCGATAGTTCTCTTTAATTAGTTGGTTGATGTTTTTGATCGACGACTTCAGTGTCCTAATCTCCAGATCGTGAGGGTCAGTAAACCGTCGGTACAAGAGTTTTAGTCTTGTCAGCAGTCCACTCTTTTGTCTGTGTAGTGCGTCAATGGTTGCGTTTCGATACATGTCGGTTGCGTCCCGTTGCTTGTATTTCGGTATTGTTCTGTTCATTATTCGTTTGATTGTCTCATCCATTTGTTCTAGGTAGTGGTCTATTTCGTTATTTGTCAAATTCCTGTCATTTGGTGGGGATATGTTGTTCGATCTAATTTCGCTCGTTACGGCGTTGGTAAAGCGTGGCCAGCGCACCTTACTGTAATTGTAAGTATGCACAGGTACATACTCATCCAACTCCACGAGCTCGTTTGGAAGCTGTACTACGGCAGCGAGTCCGCAGTGGTCACTATCGTACTCGATCGTTCGTAAACAGTTCCTTGGTCTTTGACCCACCGTGTCAGTAATTGTCAGTCTTGCGTCTAATAGCAATAAATCCAGATAGGCACCGCTTCTTGGAAACGATGGCCGATCCGTAGCCAGCAGTTCTATACGATATTCAGCGTTATACTGACTCATCCAATTAAAAAGATGAATACCTCTCGGATTCTGTACTTGATTTCCCCAATCTAAGTGTTTGGCATTCAAATCACCGGCCATGAGAAAGTAATTTTCGTCCAAGCTCAAGTGTAGATCTTCGAAAAGTTTTTCAAGCTCTGTCAAAAAATCAGTTGGCTGAGGTGATTCCGGTGCATAAGCCGCGATCACATACATTCGCTTCCCCTGTTGGAGAGGAATGCATACGATGCACGCCTCTAACAGCCGAAATCTACGTAGATCACTATTATATATAACTTTATGATTTATGCCTTTTCGTATGAAGATTGCGACGCCCCCCCCCCTTGAGTGGAGTTGGGTCGATCTCTTCTAACGATATTGTAATTGTTGTTAGTCAGTTTATGTTTCTGGTTCAGCTTAGTTTCGCTGGCCATAAACACATCTTGACTTTGGTCTTTCAACAATTGGAAAAGATTAGCTCTACGTTCGGTCCTAATCAGTGAATTTACATTCACAGCAAGGATCCTAAGAGGCCTCTCCGACAGCGCGCCTTTAACCTCTAATTTGCGTTAGGCTAGGCAAAACAGAGTAGAGATAGTCTACCCTAGTCGCCTGCTCCTTTATCTGATTGTGAAGCCCTGTCAGCTGGCCTTGAATTGCCAGCAACATGCTTCTAATTTCGGCCTGAGCGTCCCCCCGTCTTGACGGTGGTGTTTACCAAAAAGTTGATTTCTTCGGCATTAATTGTCAGAATGAACTGGTTAAGCCCATTATTTTAAGAAAAAATGTCAAACTTTATTTTAAAAATAAAACAAAATAAATACATTGACCCAGGTCTGAGAATTTCGATTTTTGCGAAACCATTTATTTCTGTCTGGATAATTTTTCAACTTTCAACTCAATTTTCTTGAAAACAACTCACGAAAAATAATATAGTTTTATGATATTTTGAAATATATGATAGAGTTTAATACCAAATATAAAAAAGGATTAGCAAAAATCCTTTATTTTTTTTATTATTCGCTAAAAGTAGGGCAGGTAAAAATAAAAAAGGTGTTATTTTTAAAGTTTTTAGTGAATCCCTAATTCGGCGGTTTGCTGTTATCCTTAAAGTAATAACGTCGAATGAAAAATTAGATTTCAAATAATATGCAGCTTACACGTGGGAAACTGCTGAACTGTTTGTTGAGAAATATAAATGGTACAATATGCCAGCAACCGTACATAAAGTTTTTATCCATGGAGAAGAAATAATTAAAAATTTAAATTTTTTTAAATTTTCTCCGAGGAAGCCCAAGAATGCTGAAATAAGGAGGCCTACCGCAGGTTTCATTCGAGAAAATTCAGCCGAATTGCAACGAATGAAGATGTGGTGCATTATATACTCATATTCTCAGATCCAATAATAACAGGTTTCAGGCCACAGGCAAAAAAGAAAATACTTCCAATCAGCGCAGACGCTAAACACCTCATTTTAGCATTATAAAATTACTACTTCATAATTGTTTCTTATTTTTTTTTTTTTTTGTATTTATCTATTTATTTATTTAATTTTATAATAAACATAGTTAATAACAATATTTTATTCAATATAAAAAATTAAGATTTTACTAAAAAAACTTTTATTTAAATATAACATCAAAACCCTCAAATTTTATAAAAATGTCAATTATTTTTTTTCTAATCATTTTTTCTTGACCAAATTTTGACAAAACATGTATAACACTAATTTTAACATGTATGTCAAATATTATTAAAATTTGTTTAATAGTTCAGATTTTACAGACTTTTTTCCGCTCTCCTATACAAACATCAAAACCCTCAAATTTTAGAAAAACGTCAATAACTTTGTTTCTAATCAATTTTTTTCAACCAAATTTTGACCAAGTATGTATAGGACTTAACATGTTTGCCAAATTTCATTTAAATCCGCTGAACCGTTCAGATAAAACAGACTTTTTTCCGCTCTCCCCTACAAACCGAACCACTGTGCGGCGCCACAAGCCACACAGCGAATGTCAAAATCAATTTATTGGAAACCAAGTTTGGAGAACGTGTTATCTCACGAAATGGTTCAGTCGCTTGGCCGCCTCGGTCGCGCCATTTGACGCCGTTAGACTATTTCCTGTGGGGCTACGTCAAGTCTATGGTCTATGCCAATAAGCCAGCGACGATTGATGAACTTCGTACGAATATCGAACGTGAAATTGCAGCAGTATCGGCGAATACCAGAAGAAGCGTCGTATGTTCGTGAATTTTGAGATGGAAAAATCATCTTCAGCGATGAGGCTCATTTCTGGCTGAATGGCTTCGTCAATAAACAAAATATGCGGTATTGGTCAGGCAGCAATCCACACGTACTCCATGAGTCATCATTGCATCCCGAAAAATTACGGTTTGGTGTGGTTTATGGGTCGGCGGCGTCATTGGGCCGTACTTCTTCCGTGATGGCACGTTACTGTGAATAGGGATCGCTACCGTTCAATGATAACCGAATATTTTTGTCATCAATTGTATGATAAGGACTTGGAGGACATGTGGTTCTAACAGGACGGCGCCACAAGCAACACAACGAATGCCACAAACAATTTATTGGAAACCAAGTTTGGAGAACGTGTTATCTCACGAAATGGTTCAGTCGCTTGGCCACCTCGGTCGTGCCATTTGACGCCGTTAGACTATTTCCTGTGGGGCTACGTCAAATCTATGGTCTATGCCAACAAGCCAGTGACGATTGATGAACTTCGTACGAATATCGAACGTGAAATTGCAGCAGTATCGGCCGATTTATGCTTGAAAGCCATCGATAATAGGGTTCAGCGTCTGGACTTCTGCAAGCGTGCCCGTGGTGGCCATGCAAAAGAAATCGAGTTCCATACATAATGGCATCGAACGTTATTTCACAGGAATAAAGAATTTCATTGATATCTAAAACCGTTTTTGTTTGATTTAAAAAAACTTTTGTAGCGCTATTTTTGAAAAACCTGATATTTATTTTATGGTGTTAGTTTTTATTTGATTTATTTTTTGACCTGTGGCGTTTTTGGAGAGTATAAAAAGATCAGTACTTCCGAGTTTTAATAGTTTTACCTACGAGTTTTTAAGAAAGAATTTTTTCATCAAAGGCAATTTTCATATTTAATTGATATTTGCTTTGGTTTGGAAATCAGTTTAAGAAAACAACCAGAAGTTTAAACGGCGACATTTAGAAAAAAATTTCCATGGATCCCTTAAGAAAAGGAAAACATATTGGAAGCCAGGCAAAGTTGGAAGAAGAGTTTGTTTTTTGAAAATCCTGTGGGTTCCGCAACCTCGCAAACCAAGGAATTGACTGGGATTTCAGAACGATCAATCCGAAAGATTGTTAAGTAATACGAAGAGACAGGAATTGTTAAATCTCCAAGTAAAAAAGTACCACGTACGAAGTGGAAACCGGGACTAGACGAATTTGACATCACAGCTATTCGTCGTATAATGCACAATTTCTACAAGGAGGAAAGAATGATATTATCCTTAAAAATGTTGAGAGAAGGAGTCCAGGAAGATCTACAGCTTTACTTAAGTATTACATCTCTCAACAGGTTTCTGTTGAGAGAGTGAAGTATCTGAAAATCCGAAAGTACAGAACAAAAGAATATAACATAATTTATTTGGACAAAAGTTATATTCATAGCTCCCATACAAGGCCAAGGGCATGGACTGATGACAGTAAAAGTGGATTGAAGACGCCAGTTACAAAGGGACAGAGGTTGATAACCCAAGTAACAATTTTCCTCTCATTAGAGTTTTCTAGAAGCTTGTGAGACATTATTTCGGGAGTTATTCTTACTATAGGAGAGTACTCCTACATCCTTATGAAAATGTTAGAAGCCTTAAATGGCCCACTTATGGGAGTTAATTTTCCTCTTATAGAAAAATTATTATTGTTCCTATGGGATGACAAATGCTCCGTTAATCTTGTTAGGAGAATGCGTCACTTCTTGTGGGAGTTGATGAAAAGAGAAGGAGTATGCGTATAGTACAAAAAAAAAACAGATACTTATCTTTCACATTTGTCTGTATGTGTCATCGTCATTGTCTCATGTTGAAAAATTAATGTGTGAATTTATATTTTCATTTCATGGTAAATTAATATAATTGTACTTTGTCACATATGTGGTGTGGAGTTAAATCTTAGTGCGATTGAAACTTTTTGTACTAACTTACACATTTTACTTCGAAGAATAGCGAAGCGCTTTCAAAATAATTGATATTTAAAAGGGTTACCTTGGTGTTTGCTTTGAATAAGAATAGAACTTTTTATGCTGACATTATTTATGGTATTTATTCATGTTATGCTGGTAGACGGCCATCGGCCAAACCAATTTAAGACTTAAGATAAACTTAAAAAGAAAATTGTGAATAGAATTATAATTTTGAAGTCAATAAAACTAAACTAAACTAACTAACTATTCATGTTATGTGATGAAAAAGATATAATAGCATAATATGCCGAATTAATGGTCTTATTCTTGTATGCCTGTTTTTTGTAACCTAAGAATTTACAAGAGGTTAAGAGACTTTTTAATGAAAAATGACTTTCAATTTTGTCACTATACAGTGCGAATTTCTGATTCTCTGTAAATGTCATTATTTCAATTTGATGATGCTCCTACGAGACAAAGAACTTAAACACAGTTCTTAAATACAAAACTACACATTGCGAATATACTTGTACAAATACTTCTTTTGCATTTAAAGTTGAACAAAATAAATATCAATATCAATACACGTATAATACTAAAATATACCTTAAATAGATTCATCATAATGGAAAACCAAAAAAATTATTTCAAAATTTAATTTCATATCATGGTAACCCTCAAACTATACAAAAAACACTTTGTTCAAATTTAAATATGGCTGCTGTCGTATAGATACTTTTAACTCTTAAAAAGACATTTTTATGAGAGTGTTGTCCATTTATGTTGGTATGCAAATAAAAACTTTTTTATGAGAAGTCTGATGCTTTCATGCAACTTTATTTGACATCTATCAAACGAATCAAGAACAAATCGGTGATGCATATCCCTTTTTTCTTAAGAATGTGAATTATTGTTGATGTTTCAAAAAAAGATGAAATCTCAAAGTTTGAAAAATTAAGTTTCATGCATTAGCTTTTCCGAACGATAAATCTTCATTATAATGTCATAATTTTTGGAATAAATGAACAAAGAATATCCGCCACAAAACTATAATAAGGATATTCATGGCGTAAGGTCGTCATAGACGTAGTAAAATTTTAAACTGCGTAAATCTGTCTAATTTTCCATACAAATTATGACAGACTTACGATGTTTAAAACAATAAAACGTTTACAACAGGCTTACGTCGAGCGGTTGTATGAATATTTTGGTCAAATTTTTAAGCGAAATAAAATAAAAAGAAAGTCTATCACCGAAAGTTCACATTCGTCACAAAATGAAATACATTTTAAACAGTAATCAGCATCAGCATCCAATGATTCCTTCAGGTAGCCAGACCAATAGAAAACTGAACGCCAGAAAACAATGTACATACAAAACGTTAAAAAAAGACCGACTGTTGTATGAATCAAATAAAGCTGCTGTCAGTGCAACATCTCATATGAATCATATAGTTAGAGTTTTGTAGTTATTACTTTATTAGCTCTTGTTAAGAGATTTTAAAGACTTACGTTTAGACGTTAAATGACGTTTAGAGTTTAAATTTGAAAACAAAATTATTATAAGACTTTCAATTTACATACAGGAGTAATAATTGTTCTAGGTATAAGATAAGATTGATTTGATGCAAGAAAAATGCTTCAATCATTCAATGAAAAAACTATGAGACAAATTTATGTTTCATTATAAGAGATCAAGTCCTAAGTGTAGCAATAATAAAATAAGTAAATTTGGTGGCACAACAGCTCGTGGAGAACCAAGGCCTAGTGACTTACAACTCTCAACCATTCCTGTGTGCGTATTTTTGGCAGGAATAGAGGGGACCTACAATTTTTTGCCGAGTCCGAACGGCTAGATGAGAAGCACTTATTCATGACAAGTATACTCTTGGAGGATTTGTCAGTTCCTCGCAAGGGGCAGTACCTCGGAAAAAAACATTTCTGTTTTTAGGTGGCAGCGGCTGGGAATCGAACCCAGACCTTTGGCATGACAGTCCTTCGCACTAACCATCATGCCACGAGGTACTACAAGAGTAGCAATAAGATCTGAAAAAGTATTATGGGAGTTTTTTTGAGAAAATGGGAGCTAAGCTCTAGAGAGTATGTTAGTTGGGAATAGTGCATGCAGGTCCTGACCTCAATCCTATTGAGAATATTTGAGCAACTGTTCAGGCAAGAGTAGGCAGACTAAAAACACCACATTCAAATTATTAGATGATCAAAAATTAGCAGAGAAAGAATTTTCAAAAATAACTGTTGAAGATTGGCGAAAGGTTCGTGAAAAAGCTATTAGAACTGAAGAAGAATACTTTTCTCACGACCTGAAGTGGGACACAATATCGGATTCAATTATAATCAATCCAGGTGATGATTCTACAACCGATTATGAAACCGACATAAGTTATTAAAATTTAATATATGTAAATGAACAGTTATTATTTAAACTATATTATTGCTATTCATATTATTTATATTTTATTATTTTGTTTCCTATTTACTTTTTAAATACATAGTTACGTATAAAAATTATTTTCCAATAAAATACATCGATGTTAATTATTCCTTAAAATTATTTGTTGCGCCAACTTTTATCTCTCAAGAAAGTATTCATTCGAAAAAACTCGTAGGAAAAAATTATTAAAACTCGCAAATACTGACCTATTAATGTTTTCCCAAAACCCCGCAGGTTAAAAAATATATCATGTAAAACCTAACGCCATAAAATAAATACAAACATATCGCCCTAGGAACATATCTGTTGTTAGACAACAAATCATAAAGCCATAATGCATAGAAACAAACAATAATCCCGAAAATATTTTTCAATCAGTCCGAAGTCACGCAATAGATTAATTTTTTTATTATGATAAGTGCGCTGAAATTATTCAATCCCAATTAAAAAAATTAAACTCATACATTCAATCGCATTTTAATTTTAAAGAAAAACAAAGTTGAGCTAGGCGTTGTAAAACTTAAGGAATAATCTTTACCCATTAAATACCTTGCGCACCATTTTTGTTTTCTTAAATCCTCTCTCTGCGCAACCGACCGTTGTCCAAGTGATTTGGTTCAAGCTATACCTACCTAGCTACATTACCTACCTACCTACATTACCTACCTCCCTATCGAAAAAAAAAATACCTTGTATTTATCGCAAAAGAAGCAGAAAGACTTCCAACAGATGAGTCAAAAAAGTATAGTGTATAAACATACTCTTATATACAAGACTAGACAATATTTTTGTTTTATATGTATTTTCTAATCTTCTACGAAATGCAAGATGACATGTCAGAAACGAAGGATAAAAAAGTATAAATATGAACACAAAAAAAAACAAGACAAGAAATATGTCAGAGCGGATGAGCGGTGAAATTCTTTTGAAATTCTTCCTTAGCGCTGATATTGCAGTTGAATTTTTGGGAATTAAAACTTCTTTGTGTGCGTGTGCAAAGAATTTTTTTTTTTTTTTAATGCAAAAGAGATGTTTTTTTCTAATAATTAAATTAAATAAACAATGAGGGAAAAAACTTTTTTGTTTTTCATATTTAATAAAAAAAATACCAATGAAAAATAAAAAAAATATTTGAGAATTGTATTACCAGCCCTTCCCATAAAATAACATTACAAATACTGTCATATTGAATTGCATTTTAACTATGTTCTGGGAGATTTTTTTAAAGGCCAAACTACATTACGGACATATCACACTTAATTTAAAAAAATATTTTCAAAAATTCAAAAATATAACTTTCAACTTCCCAGGGCAACGTACAATTTTTTTCAAAAAAATGTTTTTTTTACTTTTAGTAAAAAAAAGTTTCTTTCAAATAATAAAAAAAAAAATACTAAAAATAGTGCACATATTTAGTGGCATTATAAAAAAGTTAATTTGACTTCGTCATCTTTTATAATAATGAAGTTTTACCCGATACCGTTTTTGGAGATGTATTGTCCTTAGAAGAAAAATATAAAAAAAAAAATAATAAAATAATATTTATTCAATTTCCCTATGATACGTGTAAGCGGTATACAAAATATTATGATTTTTTTTCTTCTGTTTGCAAGATTTTAGGCACATGTTTTTTTTATTTTTTTTAAAGCTGCAGGAATATTTTGCTGAACCTTTTTCCAATCGATAGCCGCTTGTTTCAGTAAAATATTCGGAAAAATGTGAACGCAACGCGGCTTAACGCAAAACACCAACCTATTTCTTCAGGGGACACATACCCTTAAATCTTCTCTTCCATACTCCATCGCTACAGACTGGACCGAAGATGAAGATCACCTTAAAAAAAATTTTTTTTCAAAGCACCCAAGCTGATTCTCAGGCTCTGGACCTTTGGCACCTCATACATGGGAAATTTGATATTTTAGAATGTCATCTAATTGGTCAGTAATTGGTCAAGAAAGGTCAACTAGTCCTAGAAATTGGTCAGCCCTTGATAACTAGTTATATACTTAAAGTTTCTCAAGGTCACTCAACGTCACGCGCGATTTTTGGCACCTCATTTATGGGAAATTTACAAAAAAAAAAGATGCCATTTGAAAGATTTGTAGATAGTGATAAAAGGTCAACTATTTTCAGTAATTGGTCAACTATAGTTTTTTTTCTATGAATTTTCAAAACTCGTTTCAAGGTCAAAAAAAAAAAACTTTTGGCACCTCATTTGGGTCATTTCAAAAAAACAAGTATGCCATTTGAAAGGCCATTTCACGGTCATAAAAGGTCAGCTATTTTCAGAAATTGGTCACGCATAGTTTTTGTTATAAATTTTTAATTTATTTAAAAACAAATTTCAAGGTCATAACGATTTTTGGCACCTCATTTATGGGAAATTTGCAAGAAATATATACCATCTGAAAGATCTCTAGATCTATATAAAAAGTCAGCCATTTTCAATAATTGGTCAGCTATAGATTATATTTCATAATTTTTTTTTTTTAAATTTCAAGGTCATAGCGATTTTTGGCACCTCATTTATGGGAAATTTGGGAAAATTGCATACATTCTGAAGGATCTCTTGATCTATATAAAAGGTCAGCTAGTTTTAGTAATTGGTCACCTATAGATTTTTTTTAATGAATTTTTGAATTTTTGTTCAAGGTCATAGCGATTTTTGGCACCTCATTTATGGGAAATTTAGGAAAATTGCATGCCATCTGAAAGATCTCTAGATCTATATAAAAGGTCAGCTAGTTTCAGTAATTGGTCAGCGATAGATTATTTTTTACGATTAAAAAAAAAATTCAAGGTCACGAACGATTTTTGGCACCTCATTTGGGTAATTTTCAAAAAAAAAATATACTATGTGATAGGTTACTCGGTCATCATAAAAGGTCAGTTAGATTCAGTAATTGGTCAGTCATATTTTTTTTTTAAATTTATTTTTTAAAGTATTTGTATGTAGGTCACAGTATAGATAGTTGGCACCTCATTCGGGTAATTTAAAAAAAAAAGTAAACCATTTGAAAGGTTACTTAACGATAATTAAAGGTCAACTACTTTCAGTAATTGGTCAGCCATATATTCATTTTTATGAATGTTATATTGTTTTTATGTAGGTCACAGTATAGATTTTGGGCACCTCATTTGGGGTGTATTTGCATAAAATTTATACCATCTAAAAGGCCAGTAGATCGCGATAAAAAGTCAACTACTTTCAGTAATTGGTCAGCCATAGATATTTTAAAATTAATTTTTGAAGTTTTTTTCAAGGTCACAAAAAATTTTTTGGCACCTCATTTGGGTCGTTTCAAAAAATGAAACATACTAATTGGAAGGCCATTTAGCGGCCATAAAAGGTCAGCTAATTTCATTAATTGGTTAGTTATGGACGTGTTTGTATGAGTTTTTGAATATTCGTCAGCAGTATAAGAGAATGTTAGTAGCTAATTTTGAACATGAAAGCAATCCCTAGTCATGAACAAATTACCTATGCATCTGTAAAAACAATCTAGTTGTTAAAAAACCCTAGAAAAATTACTTTGACGCTTATAACAGCTTGGCAATGGTAGTAATCGAAGGTGTCGCCTTGCCAGCAATTTTTTGCATTAAGACCCAAGAAAAAAGTTTGGTTTGTCTGTAGCCCAGGAAAATTAGACTTTCACTTCGAAAAAATTCCGACAAAGCTGAATTTTGGTAGAGAGCTTTGTGTTGAAGTCTTAACCATTTCCTGAAAAGTTCCGTAAATTTGGACCGGGACTTATGTATGTATGTTAATCTTTTTTGTGTACCTTCACATTTAAAAAAAAAAAACATATAATTTTCGAGAAATTAAGAAAAAAACTGAATTTAACCCCCTTTAACACCCCCAAAAATTTAAGCCCCGGTCCAAAATATAGTTGACCAATTTCAGATGGCATCTTTTTTTGTAAATTTCCAATAAATGAGGTGCCAAAAATCGCGCGTGACCTTGAGTGACCTTGAGAAACATTAAGTCTTTATAACTAGTTATCAAGGGCTGGCTAATTTCTAGGACAAGTTGACCTTTCTAGACAAATTACTGACCAATTAGATGACATTCTAAAATATCAAATTTCCCATATATGAGGTGCCAAAGGTCCAGAGCCTGATTCTCATCCGTTTTTGTCAGAGTCCATGCTCCTACCCCATACAGCAGGACCAGGAGGATAAGGGTCTTAGATGAGGTCTCCTTAGTACTTTGTTAGAGGGCTTTACTACTCAAATGCCTTCTTAGCCCGAAGAAACAGCGGTTAGCAAGAGTAAGTCTTCGTTTGATCTCTGCACTGATGTCATTTTGCCATGTAAGAGTAGAACCCAGGCAGACAAAGTCCTTGCCTACCCCGAAGTTTTGGCGTACGTGATATGAGACAAACTGTTGCCGTCGGTGTCATTAAGTCTGTGAATTTCAAGGATGCCACCGGTGGAAAGGTGACCAAGGCCGCCGAAAAGGCTGTCAAGGGCAAGAAATAGCTGCAACCAATGCAGATACTTCAGCATCATCAATGCACCTACTCAACCAACACCAATAATATGAGCAACGCCAGCAGCAACAACAACAGCAGCTCAACAACAACAACAACATTAACAACAACACTAAAAAAAGATAGAAAATATCATTGCTTCCATTGTAAAGAGTTTCGCAGGAAAGGAGGAGACGGGTCTCCGTATTCATTCCATCTACTACTACTACATTTAAAAATACCTATTTAAAACTATTTTTTTACTCATTTTTTTTTTATAAAGAGAAAAATACAAAAAAACATTACCCACACACTACTCAAGCATTTATATAAATAATATTAATATAAATATTATATATAGTTTATATAATGATGAAATATTTGAAAGTTTATATTTACATGTCATAGTTTTCTAATCTTGATTTAAAGAAACAAAATATTCCTTTTCGTACAAAAAATAAAACGAGTGGGGTGAAAAATGTGCAATTTGGTTCAAGATTGCATTCCCTAGCAACAATAAATCAAAAAAGTTGTATCTTTCCATCGTGATGTTTTGCCCCAGTCGGCGATGTTGAGATTCCTTTCTCAAAGATAGCATATACTTCGTCTTGTTATATTTTACAAAAAAAAAAACCTTCATTTATAAAGTTCCAACAAAAATCTAGGAAAAAGGTAAAAAAAAAAAAAACTTTCCCTTGTCCAGTTCCAGCCATATCTCCAGAATCTACTCCGAGCGATCATATCAATCATATTTCTACGTTAATGACATTATTTTATACAGATTGGTCATTCAATTCGAGATTTCAAAAACCATTATTACTCTTCAAAAATGGCTTATAACTTTAGAGATAATTTTTTGATCTCCGAAATGAGGTATTTTTATAATAACGGGTGAATTTTTAAGAGGTTTAGAACTTTAAAAAAAAAAAACACAAAAAATTCCAAAAAAATGAATGAAATATTTATTCGAATCGATAGTTTGAACCTTGCAATTTAATGTTTAAAGATAATTTCATGCAAATGTTGACCGCGGCTGCGTCTCAGGTAGGCCATCCGCTGAGTCCAATTTTGGCATACTCTTTCACACATATCGGCCGGTATCTCACGAATGAATGCATGGATGTTGGCTTCCAGTGCGTCAATCGAAGCGGGCTTGTTCCTATAGACATTAGCCTTGACATACCCCCACAAAAAATAATCTAATGGTGTCAAATCGCACGATCTAGGCGGCCAATTGACCGGCCCGAAACGTGAAATTAACTGTTCACCAAACTCGCCTCGCAATTGCGCCATTGTTTCGCGTGCTGTTTGGCATGTGGCACCGTCTTGTTGAAACCACATATCATGCAAGTCAAGAACTTCCATTTCGGGCAAAAAAAAGTTTGTTATCATCGCTCGGTAGCGTTCACCATTGACAGTAACGCTGCGATTCGCATCATCTTTGAAGAAATATGGCCCAATAATGCCGCCGGCCCATAAACTGCACCAAACAGTGGCTTTTTCGGGATGCATTGGTAGCTGTTGCAATGCTTCTGGCTGATCTTCACTCCAAATGCGGCAATTATGCTTATTTACGTACCCATTCAACCAAAAATGAGCCTCATCGCTGAACACAATTTTTCGATAAAAAAGCGGATCCTCGGCCAGCTTTCCAAGAGCCCATTCACCAAAAATTCGGCGTTGTTGTAGGTCGGCTGGCTTTAGTTCTTGCACCAGCTGTATCTTAAAAGGCTTTACGCCCAAATCCTTCCGCAAAATTTTCCACGTAGTGCTGTAACAAAGGCCTAACTGCTGGGAACGGCGCCGAATCGACACTAGCTGATACGGCCGCAATATTTTCTTCACTACGCACAGTACGTAAACGTGTTGGTGGTTTAATGTCCAACAAAGTAAATTTGGTGCGAAATTTGGTCACAATCTTCCGAATAGACTGCTCAGAAGGTCGAGAATGCCGACCATAAAATGGAAGCAGCGCGCGATGAACATTTCGAACCGAGCACGAATTTTGATAGTAAAATTCAATAATTTGCAAGCGTTGTTCATTTGTAAGACAATCCATGGTTAAATTGCAAACCAAACTGAAGCTGTTTGACAGTGACACAAGGTACTAAACACACGTCAGCTGTCAAAACCAGTGTTGCCAAAACCAAACCAGCTAAAAAATCACCCGTTAATTGGGATTCGTAATGTTGTTGTTGGTTAAGTTTATTTATGTGTCGAGAAAAAGTTTTTGCATCCTCGTCGTCGAGGGTGCCAAATAGTTGTTTGGATATAGAACCAATAGCATTTATTAATCCTCTCTTTTGTAATCTAGGTTTTATGGTTGTACCTAAGTTTTTGTTAATAATTTGATCTTGAGATTTTATTCGATCAAGTATTAACGTAGATAGGGTAGGAAGTGATTCGCATTGGGATGGGAGTTCGTGAGAAGAGAGAAGTTGTTTACAAGAATGTATGGTTGCTCGTGGTTGATCATCATTGGGTTACTCAGAATTATGTTACAGATGAGAATTACGAATATTGGTTTCTCCATTTCTGGAAAGAATATTGAGATTGAAGATTTTGATTAACTTGAAAAAATTTTTAGTCTATTGTTGTGGACTTTAACTATTTTATTTTTAATTTTAATTTCGGAGTTTACTCCTGACTTGGATAAGATTTCGTAAGGTCCTGACCAAAGAGGAAGAAGTTTTTTGTTTTTATTTTTTGGATTACTTTCATTTTTGAGTAGAACAAGCGTTCCTATCTGAAAGTCTCCAGGATTTTGCTTTTTGTCATACTGAAGTTTTGAAGATTCTTAACTCTTGAGAAGTTTGTCTCTAGCGATTTGATGACAATGTTGGAGCCTTGATTTTAGTTCATTTGCATACAAATCTTAATTATAGCAGATTTCAGGGTTTTTTGTAACACTAGAAAGAAGTTCAATTTTTCTACCGTACATAAGTTCAAAAGGAGTGTATGACGTTGAAGTGTTGGGAGTCGTGTTATGGACGAAAACGGCATATTTAATCCAGTTATCCCAATCATCTTGAGATTTATTGATAAAACAACGTAGATATTCAACGAAGTTTCTGTGGCTTCTTTCGCAAGATCCATTTGATTGTGGTCGGTATGCAGTAGTTTGGAGTTTAGTTATTTTAAGAAGTTTACATACGTTTTTGAATATATCGCTTAGGAAATTTTGGCCTTGGTCGGACAAGACGTATTTGGGTGTGCCATATCGAAATATTATTTCTTTGAGGAATGCTTCGGCGATTGTATTCGCTTCTTGATTTGGTAAAGGAATTGCATCAGTGTATTTAGTGCGATCATCGATGAATGTTAATAGATATTTATTGTCACTATTAGTTATAGGATAGGGACCAACGATATCAATAGAAATTTTTTCGAAGGGGTATTTGGAAGTTGAAGTTATGACCATAGGTTCCATGGTGTATTTTGTTACTTTATTTTTCTGACAGAGTTCGCAATTTTTAATGTAGTTTTTTATATCTTGAAACATATTCTTCCAATTGTGATATAGTTTTATACGTTTAAAGGTTCTGTTGACACCACAGTGTCCTCCAATTGGATTTAAATGGAATTCCTTAAGAATAGTTTTGATTTCATTTTCCGACAATTCTGGTTTTGTCGAAGAAGTATTCGATGAGTTAGTAGTTATGACTAAAGGCGTTGAACAAGAATTAGAACTAGGTTTTAAGGAATTAGAGTTTGTATTTGAAGATGTTGAAGCACTTGAAGAAGAAGAATTATTATTATGATTCGTAGATGAAGGAGATGCTTCTGGATCATTATTTATAATACAAGATGTGGAACAAGAATTAGTATTTTCATTTGAAGCATTAGAACAAGAATTGGTATTTGTTGATTTGGAATTGGGATTGGAATTAGTGTTCAAACATTTGGAACAAGATATTGAAGAAGAATTTGAATTTGTATGTGAAGATTTTGAACAAGAATTAGGAATTGGTTTTGAGCAAAAATTAGAAATTGAAGATTTAGAAGACGAACTTGAATTTATGGATGTTGGACAAGAATTAGTAGTTGGCGATGAAGAGGACAAATTCGTATCTGTTGGTGGTGATGAACAAGAATTAGGAACTGACGATGTAGAAAAAGAATTAGAACTTGCAGGCGATATGGGAGATGATGAAGATGACGAATTTGGAGAAGAAGTAGGAGAGGATTTTGTATCGGATCGAAGAGTCATTTTTGCGATTCTGCTAAGACAGTCAGCGTTTGTATTTTGTTCACCTTTTTTATGGATGATTTCATATTCAAACTCTTCGAGCTGTAGGCGATATCTCATCATTCTGGAATTTATATCTTTACAGTTGTGAAAATAAATTAGAGGTTTATGATCAGTGTATAATTGAAATTTTCTACCATACAGATAAGGTCGGAAATGTTTGACTGACCAAACAATAGCTAAAAGTTCCTTATCAGTAGTAGAATAATTTTTCTCACTTTTATTAAGAGTTCTTGAGGCATAGGATATAGGAAGGTCATTACCAATTTCACCTTGTGAAAGGACACTACCAATAGCTACATCGCTAGAATCCGTTGTTAAGATAAAGTTGTGAAATCAGGATATTGAAGGAGAGGCGGATTAATTAGTCTTTCCTTTAATCCATGAAAGGCATTTGAACAAAGAGGAGTCCAGTCGAAGCGAAAATCCTTGCGTAAGAGATTAGTAAGGGGTTTTGAAATATTTGCAAAATCTTTTATGAAACGTCGATAATATCCAGCGAGTCCCAGAAAGCTTTTTATTTCTTTGGCGTTTTTAGGTTGAGCGAAATTCTTTACGCATTCGATTTTTTGCGGATCAGGTTTGATACCTGATTCATTTATCACGTGTCCTAGGTAGGTAAGTTCTGTTCGCAAAAACTGGCATTTATCGGGTTGCAATTTAAGATTATTTTTTTTCGAGACGTTCGAAGATTTCTTTTAATTTCGAATTGTGTTCATCTAAGGTTTTACCATAGACCACGATGTCATCCATATAAACAAAAGTTTTTATACCTTGTAGACCAGTCAATACATTATTCATTAACCTTTTGAAGGTGGCTGGGGCACCTTTTAATCCATAAGGCATTCTAATGAATTCGTAATGACCAAAAGGTGAAGAGAAGGCGGTCTTATCTCTATCTTCCGGTCTGACTTGGATTTGATGGAATCCACTGGCGAGGTCTAAAGTAAAAAAAAATTTTGAACTTCCCAACTGATCTAGAATATCAGTTATGTTGGGTAATGGAAATGCATCACCGACAGTTTTGTCGTTGAGTTTACGAAAATCGACGACGATTCTCCATTTCTTATTACCATCTTTATCAGGTTTTTTAGGGACAACGATAAGAGGGAAATTCCACGGACTATTCGATGGTTGGATTATATTATCGTCCATCATCTCGTGGATTTGTTTGTCAACCTCCAATCGTTGTGCTTCCGGCAACCTGTAGGGCTTGATATAAGTAGGTGTTGCATCCGGGGTAAGGATTGGGTGTTGTACAGAGAAGAGGTATGAGTTAATTTATCCCCTTTTAGATAGAAGAGTTCACTATACAAGATACACAGATTTAGTATCGATTCTTTTTCATTCTTCGACATGTGATCTGTCACGACTAGCTCTTTTATTGCTTGGATTCTATCATATGATTCGGGATAATTTTGAATTCGTAAAATGTTATAGTTGGAGACTTCATCGAATATAAGGTCTTCGGTATTAAATTCAACTGGAGATTCAGAAGAATTAACAACGGATATGTAAGAGATAGAACTTTTGGCAGGAGTAATGCTATTACCAATATATAATCCACTAGAAAATTGTTGGGAGAGACATATACTGTCCGCATTAACTTCCTTAAGAACAGGGACTACGATTTCGGTTCTAGGTGGGATAGTGACTAAATGTGAAGGGATTAAATCATATTCAATAATGAAATTCTTAAAAGAGAATGTAAGCATTTTAGTCCCATAGTCGATTTGGGCTTTATGGTCATCTAGAAAATTGTTACCTATGATTCCGTCAGTGCTTATAGGGAAATTTTTATCTACAACGTGAAAGGGATAAGAAATAGTAATATTTTTGGGTAGGTTTATGTGTAAGTATATAACACCCTTAGTATGAATCACGAAATCATTAATACCAGATAATGAGTGAGTAATGCTTGAGTCAATGGGTAGTTCTGGTTTTAATTTATCTATTTTAATCAGACAAATTTCACTACCACCATCGATGAGAAATTTCGAAGGTTGAGGATTTAGCAAGGTTTCGGATGAAATTTTTATTGAGTCTACTCTACTAATCTTATTATTTAAATTTATATGAAAGATGTGGCGAGATGAGATTAAGTTTGAGTCCGAAGCCTGCCACTGGTTCCGGCCTCTGAATGGTTTTCCGAGTGTTTATTTGTTGAGGAAAAGGGAATTGGATTAGTATTATATTGTTGTATTCCCTTTTACGACATTCATTTATATGATGCCCGAGGTTCTTACAGTAACTGCAAGTAATGGTTACTTTCTTAACCTCACTTTTGAAAGAAGGAAGTTGCTCCTTATTTCTCTTTAAATATCATTGTTCAATGCTATGTCCGGGTTTTTTACAATAATTACAAGAGATCGGATTTTTGGATTTGGATTGAGATGTACTAAAAGATGTTTGGTAAGTATTAGAACTTTTCTCTTCTAATACAGCAGCTTCTATGGCTTCCGTCAGAGTAGTGAATCTAGAGGCTTTAATGATGAGACTTATTCTAGAGTTAAGGCCTCTCTCAAATGCTTTTAGAGCAGTCTTACGGTTTAAACTGATGATTGTGTCAGCCTTATCTGAGCCTTCACTAACAATGCAAGCATCATTCAGGTTGGATAAAGTTTTTTCTAATCTGTTTGAAAATTCACGAATAGATTCATTAGATCGTTGTTTCATTTGAATGAGATCTACCTGTAATTGAGATAGAGATTTAACCTCGAGGAATTGCTGGAGTAGCTTTTCTTTGAGGGACTTCCAGTCTTCGAAGTCAGTGTATTTAACTACATTATATGCGCTTCCAGTCAATTTTGTTTTTATTATAAGAAGGATGGGTAGTTCTGAAGATGTCTCTTCTGCGATTAAGTCGCAGGCATTTATGAATTTATGAAGGTTTGATCTGTCCCCGTCAAACTCAGGGATGAGCTTGAAGGCAAAAGATCTATCTAACTTAGGAGGCATATTAGGTGATTTAATGGGAGTAGAGTGAGAGGAAGGAGATGTATTGTAAGGAGTGTCGGATTCTATATCACTATCTGTTTCGGACGAGTTTAACGTTGTTTCGTATTCGTCGATTAAATTTCTTTCACCTTGATACATATAACGGGTGATTTTTTAAGAGGTTTAGAACTTTAAAAAAAAAAAACACAAAAAATTCCAAAAAAATGAATGAAATATTTATTCGAATCGATAGTTTGAACCTTGCAATTTAATGTTTAAAGATAATTTCATGCAAATGTTGACCGCGGCTGCGTCTCAGGTAGGCCATCCGCTGAGTCCAATTTTGGCATACTCTTTCACACATATCGGCCGGTATCTCACGAATGAATGCATGGATGTTGGCTTCCAGTGCGTCAATCGAAGCGGGCTTGTCCCTATAGACATTAGCCTTGACATAGCCCCACAAAAAATAATCTAATGGTGTCAAATCGCACGATCTAGGCGGCCAATTGACCGGCCCGAAACGTGAAATTAACTGTTCACCAAACTCGCCTCGCAATTGCGCCATTGTTTCGCGTGCTGTGTGGCATGTGGCACCGTCTTGTTGAAACCACATATCATGCAAGTCAAGAACTTCCATTTCGGGCAAAAAAAAGTTTGTTATCATCGCTCGGTAGCGTTCACCATTGACAGTAACGCTGCGATTCGCATCATCTTTGAAGAAATATGGCCCAATAATGCCGCCGGCCCATAAACCGCACCAAACAGTGGCTTTTTCGGGATGCATTGGTAGCTGTTGCAATGCTTCTGGCTGATCTTCACTCCAAATGCGGCAATTATGTTTATTTACGTACCCATTCAACCAAAAATGAGCCTCATCGCTGAACACAATTTTTCGATAAAAAAGCGGATCCTCGGCCAGCTTTCCAAGAGCCCATTCACCAAAAATTCGGCGTTGTGGTAGGTCGGCTGGCTTTAGTTCTTGCACCAGCTGTATCTTAAAAGGCTTTACGCCCAAATCCTTCCGCAAAATTTTCCACGTAGTGCTGTAACAAAGGCCTAACTGCTGGGAACGGCGCCGAATCGACATTTCGCGGTCTTCTGTCACACTAGCTGATACGGCCGCAATATTTTCTTCACTTCGCACAGTACGTAAACGTGTTGGTGGTTTAATGTCCAACAAAGTAAATTTGGTGCGAAATTTGGTCACAATCTTCCGAATAGACTGCTCAGAAGGTCGAGAATGCCGACCATAAAATGGAAGCAGCGCGCGATGAACATTTCGAACCGAGCACGAATTTTGATAGTAAAATTCAATAATTTGCAAGCGTTGTTCATTTGTAAAACGATCCATGGTTAAATTGCAAACCAAACTGAAGCTGTTTGACAGTGACACAAGGTACTAAACACACGTCAGCTGTCAAAACCAGTGTTGCCAAAACCAAACCAGCTAAAAAATCACCCGTTATATACAATAATTATTTATATAAAAAAAAAATTTTCTTAAGACTAAGCAAGAATTAAATTGATCTTAGGAAATAGCAAAAAAAAATATATAATTAAAAGATAGCTTACTAAGAAAAATTGAAATTGATAATTTCAAAATGATGATATGTGGTTGGTGATTACAGCGGGTTACAGATGTTTGATTGTCTTCAATTTCAATTTGATGATATTGTTGATTGATGATATGTGGTTGGTGATTACAGCGGGTTACAGATGTTTGTCTTTTTTTTTTCTTCTTTTTTATGAATTTGAGTCTTTTTCTTTTTTTTTCTACCTTTTGTATGTTTGTAAAAAGGTTTGTATAACTTGCTGTTGTTACTTTTAGTTATTTTTCTTTGTTTCACTTGTTGTTTTTTTTTTTTTGTTTTTTTTTTTTAATTCACTTTTTCACATAACACTTTTCAGGCAAACCCCACACCTGACACCAATTTTTATGTTGTGCTTTATTTTGTTTTAACTTGAGACGCACGAATCTCAAGCGGGGTCTTACCTTTTTTAGTGTTCTAGTTCTTGTATTTGAAGTCAAACAAAATATAGTTTGTGTTTTTATTTTATTAAATTTTATTAAACATTTCTTTAGGTTCAATTTGGTTCTTATCACTAATTAACAATCTTATTTCTATAATTTTAAAAAGATTCAGAGTTTCTTAACTTAGTTGAATTGAAGAATTGGAAAAGGTTTAGTACTTGAAAAATACAAAAAAATAGAAACGAAATCGAATTTCTTAATATGACTCGACGATGCGGCGGTCCGATTCTTAGTGTCGGATATCTGCCTCGCTACCCGACTCGTGAACACACAAAAAAAAACATGTCACCGCGTCCGAAGTGTGCCTGTGCACAGCTGGGAGTAATGCACGTTTTTTGTGTCAAGAAAAAAAAGAGTGCATTTGGATTTTGGAGGTAATTAAAAATGAAAGTGATGACCTGGGAATTATAAGTGGTTTGGAGTTGGGCAATTAAAGGAAATGATGAATATGGAATATGGAATATTGGTCAATCGAAAGGAAATGATTAATGTGGGAATTTGAAGTGGCAATGGGTACAATTGAAAATAAATGGATGGGTCATGGAAGGGCATGAGAAATGGAAGTGGGTGAGGAAAAGACGTTGGAGGTTGTGAAGGGTGTACTTTACAACAAGGTAGTGAATTGAAACTAAGCCGTGGTCGCGTTCGCACAAGCAACTTTTGTTAAATTATATGATGCAATGCATCTTCATGAACGCGATTGATTTTATTTTTATATTGGGTAAATAAATTAATATCCACTACATCACCCTCCCCCAATCGAGCACCCCATCCATGAGATCAGATTTTTACTTCGGCTCATACAGACCGAAATACTAAATGTAGTGCGCTGGTTTTAATCGATCAATAGATATGGATACATCTTTTTTTTTAATTTGTACTACGAAATACTTTCGTAAACGTCGAATTACTTCGTATGGGCCCTCATATGAAGGCGTAAGGCCGGTTTTAACTTTGTCTATTCTTACAAAAACTTGTTTGCATTCGCTCAACTGCTTTGGTATAAAAATCTCTTGTCCTGTTTGTCTAGTTTCTGTGGGTATAAGGTTTCTCATCACATTACGCAGTTTTTCTATTAAGGCGTCTGGGGAACTTTCTTCTTTTTCATTTCTAATGAAAATCTCTCCAGGTAGTCGGAGGTTCTGCCCATAGACCATTTCTGCCGCAGAAGAGTTTAAATCTTCTTTTACTGCGGAGCGGATTCCTAAAAGAATGATTGGGAGTTCTGAGTTCCAGTTGCCAGTATTACATCTAGCCTTAAGCGAGCACTTTAGCTGCCTGTGGAAGCGCTCAACCATGCCGTTGGCTTGTTGGTGATAAGGCGTAGTATGTATTCTGTGTACCCCTAACAACATTGAAAGTTCTCTGAATAGTTTGGGCTCAAATTGGCTTCCTTGGTCCGTAGTAATCTTCAAAGGTAGACCAAAACGAGATATGAAACTTTCTACAAAAGCTTTGGCGACTGAACTGGCTGTTATGTCCACAAGAGGATATGCTTCTGGCCAACGCGTAAATCTACCAACAGCTGTTAGGATATATGAAAAACCATTTGATGAAGGAAGAGGTCCTACCAAGTCGAGGTGAATGTGGTCAAATCGTCCTGTTGGCATTTCGAATCTACCATGATCGGACTTGGTGTGTCTTTGGACCTTAGATTTCTGACACCCTAAACAAGATCTAGTCCAGCTGTTGATGTTTTTGTTGATGTTTGGCCAGAAGTATCGATCTGAAAAAAGTTTTCGCGTGGCGCGTATGCTTGGATGGGAGATCCCGTGAAGAATGCTGAAAGCTTTGAAACGTAAGGAACTAGGAATGAAAGGCCTGTTTTTGCTAGTCGCAAAAAATGTTGACGTTAAGGAATTCGAACGCTTTCAGTGAGAATAAAGATTTCTTTGATTTTTCGTTTTTTAAAAGTTCTTGTAATTCTGGGTCAGTGGACTGTAACTTGGCGATTGTTTCTAGACCTAATTCTTGATTTTTTATAGCGGTTATCTCGGGGCAGTGGAGACGAGAAAGGGCGTCGGCGACCACATTATCTTTGCCCTTAATGTGCTGTATATCAGCAGTGAGTTGAGAAATGAAGTCTAAGTGACGTGTTTGTCGCGGACTTCTTTCCGTTTTACTGGTCAAAGCGTAGGTGAGTGGCCTGTGATCAGTAAGTATTGTAACTTCACGCCCTTCGACCAAAAACCTGAAATGTTTGATAGCTAAATATATAGCCAATAACTCACGGTCGAATGCCGAGTATTTGGACTCAGAATCTTTTACTGGTCAAAGCGTAGGTGAGTGGCTTGTGATCAGTAAGTATTGTAACTTCACGCCCTTCGACCAAAAACCTGAAATGTTTGATAGCTAAATATATAGCCAATAACTCACGGTCGAATGCCGAGTATTTGGACTCAGAATCTTTGAGTTTTTTTGAGAAGAAAGCTAGCGGTTGCCAGGATTGAGAAACTTGCTGCTGAAGGACTGCACCAACAGCTGTGTCCGATGCATCAGTGGCGATGCTGAAAGTTCCATTTTGGATTGGATGAGCAAGAAGAGTTACCTTCGATAGAGCTTCTTTTGCTTCATCAAAAACGCTGTCAAGGGTCTCAGGCCACGAAAAAGATTTTTTTGATTTCTTTGCATTGGTAAGAAGAGCTAAATGCGAATGAAGTGGAGCGATTATATGTGCTAATTTAGGAATAAAACGATGATATAAATTTATCATTCCTATAAAGCGTTGAACCTGTTTAATTGACGTAGGTGTTGGGAATTTTAAGATGGCTTCGACACGATCTTTCGAAGGGGAAATACCTTCGGCATTAATTATATGGCTTAAAAATTCTAAAGAAGAAACACCGAAAACGCACTTTGACAGGTTGATGTTAACTCCATATTCCTCTAGTCTTTTGAAAAGAAGTTCGAGATGGTGCTTATGTTGCTCTTCGTTTTGACTGGCGATTAAAAGATCGTCAATGTATGCAAAAACGAAATCGAGACCAAAACAAACCTCATTCATAAAACGTTGAAACGTTTGTGCAGCATTTCGAAGACCGAATGGCATTCGGAGCCATTCGAATAAACCAAAAGGTGTGGTTATTGCCGTTTTATGAATGTCTTCAGGCGCAACCGGAATTAAATGATATGCTCTTACAATGTCAAGTTTAAAAAACAATTTGCAGCCATGTATGTTCATCGAAAAATCTTGAATGTGGTGGATCGGATGATAATCCGGTACCGTGGCAGCCTTTAATCTGTGGTAATCACCACAAGGTCTCCAATCCTGGTTGTTATTTTTCTTAACCATATGGAGAGGTGAGCACGTGTTTGAAGAAGATGGCTTACAGATTCCTAATTGCATTATGTGTTGAAACTCTGTTTTTGCTGCTTTGTGCCTAGAGGCATCAAGCCGCCTAGGCCTAGAAACTGGGAGTTGACCTTTTGTGACAATATGATGCACTATTGTGTGCTTAATAGGCGCGAAATAGTTGGGCTCCTGTATTAAACAAGGAAATTTTTTTAAAATCGTATCGTAATCATTATTGATTTGAAAGTGTTTGGGACTTGGCTCGTTTGTCCTTATAGTTGAAGCACATGTTTGAAGTTTTGTGAGGGGATCTATCAACTTTTTGTATCTATCAGCAGGTTAAATTTCGCTAAGAAATCGGCACATAGTATTGGTCTGTTTACGGAGGCTAATATGAAGGAATGTACACAATTTCGCCTTAAACCAATATCGAGGTTTAATAATTTTGAGCCGAATGTTGGAATTGTAGTTCCATTAGCTGCTGATAGCAAGTATAAAGGATTTTGGGATGCCGATCCTTTTTTGTTATGGTGAGGAAGTACTGACAAATCCGGCCCTGTGTCGATGAGAAAGGTGAGATTTGAGTTTTTATCTGTAATGAATAAGCGGCGCACACAGGTAAATTTTCCCAAATTCATGGCCAAAACTACAAAAAAAAAATTTAAGATTTGTTGTTTTTTTTTTAATGCCAAGTTGTTTACAAATAACATGAGCTTTGAACCTGATTAATCATACGATGCAAATTGTAACTGTTTAATCAGTAGATGCTTTCAAAGTAGAAACTTTAAATTAACGAGTGCAGTAGCTAGTTTGGTTCGTGGTAAGAAGTAGTTTGCTTTGTTTTTTATTTATTTTTTGTTGGCGCTTTGTAAAATAATTTAATATGGATTCTGTTGCTAGTGGTATGTAAAAAAAGGATAATGGCACTTTTTTGCAATATTTTAAGTCTAAAGTAAATTTTTAAGCTTTTTAAGATAATGTGTTTGTGCGGTAAAAAAAAAAAAAAAATCATCTTAAGTAATGAAAAAGTTAAGTTGATTTGCATTGTTTTGTATTGAAAATAGTGTTAAAAGTTAGGTAAATGTTTCCTTTATAGGAAGCAATCCTAAAACATTGCGACTTTTTGCGACTTTTTAAAATATTGACTTTAAAAGGTGTTGAGGTCATTGATTTTTTTTTTTTTTTTTTTTAATTTGATTTTTTTTATTGACACAGGATCGCAATCAAGTTTCATTTTTCTTTCAAGAAATCAGCTTTCTGAATTTTTTAGAAGCTGTACGTCTCGTAACATTATAGACAAAATTAACTTTTTGGTAGAAAAGGTTGAAAATGAGACCAATATTGATATTTCAGAGCAAACAAAGAAAAATTTAACTGATTTTGCTTATGAACATAAAAGAAGATGGCTGAGTGCCTCCAGAAATTACAACAACTTCTTAAAACAAAATACAAATTGGCTTCAATATGAAATTTCGTTTCCATGCCGAGCCCATGGCTTTGTTGGACGGCCTCAAATAGATTTTTCGGACCTAAGCGAAAGATCAAAGAGACGTAAAACAGAAGATTTGCGTTCTAATTATAATGCCGAAGAATTAAGCTATGCTGCGCAGATGCAACTTAGAGAAAAAGGAAAACTAGATTCATCAAATGTGATGAAAAATATAATTTTTTCAACTCCTTCACGCGCCGAAAAATACCAAAAAGCTTTGAAAAAAATGAAAAAGGAAATTATTCCATACACAGCAGAAGAAGCTCTCTCTATAGTTATTGAAGGGAAATTAACTAAGTTCCAATACAATGTTATTAGAGATTCTGCAATAAAACACAATAACCATATGTATCCAAACTATGGTGCTGTTTTAGAAGCAAAGAAAAAATGTTATCCTGAAAACTTGGTTATAACTGAATCAATCGCAGAATCACCTCTTCAAAGTTTATTGGATCACACAATTCGACGTTTGTTTCATGGAATAAGAGATGTTATAGAAACATTGCATATTAATGAAAAGTCTAACATTCACCTGATTTCCAAATGGGGTTGTGATGGAAGCTCAGGCATGTGTGAATATAAACAACGTTTTTCAGATCCAAACATTTCAGATGCTAATATTTTCTTAACATCTTTTGTTCCTATCCAGCTAGTGTCAGGTGACCCAGAATCACATAGAAAAATTATACTGTGGCAAAATCCTCATCCATCATCCACAAGGTTCTGTAGACCAATACGACTTCAATTCGTCCACGAAACAACCGATGTAACTGTAAGAGAATTCGATTACATCGAAAACCAAATATCTCTTCTAAATGAAACTTTAGTAGATCATATTAACGGAAGTATTTCAGTAAAGCATAAAATGCTTCTTACAATGATAGACGGTAAGGTCTGCAATGCTATAACTGAAACCTCTTCAACTCAAAGGTGTTATCTTTGTGGTCTAACATCAAAAGACTTCAATAAGATAGATTTGGTGTTGAACAAACAAGTTCAAGACAAGTCAAAGCTGAGGTTTGGGTTATCCTCCTTGCATGCTTGGATAAGGTTTTTTGAATGTTTAATCCATGTCTCCTACAAACTGCCTATAGGACAATGGCAAGCTCGTGGTGAAGAAAACAAGAGGAAAGTCGAAGAAAACAAGAAAAGGATTCAAGAAGCATTCAGAATTCGAATGGGACTTTTAGTCGACAAACCAAAACCAGGTTATGGTAGTACGAACGATGGCAACACTGCCCGTCGATTTTTCCATGACTCTGCTACTTCTTCGGATATAACCAACATAAATGAAAACATCATTTGTCGATTTAGGGTTGTTTTGCTAACAATATCCAGTGGATATCCAATACAAATTGGTCGATTTAAGGTGTATTGTATTGATACAGCAAATATGTTTGTGCAACTGTACCCATGGTATAATATGCCTACAAGTGTACACAAAATATTAATACACAGCCCTGAAATTATATCAGAAGCCATTCTTCCGATTGGACAGCTCGGCGAAGAAGCCCAGGAATCACGGAACAAAGACATAAAACGTTTTCGAGAAAGTTTCTCAAGAAAATTTTCGAGGCAGCAAAATATGGAAGATGTGTTTCATAACCTGTTGGTTTCTTCTGACCCATTTGTAAGTGGTTTGAGAAAACTAAGCCCTAAAACGGGAAATGCATTTCCGTCTGAGGTACTTCAGTTTCTAATAGAACCAGAGATCGAGCAAGGAGACTTAGTTGCAGTTTCACAAGTCACTGAATGATGTACGCACATACACACGCATGTTTATTTTTGTTTATTTATGTATATTATTGTTATCTATGCCTATTTATTTATTTATTTATAATACCTAGAACTCAACTGTTTTTCCAATATATTAAATGTATAAATATTGTATTATTAAATGTCAAATGAAACAAACCCTATGGTGCAATGTTAAAAAAAAAACAACTTCTTTCATTTTTTTCTTCTTTTTAATAAATTTTCGTGTAAATCTACTTGAAAATGGTAAATTTTATGAAAATTATCTTATTTTGGTACAATCATGCAATAATAAATGGAATAAACACAAGAAATAATGTTGGCCATGTTTTTGGGAAAATTTACCTGTGTGCGGCGGCTTAAATTAGTCTGCGTGTTTGCCGCTGCAACAGCAGGCTTATCTAGTTTGATCGGTGTACTTTTGAGACTTTTGTTTTTCAAAATTGCAAGGCTTGTCGCATTTTTTTTGCATTTTTGCGATAACGTCTATGGTACCAGCAAATATCTGAACCTGAATTGGAATTCGGATTAGCGCGACTACGCCAACGACTGTCTCTATTTCTAAAATTTTGGGAAGGCTTGCTTCTACTACGCGAGCGTTGGTTGAATGACAAGGCTCCAATCATTGACTAAATTTTGTTAAGTCTTTGATCGAGCTCATTGGTAGCGTTTGAAGTATTACTATTTTGCGGCACCGAGGAAATACTAGAGATGCCTCATAGATTTTATCTGCTAGGGAAGCTAATTCATCTAAGGTTTTCAACCCTACCGAAAGTAATGCAATGTTTATGGCTTGTGGCAATCGCCGCATCCACAATTTCTTAATTATGTCATCGTTAAAAGTAGTGCCAACTAACATTTTCATCGAACGCAATACTTCAGACGGCTTTCGATCCCCGATGTCTGCTTTATCGATAAGCGTTTCCAACCGTTTTATCTCAGAAACTGAATGGCGTTCTATTAAAGCCACTTTTAAAGCTAGATATTTTTCGGTGGCTGGCGGGTTTGAAAGGATATAGATCACTGAATCACAGGTGTCTGGTGGCAGAGAAGCTAAAGTAAGACAATATTTTGTCTCGGAACTAGATATCCTATGTACCGTGAACTGTGCCTCAGCCTGAATGAACCAGGTGATTGGGTTGGTATTCCAAAAAGTAGGAAGCCGAAGTTTAATTGACTCTACGAAAGGAGGACTCGCTTGGGTTTGTGTATTGTGCTCAGTAGTGAAGATCAAATTTTCGTCATTGCTGGTATTCGAACCAGTTGCAGTTCCATTAGGATCTGTCATTTCAGTTTTAGTTCCAGCCATAAACGAAAAACTTGGAAATAACAATGAAATTCAGAAGTGAATTTCGAAAGTGAATCCCGAAACTGATTGGATGTCCCGTGAAATAATGAATTTGTTGACTTACGCGGTATAAATTGTTTGTTTGAACACTCGCACTATACTCTAATACCGAAAACCGAAAAAAATTTGAAAATTGAGCTTTGGAAAAAAAATAATCATTGAAAGCTGAACGTGAAAATTTCGAATGCGTAGGTATATGTATGTATATTAATAATAAAATATATTAATTTGAAAATTACTTTGAAAAAAAAAAAAGATAATGTAATATATTATAGAAAATAATATAATACGAGTATAATATAATATAATATAATATAATATAATATAATATAATATGATATAATATAATATAATATAACATAACACAATATACTATAATATAATGTAATATAATATAATATACCTAAATATAATGTGATTTTAAATTGTGTGCTGTGCTATGAGTACAAAACTCTCACCTGTACGATGTTTTTTTTTTAATTTTGAGTTTCTTGAAGATCTGCTTGATGATTATGTTGATCCGCATTTTGTACTGCTGTTCTGGGTGGGCGCTGTTTTTTTTGTTCGTGTCTGGAGCGTGCGCTGATGATATACTTTTTAGGTATTTAGTAGTACCTGCTGCTTTTCTGGTTGTGCGGATGGTGGCAAGTTCTTATTTAGGAAAAAAAAACTTGAAAAAAAAAGGTTTGGAAAAGTTATTTATTCCAAAAAAAAACTTTTCGGAAAAAAAATATTATGCGCAAGTTGTTTATTCCGAAAAAAAACTTGCCAGAAAAAAATGTTTGCTCAACCCGTGCAAGTTATTTGTTAAAAAAAAAAAAAAAACTTGTGAAAAAAGATGCAATTTGTTTATTCCCAAAAAAAATGCGAGAAAAAAAATGTTGTATTCCCCTGGGGCGCAATTCTGTTAACAATGATTGCAGCAGCGTGGCGATGACGGTGAATGTTGGTGGTGGAGCGACTGTATGATGATGATTGTAGACGATGATGAAATGATGGTGCTGGTGGTAGCGGCGATTAGAATGTTGGCGACACGTGTGAATGGCGAATGCAAATGGTGGCGCTTGGTGGTCACGTGGTAACGTTGGCGACACGGCAGCGATTATGGTATTTAATCGGTGGCGCTTTTAATGCCCTTGAACACACTTTGTGGTAGAAAACGATGTGAGATCTGAGTTGTGGCGTCTTCTAGAACGTTGGCGACACGATGTTGAAGAGATGTTTGTAGTGGCGCTTTTGTGAAGGTTGGACCGGTGGTGGCGACGGAACGTAAATGGTGGTGGTTGATTGTGGCTGTAGCGCTGTTGTGGTGCTGGATTCGGTTGTACTCCCAATGAAAATAGCGACAAGGTGGTTGTTTTTCTTAAAGAAAAATATTTTATATTTTATTTCTTTTGGCACTACGATGGCAATTTTCTTTTAGTGCAGGGACGGTGACAATTTGGCAAAATGTTGCATAAACGTGTGTGCAGTTGTTGCACAACTGTACTTTTTGACGTTCCAACGAAGAACTGATATTTCACCGTTGCTTTTGGTGGCGTGCTAACGTGTGCCGTTATTAGAAAAAAATCACCATTCCTCTTTCAATGGTTTGGATGATGCAAAATATTTGCAGAATAATATAACTTAGGTTGGGAGGTTTGTTGAACCAGCACACAAGAAATGTCTTAATAAGAATGAAGTTTTAAAGATAGAAGAGCGAGAAGGAAACCTTTTGACATTCTAATTTTAGGACACGTTCAGAACTTAAAAATCGGAAGTGTTCAGGAAGTGAATTGAAACTAAGCCGTGGTCGCGTTCGCACAAGCAACTTTTGTTAAATTATATGATGCGATGCATCTTCATGAACGCGAATGATTTTATTTTTATATTAGGCGAATAAATTAATATCCACTACTATATTAAACCTCTTGATATTTCAAAACAGTGCGAATGCGCAGATGAACCTGGCGATGGAATATTCGTGAACTCCTCCTCCATCGAGTTATTGCAGATGATGGCTTAGTCAACTTTACTACTGTGGCTGATTTTTCACCAAGTTTTTGTTTTCAAAGAGTCAATGAAATGCAAGTTTAAGGCAATTAGTGCAATTAAATCAAATGCGATTGGAATGGACAAAATACTTCCTAAGTTCACAAAAATTATTCTTCCGTTCCTCTCCCGTTCCTTTTATAAACCATATTTTCAATACCATTTTAACTACTTTTCGCTACTCAACCTATGGTAGGCCTCCAAAGATATCCCAGTTCCTAAGAAATCCAACTCAAAACAGAAAGATTACAGTCCTATATCCATTTTGCCCTTCATCTCTTAAGCATTTGAAAAGATGAGCCAACAGATAACTTTTTTTTAAGTTCTAATCGACTACTTTTGCCTATCTGGTTTTAGACAACAACACAGGTGCATCTCAGCGATTTCAAAAATTGTCGTGACATCCGGCAAGAAGTAGATAAAAATCTCGTAGGGACGATGGTTCTCCTCGATTTTTCTAAAGCCTTTGACTTAGTTCCACACATTGGCGATAAAAAGGGGGGGGAGGTCATGGGGGTCATGACCCCCCCCTGGGACTTTTCCCAGATATACAAATACTAGACAAATGAATTTAATCATAAACAACAAAATTTCACTGCTCAAAAAGTATTTAAAGAGTTAAAACATAAAAAAAAATATATCGTCAGTTTTCTGTCAAAACCTAGTAAGTCAAATTGAAAAATTGCTTAGAAGACACAAAACACCGCCTTAAAAATTAATAAATAGAACTTTTAGGTAATAAAAGGTTTTAACACTGGTTGATAGAGCCAAAAGAGACCATGACACTGTAAAGTCACAGAAAAGTCGTAAAAATAATTCTTTAGCCAGAAAAACAAGAACAGTTTTCATTTCAAGAATAATACAGAATTTAACTTTTCATTTAGTATAGCTTTCCCGTAAAAATAATTTGGAAATTGATTTGATGATTTTGTGAATTTTTCTGACACCATAAACCGAATCAGATTATAAATTCCATGGCATCTCATATATGTTCTTCTAAAGGTTACTAAGTAGTCACAAAAGGTCAGGTAGTAAGTTGATAATTTGGCAGACAAAAGAATTTCAAAAATGTATACTGAATCATAAAAAAAACTTTGAAAATTCATTTAAAAGCAAGAAACCTAAATCTAAAAAATCGAAACTGCATTAGTTCTTAGATATTAAAAAATGATATCACCCTACAATTTTGCAAATATTAACCAAAACCTCGAAAATTAAAATCTCGAATATCAAAATCTCGAATACCTACTCAAAATTGAGTGGCCACATTATTAAGGGGATTTTTATTTGCGAGATCACGAATGCGAATTTTTCATTTGCATGGTTTTGTAAGTTGTACCCAATTCAAAAGGCCGCATATAAAAGGTCAACTAGCTACAGTAATTGGTTGTGGATTTCTTTTAATGAGATTTAAAAGTTTTTTTTTTAAAGTCATTCTAGGTCAGTGAACAAAATTTGTAGGTACCTTATTTAGGTTATGTTTAGAAACAAATATGCCATTTCAAAGGTCACTAAATTGTTACTATGTACATATATGGCATCTCATATGTGTGCTTTTCGAAAGGTTACTAAGTAGTCATAAAAGGTCAGGTAGTAACAGTAGATAATTTGGCAGACATAAAATTTTCAAAAATTTATGCGAATTATGAAAAAACTTTGACCTAGACCTTATAGATTCATTGGTGACATACATTTATTTCCCAGAGATGAAATGCGAAAAATCGGGCGGTACTTGGAAAAACTTTTACAATTGATTTCAAATTTTCTTAATCCAACTCAACAAATTTATAAAATTACATTTTTTTGACTTATGTCAAGTTTTTGTCAATCTAGACAAGGAAAACTTGTCAAATACTAGTGAGTCCCTCGCTGGACAAAAACTTGTTGAATAAGTCCTTTTATCTCATCACAAATATCTACTATATATAAAAAAAAAAAATATTTGATACCCATCATACATAGTAAGAAAAATTTAAGTACAGATTTGCGAAATAACTCACGAGTTAAAGTATTGGAACGGTAACCAGAATATCGTAGGATGGCAAAGACAACTTTAAATTTTTTGTTTTGTCTGTCTAGGCAAAAGGATACTTAGCGGGTGAGGCCCGATACAAATTCGAGTGTTACACCTCGATGTTAGGGTCAATGTGCCCCGTTAAAAAGGCAAAATAGATTTTGTAGAGTAAATACAAACTTATTGTGAAAGAGTTGAGATTTTAAGGACAAAAATAAACTTTTCCTAAACAATATTTTTAGTATGACATAATGGTTTGTGCATTGGACTGGTCATGCCGAAGGTCTGGCTTCAATTCATTAATTAATTAATTTATTTTTCAAAAAATATTTGCAATGGAAATTAAATGCACGACTGTATTGCATTTACTCGCTCTGATGTTCAAGTTGCTTAGAATTAAGAATTTTTAAAATATGTCAGTATTACATATATACAAAAATATAAAAATATATAAAACAAAGGTATTTAAATTGTTTTTTTTTTATTGTTTAATCAAGTTGTCAAATAGCTTAAGGCTTAAAACCAAGTATGCCATTATAGCTTTTCCTTAACGGTTTTATAGCAAGTACCTTTATTTTTGGAGCTAAAAAAATATCGATTTTCCCTCTGAAGAATTGAAAAAACTTTAAATTCAAAGTTTGAAGAAAATCGCTTCAGTGGCTTAGGCTGTTGGTCAAGGAATATCAAAGAATAGACAGACAGACAACCAGACAGAATTATGCCAGCCACTTTTTTTGTTGTTTCATCGTAATGTCATGTTTGATTGTTGTATCGAAAACTTGTATCTGCATCACAAAACTTGGCTTATATCGTAAGTAAAAATTAATTTGAAATGCAATACTTAATGGAAATTTAAAAAAACGTGACCCCCCCCCCCAGGGGCAAAGTCTGGATCCGCCCTTGGTTCCACATCCACCGCTCCTTTGAAAACTGGGCTCTTGGTCTCAATCAGGAATACTCAACTGGAAGAACTCAAAATGTTATTGTAACAAATGAACTCTCAGATTTCTTATCAACGCATGAAAGCGTTCCAAAAATTCAATATTAAATCAACTGCTTTTTCCCTATTCAGCAACAATTTAATTTCGATACTAAAATACTGTAAAATCCACATGTATGTGGGCGATGTCCAAATTTATTTGAGCTATCGGTTTGGAATGGTTGAGGATGCAATCGCAAGAATTAATGAAGATCTGATGCGTGTTGTGGAATGGTCTCACCAAAACTTTTTGAAACTAAATTCAGTTAAATGTCAGGCTATTGTTAGAAGTGTTAGAAGTAATACAGCGCTTGAAACGTCATATTTTCCGAACATTGACCTAAATGACACTTTACTTACCTACGTTAAAAAGGAAAAATCTAAGGAGTTGTTTTTAATCAAACTTTGTTATGGGAACATCACGTTTCTTGTGCTTTAGGTAAACATACAAGTGGAAGCTGTCTGGCTGTGCATACAAAAATGATAATTCCAAAAAACCCTTGCTCTTCCTATTCTATTGTACGGTATGGCAGTTTGATTTTCTACTGTTTATACAGCAAAAGTAAAAGAAAACTAGATGCTGCCTTTAACAATATTTCTCACTTTGTTTTTGGCCTAAATCTTATAAAACTTATATAATATAATATATGAAACTTATATTTCAAACATTGGTAAAAAGTATCATATTATTGCACCTAATTTTAATTACCGCAACTCAAAGCGACAGTTCTTTGTGCACGTACAGTGGGTCTATGGAATTTCCTACCTGTCAGCCTAAGAAGATTTAAAAACTGCAAATCATTTAAAACCTCTTTAATGATCCATCTCAGAAGTTAAAATCATTATTTAAGTAAGCTTTTCACTTTTTAATTTTTTCACTACCTAAATTTGTTTTCTAGTTGTGACTAACTTCTTTTTACTTAAATAAACATACTTAAGAAATCAATTTACTTGCTATATAGGAGCTGACAAGTTTTGGATTCATGCAAAAAAATAATCCAGATTACAATCAAACATGACATTACGTGATAGAGAACACGAAAAAGTGGGTGGCACAATTGACGCGCTCAGGGCCAAAACGGCCCAACCACATTTTAAACAAACATTTTCTAAGTATACAGATCGAAAATTTATGATATACTATATCTCTTATGCGGTACATGGAACTACATTGAAGTTATCGTCAAAAAAAAATGTTTGGCGTGCGAAATTAATTTTTTTTTCGATGCCAGAACGGCCTAGGCAGCCTTGGCCGTTTTGGCCTCGAAGAAAATTAAAAAAAAAAAGTGGGTTAGGCCAAAAGCGTTTGTTGCCACTTAAACGATGTTTAAATTTTCAAAGCGCACAAAGTAAACTGTCGAAAGAAAAAACCGCTGCAATGAAGTTCCTAGCATAAAAAGTGTTTAGCTCCTTTTATTTATATTGGGGTCAAGGTCGAAGTTAACTTTTAACACATATTAAAAAAGCAACATGGGATTGGTTTCTACCGAGATTTACTCAAAGGAAAAAAAGACAAGCCTTACATGAAAAAAAGTAAACATTGAAAAAAACTAGATGTTGTCACACTATTCACACATTCTTAATTTTTCAAAAGCATTTAACATCAAGCCCTCTTATCGAAAATGCGTGCATTTGGTATCTATGAATCACTTCTTCGATGGATTACTAATTACCTTTCAGGTTGCTCCATACAATTTGTATTGGACAATATTAAGTCTCAAATTCACAAAAAAAGTGCTGGTGTGCCCCTGGGCTCCGTCTTCTCTCCGATTCTCTTCCCTTTATCTTTCAATGATGTCCTGTCACAAACTTAGAATCCATTTAATTCTTTTGCTGATGACAGTACCCTCAGCATTTCAAGATTTATTTTACTGTTACGAAGGCATTGTAAATTAGAAAATAAAAAACTACATAACGCTGTTAGATGTTAAGGTTGCCTCCGATGATGCAGAGTTTTACTCCCCTTATTGTGATTTGACTGTAATTTATAAGGCCTTTATTCATCCGAAACTCGAGTAAAGTTCTTATACCTGGACAGGTGCTCATTAAGCCCACTGAAGTCTTTTAGAAAGAAATCAAAATAGAGCTTTGAATATGATAGGCGATAGATATTAGAACGGTAGCATTTGCATCTTTCGAACAGCGCTGAAATATTTCATGTAGTAAATTCTAGTGAAAGGCCTGTTGCATTCCTCCCACTCAATGTCTTTTAATTTCACCTCGTATTTCTAGGAATGCTCATCATTTTAACCTTGGACCAAATTTGGACGTACTGTTAAGTTCAGAGATCCTTTTTTGAGCGGTATCACACTAGTGTTGAATGCTTTTCCCATCTGTATTTTTCCTCTCCATTGTAATATTCAGAAAATCAAAACTAATTTCCAACGATACTTCCTTTCAAAACATTACCTGTTCTTCTAAAGTAAGCTGACACAGATAAGAAAATTAACAAAAACACTTGTTTCTTAATTGTAGAAAAATAGCTTAACCAACCATATCCTTACATCAAGAGCGATTTTAATGAACTCTAAAATGGCCTAACCCACTTTTTTTTTATTTACCATTCGAAGCAGCCATTATAATTATTATAAAATACCTTACAGTTACTAAAAGCAATGAGTGCAAGAAATTTTGATTTATCATTAATAAAAAAGATACAAATATTTAAAAGATTAAAGTAAATATAATAAATATAATAAAATAATATAATAAATATTAAATTAAAAGATTTCTTTAAACTCGTTTTTCTCAGTTCACTATTTTAGGGGTTAGGCCGTTTTGGCGCTGAGTGCCTCAATTCAGTCTGTCTGTCTATATCGAATTACAGCCTAAGCCACTAGCAATTTTCTTCAAATTTTGAACTTAAGGTTTTCTTGTAACTCTTCAGAGGGAAAATTGAATTAAGGTTTTTTTTGTAACTCTCCAGAGAAAATAACGGTACTTGCCCTATAACCGTAAGAAAGGCTTATTTTTCTCAAAAACATAAATTCATGGATAGATCAGAATGACATACTTGGTGAGTACCAATCCGGGTTTCGGAAAGGATACTCTACAACAGATAATCATCCCTATTACGATTGTCAATTATCATATTGAAAGTTGACAAACCTTGAAATTTGGATATTTAAACTCAATTTATCAACAAACTGATCATTTATCGTTTTTTAATTTTTAATTATCTTGTGATTCGTAAAGGCTTGTATCATTCTCGATGATCAAATTTTTAAGCCGTAGGGTTTTTAGAGACCGGAATTTAAATTTATCAATTATCAATTTGATTATTGACAATTGACAAATATAGCGTGCGAGCGATATCCCTTATTTGCAGAGCAAGAAGTGATACATTAAATTTAAATGGATCACTTAAATTCAAAGGAAGATTGTTTTCACTTCTTATCACTTTGCCCTGTATACAAAAAAATAAGAGCGCTATGCCTGGCTAAAACAACTTTGTCTATAGAACAAACACAAGGAGTGCTTAATGGTGAAAATTGCCTTAATCTTTATCATAACCTCAAAACAGCATCAACATACAGCAACATGATTATATCAGAGTACGTGTAGATGTAAAAATTTAACTATCAACATGTCATTAATTAATTGTATTTATTAATTTATTACGAAAGTATGTCATTGTTATTTTTCCTACTTTTTATTGAGCTATCGCATTTAAAAATAGTTTTATTTTAGCTAAACTAAAAGCACAAATAAACATATACAGATGTCTCAGCCCATAGAAAAAAAAGTTGTAGCCAACATCGTTCTGGCCAACAAAGATACAAAATCTAGCGGCCAGGGTCAACAAAGATACAAATACCAGCAGCGGTAGGTGACAAAGATATTAAATATAGAAACATTCTCTTTTCTCATTCCAATTGAAACGAGTATGTAAGGTACACGCAATATGTGTATCGTGAGGTATAGCTTGAACCAAATCACTTGGCCAACGGTCGGTTGCGCAGAGAGAGGATTTAGGAGACCAACAATGGTTCGCAGGATATTTAATGAGTCAAGAATATTCCTTAAATCTTACAACGCCTAACTCAACTTTGTTTTTCTTTAAAATTGAAATCCGATTGAATGTATGAGTTTAACTTTTTTATCTGGGGTTGAATAATTTCAGCGCACTTATCATAAATAAATAAATAAATTTGGTGGCACAACAGCTCGTGAAGAACCAAGGCCTAGTGACTTACAACTCTCAACGATTCCTGTGTGCGTATTTTTGGCAGGAATGGAGGGGACCTACAATTTTTTGCCGAGTCCGAACGGCTAGATGAGAAGCACTTATTCATGACAAGTATACTCTTGGAGGATTTGTCAGTTCCTCGCAAGAGGCAGTACCTCGCGAAAAAAACATTTCTATTTTTAGGTGGCAGCGGCTGGGAATCGAACCCAGACCTTTGGCATGACAGTCCTACGCACCAACCATCATGCCACGAGGTACTACCGCACTTATCATAATAAAACAAATTAATCTATTGCAGTGACTTCGGACTGGTTGATAAATAGTTAAGGGATTATTGTTTGTTTCTATACTTTATGGTTTTATGATTTGTGGCTTACAGTGGCGTGGTGTCCATATAACACGATTCCTTACGTCTTCCTCTTTGAAATTTCCTTCAAACAGCACCAAATTTAAATATAAATGAAGAATATTATTTTCCCGTCATTTTAACACCTTAATTTTAAAGATCCGACCAGTAAAACTCAAGTTATAAGAATTTAAGTGAAACCATACAATTTTTTCCTGAAACATTTTATTTGAAGAAATTCAACTAAAAGTTCAAATGATTCTTTTTTTCTTTTATTTCTTTTCTCTCATAGGTATTCATTGCCGTTTTGAACAAATTCACTCTAAATAATATGAAGATGAACGTCTTATTCTGTCCAACTTAGTATCGGGTATTTCAATACGAGCGCTACAAAAGTTCTTTTAAATAAAACAAAAACGGTTTTGGATATCAATGAAATTTTTTATTCCTGTAAAAGTACGTTTGATGCCATTATGTATGGAACTCGATTTCATTTGCATGGCTACCACGGGTACGCTTGCAGAAGTCCAGACGCTGAACCCAATTTTCGACGGTTTTCAAGCATAAATCGGCCGATACTGCTGCAATTTCACGTTCGATATTCGTACGAAGTTCATCAATCGTCGCTGGGTTGTTGGCATAGACTATAGACTTAACGTAGCCCCACAGGAAATAGTCTAACGGCGTCAAATGGCACGACCGAGGCGGCCAAGCAACAGGACCATTTCGTGAGATAAAACGTTCTCAAAACTTGGTTTCCAATAAATTGATTGTTACATTCGCAGTGTGGCTTGAAGCTACGTCCTGTTGGAACCACATGTCCTCCAAGTCCATATCATCCAATTGGGGCCAAAAATATTCTGTTATCATCACGGAAGAAGTACGGCCTAATGACGCCGCCGGCCCATAAACCACACTAAATTTTTTAATTTTTTCGGGATGCAATGATGACTCATGGAGTACGTGTGGATTGCTGCCTGACCAATACCGCATAATTTGTTTATTGACGAAGCCATTCAGCCAGAAATGAGCCTCATCGCTAAAGATAATTTTTCGATGAAAATCCGAATCATTTTCAAGCTGTTGCTCAGCCCAATTCACGAACATACGATACTTCTGGTAGTCAAGCGGCTTTAGTTCTTGCGTCAATTTAATCTTGTAAGGATGTAGGCCAAGATCTTTTCGCAAAATTCGCCACAACGACGTCACAGACATGCCCAACGCTTGAGAACGACGTGTGAAAGACACATTTGAGCTTTCTGCAACTGAAGCCTCAGCTGCAGCAATATTCTCGACACTATGGGCACTTCTTTGTCTCAGTGGCACGGGAACATTTTGTACTGTGCCTGTGGATTCAAATTTTTCCACTAGACGCTCAATTGTTGATCTGCTAGGACGATTATGACGATCATAAATTGGACGTAGCGCTCTTAACGTTGAGGCCACTGATTCCGAATTTCGGTAGTACGAGTTTATTTTAATAATTTCGACTCGTTGTTGGCTCGTATATCTTTCCATCATGAAATGGCAAACCTTACTGAAGAGAAATATCAAAAGATCGGCAAGAAATATGGCGTCGTTTTCTGTCCCTGTCGCTCTATTTTTGTAGCGTGTTGAAAAACCCTTTATTATGTTGAACAAAGAGAGCTAAGAAACAATTTTGCTAGAGAAAAAAAGGGACGCAAAGCAAATAAAATAAGACGTGAGCCATCATCTTAATTTTGTTTGGTGAACATTTGGGTAGAGATAGAATTTTTGTGGATGACCATGCATGTGTGTATTGACATGAAGATGGAAATGGAAATGGATACAAAAATATATGAGTATATATATACACATGGATTTTAGGTTCTTACTTGTGCGCAACGATTGTTTGAGAATTCATATCATAGCAAGAAGCAATTTCATATGGTAGGATATCTGTGTAATTTGTATGTTTGTATATATGAAAAAAATAACACGGCTGTTCTTGTCTTATTTAAAGTGGCTGTGCTCAAAATATCCGTGTTGTTCCAGTAATAAACTCATAACTTGAGTTGTTATGGTCGGATCTTCAAGATTAAGGTCTTAAAATCACGGGAAAATAAAAGGCTGCATTTTTATGTAAAATTTCTATTCAAAAGAATATAATACCATGTTTTTTTGTAAGAAGTTCTTACCCTAACACACTTCTAATAAAGGAATTTTAAATTGGACCGATCTTATATATAAATTCTTATAAGTTTGAACACGATTTACGCAACCCTTGATTCGTGCAACTCGTCGATTTACGCAATACTAAATTTATAGCCCGCCTTGACTCTATAATATTATGTATGTATCACATAAATTTTATATAAATTTCGAACATTTCGTTTTCGTATTTCATAAAAATATGTATATTCAAAAAAATACAACCCAGTAAGTACAACAACCTCGGTTATTGAGACTGGCCCAATTTCTATTAGTTGCGTAAATCGCATTACTGCATTAATATTTTGATATATTAATCATATCTTGTAGAAGCTCAAATAACCATCTACAAAATTGCATCTGAAACCGAAAGCGGCTGAGAGTTTCTACTTCTATAACTTAATGTAGAAAAAAGGCGTACTATCCTGTTGTAAAAACAGTGAGATAAGGTTCTTTAGTTTGCGGGTGTTTAACTTTTGATTCGTCTTCCCTTTTCTAATTATTCACGCCACGCCATGCTGGTGGCTTAGCAACAGATATGTTCCGAGGGCGATGTGTTTGTATTCATTTTATGGCGTTAGGTTTTATATGATATATTTTTCAACCTGCGGGGTTTTGGGAAAACATTAATAAATCAGTATTTACGAGTTTTAATAATTTTTACCTACGAGTTTTTAAGAATGAATACTTTCTTGAGAGAGAAAAGTTGGCGCAACAAATAATTTCAAGGAATAATTAACATCGATTTATTTTATTTTAAAATAATTATTATACATAACTATGTATTTAAAAAATTTGGTTGCTGGTTGTTTTGCGTTTTCTTGTAGCTAAATCCGTTTGTTCTTAGAATCCTGTTGATAGATATAATATTGATGTAAGGTTGTAGATTTTTATGGACCCGTTCTATCAACATTTTTAAGGATATCATCATTCTTTCCTCCTGGTGGAAGTTGTGCATTATACGCCGAATAGCTGTGATGTCAAATTCGTCTAGTCCAGTTTTCCACTTCGTATGTGGTACTTTTTTACTCGGCGATTTAACAACTCCTGTCTCTTCGTATTCCTTAATAATTTTTCTGATTGATCGTTCTAAAATCCCAGTCATTTCCTTGGTTTGCGAGGTTGCGGAACTCACAGGATTTTCAAAAAACAAACTCTTTGCCTCTTCCAACTTGTCATTATATACTTTAACAACTATCTTACGCGCCTGGCTTCCAATAGGTTTTCCTTTTCTCAAGGGATCTATAGATTTTTTTTTTAATTTCGCTTTAAGCTTCTGGTTGTTTTTTTTTTTATTACCACTTGAAGAAAATTCCAAGTTAAAATTTTTAAACTAAAAAAAGTTATACGCAAAGAAAAATATCAGACATTTGACCCTAAATAACTTTTATCGCAAGCCAGATTCATCTGCAGTCTTTTTCACGAGTATTGGTTATAAAAAAAAAAAGATAAAAGTGTTTAAGAATATTAACTTCCTCAAGTGGTAATGAATTATGTTTTATGTATCGAAAAAGTTCTCATAGGAGTTCTAAAAAGTTCAGAGTTGTTTTATCATTTTTTTTTTCGTGTAGGTTTAAAATATGCTGAGAATTGGCATACCAAAACTTTTTAAAGTATTATTAAAATTTTATACATAAAAAATTAATTTTCAGAATTTTATATTTTTTCAAGTAATCAAATAGCATACTAGTTATTTTGACTAAATATTTTAACTAGTTGTTTAAGCAATTCAAAGAACGATTTAAATGCTTTTTCTATATTTTCATATTTTTTTTTTATTATTACTTTCATTTATTTAAAGTTCTTAATTCCAAGCAACTTGAACAGTCGTGCATTTTATTTTTTTGTGCTAGAGGTATGGACGCTATGGATTTAACTTTATATGCACATTTGGGTTGAATCATTTAATTTTTTTTCTTTTTTTTATATCTTGTAATAAATCGAATTTGTTGAACTGAATGGGATGTGAATGAGCATAAGGAAACAAGGAAAATAGTTTATTTATTTGCATGTATTTGTATTGAATGATTTAAGTAGGAAAAATATTCTTTAATGCAAAAATTATTTAATTATTAAGGTTAAGTGGAAACAAATATACTATTGATAGAGTGATGCTTGGTGATCGTTGCAGGATATAGCGGTGTTGGTTTTGTTGGTGGAAAATCTTCGAGGTAGCATATTCAATCAATCAATTTGATAAGGGTCGTCAATACAATCGGCATTTCTTATATATTTGCGCTTGGTTGGAGCACGCACTTGCCTGAGGATTTTCTATCTTAGGGTGCTCTTATGTCTTTTTTTAAATGGATTTTTCTTTTTAGTTCGGTTGCATGCGGGTCGTGGGGGAACAGGGGTACTTTTGTTCACATGGCTAGGTGTTTTTTTTTTTTTTTTGTATTCTGGGTTTTTGTTCTGTAATCTAGATATTTTTTTGGGAGGCTTTCGGGCTTTTGCGATTACAATTTGTAATTTGATCACACGATATATGAGTATACATATATGAATATGTGTTTTTTGGCGCGGCGCGAATTTGTGCGAATAAAATATGTTGGTATTTAGATTGCGATTTCGAATTTTGGTCGTGAAGCGATTTCTCGTTTCTAACGTTTTTTAGTTTTATCGGCACAAAATACAATTTTTGCTAAGTTTCTTTACTTTTAAACAAAAAGTGGGGTTTAACAAAAAAAAAAGAAAACAAAACACAAAAAAAAGCCAAAAACTATATATTTTACCACGCCACGGCAGTCAATCAAAATTCACGAAACAAAACAGAGCGAGTGGAAGCCATCTTGGCCTTTTATAGCCTGTCGAAAACCCTACCAGTGTCATGCATTTTCGAAAGAAACCAACCCAATTATCATGGCGTCTAGCAGGTTTCCGATGACGCTATTTCTGAACGAATTTTTGACCAAAATATCTCGTATTGCGTTTCAAAAATAATTTTTGAATTTTTCAAAAATAGATGTGATATATTTTATTTAATTAAGGTTAAAATCTGCCCAGAAAAACACCACCGAAACACTTACATCATTGAAGTTTCTAGTTAACTTCTTTATATTGGTGTCATCACAAACCAAGCCGAAGTTTGTTGTCGTCTTTTTCTTTTCTCTTAATTTTGGTTTTTCATTCAAAGCAAATGGATGACGATCATTATTGAGAACACAATCGGTGGAATAAAATATCGAACCTCCATTTTGCAAGTTCTCTTCCGGCTGTTTAATCGTATAACACTTACACACAACGATAGACACATTACACACCCATTTCACCAATGCGTTCCACAGATTTAATAAATTAATTTGCACACAGATTTGAAGGTTCGAATCTAGGCTACAGGGAACGATGTTTTCAAACTGTGACTGTTCGTCGTTATTTAATCTGAATTATACCTACGAAACATTGAAATCATTTGCAACACGTGTTCCACTTCAATCAATCCATCCATTTGAGGGATGAAGTAATCGAAATACTTACTGAATCTAAATGGACCCTACTCTGCGCTGAAGTTTCTCAATCTTTGGCTCATAAGAACCAGTTTATTGAAGAATAAAAAAAATGTATTTTTATATAATATAATAAACAATCAGAATTGCTGGACCGATTCAACAAACGTTCGCCTTTCTTTAATTTTTATGTTTTAAATCATATCAAAATTTTTGATAAAAATAAAACACTGCATACTAGCGTAAACAAAATTTGAAGGAAATGTAATAGTCATGAAAATTCAATGATCAAATCGAGCCCTTCCCGCAATTTCATCGTAAGCGACATTTTAAACGAAATTGAGTAAATAATGCAGTTCGATACCTTATACTATTACGCATCTATCCACAGGGAAAACAAAGAGGGAATAAAATTTCTTCCATAATGTTTTAATATTTGATTTTGGTGAATCAGTGAAAGTTTCAAAATACTATTTACATCTAGGCATTGGAAAATTACATATAGAAGTGGACACCGAACATTTCTCAGTTGACTATACGCCGCGTCGCCTCAGGCCGGTGGTGGAATGCGAAGCTCTAATTTCCTTTTCAAAAAATTATTGGTTTTCTTCTCTGCTTATTTATTTTCTTAACCCATTTCGCAAAAGGAATTAAAAATATTTTTTGTATTATTTTTAGAACGGATTAAGAATATTTTCATGAATGAATGCAAACGCACATATTTACATATGTAGCTGCATTTACGCAAAATTATGATTTCATCCTGCGGCGCAGCTGCGGTGTGCATATCTTGAAGAAAAAAAAGGGATGGTTGGTACTTGATGGTTGCTTTTTTTTTTGTTGATTTCTTAGGACCCGTTGAACAATCGTGGTTAAGCCTTGGTTCAAAGTTTAAACTCGGTTCAACTCGAATGAAGTGTTGTACAATCACCACTGAACCAAGCTAATTTTAACTCTCCGATTTTGTTGAGTTAAATATGCTTGCTTGAACCGTGGTTCAAGCATTTGATTAGCTCTTATTTAATTCTTTTGATGAGATTTTTATTTTTTGTTGCGTCCTCTGCTGCTGCTGAAGATATTTTTTATTAATAAAAAACAAAGAGTTTAATATTAACAAATTATTTAATATTTAATTATGAAAGTATTTAGTCTAAGAGCAAGTTACAACTTAACAAGAAGAATAATCAAAGAAACGTAAGACAATCAGAAAACCAATAAGATATATATTATATACGAATAATATAAGTTTGACATAACAATTAGCAGGTCTGCGTTCGACGTTCAGGGGTGTAACACCTCCCCTTTGATGCTCATGGTGGGCTGTATTTATCAGGCAACCTTCGAACTCTGGTTGATCGGCGAAGTGGCGTCTGAGGCGGGATACCACCTTGTGAAGGGCCTGGAAGTTGTATGCTTCTTTCAAGTGATGAGTCAGTTGATTTTTGCAAAGGCATCGGTAGTGAAAAATCTTTTATTAAAATGTGTAAAGGAGTTGATGGTGGTGACTGTAATCGCTATGTTTGAGATTCTGGTGGCTTAGATCTTTCACGTATTTGGTTGATGTGTGCACGAACAAGTCTTGATTTGCTAGGAAGAAGAATATTGTAATTAACCTTACCCTTTTGTTCAAGAACTGTTCCTGGTTCCCAATGACTTTTGTTGAGACGATGTATTTGAACGAAAACGGGATCTTCAGGAAAACTTCGAAGTTTAGCGCCGTAGTGTCGGTTGAACTGCATCTCTTGTTTTTCATTTTTCTTCAGTGATGAATCTTTAGGGTAGTCTCGTAAAAGGTCATGTGCTGTTCTCACTTTCCTACCATATATCAGCAGCTCAGCTGGTGACAATCCATTTGGCGTGTTTCGATTTGGAGCTGTTCGATACATGCTAAGGAGTTCTTGTAGTGCATGTTGCGGAGTTACCTCCTCCTTTACCCTTTTCAAGGCACGTTTCAAGGTACCCACAAATTGCTCAGCCTGTCCGTTAGACTGAGGGTGGAATGGTGCAGTGCGGATGTGTTCCACGCCTCCTGATTGGCAGAACTGATGAAATTCTCTGCCGCAGAACTGGGTTCCGTTGTCTGACACCAGTTTATGAGGGTATCCATGACAAGAAAACACTCCGTAAGAATATTTACTGTAGCTGCTGTTGTTGTTGTTGGCGTTGCAATAATTTCTGGCTATTTGGAGAACGCATCGATGATGACTAGGTACCATTGGCCTTGGGTAGGTCCCACGTAGTAAATGTGTAGTCTCTCCCAGGGTCCTTTTGGAATTAGCCAGGATTGTAATGTAAACTTAACTGGAAATTTTGCAACGGATTGGCAGTTGGAGCAGTTTTTTACGTAGGTCTCAATGTCTTGATTTAGTTGAGGCCAATAGACATAGCTACGAGCAATCGACTTCATCTTTTCAATGCCTGGGGCCCAACACTGTAACTCGATTCTACTTTCGAATCTATGCGAAAGTTGCTCTCTATTCTACTTACAGATAGCACTATGTAAGAAAGTAGAATCGAAAAAAATACTACCAACTGTTGGCGACAAATATTTGCGAATTTCGTTCGAGTCTCATACTTAATTTGACAGAAAGAATGAAAGGTGATCATATGTTTCAAAAATAAAAGGTGCATTTTGAAAAAGTGAATTAAAATTGAATTTTACAAATAAAATTAAAATGGACAGCGTTGCAATTTGGCTATGGGAACAAGAAAACAAAGATCGGACGGAACGAATCGAACGCAGAAGAATACGCGACAAATCCAACATAATGGAACTTAGTGACAAAAGGTTTGTTTAAATATATTCTAAAATTTAAAGCATTATTGCATATGTATCCTTTTCAAGCTTTGTAAAAAATTACCGCCTGTCCAAAGAAGCTTTCCAGTTTTTGCTAAACAACATCACAAATGAACTCAGTATTCCTCGAAGACAGACTTCTATACCAAACATCGTCAAGGTGTCAGCAACTTTGAAATTTTTGGCAACAGGCGGCTACCAACACCAAATAGGAGGAGACCGACACGCAGGACTTGCACAACAGACCTTTTCAAAAGTTATGACTGAGGTGTTGTGTGCTATTGAAAAGGTAATGTGCCCCATGCTCATTAATTTTAAGATGACTGATGAAGAAAAGAGAAAGTCAAAGAGGCATTTTTGGAAAAAGTCGAGAATACCCGGAGTAATCGGAGTTGTCGATGGGACTCACATTCAAATAGTGCGACCGACTGTGAGTGAGCATCATTTCTTCAATAGGAAACTAAAGCATAGTATAAATGCGATGGTCGTAAGTTCTTAATTAAATAACGCAAACCTGTCAATAGATTTTTGTTTTAATAGATTTGTGACTATACAATGACCATAAAATCAGTGAATGGCCGGTATGGGGGTGCATCTCACGATTCTCATGTCTGGAATCTAAGTGCCGAAAGAGCATTCCTTAAACAAAATTTTGATAGTGGAGATAAAACGTCATGGATTTTAGGTAACTTTGAATAATTTAAGACTCAAAATTAAATAATAATAAAAACCAATAAATCGGTTCTAGGAGATTCCGGCTACCCTTTAGAGCCGTGGATATTGACACCGTATAAAATTGCAGTTGAAGGATCTGCTGAAGTAAACTTCAATGAACATTTTTCTGTAGCAAGATCTTTGATAGAAAGAGTTTTTGGAGTCGTAAAAGCCAGATTCAGATGTCTTCTAGCTGCAAGGGAACTGCACTACACCCCAGAAAAAGCGGTTCAAATTTTAAATGTTTGTTGTGCCCTGCACAATATTTGCATCAAATATAGAGTTGAAGAGACCGCCCTAATTCAAAATATCTTCTTTGAAGAAGATATGTCACCTTTGAACTCGAATGAACACCTTACTCTTGCTAACGACGAATACACAAACATTTCCAAAAGAACGAGAAATAATATAAAAACGACTTGATTGGTACTTCATAAACATTTTACTCAATAAAAACATTGAAAACATAACAAAAAAATAACAGCCTCTTGTAATAGAACTTTTAAAACATAAAAATTAATTCACTTTTCTTAAATAACACCAAAAAACTAAAAGCAATAACACACTTTCCATTCCATGGCTCATTGCTTATTCTCACATTCCTGGCGAAGTCTTATGATCTCCTTTTTGAGTTCCAACTTTGCAATATTAGTTTTAAGTTTTTGAATCGCGTTTTCCCTTTTAAAATCAAACTTTTCGTTTTTGAATCGGAAATTCTCTTTCTTTAGTTTGTACATTTTTTCTTTTAATTCAAAGTCTTTTCGTTTGTATCTCAACATACCTTTTATCCCATCATTAATTTCTTTTAATACTTCGTGAGCATTATTGTGGAAAGCTATTTGGTTTTTCACTTGCGTTTCCAATAGTGAAGGCTTTACTTTGCGTGGTAATCGCTGTTCATTTTCCTCAGTGATAGGATCGTTCACATTTTCTTCTATGTCATTTAATATTGTTTGCAGTGCTTTCTCCACGACCGCGTCTTGGGGATTGATAAGTCTTTCTTCATCTTTGTGTTTGTTCATCCCGAAACAATTTGTGCTGTCTAAACCATCTTTTGCTTTACCCATGTCCAACAACTCGACAACCTTTTCCTCGAGTGGGGTTAGATGAAAATATTTCGGCGGGCCACCACCAGTTCCTGACAAATTTGTTTTATTTTTCCGGAGTTTAGCCTTTGTGTGAACTTTAAAATCTGCCCAAACCTAAGATGTAAATAAAAAAGAGATTAGAAGGCATTTCGTTGGTTCTATTTTTCAATACCTTTTTCCATCCGTTTCCATCACGCTGCGGTGGACCTTCGGCGTTTAAATCTTTGGACAGATTCGTCCATAAATATGCTGACTTTTTCCGGGCCTCAGGTGTTTTAATATATCCTTTTGATAAGTCCGGATGCTTAAACATATAGTTCACCAGCATCTCGAATTGCACGGAACTGGTATTAGCGCTTTTAGACTGCCTACAAGAAGAAGTATTTCATAATTTGTATTTATTAAACATTATTATTACTATGGAACATAAATATACTTACATTTTGAAATTCTGTTGTGTTTATAGTTGTTGCTCGCAAACTCTTTTGCACTCGAAAGAAAATTGGCGCTTTCGAATGACTTTGACATTTATTTTAGGATTGAGTGGTGCCAAATTTGCGAAAATAGAGTCCATTATTTCAGATCTGTTCGACTTTCGCATTTTAGAGTGTTCTATAGAATTACATAGTAGCAATTTTGGGCATTCGAAAGTTTTTATTGTAGAATCGAGTTACATGGTAGGGCCCCTGGATGTCCATGATGAAGTTGATGCAGTAGTTTGATATGAAATTTGTCGGGAACAACTTATCGGTCACCAAACATTAGGCAATCATTAGCAACGAGAAGAGAATCTTTCCTATGATAGAAGGGCAGAATATTACGAGGTATAATCTTTTTGCTAGTCCAAAATGTCTTGATGTAGCTTTTGACTACAGTGAGTGTTGGATTATTACAAGTTTCTTCAAGAATCATGGTGAATGATACTGGCAAGCTGCTTGTGATGAAATTCAAGTCTGTTTCAAAGTCATTTGATGAAACTTGGGCGATGACGTAATCCTCATTGGTCTTATCATATTGACTAATAAGACGTGAGAGTACATCTGCGTTACCAAAATCCTTTGTGTGCACGTCCTCGATTACAAAATCGTAACCCAGCAGTGTCAAGGCCCAACGTTGTAGTCGGTGAGCTGTATGAGTTGGAATACCCTTTTTAGACCCGAAAATGGACAGCAGCGGCTTATGGTCAGTTTGTAGAACGAACCTTTGTCCTAGGAGCATACGATGAAACTTTTTTGTTGCAAAAACGATGGCCAGTCCTTCCTTCTCAATTTGGCTGTAGTTCTGCTCTGACTACGTGAGAGAACGGGATGCATGCTGCACAGCTTTGATGGATCCGTCAGCAAGTTGATGTGATATGCATGCTCCAACCCCTACATTGGATGCATCCGCGGACGCAATGATAGGCAGCTTTGGGTTGTAATGCACCAGACCAAGATCAGATGAAAGAATATTTTTAAATTCATTGAAGGTATCTTGACAGCTGGCGGTCCACTTCCAATTAGTGTCCTTTTAAAGAGGCCCGTTGAGTGGAGCACTGACCTTGCTTATTTTTGGGATGAAACGGCCGTAAAAGTTCACTGCACCCAAAAACGAACGCAGCTGTGTAAGGTTCTGAGGCTCTGGCATTGATATGATTGCTTTTGCCGTCTCTGGATTAGGTTGTAGGTCTTAACCTGTTAGCATGTGACCCAGATATCGAACTGTGCCTTCAAAGTGCCCTATTACACGACGACTTTGATTCATGACTTTTTTCGAAATTCAATGAGTGCGAACGAGAAAAAACATCTGATCTCACCTTCGCACTCATTTAATTTCGAAAAAAGTCATGACTCTTAAGTCGTCGTGTAATAGGGCACAAAGAAAGAACATTTCTCAAGTTTAATTTGTAAACCATAATCACGAAATCGGTTAAAAACTTTTTTAAGTCTTTCTAGATATTCTTCTTCGTTTGCCGCTGAAACCAAAATGTCGTCAAGGTATGGAGACACACCTTCTATCCCCTGCAGTACTTGGTCCATTAACTGCTGGAATGCTCCAGGTGCTGGTTTGACAGCAGGAGGAGGACGATTTACTCGGAACAAACCACGATGAGTGTTGATGGTGAGCCAGTCTTTACATTTGTCGTCAACTTCCACCTGAAGGTATGCATCGGATAAGTATATGTGGCTAAGGACTTTTCCACGTGCATGCTTTATAAAGCTGTCTTCAGGCAGTGGAAGAGGATGATGATGCGGTTGGAGTGCGTCATTAAGACGAGTAATCCGCACAAATTCGAATGCCACTACTGGCTTTCCTCATGGCTACAATAGGCGCTGCCCAATCTGAGAAGTCAACTGCTGTCAGAAATCCAGATTGCTCCAATCTGGCAAGCTCCTCGTCGATGGCTGGCAACGAAGCGTAAGGTACTGGGCGTTTTGCGTGGAACACAGGAACGGCGTTCTCTTTCAGGTACATTTTGGGCTTGAATTTTGTACAGTGCCCCATGGTGCCTTTGAAAACATCAGCGATCTCGTTTTGAAGGAGTGGAATTCGAGTGTCTTCCACTTCCACTGCACAACATACCTGATCGAGAGGCTGATTCCATATTTCAAATCTGTCCATCCAGTCGATTCCAAAGAAAGTTGAAGAAGATCAGTGACTAAGCACTTAAGATTTAAAGTTTAATTTTTAAATGTCACTGTCATCGCAAGTTTACCTTTCATCTTTATTTGCTGACCCTGAGCATCTTTAACAGAGTGCTTGTTTGGCATTACCTCAGGCTGTCCAATTTGTTTCGGCATTGTTTTCGATATAATGGTGACGTCTGAAGCAGTATCGAGTTGTAGCTTCTCCGCATGGCCGTTGATAAGCACATTAACAAATTTCGTTTGTGCGCTAGCAATGTCATGAACGGAAATTCTGATTTTTGTATTTGCATTCAACAATGAAATGCATTTGGCCACATCCCAAGCAGGGCGTTGTTGATTTCTTGAGACTGTTTTGTGAGTGTTTTTCCTCTTGGCTGTTGTGAGGCTGTTTACTTGTTGATGCAACGGCGTGAACAGTTTGAGAATGGGTGCCTGATTCCATCAATTTCACGTCATTTTTGAGCTTAGCCACACGTTGGCAGTGAAGTAATAAATTTTCGAGGGTTATTTTATCTGCATCTTCCATTTCAAAGAGACTGCAAACCCATTTCGAAAAAGAGACACTTGAACTGGTACTGGTCAAAGAACAAATTTTAAAGCTTTCACATTTGAAATTGACAGCACTAGCATACTGAGTGAAATCTTCTGTATTGCTTTTGACGGTTTGAAGGCAGTTGAATCGGGTGCTGAGCAGAGACTCTACCCTACCAGAAATGCTTGTTAATTTTGCGATGGACGTAACGAAATTGAAGTCCTCTGGTGTTTTTGAAGGATGAAATTTCTGTAGCGAATATATTCCGCACTTCCCAACTTCCTCATCAGCAATCTAGTTTTTGCAGCATTGTCCAATAGATCTGCGTCTTTGTCAAACAAAGTTTTGTACCGAGTATACCATTGTTCAAACGTGATATCCACTTCCCTCGTCGACCCTAAACTCTTGTATATTTTTATTAAGTGCCTCCAAAATTTACTCTGTTGATGACTTTTCCTTTTTTTCTGCTAAAACTTGATCAGTCAGCTTACTAATTAAGGTATTTTGGTTCGCCATCAGCTCCTAGAACAAATCCATAAAGGCTTTGTTATTTGGATCCAGCATGGGCGGCATTGTGTGGTTATGTTGCTGATGTTAATCCGAATTTATTTATGTAAACCGTGGGAAAAAAAATCTTCGTCGCCACTGTTACGTCCTCTGCTGCTGCTGAAGATAGCAATTATTATAATTGAATATGAAGAAAATTTAAAAAGAAAATTCTTCTGTTTGAGTGGAGTGACCGAATTTATAATTCAAGTTAAAAGTTCAAATGAGCTCAATTCATTGCGTTTCGCCCAGGTATGATAGTTGGGCTCATCAGTTAGATGGCTATCATACCCTTCTAATTTGAAATTCTAAGTGTCTGAATTTAACCAAATTCCCTTAGAATAATAAAATTCACAGTATCTCCAATGCTGTGATTTTTATATTAGTCGGTAATTATCGATACAAATTTGCGTCTTAGAAGGGTATGATAGTCATCCAACTGATGAGCCCAACTATCAATCAGAAAATGAATAATATATATTATATACGTATAATATAATAATATAAGTTTGACATAATAATTGGCAGGTCTGCGTTCTGCGTTCATTGATGTAACATTTTTGTACACATGCTTTCTCACTTCAATTGTAATTTTTTGACAGCTAAAGTCAAAATAGACAAAAAATTAAAAAATATGAGTGTCATCTCGCTCCTCTCGACGTACAGGCATTAAACAATAATAAAAAACAACCACACTTTCTAATCCTGTTTTATTTTATTTAAAAAAAGTTAATTAATACTTTTTTGCTTTTCCCCACTATTTTAATGCAATAGTATCCATTGACCACAATATTAAAAGTGTCAACGAAGATGATGACGAAGCGGAAGCAGCTATGGCCGCACTCTCACTTTCAACAAATGCTACGATGCCACCGAGTCCTTGGAGTTGGATCTCTTTTAATTCAGTATATAATAATATTTAATATGCATCACTTTTATTTATACAAAAACAAAGAAAAAGCACTTAACCTCGCCAAATAATTCATGATCATTTATGAAATATAATAATAAACTGGCAGCTGACAGGTACATAAGCTATTCATATACTCCAATTCCAAGTAAAGACTTTCAACTCGAGTTCAGCTAACTCGCTCTTGACTCGCAGTTGTACCTGGTTCAAGAAAAAACTCGAGTTCAGCTGATTCTTGGTTCAAGTTAAATTTGTACAACTGACCCTTAGTGTTTGTATGGTGAAAGATGCAGGTATGGCATGGGTGACAGCGAGATAGGTTGAGTATGTGAGAATTTGTGTATGCCTTGTGTGTATGAATATAATTAACTATTGGTATATTAATCTTTAAATTTGCGTATTTGGCCTTGCAAGTTCTTGATAAAGTTTTCTTCTTAAGATTGTTTGTTTTAAATTAATGGGGTTTTCTTTTGGTAAATTCAGATTTTGATTTAAAAATTGATTTTTTTCGTCGCGAATGGTATACGACTGCAGATTGATTTTTTGTTTTTATTGTATTGGTGTATAATTTGTGTCTGTGAAACTGTAGCGATCAAGTCTTGTCAAAATGATGGCTGTGAATTGTTCTGGTGTGTAATGGTGTTAGTTAAAGAGGGGTAAATCTGCCAAAAAATCCAGATCTGCAAATTTGATTTTCGATCAAAAAATAAATTGATTTTTTTCACCATTGGAAGGCTTTTTATTGTCAAAATCTGTGTTTTGACAAATCGAAAGGGGGAAAAAATCAATTTTTGTTACCAAAAGAAAGCCCCATAATAAAGGTGACAAAAAGAACACGAAATAAACACGTATAGGTATATTTATAATGGCTTCTTGTTCAATCTTGAGATAATTTTTTCCTTGTTTTGATAATTATACCTACTACATACATAGGTTAGGACTGGTAGATACTGGATACCAGGAACCAACTCTTTATTTAAGGTTTTTAAGAGTGTGCTACCTATATCATGAATTCATTATTACGGGCCAGTTATAGCTATCAGGAAAATGAATCAGAAGACAATTTTAAAAAATTATTTATTATGTTCTTATTCGAATTTAATCAAAAATGCTAAACTTATCAATAAAAAATAATTTTTTTGCTGGTTACCTAACTAATTATTTTCCTGATACGAAAAATAAATGTGCATCAAGAAGAGTATAATCACATGTTTTAGAAAAAATAATTGTTCAATTGAAAATTTTTTTTTGCACAAGAAATTCTTTGAGTAATTTTTATGGATATATAAATAATAACTATAATATCGACAGGTTTTACTGGATGAAAAAAGTTGAAACTTACAGGACATTAATTCTTACCTTATGTAAGTTTCGATTTATTTTTTTTTATCCGTTATATATGTGCAAGTAGTTAAAAGAAGCAATATCAGTCAAAAAATAAAAAGTTATTCAAGAGTATTATTGTCTTACTTTATGTACGTACATTAGGGTGGTCATTAAAAAAGTCATCTTGTATGTACCTAAATCAACTCTAAATAAAGTAAAAATAATTCTGTAATTTCTTCAGATCTTTATTTTTATCCCCTATTGTCGCTGTAAGGGTAAGTTAACTATTCTTGTTTTCTTTTTGCAGACAACGTGATTTACGTAAAATCGGACAAAAAATTCTAAGCATGTAAGTTGAAAGTAGACAGGTGAAAAATCGCACGAGAAGGGGTAATATTTCTCTCCACTTGAACAGGAGGGGCAGTTTTATAAAAAAAATTACATTAAATAGAAAAAAAGTAATTGAAAAAAACAGCAACACTTACAGTGTTGGTTTGTAGCTTTTTTAAAAGCCAGAAGTCCATACCTAACGTTTGTTTTCAAAAATTCACAATTTTTTCAAAAATATTGACTTAAATTTAACTTTTAAACTGTTTCAATTAAGAAAGCACTTTAACGCGACTATTTTCCATATGCTAAAAATTAGTGCGATCCACTGCCAAAAATTATAAAAAATTACACTTAGAAACGAAAAAGTGTTAATACGAGTAGTACATCTCATTGAATGCTTTTCTTTTGAATTTGTTCATATCGGCTGAAACTAATTATTGTATACACAAATTTTAAATAAGCTTATAATATTGCATATCAAAATTTTCAGATATAAAATTTGAATTTAAAATGTTTAAATATTTTTTTTTGAAAATTCGAAATTTCAAAAATGTGTTAATTCTTTTTGAAATTTTATTTTCGTAAACACATAAATAAATAAAAGCTGCATACCAAATTTGCCCTTTAAAATGTTTTTAGAATTTCATATTTAATTTTTTTTTTAACTTCTCCAATGATTTTAATTTCTTTTTTTCTATACAATCATTTCCAATCAAAACCTAAGAAGGCATTCTTTTTTCACCTCGAACTATCAAAGAAGTTATTTTCTTCACCTAATGATGCTTTACCTCTCCAGAACGATCTGAATAACTATTTTATTTGGTGTCAGAAAAAATATCTATAACTTAATGTCGGGAAATGCCAAGCAATCACATATTCCCGAAAACGTTCCTGTCCACCAACATGGGATTACTATATTAATGATGACCTTGTTTCCAGAGTAACAACTATTCGGGATTAAGGTGTCATTTGTAATACTGAGCTTAATTTCAGATCCCATTATGACAACATAGCAGCTAGGGCTTACTCTATGCTTGTTTTTGTCAAGCGTTGGTCTAAGGAGTTCTCAGATCCCTTTGTACGACCTATACTTGAATATGCAAGCCAAGTATGGTCCCCGTTCCAGAATGTGCATGTCAAAAAAATCGAAGCAATACAACGTACACGGAAAGAATTCTTGGATCAGATCACGAAAAATGAGCTGCAAATTACGAAAAATGAATCCCGATTTATACCTTGGCTCGTGATTTCGTAATTTACGACTATTTGTTTGCAATTTGCAAAACTGAGCAAAATGAAGATATTGATACTCAAAAATCGTAAACCAACACTCTTAAGTATCAAAAATTGCGAACAACAAATCGCAATTTGATCCAAATATTCCTCAATCGCCGATTTGCAAATTTGCAAAAAGATTTGTGATCACCACTTTTATTTCATGATATTGCGACTTTGAAAGATCAATCTGCATTCTCTACCCTTCGATTGCAGGTATACACATTTAACTTTAATTCATTTGAAATAAATATTTTACGCTTGACTCTACTTGGATTTGAACTCACATCCTTCGAGTTGCGGAGCGAGCATGCAACGACTAGGCCAATTTGCATTACAGATCGTTAGATCGTTGGTGCCAAACATTAATCATTAGATACATACCATGTTGCGATGCTTTATCTCTTCGAGAAGTAAATTGCAATAAGAAAGTCGTGATTTAAGAATTTTTTATAGGCGATTTGCAGTTATTCTCATGGAGTTGCAAATTGCGACAGAATAAACGTAAATCTGTGATTGAGCAATGTAAATTACTAGATATTTATCGCAAATCAATATTTTTAAATGCTGTTTGTGAAATTATTCTTTTCGTGAGTAAATTACGCCAAAAAAGTTGTATTTTGCTATGAAAAGCTTGAATCATGAATTTAAATTGCAAATCACGAAAACACAAAGTTTGCAAATTGCTACGTTTTGAATGTTAAATAACCAGTTTTTGTCTTAATTTGGGATCAAAATGCCTTGTTTTACGGATAAAACTTGATTCGTAAATTGCGACTGCAAATTTTTTAATTGGTGATTTTTCAATTCTTTCCATGTAGATTCTTCCGCTTTGCTCTTAGGGAACTCCCAAGGGTTGACAACCATAACTTGCCCCCATATCTAGATCGGTTGCAGCTCATTAACCTACAATCTCTGGAAAAACGTCGTGGAGTAGCTGACATAATCTTTTTACATCAAATTTTATCTGGTGTAACTGATTCATTTGCCCTCCTTGAGGTAATGAGTATTAACACCAACTCACATTCTCTAAGATCAGTACCCCAATTTCATCTAGTTCCTCACAGAACTGATTATGGCAGAAACGAACCAGTTACTAGAATGTTGAGGGAAGTGAATTCCAGTTCTAATATTTTCGACTATAACTATAGCAAGATCACACAAAAAAAACTTTTTTATGGTTCCTCCTTTTAACTAGTCTGAACAATAAATTAAAGTAATGAATACATCTTAACAATAACATAGAGAAACTGAAACTATAGGATTTTTCAATAAGAGCACTACAAAATAAATTTAAATAAAACAAAAACGATTTTGGATATCAATGAAATTCTTTATTCCTGTGAAAGTACGTTTGATGCCATTATGTATGGAACTCGATTTCTTTTGCATGGCCACCACGGGCACGCTTGCAGAAGTCCAGACGCTGAACCAAATTTTCGACGGTTTTTAAGTGAGATAACACGTTCTCCAAACTTGGTTTCCAATAAATTGATTGTGACATTCGCTGTGTGGCTTGTGAACCACATGTCCTCCAAGTCCCTTTCATCCAATCGGGGCCAAAAATATTCGGTTATCATATTGAACGGTAGCGATCTCCATTCACAGTAACGTGCCGGTCTTGATCATCACACCAAACCAAATGACTCATGGAGTACGTGTGGATTGCTGCCTGAGCAATACCGCATAATTTGTTTATTGACGAAGCCATTCAGCCAGAAATGAGCCTCATCGCTCAAGATAATTTTTCGATGAAAATCCGAATCATTTTCAAGTTGTTGCTCAGCCCAATTCACGAACATACGACGCTTCTGGTGGTCAAGCGGCTTCAGTGCTTGCGTCAATTTAATTTTGTAAGGATGTAGGCCAAGACTTTTCGCAAAAATTCGCCACAACGACGTCACACACATTTGGGCTTTCTGCAACTGAAGCCTCAGCGGCAGCAATATTCTCGACACTATGGGCATTTCACTGTCTCACTGGCACGGGAACATTTTGTACTGTGCCTGTGGATTCAAATTTTTCCACTAGACGCTCAATTGTTGATTTGCTAGGACGATTATGACGACCATAAATTGGACGTAGCGCTCTTAACGTTGAGGCCACTGACTCCGAATATCGGTAGTAAATTTTAATAATTTCGACTCGTTGTTGGCTCTTATATCTTTCCATCATGAAATGGCAAACTTTACTGAAGAGAAATGTGAAAAGAGCGGCCAGAAATATGGCTTCGTTTGCTGTTCCTGTTGCTCTACTTTTGTAGCGTCCCTGTTGAAAAACCTTTTACTAACTGTACTCAATCTAACAAATGCTTTAGCATGCTATTTCATTTTAACTTTTTTAATTTTATAATTCAACTTTTTTGACTTTTTAACTAGTGATCTGCTTGTGCATGATTCTTATTATCTAATATTAATTTTAATTTTATTTATTCTTTTTTTTCAACTTACATTTGTTTCCCTTTTTTGTAACTGCTTGCACTAAGCAGACCCAACCTCTCACCTCTCATCTCTTAACTGATCACGCTATAAATAATTATATTGACAACAGAAAAGTTTAATATTTATTTTTTTATTTTTTAGATAAAAAGTTCAGAAATCTTTAGAATATTTTGGTTTACAAATCTGCATATCAATATTCCTATTTAATAAATTTTTCCAAAAGATGAATACTGTACCTTAAGAATACTTAGTATTATTAATTTATAATACGAATGTCTTCATTATTAGCTGTGATTTTGGTGATCAAACAATTTTTTTTTAATTAAAAGTCAGATATGTCAGGCAAAACAAAATTTTACAAAAACAACAACAACAAAAAAAAATTAATTATAGCTGAGTAAACAAGTCATCTAAGCAAAATATTTGAATCACTCAAAAAAGTTCCGACAAAATTACAAAACATCTAAGAATTAAAAAAAGCTCTCTGTTTAATCTCACAGATTAAACAGAACGCAACTCTTAAAAACCATCAGCAAAAATATAAAAAATCTTGTTATTATAATTTTCTTAGCTAGTGTAGGTACGAACATTTATTAAAACTAAATTGAATTATGGCCCGAATTCAAATGAGAACATCTACCTACCAAAAGTCCACTTAAGGTGTCCTTCTTGTTGAAAGTACCTATCAACAGGAAACAACAACAACATTAAACAGAACACCAAATTCCCACGGCAGCAACAACAGGCGCAGTATACTGACTCACAACAATATACCTTGACTGTATAGGGCAGTAGGGCAGTGTCATGAATAATTGTATTTGCTTTCCGTGTATTCATTATTTAATCGTTTAATAGGTCAACATAAAATTATTGATTATAAGCAATATGTTGTAATAAATTGGGTTTCAAAATAGTTATAAGCAATGTATGTATTGGAGCTAAAATAAAGTAAAAGTAAGCACTAATTCTAGTGTAAATAGATATAAGCTTCAGGCAATAAATCAGAGTAAGTTTTATAACCAAAAACGTTCTCACTCTTTGCTTCGATCCCCCATCCGCGGTAAGATTGATTCAACGTAAACATTCTGGGGGATGAGATAAGATTTACATTGCCATTATTTTCAAAGTAGAGTCCTGGATAGCTTGTGAACGGTACATTAGATACTTTAGATACTTGGGCATGTGTTGGTAATGGCAATACCCAGCGGGAAATAACGTCCTCAATGATTCTTATGGCTGAAATCATCAATTAATTCACTTGCCAAATCATACAAGGAGCGACATGCAATGATTAATTAAGTGAAGAGTAATGCAAAGATTCCTCTGTTCATAGATTTTACTCCATTTTCTGCTTTGTGCTTAAGAAACAACCCTTTCTTTCGCCGAATAGCAAATTCCTATTGTAATAGGGAAAAATATGTGATGAAAAAACTGTTGAAAAGGAATGTACAAGTTCATCTGTTCATATTTTGTGATTTGTTGTTTGTGACTGTAAATTCTCATTCTGTTGGATATAGTTCACAGTGGCTTTCTGTAAGAAAATCAATGAAAGATGAACAAAATATAACTTAAATTGCGTTTGCCAAAACGCAAATAGGTAAAAAAAAAAACATCTTTAACAACTAAGTGCTGAAAAAGCAACTAACGAAAATCTCGTGATTTCGCAATTGAATATTCATTTCATTTTTCGTCGAAAATATTGAACTGATGATAAGGCAAGTACATGTATGTAGTGAAATCACAGATTATGCAATCACCATGTTTTTCATCACCTGGGTCGGTTTTCTGGCTTGATGTCTTTCGATAAATTCTTCTATTGGTGGTCTGACGGGGATTGAAGTTGGTCGTATTTTAACCTTTTTAATGGGTTTTCGTGGTTCTAATATTGTTGACTGGAGATGGTGACACGTTAGTTGTTTTTGTGTTTTTTGGCTTACGGCTGGATTCTTCTCGATTTTACATTCAATTTCTGGATTCTCGATTATACCTTTAGTTTCTGGATTCTCGATTATACCTTTAATTTCTGGATTTTGCTCTGTTGAATCTTTGTTTGGTTCAGTTTTTACTGGTTCTTCTGTAGCTAATTTGGATGTTTTAGCTATGGGACGAGGACGGCGTTTTAACTGTAGCAACTCGGACACATCCATCTTTTCCAGGGTATGCTGTTTGAACTCTTCCCATACGCCAATTTACGGGAGCAACGTTATCTTCTCGTATGAGAACCAGGTCACCTTCTGCAATATTATCTGATGTTTTCGTCCATTTGGGTCGTTTTTGTAGTCTTGTGAGATATTCCGATTACCACCTCTTCTAGAACTGTTGGTTTAGTTTGTTAAGATATTCCCATCGTGTCTGCCGGTTTTCCTTTGTATTAAGGACATTGTCTGTATCTCTGCAGAACATGTTTGAGCCGATCAGGAAATACGCTGGGGTTAGCGATTCTAAATCTATTTTTGTAAGTAAGGTTGAAAATTCTTCATACGTAAGATGAGTGCAACCAATTGTCTTTTTACTGATTTTACTCCAGCTTCCCAGAGTCCGCCGAAGTGTGGGGATGCTGGTGGTATGAAGTGCCATGTTACTCCTTGGTTTGCTATGGCCTCAGTGAACTCTTCGTTTTGTTTTTTTATATTAATTTATGATTTCAGTACTGGATCCTTCAAAGTTTGTGGCGTTGTCACTGTACAGGTGACTTACTAGTCCTCGTCTAGAACTCATTCTATCGAATGCTGCTTGGAATGTGTCTGTTGATAGATCAGATAAAGGCTTCAGGGTAAAACGCTATTGTTGCTAAACATACGAAAACAGCGATATATCCCTTTGTTAGTTTTGCTTTCGGAAGTTTGTTTGTCTTCATCATAGACGGGCCTGCATAGTCCACTCCAGTGTGTGTGAAAGGTCTTGATATAGGCTTCGTATGTTAAATCGTTGACATTTAATACATTGCTTAATGAAGTTGTTCACATCACCTCTTCCTTTTACAATCCAATATCGAGTTAGAATACATGCCATGGTTAGATCATTTCCACAATGGAGTGTTGCCTTGTGCGCCCAGTCTATGATTAACTTTGCCAAAAGTGATTTATATGGGATTATTACCGGATGTTTTGCATCTGAAGACAATTGTGAGTTGTGTAGTCTTCCTCCAATCATTAGTATAACTTCTCCGATGCTTCTAATCGGAAGTGAGCATTCTTCTTATAGAACCTTGTATTCTTCGTGTAAGGCCTTTTGTGCTATTTTTATGATGTTGATATGCGCGTTCCTTAGCTCAGCCGTGTTAAGTTTTGAAAGATGTGTTATTTTAACCTTCAATGGTAATAGATTTCGCTTTTGTAAAGCTCTTTTTTCATCTTGTATTTCTCTGTCAGACCTTTAAGAATTTTTTAAGCGCTTCTATTCTTCCTTTTATGACGTGGATGCATCTGATGCAGAATGCTATCACTCTTATTGATCGGGTGAGTGATGAAAGTCTTGTAATGATGTCGTCTTTTAGATAGAATTCTTCCTTGGTAGTATGATGTGACGTGATCTTAAGTTCCAGTTCTGTTCTCAGGTTTGAAATTGGTGGGATTTTCAAAGGTTGTTTTGAATGCAGCGATACTAGTCCCTTCTAACTTTTTTTTTTTTTTTTGTATTTATTTTCCCGTGGGTAGGTGCAAAACCTGCATGTTAGCCTCTTTGAGGACCGAAAAACGCGTGCTCATAGAAGTGTGAGTTTCTTACTACACTAAAACCACCTCGCCTTCCCGATTGCAACTAAGTTGAAACTTATCTAGCAATTTATTTTGAACGAAGTTAAGTAACGTGTTGCAGGTTACTTTCCGGTGAAAGTTCCTGTCGGACGGTTTTGTTCTTCGCAGACGGCGATTTAAAAGTTGGTCAAAACTAATCTTGCATTTTAAGCAAGTTTTCAAATCTATTTCACACCACGAAGAGTCATTCCATGTGAAATCGTCAAATCGAAAATGCCAACCCATTTCAGATTTTTTTCAAACTTTGTGAGAGTATCCCTTATGGTTGAAGGAAACAATATCCACCGTTTGAATTTTCTCATATCTAATTCCAGTCCGTCATTTCGTCATTTTAGTTCTTCAGTATTTTTACTTTAAGAAAATATCTATTTAAGATATCAAAACGTTTGATATGGCAATAAAAGCTTAAACAGAGTACTAATTACATAATACTAATTCACATAATCAATGTCAAACAATATCAAAAACGGTGCCGAAAGTGCGAGTGAAATTTTTTGACGCAGATACTGCGATCGTCAAATATGCAATCGTCCTGCTATCACAAAATTGGTATTGGTAATTGAACGCATTTGACGTTTACGAGCACGCTCTCTGTTCAATATCTTGTTCATCAACCCGATTTTTTTAACTGTACAGCTGCACTGCAGATGATATTTTCGAACATGTGACTTCAGCAAACTGCAATATTGAAGACACTGCTAATGAAGCAAAATTTGTGTTGGCGTTTTCAAACAGAAGACTCTTGTATTTTTCGTTTTAGAACATTCTGCAATTGCATTTTTGACGCAGATGACGTTTTCGAAAACCACCTCCGTTTCTTACTGTACGGCACCATCTGTCAAAATTTAGCGCGTGAAATAATTGTTCGGTATATTAATTCTTGTCTAAATTGTGTCAGGTTCTTTATTCTTTATTTTGAGATTTTTGTGAGCTTTACATTGTGAAAATGAAAATTGAGAACGAGAAATATTCAAAGACAAACGATTTATTAATGCCAAAGGGAAAAATCTATTTTATTTGGTTACATTCACTTGAAACATTGAAAGAAAATTCTTTGAAATTGATGAATGTGATTTCTTTTGAGAGAACAGTTGTTTTTTGTAATGTAATCTCCACCGAAATATTGTGTCAAAATGTGGCTATGAGTTTACCTGGTGTTTGGAGAGAAAAGTGGGAGCAAAATTTTAGCTCGATGTGCGTACTAGACTTTATTCTTTAAGATCCGACCATTAGAACTCAAGTTATGAGCTTATTACTGGAACAACACAGATATTTTGAGCACAGCCACTTTAAACAGCCGTGTTATTTTTTTCATAAAAACAAACCCAAATGACCTTGCTCTTGCTGTGATATGAATTCTCAAATAATCATCGCGCACAAGTTATATGTGTACTGTGCCTAGAATCCATAAAAATAATAAAATAATTTATTTTTTTTTTATTTATTTATTTTATCTACAAGCATTTGCTTAACAGATATGGCATAAATAACAATGATTTGTTAATAAAATATAGGAATAAGAACTAATTAGAATACAGTTCTTAATAATAATTCGTTTTTAAACTTATCACGAGATAAATGCAAATCAAAAATGGCACAAACTTCATTGAACGAGGAAATAGCTCGTGATATTGGTTCATTTTGTGCATAATTTGTCCTATGTACTTGCTCAAAAAGGAGATATCTTGCTCTTAACTGTCTAGTTGGTACATAAAAAGAAATAGCAGAAAGCAATAACGGACTTTTTATATAGCTGCATATTATATCTCTCACAAACATTACATCATGAGTACTTCTTCTAGATGCTAGTGATTTTATACCAAGCAATTGGCACCTAGCTTTGTAGTCAGGCATAAAATTCCAACGCATTTTATAAAACACAAATTTAGTAAATCGCCTTTGAACTTGTTCAATTCTATCAGAATGAACTCTATAGCATGGGTTCCAAATTACATCTGCATACTCAATTGTTGACCTAACAAGTGAGGTGTAAAGGTTTAGTAAAACATAAGGATCCGTAAAATTTTTACTATTTCTCTTAAGAGGCCTCTGCCCAAAATGTCGAACTCAGATTCGAAGATCGGAACTTCGAATAAAAATAAAAGCAAAAAAGCCACTCTGCATGAGAGAAGGAAAAAGGCAAACGATTCACAGAGTTATAAGAGTAGGTAATATACACACACAAGCTTCTTTTTTGTGCTTGCTTGTTTTTTTAGTTTGCATTGCCTTCTGTATCTGTATGTGATATGTGTTTACTTATTGGCATGTACGTTTTACGTTTTCGTTGTGTTTTAGGTATGAAATATTGGGTTGTTATTTTTTCATTCCTAGCGAGATCGTGGAACATTTGAAAAACAAAAAATATATTTTCACTACATAAATGGAAAATTGGTGATGTTGACCTTGAATCGTATTTATCTAGAGTTATTGTTGTAGCAGGTAGATGCATTATGCTTTACTGTTTTTACTGAAAATTCAAAGTTAGTTGGCAACATATTGTATTTTTGCTTTTGTTAGGTACTCGACATTTTGATAAACTAAAGAAAACTTATTGGAAGGAAAAAATACAAACTTTTTTTAATTAAGTTTTTTATCCAATTTAATTCACTGCAATTTTGTGGTAGATACATAGTCACTTCGGGGCTATCGTCGTCGGTCGGCTGCATTATGCCAATTTATGTAGGAATATGATAGGTATATGTAAGCATATGCCTAGGTACCTAGTATTTATATATGAGGGTGGTCCTATAACTACCTACTTAGTCGTGGCGATTTATTTTTCAATATTGACCCAGCGATGCTCCAACTTCTTTAGCACGTCTGAAAAATACGCTTTCTTGAGGTTTGCAAAGTAGGCCTCCGTGGCGGCGATGACCTCATCATTTGACTGAAATCTCTGCCCTGTGAGTGAGAAGTCGTACGGGCCACGGGGCCAAATCTGGATAATACGGTGGATGGGGCAGCAGTTCGTAGCGCAATTCGACTAATTTGGTATAGTAAAATACCATAGGTATTAAATACATACTTACCTAGTTTCTTTTATGTTTTGATTATTTTGCTGTCATATAAAATACGTGACTAGGTAGGTATACATACCTAACTAGGTAGGTGATTTTTTGAAATCCCCCCACAACCTTGCTTCGCTCTTTTATCATGTCTCTATATCGAGAAAACAACCGTAATGACTTGGATGAAATCTTCAGAGTTGATTGTGTGAGCAAGAAAAAACTTTAGATTTTTTTTTATTAACATCCACCCACTTTATATATTTTGAATTTTATAAACCGGCTCTAAAGAGTATTGTAGGCATCAAAAATAGTTTGTATGAGTTAGGAAAAAATGAAGTTAGCTTTTTAAATCCACCCACAGCATCGCACTACTTTTATCGTTTTTAAGAAAAAGAAATCCGCGCACTGCCACCCCGATTTTTAAATCTTGATTTCTCAGAAATGGCACCAGAGATTACTAAAGGTATCAAAAATATTTTGTATGCGTAAGAAAAAAACGTAGGTTGTTTTTTGGGATCCACCGACAACCACGTCCACTTTTATAGAAATGCATTGAAAACATCTTTGAAAATCTGGATGAAATGTTCAAAGTTGATTTGTGTTAGCAAGACAAAATTTTATACATAAACATTTTTTTTATCAGAATTCACCCGCTGCCATGCACACTTTTTATAACTTGGATAAAATACTACACATAAATTTATGTATGCGGTTGGTCGCATTATTTTGGTTAATGTTTAAAAATAAAGGTAAAATGGTTGCCTATCGAATAAGATCACTGAAGGGACTGATACGGGAAAATTGGCAAATATTTTTATGAAAAAAAAAACAAGTTTTTTTACCCTCCTTTTGTTGAGATTTTCAAAACATTGAATTTATCGTTAATTTTGAAGGTATAGGTACAATTTGCATTTTCATTTAAACTTTGTAAAAAGGTAAAACGAAATGATAATTGACGACCCGAACAAAACTTTTGTCGCGAAAATGACCCATCATCATCATAAGGAAGGAAAAGACATAAGGAAGAACAAAAATCCTTATAAGAATCCATCAAGATCCTTATTTACATTTGCTTTTGCACTTTCAGTTTTATTATAAAAAGTTAATAAAAATTGAAAAGTTCAAGTAAACTAGTGAAAGCAAACTTTTGCTTCAACAATTTTCTGATATAATAACCCCTATATATAAGAAGAAGCAATAAGGACAAACAAAAAAGATCTCCATACATGTGTAGAATTTACCATCAAATTTTTTGTTCAGATTTTCTTGTGCACATTCACATTTATTAAGAAAAATTATTGAAAACTGAGTGTTGATTTTTTTACTACATGTATGTATATGTTGGTTTTATTGCCAGTGTTGGACTCGTGCATACAAAAATTTGAGATAAAAATAGTTAAACATGACATACCGATGATAGAGAACACGAAAAAAGTGGGTGGCACAGTTCTGTCTGTCTGTTCCTCGACCTACAGCCTAAACCAATCGATTTTTTTTCAAATTTTGAACTAAAAGTTTTTTTATTATTCCCTAGAGGGGAAATTAAAATTTTATTATCTCCAAAAATAACGCTACCTGCCTGCCAAACATCCCATAAGGAAAATTTCAAGTCTCTCAAAACCCACTCCAACGATTTTGACAAAAAAATCAGTGTACCTATCATTATATTTGTATGGGCTACTTTCTGGATAGAAAAATGGTTACTTTTATTGACCGTACATGCCATATAATGGTTTTTTGACTTTCAATATTCTCATTAACAGCTCAGCTGATTTCAATCAAAACTTTTATACAAAAGCTCCTTTAGAATTTCAATAGTACTACAGACGAAAATTTGAAAAAAAAATTGGATTTAAAAAAAAATATGGGTACGAACTAAAATAAAAACGATTTTACAGTTCCAATTTCGATTTCCAAATAGAAGTTTATGGTATTTTTCGTCTTCCTTCCTTTACTTATCCTTTTTTTACCCGCGATTTTAGTATTTTTATAATTGATTCATATGACACACTTTTTGTACCCCAGTTTATTTTTACTGTATTTGAAACTGTGCCTATTTTCTGTAACTGTCTAGAAAATTGGTTCAGAAACGTTGAAGAATTAAACAAATATCATGTAGATATGTTGATTCAAATTTCATTGATACTCTACCTATTTTATTGCTGCAACAGTAACAGAACTTAGGCACAAAGCTGCTAAATTAGATGTTGGTTGTTGAATGTCAAATAACGTTGCGATTTTTTATGCAGAACAACGTTTGCCGGGTTACCTAGTTTCACTTTAAATATATAATTATACCTATACAGATCAATAAACTTTTACTCAAAAAGCACAAGTAAATTCTTCGAGTTTAAATGTGAGTAGGTAGGTACCATTAATTAACTGTCCTAAAATAGGTATACCTATAGGAACCTTCCTCCAAAAAGCAAATTCTTATCTAAAAACAAATCAACTAAATCTGGCTTTCTCCCAACTACAAATATATAAATAAATCTAGACAAATAGTTATCTACAAAGTACATAAAAACATTTCTGAAATTTATTTATTATTAACATTATTAAAGAATTAAAATCCGTACATAGGTTATTAGTAACGTAAAAATATGTTTCTTTGCACTTTGCACGCTCAGCAAAAAATGACAGAAAGAAACAACCGACACCAAGTCTAGCATTGCAATCATTACAAACAAATATATTCTCGATCCTCATACGTGAAAACAGAGAAATCCTTCAAAGAAAAAACTTTCCTTGAAACCTACCAACATATACCTATGAACATACAAACATATGTATTTTGATGACCTACAAAAACTCTCAAAAGAAATAAGAACAGAAAAAAGAAAATCTTTCCAAGGATCGAGACGATCGACAACCTGCAAGTGTACCTACACAACCGCGCGGTAGAGCAAAAATTAAGACAAAAAACCACCACCATTCATAAAATTCATTCCCAGCAAAAAAAAAAAAACAAGTTCATACCCAAATACCAAAAACTAATATCAAAACCAGACAGAAATATCATCAAGCATAAGCCACCAACCACTCTCATTTTATTTCTTTTCCTTCTACACCTATCTGCCTAAGCCATACACACAAATACCGACTCTCCTTTCATATTGGTTATACTTCTTTTTGTTTATTTTCCAACATAAAAAAGGTATCTTCGAAAAAAGCCATCTTGTGGCGAATATGTTAACTAATAACTGCCAATTTAATAAAGTAACGACTTTTGATTGAAAATAAAGACTTTTATAAATTGTGCTATTTTGCAATAATTGGTTACTTTTTGGCATTTCTTTTGTATTGAAACAATTTTAGAAAACATATTTGTCATTTGGGGAAAGTTTTGTTATTGTTTTTATATAATTACACATTCAAAAATGCATTAGAAAATTACGAATTTTGATGTTTTTCAAGAGATCATTATTCAAAAATAGAGCCCAAACTTAAAAATCCACTCCGACGATTTCCTAGCCCTGTTCATTAGCTTTAAAATTACGTAAATATAATATGTGTTTTCCACTTCAATTTCTCAGAACCGTTGTTGAAGCTAAGCAGTTTTGAGTATTTTTCCGAAAGAGGTTACCAAAATATTAAAATAAAGTAAAAAAAAAGTGAAAAAAATAAAAAAGTGGCTCGACGTTTTTCTAGTTTAAATGTCATTCTTTCATAAGCACTTAAGTTTTTTGCAATACGTATTGTATGGACTTCACAACCGATGTTACGATTTGCCCAATTTCTTGTTTTTCTTGAAATTATGGGTGGAGGCCTCTTAATGAACCCAACTAAGGTGTTCGACTTAGCAACAATGTAGTCGATATGTCTTTTTGGGGAAAATGTGCTATCAAAAATAACACCTAGATCTTTAATGTCATTAACTTTAAGCAGGGGATTAGAATTTATATTATATGGAAAGCAAAGAGCTAATGCTGATTTAGAAAATGTTATTGTTTTACATTTCCGATATTTAGTCTTAAACTAATAAGAGAACACCAATTTGAAATACGGTCCAAATCATATTGAACTCTTACACAATCCTCAAAGCATTTGATTTTAAGAAACAATTTTAAATCATCTGCTTACAGCAGATAACAACAATTTTGGATTACGTTCACTATATCATTAATAAATAATATAAATAGTAATGGACCAAGGTGACTCACTTGAGGAACTCCAGAAGTACAATTTATACCTCTAGAAACTTTATTGTCAATTAAAACTCGTTGAGTTCTATTCTTTAAATACGAAGAAATCCACTTGAGCATTTCAGAATGGAAGCCGAAGAATTCAAGTTTTTTTAACAAAATACTGTGATCAACCGAATCAAATGCCTTACTAAAGTCAGTGTAAGCCGCATCCACTTGACATTTATCCTCCAGTGCGTTCAGAACATATGATGAGAATACCGCCAAATTAGACACAGTAGATCGACCGGGTACAAAGCCATGTTGTGACTCCGACAAGAATTCCTTTGTCAAAAACTCAATTTTGGTTTTAACCAAACTTTCAAAGAGCTTGGGAATGGCTGAGAGTTTGCAAATTCCTCTATAATTTTCAACTAAGTTTTTAGAACCAGCCTTGAAAATAGGAACAAGAAATGATTCCTTCCACTCAGGTAAAAATAAACCCTCGGACAATGATTTATTGAAAATTTTCCACAGCGGCCAAGAAAGTGAGTCACTGCAATTTTTTAAAATGATTGATGGTATGCCATCAACACCACATTTATAATTAACATTTAGACCCTGAAGCTCCATTGTAACTTCTTCCAATTTTAGTTGAATTAAACCAATTTCAACTTTTTCTTCTAAACTAGGTACGACGGAAGTGATTATCGGACAGGAATAAACAGACTCAAAAAAACTAGCAAAGAGTTCCAAATGAGTATCTATATCTGACGAATAAATTCCATTAAAACTTATTTTCTGAGGAATGCCAGATGACTTACGCTTAGAATTTATAAAAGACCAAAACGATTTACTATTATTTTTAATGTTGTTTTCAATATTCATGATGTAATTTTTGTACAAGAATTTACTTAAAACGGAAAAATCTTTTCATAAGTTATTAAATAACACATAATCCGTATGGTTACCAGTTTTTTTGTATTTTACGAAAGCTTTATTTTTAACGTTTTTGAGATGTAAGAGCCTTCTATTGTACCATAAGGGTTTCGAAGATTTCCTTTTTTGAACACGAGGAACAAATTGATTTAAACCCGTGAACATTATTTCAATAAAACTACTAATAAAACTACTAAACTATAATGTTTCGGACCAGTTTTGAATCGAACGCAGATTTGTTCAATGTCTTTTACAGGTAGAGTAATTTTATCACAGCAAATATTTGAGCGAACAGCTATTATTATGCCGACACCACGTTCCAAAGAGGTTTTACACCGGTCAATACGAAAAACGTTATCAAAACGACAGTCGAATATTTCTGTGGACAAAATTCCACCATATAACCAGGATTCCGTAATGATAATAATGTCATAATCTGTGTGGCAAGAAAGATTAAACAATTGAGAAGTCTTAGTACGAATTCCACCAGCGTTATGGTAATATATTTTTAAAGCAGGCTTATTTTTAGATGTTAAGGTACTCTTTGAACCATATCCACAGGCAGGTTTTTTGGTTTATACACAAAAGGACGTGTTTTTATCCCAATAGGCCAAAAAGAGGCGTCAAAGACCTTTTTTGCATTCACATACGGAATTCCGACCTTGAAATTAACGGTGTTACGTAGAGGAAGAGAGCGATTCTCAAGCTTATGGCCGAAGATTGATGATGGATGAATGCTCAAATTTGTAGAAATAAAGTCAATTATTTCATCAGTTGTAGTAGATGCCAAAAAACTTCCTAAATGGTATCATTTCAGGTTTCTGGCAATTTTAAAATTGTGTCGTACTATGGAATTCGTTCCCCCAATATGTGTTGGCCTTGTTTGAATTTGGTTAGTCATTGACCCTTCACGGATGGGAACAACCAAATCATCTGCAACATTTTGAGCGGCAGCAACCTCATTACTATTTTCATCACCAGCTCTTGAGAGTAATTGATTAGTTCTTGATCTATCCGCAGAAGCAATGAAATCAGCGGCATCAAAATCATCACCCCCTTCAGCAACAACAACTTCACTAATAATCTCATTTGCACCAGCAACAACAACAGTAGCATCACCACCACTATCAGCACCAATTTCAGCAACAACAACAACTTCACTTGTAATCCCATTAGCATCAGCAACAGCAGCAGTAGCATCACCACTACTATCAGTTCCAATATCAGCATCAACAACAATCGCAGGAACAACAACAACGTCATAAGCAACAGAATTATCATTCGCAGCTAAATTATCATCGTTCACCAAAGCGGTCATACCCACATCTTTGTCAACGATTGAACCATAAGGTAGGGCGGTCGAAACTTTATCATTAGCATCAGTCGCCTGTACAACAATACTAGATTGACCCCTATCAATGTTATTTACACAGGTAAATAATGAAAGAGATCCAGCAACAGCTTCAGCAACATCAACTTCAGAAGCAAAATCATTTAAAATCACAAGCTTTTGCTTGTGCACTTTTCACATTTGAAGAATACATTATCGTTAGATTTAATAAATTTAATTTCATTCTTTTGAAACTTGGTGCATTCATTATGAATATTTATACCACATACACAACATGATATTAAATTATCGTTAGTAGTTAATTTACTGCATTTACCGCACTTCAAATTCATTTTAGAAATAAGCTAAGTAAAATAAGCGTCTGACTTGAACTAACAATCAGAGATAACCCAAGTAGCGCAACAGCTCATGGAGAACCAGGGCCTAGAGGCTAACAACTTTCAACCATTTATGTGTACGTGTTGTTGGCAGGAATGGAGGGGACCTACAATTTACTGCCGAGTCCGAATTGCTAGAAGAGAAGCAGTGGCCGGGAATCGAACCCAGACCTTTGGCATAACAGTCCTACGCGCTAATTTTTTTTTTTTTTATGGAACCTCATTTTAATTTTTCCATTTTCTTAAAACTATCTTAAAGCTAAACAAAAATTTATAAAAACTAGCCTACTTATCAATATCTTTAAACTAATTTACTGGCTAAAATCGGGCGCTCTAAGTTATACTACAATAACTTAATGCTAATGCCTTTAGGCCTAAAAACTATCTTGATACTGAAATTCTTACTCGGTTTTTATTTTTCCCCGAGAAGAATTTATAAAAAACTCGGTGTCTCTGTCTTTATTTTTTTGATTTTATATAAAACTTACAAACTAAATTAAATTAATTAAAGCTAAAAAAACTAATCAAAACTAATTAAAACTACTTAAAGCTACTTAAAACTACTTACAACTAATTATAAACTAGTTACAACCTATTTACAAATTACTTACAGACTACTTTAAAATTAGAACAGCCACAGAAAGCATTTTCCGGCTATATAATTTGTTTGTAAGTGTTGATTTTATAATTTGTTTGTGTCTTTGTATGTTTTATAATTTTTTCGTATTTTTTTCTGTTTTATACATATTTATATTTTTTTTGGTGCCACCCTGACTGGCCCTACTTAAAACTAACTACCTAAACCTGTGTAAGTCGGCCATACAAAAAAAGAAAATAGCAAGGTCAACTATTAAATGTCTGAAGGAACTTCATGTTCGTTTTTCAACCACCAGAACTGGTTGTCCTGCTTTACCCTATCTCTTCTGTCCCGTTCGGACACAAATCTACTGAACCGAAATCGTTCAACTCCATCTTATGCTAGGGTGTCTCGACTGTAAAGGAGCCGCCGATCTACAGTTTTACTGCCGACGTGGTAGATTAGCGGAACCGCCGCTCTATCCTGGATCAGCCCTCTAGATGTATCGGGCGGAATGAAGCCGCTTAGTCGCACACTCTCGTAGTATTCATTGTAAGGATAATAAGCCTCAAAAATTGAGCTGTTGCTCGAGAACATCGCTCTTGCAATGTGACCTCGAATAAGCTTCAGCAAGAAATTATCGGTCCCGTTTATGTTGGCGCCGTTATATAAAACCAGTTTGGAAGAGTAGTGTTTGTACTCCAACTCTGGTGTTCTGTGCTATCCAATGCAGCATCGTAGACACTCCCTGCTGAAGACCATTTTTAGTATTAAGGGTTGTGGCAGAAGTAACATTGCCACTCTTGACAACAAACTTTCTGCCATGGAGCATATCATAAAGCATATATAACAGTGGTTTACTAAGACAAAGTCTGGTCAGCTTTAGATAAAGATCCTCTAAAGTCGAAGCCTTCTCTAAATCAACCAGACAGGCAGGTCGGCCACCTCTTCCAATATGCTATTCCACTATTGGAAATAGCTTCGCTTTACTTTAACTTGACTAAGTCACTCCGATGAATTTACTTTTAATTAACTGGGGAAGTCAAAAACGTCTGAACACATCCACCATGCCACGAGGTACTACGGCTAAAACCCATGCAATATACATATATTTCTGTATCCATTTCCATTGTCACTGCCTGACCAGAATATTGCTACAACAAGGGCGGATCCAGACTTTGCCCCAGGTTGGGGTCACTTTTCTTAAAATTTCAATAAAGTATTGCACCCCTCCCGCCTAAACGGGGGAAAATAGACCCCCCTCCAATACTATTTTTTTCTCGTCTAAATCTAATCTATACCCTCAGATAGTTTTTTTTCGCGTTGGTCGCAATGGTTATTGGGTCATTAAAGCCGTAGTTGGTCCTATGTGAGGGGATATAGAAGAAATCGCAAATCAACGGCGATAATTATAAGTTTTTTGTTGACTTTACCAAAATATACGTTTCGATAGGTTTTTGGATTTTTTTTTTTTTGGTTATTTTCCCGTGGGTAGGTGCAAAACCTGCTATTCAGGCTCTATGAGGACCGAAAAACGCGTGCTCATAGAAGTGTGAGATTCTTACTACACTAAAACCACCTCCACTTTCCGATTGCAACTAAGTTGAAACTTATCTAGCAATTTATTTTTAACGAAGTTAAGTAACGTGTTGCAGGTTACTTTCCGGTGAAAGTTCCTGCTTAATCCGCGATTTTAAAACGGTTTTCTGTTCACCGCACCAAGTCGGAAGGTTTTGTTCTTCGCAGACGGCGTACTAAATTCGACTCGTCAAGAATGTCAATAATCGTTGAATTAGCGTGTTCTAATAGTCGATTTCTATGTTTTCGCGCGAAACTTTTTATTTCCTCCCGCACCGTATCTCGAGATCCCTATGAAGATCTTCGTTTCGTATATACTACGGAGCATTTACAATTGACCTAAGCAATTTATTTTCAAACGTTTGTAAGTTATTTAAGTTTGTATCGCAGGTACAACCCCAAAGTTGTATACCATAAGTCCAAACAGGTTTAAGAACCTGTCGGTATAAAATCAATTTATTTTCAATAATAAGCTTTGAATATTTACCGAGTAACCAGTTCATATCTCTGAAATTACTTTTTAGTTCTTCGCATTTCTTTTTTAAGTGCGGCCTCCATTTTAATTTCACGTCTAGAGTCATTCCCAGATACTTTGCCTCATTTGCAAATGGAACACGAGCGGTATTAAGAAAGATGGGTAATCTATTTATTTTTGTATACGTAAGGTCCACGTGGACTGACTTTTGTTCATTGAGCGCTATCCGCCAAGTTTTTGTCCACTCATTAACATTATTAAGAGCATTTTGTAATTTAATTGTAGCTTCGCTAATCGTCTTACCTACTGCTAGTATTGCAGTATCATCAGCAAACGTGGCTACTATAGTATCTTCAGTTTGAGGTATATCGCGTGTAAATAAAAGGTACAGAACTGGACCTAATACACTTCCTTGTGGTACCCCAGCTACTATTTCTTTGAAATCAGAAAAGTCATTTCCGTGTCTTACACGAAAAAGTCTTTCATTTAGATATCCGTTTAGTATGTTGTAAAGTCCTTCAGGCAGAACTTATCTTAATTTGAATTTGAGGCCTTCGTGCCACACCTTGTCAAACGCCTGCGACACGTCCAAAAAGACATTTGAACAGATTTTCTTTTCTTCAAGAGCTCTCTCAATTACGTCAGTAAATCTATGCACTTGATCAATTGTTGAATGCTTGCTTCTAAATCCGAACTGATGTTCAGGTATTAATTGCTTCAATTCTATTATCGGTTGCAGGCGCAGGAGTAGTATTCTATATTAATGAAATGGTTTGCCAGGTTTCAAAACCATTATGACTTCCGCAACTTTCCATTGACTCGGAACATATTCTAACCTTAGAGCGGCATTTATTATGTAAAGGAGGTAAATAAACCCTTTACGAGGGAGCATTTTTAAAATTTCTGCCGTAATTTAGTCATATTCTGGAGCATTTTTGGAACTAAGCTTCCTTATTTCTCTTTTTAATTCGGCAAGTGTAGCATTTTTCGTTATGTAGCTTTCATTTGAGGTCAAATTCATACTAATATTTTCGTTGAGTTCTTGCCCATCGAACGGCTTAAATGTTTCCTATAAGTAATCGGCGAATACCGTCGCTTTTTCTTTGTCACTTTAAGCCCATTCATTTTGGCTTTTCTTAATAGGGGGCACTGGAAGCTTTGGTTTTATCGTTGATTTTATAGCTTTCCAAAGTGAGTAGTTGGATTCTTTCCCCGCTGTCAAGCATTCAAGGTAATTTTCAATTTCAAGGTTTTTGAAATCTGATATCGCCATTTTTAGCATATTACTCAAGCGATTTAAATAAGCTTTGTGTTGAGGAGCAAGGGTTCGCCATTTCTTATGTACTTTTCGTTTCTCTTTCACTAAATCTTTTATTTCCTCCAGATATTATATGTCTTTATAGCGAGACATGAGCCTTTGATAAGGTATGTGCTGCTTTTTGTATTATATCAACAAAGGTATCTACTGCGTTTTTAAGCTCAAGAGGCGTTTGTAATGATACCCTTAACTCAATGTTGTCCTCGATTACTTTTTTAAATCCATCCCAGTTGGTTTTACTGTTTGTTAACCTGGGTGGTTTTTCAATTTTAACAAGGCTTTCGCTCATAATGAGTACGACGGCAGAATGATCTGAGAAGAGGTCATAGCCCTCTGAAATTTCTATATGGTTAGAGGGTATTCCTTTTACCACGAATAAATCGATTAGGTCAGGTATTTTCGACGGATCAGTTCGCCAGTAAGTTGGCTTGCCAGTCGAATGAAAGTCACAATTATTTTCCATTCTTGCTTCATATAGCATGCGACCCTTTTGAGATATGCATCGTGAGGCCCAGAAGGTGTGCTTTGCATTAAAGTCACCACCAACAATTAAATTTGGGCTTAGCGACTTTATCAATGTCGTAAATTCACTCTTATCAATTTTGCAACGCGGAGGACAATATATGGAAGACATTGAGAGGAATATTTTTAGTTTCAGCCTGTACACTACTCAATTGCATTGATTCCACCTCTATTTTGAGGCCTATCGAGTGTTCAATACATTCTTTTATATACAATGATGATCCACCTCTTGCTTTGTTTGACGGATGAATAGCGTGGTAGTCATGACACCCGTGGATTTTAAGATTTGATTCACTTTTGGCATGCGTTCCTGATATCAAACATATGTCAATATCATTTTCTCGCATATATACATCTCCAAGTTTTTGCTATAATCCGTTGGCATTCCACGTTAGAATTTTAAGTATTTCCACCATATATTTTTTGAAAGAGTTTTGGGTCGAAAACAATTTTCGAGCTTACTTAACCTTTCAAAGATAAGTTAATTTGTTTCACATTTTTCTTCAAGTTTTGACAAAATTATTGAAAACACTTTCGCAACCGGTCTGTTTCAGTGTCGTTATTTACGGGTATATTTTTTGCCGCTATTTGGGCATGCATATGTTTCTGCATTTCCTTGCTTCGATATTTTGTCCGAAGGTACTGACACTATTTTCTTTTCCTTACGGATACTAGGTTTTGGGCCTTTCGTAAATTTGGCACTCTTGGGAATTACGGTTTGTAATTGCCTCGTTGGGTTTCTTTGTGTTTGGGCAGATTTTGATCCTCGCTTTTGTAATTCTTTAGCTACTTCACAGCCCCTAAAGCTTGCTGGGTGATTTGCAATACAATTAATGCACGTCGGTGGACTTTTACTTTTTACATTGCAGTCAAGGGTTAGATGTTTTCCAGCGCATTTTACACACCTTGGCTCTTTTTTGTAATAGGTTTGGGTTTGATTGAATTCTTGGCAGCGTTTACACTGAGGGATTAACCTTGTGCTCTTTCTCAGAGGCTCGATTCTAATTACGATGTTTAGAATTGTTTTAATTTTATAAATTTCATCCAGTTTTTCAGTCTTATCGAACGAAAGTATAAATAGTGGGAGACCACGTTGTACCACTGTCGCTTCACCCTCTTTTTTCTGTTTCTCTCTTTTGACAATGTTCGTAGCATCTAAGATTTTGAGGTTGCGCTCTTTAAGATCACTAATAATATCGTCTTTTAAACATAATGCGTGTAGACCTCTTGCCACAACACGTAGGGGCCTTTCCGACTTATTTTCATAGGTATACCATTCTACTTTTTCTACGTTTAGTTTTCGTGACAGAAGACGATAACTTTCGGGGTGTTTCACACAAACTTTCCATTTGTTATTATTAAGTGATTTTTAAAAGCCGATGGTAATGATGCCTTGAATATGGTTTCCAACTTGTTATACTCCGCAATACCGATAACATTTATCGGTGGTGGGGGCCGTTCCTTAACAGGTTATTCTTTTACTGTCGCATGTTTTGGTGAAACTCTTATTTTAAAAGAGGAGGCTGCTTCAGGCGAAGAGCCAGCTTTATGCTTTTTACTCAATCTTTTCTTTGAGAACTTCTCCGTATTACATGCTAGCTCTTCTTCGTCCGTTTCATATCTACAATTATTGACTTGTAGCAAGCTAGACTTTCTGAGTTTATTGAAGGATTTTTGCTTTTCAATATCTCATTTTCTTTTCGAAGAAGTTCGAGTTCTTTCTTTAGCTCTTGATAAAGTTCCATTACTTGATCAAGTCTTTGTCGAAGTTCGTTATTATCTTTTTTCAAGATTTTTTGTTTTATCTGAGTCTATTTTGGCGCGCGCAGGCGTGCCGGGTGAACTCTTTTGCCCGAATTTTGATGGTTTTGAACTCGATTAAGATGGTGGTGATCGAGATACCCTTGCACTTTTTAGGAAGGGATTTATTAAATGTAATAATTGGCTCTCCCCAGAATCCATAGAGCCGACCTCCGAAGAGGGTGGATTTTCCAGTGTACCTGGACCACCTGGGGAACTATATCTTATTGTTTTGCTCATTGCATAGTTATGCATACATCAATCTCAGTATACGGAGTTTGGATTTTAGTCCCCTCTTACGACAGGCATGCCTACCTCGGGTTTATTCTTTCCCCTTACCCACCAAATTGATGCTTGTTTTAAGGAACCTGGGCATATCCTTCTTGATGCTAGGTCTGCAGGATTATCTTCTGATTTAACATGTCTCCATGAGTATCCTGAACTTAATCTCTGGATTTCTTGTACTCTGTGCGAAACAAAAGTTTCCATTTATTTGGAGTTGCACTTATCCAAGCGAAAGCAACTGTTGAGTCACACAATGCATATGTCTCTATCTTCTTGATATCCAGATCTTTTTTTTACTTTCCATAGCAAGTTTGCAAGTAGAACCGCTCCACATATTTCTAGTTTGGGTATGGTTAGAGTTTTCTTGCCCTTTTGTTTCTTCCTTCATCTTCTGCTAGTTGTTTCGGTATTCTTATTGCCAGATATGGTGCTGATGTTTTTCCATAGGTGACAGTGTTTAGTTCATATTCCATGATTTCTTCTTGTGGGGAGTTTCTCCATAAAATCCGTTGGTATTTACAATCTGAGAGGTCGACTAAGATTTGTCGGTACATCTTTTGTATGTCAGCTGAGAACACAATTCTGTGTTTTCGCCATCGTATGAGGATGTGAGGTCTTCTTGTATTTTGTATGGCCCTGTATGCATTAGCTGGTTAAGACTGTTTTCTGTAGAAGATTTCGCTGAGGCATCAAATACTGTGGTAGGTAGTATGCTTCTTGCTCATTGCTTGTTCTGCATTTGCTCATGTGTCCTAACTCGAAATACTCGATCATAAAGGTTTGGTAATCTTCTTCTAGCTTATGGTTTTTTGCGAAGCTTCTTTCCATGTGTAATAACCTTACTATTACTCTCTTCTTTGATTTATTTGTTTGCTATTTAGTGGTCGGGTTGAATTTCGAAAGATATCCTTACAATATACCTTCTTTCTTTGTTACGTGCTACTGTTTGCTTATAGTATTCTTCGTATGTTGATTCATTGTCTTGATCTTCTTGTGTTTCCGTTCCAAGTTCTTCAGATTCCCAGAACTTGCGTACTTGACCGTCCAAATCATTCAGTGTAATATGACATGACAATGATAATTGTTGAGTGTTGTTGCCAGTATTTCCAGATACAATCCATCCAAATATTGTCTGTTGGGCTATAGGTGAGCCTGCCTTTCCCTTAATGACTCCTTCCTGGAGTATTTCTGCAATAATTTCTGCACCCACTCACAATCATGTCGACGTTGTATAAAGGATCAGCTAGTATTAATTTTTGTAGGTGCTCCCATTCGGTTGTTATACGTGTGCATGGGAGTGTTTTTGTGACATTTTTTAGGACATATGCAGTAATGCAAATGTGTGGATTGCTGCTTAGTGTGATGTTCACCTTGTACTTTACTGTTGATACCTCGTTCGAGTCAAGTCCAGATTCCGTTACATCAACTTTTATTTTTGGTAGCTGTAGTTTGTTTGCCACATCTTCGGTGATAAAAGATGCCCGCGAACCTTGGTCGATTAATGCTCTGACACATTGTTCGTTGTTATTAGGTCCACTTATTTTGATTAGTTCTGTGGCAAGGAGGACATTATTGTCGGTTGTGCAGTTGTGGGACTGCAGTCTCCCTGACTGTGTTGGTTTTTCGAGAGCCATTGCACGCCTCGAAGCTTCGGAAATTTGTTCAAGGTGCACAGACGTGTGGTGCTTCCTATGACATTTTTGACAACGTTTCATTGACAGGCAATTGGAGGTAAAATGTCCTGGTTTCAAGCAATTTATGCATAGCTTCTTGTCTCTGGCAAACTCATTTCTCTGGTGTACCCCTTTTTGCAAAAACGCTTTGCAGTTGTATATCGGATGATCTCCTCTGCATGAATCGCATTTGGTGGGATGTATGGTTGTATGGTACGTCTTTGGTTGGTATAGCTTCTTGAATTCTTTTCAAAACGGGTTGTCATTAGTTGTTTCCATTGATTGGAACTTCTTTTCGATGAACTGCTACAATGGTTCCAATTCTTGAATGTCCCTGGGTTTCGTTAGTGACTGTTCGTATAATATTTGTGATTCTTTGTTTAAATTTTGTAGAATCATGTGAGCCACTAATGTCCCCCACTTGGTTGTTTCTATGCCCAAGTTTTTGATGGCATCCATACATTCCTGGGTTGTGTGCAATAATTTCTTCAGTGAGGTTGCTGAGTCTATTGTGGCATATAGTTTGTTCATTAGCTTTTGCACATATGTTGTATATATGAGCCGCTTCTTTTTGAACCTTTGTTCTATAAGTTGCCATTCAGTTGAGTAGTTTTCAGCTGTGACTTTGGCTTGCAGATGTTGGATTATGTTTCTTGGCTCATCTGTCAACTGTGTATTTAGATATTGCATTTTTTGGATAGTGTTTAAGGATTTGTTGTTGTGTACCAGAGTCTTGAATCTCATGGAACGATGATGAATGATCATGGAACGATGGCCACGAGTCATAACGTCCATTGTATGTTGGAATGTTTATTCGCTCAAGTTTGATCTCATTGCTGCTTTCCTGCTGGTTTTTGTTACTAGTTTCTTCTTTGGTTGTGACTGCTATTTCCTGGTACAAGGTTTCTATTTCTGCATATTTATCTTCCTGAAGGTAGTTTGACTCGTCTGGAGTTATCACGTTTTCTATGATGTCATCGTGATTTGCAATGATGTCTCTCCAATACTGTTCTAATGTTTAAAGATATTGTTCGTATGCAACATTTGAGAGCGACTGTGTGAGGCCTTCTTTCATTTTGTTGTAGAGGCGTACAAACACGGCTATTTTATTTTCCTGCGGTTTGTATCGTTGTTGTTGTTGTGGATTTATTTTGATTGATTTATCTTCTGGTGTTATTGTATCAAGGATTGCTCCATCAGCATCCTCAATTAAAATCGTATATGTTATTTATTTCATCAAAATAACCTTCTTAATAGTTTTCATGGATCACCGTGTCATTAAGAACGAATTTATCCCATTGTTCCTTCAAAGCTTGGCGTTGCTTTGTCAGATACTCCCGGGTTATTGTATTTGTCAGTGCTTTTTTGAAGTTTTTTAGTAGACTTTTGATTACCTCTCCAGTCTCACTTTGTTTTGCTGCTATTTTTCCCATTTTTGCTGAATTTGCTTGATGAGATTTTGGTACTTCTGTTTTTATTTATTCAATGGTTGTGACGCTTTTGTCAGTTGATGGTGTTAACCCTAAGAACGCTTTTTTAATATATTTTTTTTTTATTTTATTACTTAGTTTTAGCCCTAAGAACGCTTTTTTTTGTTTGTTTATTTGGTTAAGTCCCCAGAATGTTTACTTTGAATCGATCTTACCGCAGGTGGGGGATCGAAACAAAGAGTGAGAACATGCGTTTTTAGTTATAAAACTTATTCTGATTTATTGTCTGAAACTTATGTCTGTTTATACTATAGTTAATGCTTACTTTTACTCTATTTTAACTCCAATACATACATTGCTTATAACTATTTTGAATTAAATTATGAATACACGGAAAGCAAATCAAAGTTAAGGTATATTGTTGTGAGTCAGTAAACTGTGCCTGCTGTTGCTGTCGTGGGAATTTGGTGTTATGTTTAATGTTGTTGTTGTTTACTGTTGATAGGTACTTTCAACAACGTTGCTCCCGCAAATTGGTGTATGGGAAGAGTTCAACAGCATACTCTGGAAAAGATGGATATGTCCGAGTTACTACAGTTAAAACGCCGTCTGGATATTTAACTCGTCCCATAACTAAAACATCCAAATTAGCTTCAGATGAACCAGTAAAAACCGAACCAAACAAAGATGCAACAGTGCAAAATCCAGAAATTAAAGGTATAATCGAGAATCCAGAAACTAAAGGTATAATCGAGAATCCAGAAATTGAATGAAAAATCGAGAAGAATCCAGCCGTAAGCCAAAAAACACAAAAACAACTAACGTGTCACCATTTCCAGTCAACAATATTAGAACCACGAAAACCCATTACAAAGGTTAAAATACGACCAACTTCAATCCCCGTCAGACCACCAATAGAAGAACTTATCGAAAGACTTCAAGCCAGAAAACGAAGAAACGAAACAAGACTCGGAACTGAAACAAAAGAGGCACGCACCATAATTTTCTCACTGATTGTGTCAATTGCACTCTCTTCAATCATATGGCCAGTATTAACACATGCCCTTTCTAATGTACCGTTCACAAGCCAGCCAGGACTCTACTTTGAAAATCTCAACTTAATGGCAAATGTTGATGCATATTACAATTTAGATTCATAAAAGAGTCAATTAGTTGGATTACATAATATGGTACACGAGATAGGCCAAGATGCAAGATTTTGAATTCTTCAGAGTGTTTCAACATACTATCAATCTTAACAACACATGTAGTGAACATCGAAGAACGAAATAAAATCCTTTACGAGAGAGGGGCAAGAGTCAAAAGATCACCTTTCGACATTGTTGGGAAACTATCGAATCAACTATTCGGAGTACTAGACCAGGACTATGCTCATGACATTGAAGGCCAGATAGAGAAAACTAAACAAAATGATGAATATACACGGACTCCTAAGAAATCAGACTTCAATAGTAAAACAACTCTGAACATCTTAAAAACTACAGGTCAACAAACGACAAGTCAATTTAAATTACTACAAGAAAGAGTTACTAGTATAACTTCCACAATGAAAAATACCATAGACAAGGTTCAACAAACCCAACTGTTAATAGTTGTAGGTCTCACCACCCATATGTATGTAACCAACATCGAAAACATTCAAGATTCATTGCTAGACGTTGTACTTAACACTCAGCATGGAACAACTCACCATCTGATAATAACTCCCGAACAATTAAGAAAACATTTAACTGATATTCGTCAACACATACCTGCAACTATGACATTGCCAGCCGATAAACGCCCAGATCAATTACTTCAGATATACAAACTAATGAATGTTCACGGGAGAATAACTACGAGTTATATTATCTTCGAATGTAAAATTCCTATACTAGACTAATACCCGTTCCATCACCTTATCAAGAACAATTTACTTTCATTGCCAAATCATCAAACTATATTATAACCAACATAATCCGAGACAAATACTATCCAATGCAGCAGAGCGAATTTGATAAATGTATACCGGTAGAAGAAAATCTACATTACTGTTCAAAACTCCACCCATTAACAATCTACAATCCGATACAGCCCAATGCGAAATCAATCTACTAAATCATAGCAAGGAAATTAAAGGAAAGTCTGAAGTTGTACGAATGAAACCCAGAAAAGTGTGGATATTACTGCGGGATCTAAACAGTTGGTTATATGTAATGGATAAAGAAACTACCTTCCACTTGATTTGCAGGGGAGAGACATCTTCCATTACCCTAATTAATGATGGAATACTAACGTTAGAACCAAAATGTCAACTAAGTTTGGATATTATGGTTATCACAGCTCAAGCATCATACACAACACGGTTAAATTCATCATATACACCACAACTCAACTTAAGCACAATCATACCCAAACGCACTAGTGAACCAGTCGCCCACAATTCAAGCATACTAAATGTTTTTCATTATCCAGACGAGCAAGTAAGAAACCTAGAAAACTCCATAAAACAATTAAAAGAAGCAGAAAACTTCAGACCTAATGTCTCCTACAGCGCTCACCATATCGTTCACTACTCCAGTTACACCATACTCATAATAATATTAATAACTGCATTTGTAAGACGACACCAGCAAACTCATAAGCAAATTCAACTCCCGGTGCCAACACCAAGAACTTCGGTCTAGAAGACAGGGGGGAAATGTTGAAAGTACCTATTCACAGTAAACAGAAAATAGTTATAAGCAATGTATGTATTAGGGTGGCCCTTAAATTAGAAGTAGTGTAGCCCTCATTCGATTCAAAACATTGAAAAACAATTTCCCTAATTTTTTCAGATTTTTATTTCACCCCTCTGGTCACCCTTTTTTCACTTTGAGGTACTAATTATGGGTAAAGGATTATTCGTATGAAACACGAAAATAAATCAGAATGTATAGATAAGATTCAGACGAGTCTATTTTCCTCCGTTCAGGCGGGAGGAAATTTCTAGAAATTTAGCCAAAAACGGAAAAAAATCATTTAAAAAACGGGAACCCTTACAACGCCACGCCTTAGCTTTTTTTAATACCACAATTCCATTCTATAATATACTTTATAAATAAAGTTTTTATTTTAAGTAGTTTTTGAAATAATAATTTTTATCTTAAGAAATTATAATTTTTTATACCACCCTCAGATTGTTTTTTCGCGTTTTATAAGAATCACCCAAACCCCATAGTTAGTACCTTAAAGTGAAAAAAGGGAGACCAGGGGGGTGAAATAAGAATCTGAAAAAATTGTTTTTTTGTGTAGAACCATCATTTGATGCCTATCCATCTCATAATTACAAAAAAAAACCAATATAAGGACCATCCTAGTATGTATTGAAGTTAAAATAAAGTAAAAGTAAGCATTAATTCTAGTATAAAAAGAAATAAGTTTCAGACAATAAATCAGAATAAGTTTTATAACCAAAAACACGTGTTCTCACTCTTTGCCCCGATCCCCCACCCGCGGTAAGATCGATTCAAAGTAAACACTTCTATTTAAGAGAAAAACAAAAGACGGAACCATTATAATCGCTAAGTTACTTACCTACATACCTGCCTACATTATCACACCAGCAAATTGCATCCAAAAGCTAACATAATAAATTGGTACGAAACAACCTATACATAATACTTTTTTTTGTCTACCATATGTACCATATGTATACTTTGCGTTTGCCTTCAATTCTCGACCGACAAAACAAAACTACTACTTTGTTTTTTCGTTGTTGTTCATTTTCATCGACATTGAGAAAAAAAATCCCTTTCTTTTCGAAACTAAAAAAAAAAAAAAACACAAAACGAACAAACTTTCCACAAGGAATAAATTTGCCAAAGGGTTGTAGTATTTGATAGAATTGTTTATCAGCGTTTAGAAATCTGGTGGCGGTTTTCTTGGGTGTCCTTTCTATTTGTAATTATTCAATGATCTAGGCTACTGACCTGTTAACTTAACTTTGAACACAAAAAACTGCAAATTTGGAGCCTTACTGCAAGTTCTTAGCACGTTCGTTTCCTGAAATACACAATGGGCCCAACTAATAATCAAATTTATTGAAGACTCTAAATAATAAACCGTACATGGTATGACCTTAATATATTATTTCGCTCAAAATAATGAACCATATGTGGTATGAACTCCAAAAAAATTAACATTCCACGTACGGTTTATTGTTTGGGATCCATAATATTATGGTTTATTTCACTGATATATTTAGCTCATTGCTAAATTTGTTTATAAGTAAGGCCAATGTGTGACTTGATTACTTGATATTGAAATTTTCAAAATTAAGGATTTCAAATTTTGAACCTACCTTATTGTTTAAATGCAAAAAATGCTAATTTGGAGCTTTACTGATGAAAGTTCCTAGCATGCTTGGGTACCCTTATTTGGTGAAAGGCAAAATCGGGAATAGAAATTCAAAATCAAATGGAAATTTTTTTAAAAGAACTGCAAATTCCTATCAAACTTCCATTTGCCTAGCTGAAAGTTGCCCTGCCAACTTTATAGGCGTTTAGATCTGCGTCATTTGAAAAAAATATCTCACAAAGTGTTTTGCTTTAGTTTAGTTTAGTTTATTTCATCAATCAGATTATAATCTTATAGACTAGATTCTAAAATTATTTATAAATTAATAATTTGTTGGGGGAAATATACGCGTTAAAATAACATTAAATTATAGAATTATTATAATAATAAATACATCTTAATATTCAGAAAAGAAAATTTAAATACAGTTATGATACTGATAGAATATTATTTAACACATATTTTTTAAAAGTATCTCTTGAAACATCTAAATTGAAATCAATCCTATTACAAATTGAATTAACTTCTCTGATGCAACGTGAAATTGGTTCGTTACGACCGTAATTACTACGATGGTACTGTTCATAAATAAGAAACCGATAGCGTGTAGTCCTCAATGGAGCATTCCCCTTGTTAACTAAATCTAGTAATGGGGGACAGTTGATATGTAATGTCACAATGTCTCTAATAAACATTACTGAGAAATAAACACGACGATCTCTAAGAGATTGCATACCAAAAAGTAGGCATCTGCTATAGTAAGAAGATCTTGCAATTCTCCAGTTAAGTTTGGAAAAGGCATATCTTGTAAAGCTTTTTTGAACTCTTTCAATTCTATCTACTGAGTTATTGTAAAAAGGATTCCAAACTACACTGCAGTATTCAAGAACTGACCTAACTAGTGAGTTATTGAGTTATACAAAGACTTGAGGGTATACGGATCCGAAAACTCCCTTGTGTTTCTTCTAATAAAACCAAGCATTGGATTGGCTCTATTAATTATGAAATCATAATGAGGTAGAAACGAAAGGTTAGTATTAAAGATTACACCTAGATCTTTTTTTCTCGTAACCCGCTCCAGATTAATGCTGTTGATATTATAATCAAACACAATTGGATTGGAGTTTCTAAAAAACGACAATACTTGACATTTAGAGATATTTAACAGAAGATGGTTCTGTTTACACCACTTATCCAATTTAGTGAGATCTTTTAAGAGAAGAAAACAGTCTGATTCACAGGCAATCTTTCTATAAAGTTTGAGGTCGTCTGCGAAAAGAAGACAATTCGAATTTTCAAAATACTGGATATATCCTTGCGGTACGCCAGATGGAACCAAAATATTACTTGAGTGTGAACTATCAATTTTTACTATTTGAGTCCTACAGGACAAATATGATTCTACCCATTTTAAAAGGGAGGAGTGAATACCTAACAACGATAATTTAAGTAATAAGATCTTGTGATTGACTCTATCAAAAGCCTCAGTTCAATCCAGGCATTCAAAGTGCACGGACGTGTCAGCGGAATATATTTAAAATAAATAATCCACACCGAAAAAAAGGGATAAGTCAAGTCAGGCCTACCTGCGGACTACCTAAATTTTACTACCCTAGGGTAATAAAAAAAGGCATTTCTCAAAACAGTTTAATCCAGTGTTAATGTGTACCCAGAAGTTTTTATTAAAATAGTGTGTGCGCGTTAATCTGTGTGTAATAAAATAAATCAGTGCGAAGTGATAAAGTTAATCCTGAAAGCAAGCAGAGGTAGAAAAATGGTTGAACCCTTGAATATTGAAACCGTCTTAGCTGCAATCAAGGCTTTACTGCTTAGCGTAGGAAAGGACTTGGGTTCTGAGTACGCGCAAAAAATTGGCGGACAGCTCCAAGATGTCACCAACAACATAAATGATGAACCAAATGAAGACAACGGCAACCTGAAGATGGACGAAGATATGGTTATACTCACTGGAGATGAAGCCAACCTAACGACTGAGAGTGAGAGCTCAGAAGAAGGAACATCGCCAAAGGCAAAGCGGCAGAAGAAAATTACAAAGAAAGCTGCCAAAAAAATTAAGGAAAACACCGAAAGTTTGCATTCAACGAGCCAGCAGCCAACTACATCCGCTGTAGTTACAATCACCAAACAACCGCCAGTCAACAAGCAACCGCAAACAGTCACAAAAGGAACAGCAATAGGGTCAACAACAAACCCCAGGAAGCCAGGCATGCCACCAATAATTGTTTTCTCCGGGAACATCGCGGAAATAAGCAAGTTCGCAAAGACAATGAAAATTGACGTCACGCTGAAGAATCTAAGCACCACAAAAACAATCATCAACGTGGCAACCAAGGACGGATTCGGCACAATAAGGGACTACCTCAAATTCAAGAAGATTGAGAATCATACGTATACCATCCGTGAGGACAGGAAGATTCTTCTCCTTCTTAAGGGAATTCACCACACATATTCAGCTATAGAAGTCAAGGATGAACTTCAGATCGAAGGAGTACCTGCCATCAACGTCACACTCTTCAGATCAAGGAAAGCGAAGAACAAAAGTTACAACTCTTTCGTGGTGGAAGTCAGCAAATCGTGTGATGTTGCCGATATATACACGAAACAACTAATCCTCAACCAGAAGGTGCATTGGGAACGCCTCAAAAACACGGATATTGTTCAGTGTAAGAACTGTCAAAGATTTGGTCACGTGGCAACCAATTGCGGCATGAAGTATGTCTGTGTAAAGTGCAACGAAGACCACATCCCAGGAGAGTGTAAGCGAAAGGAAAAGGACCAAGGAGTATACTGCGCCAACTGCAAGGAGTTTGGTCATCCGGCAAACTACCTTGGATGTAAGGTTCTGTTGGCAAAGAAGGAAGAAAAGAAAAAGGCGGAATGCCAGAAGAAGGCTCAACAAGATTTCAAGGCTAAATCAGTCTGCACTATGACTCGCCCCTCAGTAAGCTTTGCAGCTATGGCCAAGATGGGGAACGCAGCCAAGATGGGGAATGCAGCCAAGCCTCAACCTCAACAATTTCAGAAGCCAATTCCAAAACCCCAGAAGCCAACAACAGTTCTTCCATCATGGAAACAAAAACCAAGGAGTAACGAACCAGTAACCTCTAATAAGCTTAACCTGGATGAGTAAATGAAGGAACACTTCGGAACCGATCTGTTATCAGCAATTAGGAAAGCTCGATCTGCAGTGCCAAGCAATTACGCTTCATTCTGTAAGGAAAAGAAGTCCGTGGCTTTAGCCACCTTTATTTTTGATTTATGCAGCGCATAATGCGCATAAATCGGTTAAAGATAATCGCATACAATGTTAATTCATTGTACAGCGTTTTGAAAAGAACGACATTCCACCTCTTCCTGAAGAAGCACTCACCGGATATAGCTCTAATAAGTGAAACCAACGTCACCAAGCGAAACAACATAGATTTCAAGGGATACAACACCTTCCGAACAGACAAGGATCAAGGTAAAAGGGGCACAGCGCTCTTCGTTAAGAAGAACATAAAAGCCTCTCAAGTATTGATCCCCAGTCTTAGATCGTTTGAAGCCACGGCCGTTGTCATAGAAGTCGAAGTTGGAGCAACACTAATTATATTCAGCATATACAACAAATGCAGTGCCCGACAATCTGATATTAATCACGATCTTTTTATTTTCAGCAACATAGCCGCCCAACACACCTATGGACTGATTGGAGGAGATTTCAATGCACGTCACCCACGATGGTACGACACAACTTCATCTGACGCTGGAAACTTCTTGGTGAACTGGTTGGATGAAAATTTCGAGCATCATTCATTCCTGGTGGTATCTCAACCAAAGCCAACGTTCCCAAGAACACCATCCTGGCTGGACTTCTACCTGGTCTCCTCAAACTTCATCAACATCGTTCCCGAGCTGCGGAATTACACATGCCGGACCCTTACGGGAGATGCGGACCACGAGCCAGTGGAACTTCACATCAAATTGGGCCAACCAATCCTTACAACAGATGCAGAAAATGAGGAATACATCAACTACAACCAACTGGATATCGAACGATTCCAAAGAAAAATCGAGGAAACCATAGTAATGCCGGATGCCAACAGAAACCTTTCCAACAATGAAATTGAAGAAGCCATCGAAGCCATGGAGCTCACTGTAAACAACGCCCTGGACGAGCAGAAGAGATGGAAGACCTCAAGGGACAGATACCAGCATCTACCAGAAGGAATTGTTCGACTATATGATCATCGACAGCGATTGCGGAAGCGACTGCAAAGGATCCAACAAAGGGATTGGAACACGGCCAACGGAAACTATCAATTGGTGAAGAGTGAACTTCAATGTACGCAAATTATGTTGAGGAATGCTCTTCAACATTTCAACAACAACCAGTTCCAAAAAAGGCTACAATCCATCAAACCAGGACCCGATGCATTCAAGGAAATAAACAAGATCATCGGCAAAGGACAACAAATGCCAGACAAAATCAGCTCCAGGCAAGGGGAAGTTACGACGGCTCAGGATAAAGCGGAAGCATTTGCCGAATATTTTGAAGGAAATTTCGTGCCAAACCCATCCAGCGATCCTTCACTCTTAGAGGAAGTTGAGTCAACAATTGAGCAGCTGCAGCAAACGGACGCTGAAATTATCATTTTTAACAATGAAAATCCTGCTAGTGATCCCGAGCTGACTGGAGGCTTCACCAACCCCGAAGAAGTAGCTGAGCTAATCCAAAGTGGGCGACCTAAGAAATCATCTGGACCAGATATGATTTCCAGCTACATCATAAAGAAGTTTCCCCAAGTCATGGTGCTATTTCTCACGATCCTGTTCAACAACTGCGTCAACAATTGCTACTTTCCGAATAGATGGAAGACAGCTAAAATAGTACCTATACCGAAGAAAACCGACAGAGGTTCCGTTTCCGGATATCGTCCCATATCTCTTCTTAACAACACCAGCAAAATTCTTGAAGGACTTATTCTTCGTAGATTGAAGGCGTTTTGCACTACTAACCACATCGTTCCGGACATGCAGTTTGGATTTCGAGAGAAACACTCTACTTTACATCCGCTCTTGCGATTCCATAACGACGTTGTTAGCACCCTCAATAACTGTCAGGTTGTTGTTGGATGCTTTCTGGATATAGAGAAAGCATTCGACAGCATCTGGATACAGGGGCTAATTTATAAGCTAACCACCTTTAATTTTCCAGGTACATTAATAAAAATAATTTTCAGTTTTCTCAATTCCAGATCGTTTTTCGTCCAGATTGAAAACAGCCAGTCAACAACCAAAAACATCAGAGCAGGAGTTGCTCAAGGATCAAAGCTGGGACCGTTCCTCTACAACATCTTCACATCAGACCAACCTCAACCCAACAACGCTATAAATTTGCTCTATGCAGACGATTCACTAACATACGCCAAATCTATTTCACCAGTCATTGCAGCCCAAAGAGTTGAAGAACACGTGAGACGGCTGTGGGAGTTCTACACAACATGGGGCATCAAAGTCAACTCAGCCAAATCTGAATTGGCTTGTTTCAGAAGACCAGCGGGACAGCGAAGTACACCCTCAGCTAAAAGCTGCCGCAGCATTATTATCAATCTGCCTGACGGATCACAACTGAAAACCAAACCATCGGTGAAATATCTGGGTGTCAACTTTGAGGAGAGGTTACGCTTCAATCCGCATGTAACAGCTACTCTGAAGAAAGCAAACTACGCTTTCCACCGCATCCACCCCCTAATGCGGAAAAGGAATGGACTCAGCCAAAGGACGAAGTTGCTTCTTTATAAGCAACTTCTCAGACCGATCATCACATACTGCTTTCCTGTCTGGTTTACTATTTCCAAAACCAGCATGAAAAAACTGGGATTGTTCGAGAGGAAGATCTTGCGGATCTGCACGGGACTCAACTTTGACCAACGGCGACGAAAACATTTCAGCAACACGCGACTCTATGAAGCATCCGGAATAACACCCCTTGACAAATACATGATCAGTGCTGCCAAAATACTGACGGACAACCTTAGCAATCACCCAAACCCTCTAGTGAGAACCATCACAAGTGAAGAGAGACACACCGATCCACGATACCTTGATGTAACAGCACTACTGGACGAAGGAATCATTCCTATCAATGAAGACGAGGCAATTCAGTTTTACGAAGATGCAGCGTCAAACTACCACCGTGGCTAGAAGCCACCCCACATCCTCCCAAAAAGACAACCGTATTTGAACAACCCGAGATGAATCATCTACATAGTATAAAATATAACCATCAATCACAATCTTTTAAATAATTTTGTATAAAAATAAAAACAATGTATAAAATTAGGCCCCTAATGTGCCAAAACAAATTAAAGTATCAATATAATAATTATATAAAATAGAATTAAGAACAAATTGTAAATATCTATTTCCGTTCAATAAAGTCTAACTAACTAACTAACTCTATCAAAAGCCTTCGCAAAATCTGTAAAAATAACATCTGTTTGACACCCATTTTCCATGTTAGTAATTATTGTATTGCTCATTAAGGCTAAGTTTGAGGCAGTTGATTTACCTGAGACGAAACCATGTTGTGATGTTGCAATGTGATTCCGAAATAAATCAGACAGTTTGTTACAAACAAGTTTTTCAAATACTTTTGGAATAGAGGAAATCTTACATATAAGTCTATAATTAGTGATATCTTGTTTTGAGCCCGATTTAAAAATTGGAGACAAAAACGAAATCTTCCAGCAATCCAAAAATTGTCCTTTGGCAAGGGACATATTAAAAATCCATGAAAGGGGTTGTGCTATTGCAATAGCGCAATTTTTTAAAAGAATAGTAGGGATCCCATCAGGGCCTTCACTTTTGTTTATATCCAATTCAGATAAAACCTGTTCTATTTCAAAAGGACTGAAAACAATCGAACCGATATTGATAACTCTATTTATGTATGGTACCTCTTGAGTAGTTGGAGTTTCCAAAGAATAAACGCATTGAAAATAGTTTGCAAATATATTACAAATGATCGGTACTTCACTAGTTACAGTATCTAAGTACTTCATACAATTCTGTAACCCGCTCGATTTACGCTTTGAGCTAATGAAATTCCAGAATCGTTTGGTATTTGATTTCAAATCACTTTCAATAGACAACAAGTAATTTCTATATAGGAATTTGTTAAGTTGGTTAAATTCACGTTCACGGTTTAAGTAGTTTATGCGCAAATCAGAATTCTCAGTGTCTGATTTATACATTTTGTATGCTTTGTTTTTTTTGTTTTTAAGATTGGTCAATCTCTTATTATACCAAATAGGACAAGAGTTATATTTTAACGACGTTTTTGGTACATATCTATCAATTGCCCCCATCAAAATGCTTGTAAAATCAGAATACACGCTATCTAAATTAGAAGAACAAAAAACGTTATGCCACGAAAAAGATAAAAGATAATCCACCATTGCATCATAGTCAGCTTTTCGAAAATCATATAAAATTTTGTCATTACAAATATCTCTATTTAAATAACTATAAAAAACAATATTACCATCGAGAGCAATATGATGACTTGAATTTGCTATAACAGGAAAATTGGACTTATCGAGGCAAATATAAAACTCTTTATCCACGAAAACAAGATCAAGAATTCGATTAAGATCATTATATTGAGAATTGATTTGAACTAAATTATACTGACCTAAAAAGTCATTTACATGAGATTCTATATCAGTTGACACATTAAAAGGAATTAAACACTTGTCTTCCAAGTCCAAAGTCCACTCAATATTACTTAGGTTAAAGTCACCCGCAAATAATACATGTTGTGTATTTTTAAGATTTTCTAAAATTGATTTAGAATTATTCAAATGAATATTATACAAATCTAAATTGCTCCTTGGCGGAATATAACTAACAAGAACAAATAACTCAGATTCATCAATTTTAATACAGACAATAAGTTGATCTACATCCTGTTCCAAGTTAGTAGAGTTTGATTCCAAATTTATTTGCGTACATGTCAATGAAGCACGAACCGCAATCAAAACTCCACCACCTCGATCCAGCCCTGTCTTTAATTTACACCTGTCTTTTCTAAAAACAGTATAATAACTTGAAAAGTTCTGTAGTTAAATGATTGTCTGATAACCAAGTTTCTGTTAAAATTATAAGATCATAAGTAGATGCAGAAAAAGAAAGAAATACAGAGTCTAATCTAGTTCTTAAGCTCCCAACATTCTGGTAATAAAAAGAAATACTATCAATATTACTATTTAATGGTTTTTGACATTGAGAAGTGTTGGTTTCAGCTTGGCAGGATTCGTTTGATCGAATAAACTCAGGAGTATTTTCATTGGTGACAGTAGTAGTAGAAGTTGTATGAGTATTCTCATAAATTTTAAGATGAATGTTTGAAGATGAAGTTGATGAGTTGACACTTTCTAGTTTTTTTGACTGTGACATCTTATGCCTGGGCCTGGGTCTATTAACGAACTCTTTAATTAGCATATCATCAGGTCAAAAACTTGGATTAAGTAAAAGCTTTCCAGTTAACTCGGGCAAAAGAAGTTTGAACGAAGAAGTCAAACGTCCCGGTACATTATCAGATGTCAAACTATGGCATTTAATATTGGTAGCGTCGATGCCTTTAGCAGAGATATAGTTAATAATATCACTACTTTTAGTACCGTACTCGAGCCTTGACAAAAAAACAGCAAAAGGTGGCTTTACCACCCTAAGAGAACCTTCATTGGCGATGATAACTGGAGTTTCCTTACAGATTGATGCTTCATCTCCCAAAGCATTGTCATGTATATGGCTATGCTCAATAATACCTCCATTAGAATCAAGTTGGAGGACAACTTGAGCTGAACTTAACTGGTTAGACTCGCCAGCCTTTTGTAAAGCATTACTTTCCTGGTGACTTCTATCTTCAGGTTGAGTAAGGTCTACCAAAAGTTCGTTTGGTTCATTTTTATCAGATGGAGGGAGTTGTTCATTCGGGTTTGGATCCTGCGATGTGTTTATTGTACATTGTGATAGTTCAACAACATCTTTATTCTGTTGCAAATTAGCATCAGTGTTCAAAAATTCTTTAAGGAGATCAAAATTGCTACAAACATCAAAGTTTATGACATTTTGTAATTCGGAACATGTCTCCGATATGCTTTGTAGTGCTTTCTGAAGTTTCATCATTTTCCAGTATAAGACATCAGTTGAAATATTTCGATGCTTCTCACAATAAAAGCAGAGACCAGGTGTTGAAATTATTTTCTCTCCATCCTTCCTTTTAAACCCTAAGCATTTAGCATGAACGGTATCAAGGCAAACTCCACAAGAAATTGTAACATCGTTTGTTATCTTTTTACAAATATAACAATTTATATCCATCCTTCCAATTTCTGCTAAGGTGGCAACTCAGAGAATAAGCAAACCAAAAACGAAAAAGCTGAGCTAGTTGAAAAGGTTGTTGGATATGATATGGTGGTGAAATGTAAACAATAATAGTGTGGTGAGTATCGATGAGGTGAGTATCGATTAAGTCGGAAGGTGAAGTAATTAGACACTTCAGGGTTAGTGTTCAGTTCCAGCAGCGATGTAGGGAATAGGTTGGTCGTTGGTGGTATAGAACGTAGAAGATGAAAAAGTTGTGCACTCAATGCATTGGTTTAAATGTAAACAATAATAGTGTGGTGAGTATCAATCAAGCGGCAGAACATAGACTAAAAAAGTACTCACTCGGTAGGTGAAAGGCTTTGCGAAAAAAAAAATCAAAGATGTTTTAAATTTGGAAGTAAACTAAGTTAGGTTTACCTACCTATATATTTCTCATAATTTTGTATTATGTACCTATAATTTATTTTAATTTTATTTGCTATTTTTTAAATATTTAGTTGTTATTTCCACTAAAATTAAAGAAATAAAATGAATTTTTCATTCTAATACAACTTTTTGTAAGTCATTAATTTTATGGTAAACGCCAAAATCAGATTGAGTTGGCAAGAAGTGAACACCAAAAATATGGTTCCTTATGTATTATTTGTATTTACAAAAATTTGACTAAATACAGAAAATAAACTCGTTTTGTTTCTCAGCTCAGGAAAAAAACAAAAAAATGTGTTTCCTGTAAAATTAATTTTTTGTCACTTACGATAAATTAGCGGGAAGGGCTCGATATGCAAAAAAAAAGTTAGCAAATAATGGTTTTGTTCAGTTCGGAACACTCTTAAGAGTAAAAATCACACAATCCAGAAAATTTACATAAAGTGCTTTTCGATAACATTGTTTAAGAGTTAAAGGGGAAAGTTCGATATTTTCGACATTTTGTCATTTTGAAATCGCAATATTTTGTAACTGACTACTCGTATGGGAAAAACCGTCAAAACCTATTAAGTAGAACATTTTGTCATCTACAAACTGGGCATACGTTTATTTTAAACACCTTTGTCGTTTACGAGTAAAAATCAGATAACCGGTATTTTTGGTTTTGACCAAATTCTTTAAATAATGATGTCTTTTTAACAGTAAACGAAAGGACAAAATAGCTACAAATATTTCTTGAAACACTATTCGATAACATTTACCGTTAAGAAGCTATTCCCGAAAAACCCATATTTTCGTCAAATTACCATTATTGAAAATACTTCTTTAACGAATAGTCTTACCAAAAAAAGTGTCTTAATCTTTTATGTAGAAAATTGTATGATCTAAAAAGCTTACTAATATTATATTTTGCTATCACTCACCATTTTAAAGTTATAGGCCAAAAAACAAAGTTATATGACACTTGACCTTGAATTACTTTAACTACTATATTCGAATGGGATTGACGAGAACTTTTGAATATTGGTATAGACCTTCCATTTGGCATAACAAATCAACTTGTTATGCTAATTTTCAGACTTATCGGAATTTTGAATAATTTAAATGCCTATTTTGACTGGACTGTTATGTATAGTAAAAATATTACATTATTTTATATGTAATACAAAATTATATGAAGTATAGCAAAAGTTTTCAAACAAAACCATATTATTTTTAATGTGAATTTCTTATTTCTCAAGCATTCTTCGTTAGCCAAATTTGACTACAGAATAAATGTGAAGTAATTGGCAGAAGGATATTGTTGTTGTAATACGTCTAAGTATTTTGCTGGCTGGGTTGAATCGCCTCAACAAAGCACGGTTAAAATTAACTATCTTTATAGCAAATTGTTTTTGAATGCAGTAAAAGTTAGTGTTGTTTACTTACCGATTTGAAAAGGAAGATCTGTGAAATAAAAATAAAAATGATTAGATTTTTTTAATTAAAAAATAGAAGTCTTTTCTTAAAAATTGAACGGCACTATAATCAACTCGAAAATCCATGAGAAGACAAATTAACTATATATATGTACAAATTCTGAGATGGGTAGGCATCAAATGGTTCTACATAGAAAAAAAAGTTTCCTAATTTTTTTTCAGATTCTGATTTCACACCCCTGGTCAACCTTTTTTCAATTTGAGGTACTAACTATGGGGTTAGGGCGATTCTTATAAAACGCGAAAGAAACAATCTGAGGGAATAGATTCGATTTAGACGAGAAACAAAATTATCGGAGGGGGGTTCCCCGTTTAGGCGGGAGGGGTAATTTTTTCAAAATTTTGATCAAAACAGAAAAAAAAATTATTTTAAAAAAAACAGGAACACTTACAATGCCACACCTAAGCTTTTTGAAGCCACGATTCCATTCTATTATATAATCTCTAAATAATGTTTTTATTTCAAATAGTTTTTGAAAAAATACTTTTCAAACTTAAAAATAAAAAAAATAATAATTTAAAAAAAAAATAATTTTTCAAAACCAATTTAAAATAAAAACTTTATTTAGAAAGCATATTATAGAAGAGAATCATGGCTTTAAAAAAAGATAAGGCGTGACATTGTACGTGTTCCCGTTTTTTTAAATGATTTTTTTCTGTTTTTGGCCAAATTTCTAGAAAATTCCTCCCGCCTGAATGGGGGGTAATTGGCCCCCCACTCCAATACAATTTTTTCTCGTCTGAATCTAATCTGTACATTCTGATTGACTTTCGCTTTTTATAAGAATAAAACTTTACCCATAATTAGTCCCTTAAACTGAAAATAGGGAGACCAGGAGGGTAAAATAAAAATCCTAAGAAATTAGGAAAATTGTTTCTCAATGTTTTGAATCGCATGAGGGCTATCCAACACTACGTCCAATTTAAGGACCACCCCAAGGCACATGGTGTCATAGTCATCGCACAGTGTGTAATTTTGTAAATCTAAAATAACTTTACTCAAAATTTTAACGAATATACAAATCTGGTATAATGTGAAAGATTAAACCTCCAGCGATAATATATAGTCCCCATAGAGCCTGATGTGCAGGTTTTGCACCTACCCACGGGAAAATAAATAAATAAAAAAAAAATATATTAATTTTAGCCGCACAGAAAGCCTACTTCGAGGCTCGCAACAATCAATTTAATATACGTACAAAAATAAAATTACTTAACTACAAAAAGAATTAACAAACAAAATTTCGATTGAATTTTGGTGGTTTGAACCCTGCACCCTTTAGTCAAGCGATGAATTTGGTGACGGTTTTTTTTTTTTTTTGTAATTCATTTTTATTTTTTCAATTTTCTTAAAACTATTTTAAAGCTAGACAAAAATTCATAAAACTAGCCTACTTATCAATATCTTAAAACTAACTTACTGGCCCCAGTCGGACACTCTAAGTTAAACTATAATAACTTAATGCTAAAAACTAAATCCAGGTCGGTTTATTTTTTTACCGAGAAGAAATTACAAAAAACTCGGTATCATTGTCTTTATTTTTTTTTGGTTTTATATAAAACTTACAAGTTACATAAAACTAAATTAAAGCTAATTAAAACCAATTAAAACTACTTAAAGCTACTTAAAACTATTTACAACTAATTATAAACTAGTTACAACCTACTTATAAGCTACTTACAGACTACTTACAAACTAGAACAGCCACAGCAAGCATTTTCCGGTTATATAATTCTTTTTGTATTTTTGTGGATTCTATAATTTTTTGTGTTTCTGTATGTTTTATATATATGTTAGAGCGGTACTGATTATATAGACACGACAAAGTGTAACGTTGGCTTCATATTTGAAGTGATTCCATTTTAAGACGATTTGGAATGAAATCCAACCAACCCTTTGGTAGCACTCCAAATAACTGAACGAAAGCTTATTCCTATTAGAGGAACGCTGAAAACAAAAAACTGTGAGACATATCTGTGTGTAGCTCAACGAAGGGAGAAATCATTATTGATGATTGTTCCGGAGCCGTCGCGGGTGCGCCACAGATTTGTGGCAGTCAATAAAATTCTATTATCAGAAGTGGGATAAGCAATTCCAAGCGTACATAACTTTGTTTATTCTTGAGTGATATAAATCTGTAGTGAAACAATAAGAAAAAGAGAGAAAAAAAAATAAATAATAATAAAGGTTATTTCGGTTCGTGAACCAATAATAATTTTCGTCTTTCTATGTGCATGTGTTTGGGCGCCGCCGCGCCGATGCGAAGGATTAAATTTGGTACCTAAATGGTCTCGGTCCATATATTTGTGTGTGTATCGTCTTTTATGCGCATAATTAATAGAAGCCTTTGTGACTGATTAAATTCAGATTGAGTACCTTCATAGTCTCTCGGTCTGAGCGAATACTTTTCTATGTGTGACGAAGTTAAATCGATGAATATTTTTTCCTGTGCTCAACGGAATTAAATCCCTGCATAAATAGAGCCTCGATAAATATAATTTGTGTATTTATACTGCCTTTTACGCGTTTATTTGCCTTGTTAAATGTCCATGTGACTAGTAAAATTCAGTTTCGTTATTTATTTGTGCGTACGCAATTCTTTTATTTCTGAAAAAAAAAACATCCCCTTTTTATCCAAATGTGTCTGTGTATCTGTCATTGCACAATGACGGGAGTGATTTAAAATCGGTACCCTAATAGTCTCAAATCTGCCGATGAACGAGTGCAATAATAAAGAAAACAAAATTTTACAAACAAAAATAATTGCATTTTGAAACTTAAATCGGTTTGCGTGCGGTTTGTTCTGTCTTCTTACCCAAGATGGCGAACAGTGGTGGTGAGATAAATGTTAATGATGAATTATCAGATTCTAATGAAAGAGTGATTGGTGGCCAACAGCAAGATGGTGTGGTTGGTAGATTGCCGTTGCCTTCGGACGACAATGTTTCTACAAAAAAATAATCCAGGTAACAATCTTGTAATATCTTTAGAATCTATAAGCGAAATTCTACGCTCGACTCAACAACGTGAAGCTAACGGATCTGTCGGGTTTCCATGTTTTGACCCTGACCATTCTCGAGTTGATGTTCGACGATGGTGTGCTGATGTTGATTTAAGGGTAGAACGAGACCAACTGAAAAATTTCGACATCATTCCAAGAGTTCAAGCCTCATTGTTAGGTAGGGCAAAGTTGTGGTACGATAAATACGGATACCAGCATTATGGATGGCCAGACTTACGCGCTTCCTTGATCCATACGTTTTCAAGCGGTGCAGATATCGTTGAGCAACTTCGAACAGTTGCAAATGTTGAGAGTAGTGAGTTTGCATCCTACAGCGATTTCGTCATAGAAAAGGTTTCCCAAATTAACCGGTTGCCTTTCAATATACCCGAAGATAAAATTGTAAGAATAATCGTTGGGTGTATTTCTCAAATAAGTTTAAGAAACTCCCTGACATTTGTCATGCCATCTTCTGTTCAAAGTTTAATTGATCACTTATCGTCCATACGAGAGAGTCCTCATCGACGTCATAACATCAAAGACTTCCGAGGTGTTAGACCTCTCGTACGTAGAAATAATGAAACGGATTTTGTGCCCAAACGCCCTAGATTGGATGAAGAACGTCGTTGTTTTGATTGCGGAAAGTTAGGGCACTTAAGAGCCAAATGTCCTCAAAAGACATCTCGAGACAATAAAATCGAATCTTAACCACTGAAGCTTAAACCACCTAATAATACTGACAAAAGCCAAAAATGTTTATTCTGTGGGAAATTAGGTCATGAAGAAAAGCGAAAAACAGTTAATCTTTGCCACGAAAAAGTTACAACCGAAGTTACCAGTTACTCCAGTCATAATTAATCATCAATTATATCACTGTCTGCTTGACACAGGGTCAGATTGCTCCTTAATAAGGTCTGATATTGCTAGTAAGATATCTTCAAAGAAAACCACATCATTTCTTTCCATACAAGGCATTGGTAAAGATCCCATTATATTATCGGAACAAATGGATCTGCTAGTTGAGTTTGAAGAAGCGAACGTAGAAATTACCTTTCATGTTATTGACAGGGAATATTTAAAAAATGAAATAATTATTGGAAGGGACGTATTAAAAGATCCATCTCTGATGATAATTGTTAGTAGTTATGGCTCGACTTTGCGACAAATTGAGCCTGCCGTTTGTTTGAACACCCATGTCACTTCTATTCCAGAAATATCTCTTTTAAATCAACAAAACTTGCAAGCCATTTTAGACAAATATTCAGAAAATATCATCGCTGGGTTTCCAACAGTAAAAGTTAATACTGGATCCCTGTCTATTCGCTTATTGAAAGATGCTACCGTTCATTATCAAGCATATCAAATGTCTAATAGCGAACGTGAAATAACTGCTAAAATAATCAAGGATCTAAAGACATGCGATATAGTAAGAGATAGTGAGTCTCCTTTTGCAAGCCCGGTCGTACTCGTTAAAAAGAAAAATGGGGAAAGTAGACTATGCGTTGACTTTAGAGCTCTTAACAAGATTACTATTAGGGATCGTTACCCATTGCCTCGAATTCAAGACCAGCTGGACAGGCTTAAAGGCAATAAATATTTTACTTCTTTGGATATGGCATCGGGTTCTCATCAAATCCCTATTGCTGATGAATCAATAGAAAAGACAGCTTTTGTCACACCAGATGGCCATTTCGAGTACTTGCGTATGCCTTTCGGGCTCACTAATGCTCCAGCCGTTTTTCAAAGAGCAATTAACACAGCACTGGGAGATCTTAAAAATACAGTTGCACTAGTCTATATCGATGATGTTCTTATTCCATCTGTAACTGTCGAAGATGGACTTAGAAAACTGGATCTTGTATTACATGCCCTGACAGTGAGTGGATTTTCCCTCAACATAGAAAAATGTAAATTTTTAGAAACAAAGATCGACTATTTGGGACGGGAAATAAATTTCGATGGTATAAGGCCAAGTAGCAACAAGATTGATGCTTTAGTAAGGTCACCAACTCCAACTAATGTCAAACAAATACGCCAGTTTATGGGATTGGCAAATTATTTCCGGAAATTTGTTCCCGAGTTTGCAGCAAAAACTAGCTGCATAACTTCTCTAACGAAAGTTAATGTCAAGTTTGAATGGACAAATGAATGTGAAACAGCCAGACAATACATACTCCAACAGCTTACATCACGACCTCTATTGATTATATTTGACCACGAACTCCCAACTGAACTACATACCGATGCTAGCTCTATTGGATACGGTGCGGTCCTTTTCCAGCGTATTGATGGACAGCTGCACGTGGTAGCGTACTTTAGTCAGGCAACGAAGTCGTATGAATCTAAATACCACAGCTATGAGCTGGAGACTCTTGCCGTGGTAAATGCAATTAAACATTTTCGGTCATATCTTTTGGGTATCCATTTTCTCCTGGTCACCGATTGCAACGCACTTAAGGCAACTAAGCAGAAAAAGGATTTGCTACCCCGCGTCGCTAGATGGTGGATATATCTGCAAGATTTTGATTTTGATATTACGTATAGAAAAGGGCAAACTATGGTGCATGCGGATTATCTTAGTCGCAACATACCTCAAAGTTATTGCTATAATTTGAATAGTCTGTCTGATACTTGGCTTCTTATTGAACAAAAGCAAGATGCTTTTACCAAGGAAATAAAAGATAAAATTAGGGAAGGTGATACTGATACCAGATCAAAATATTTAATTCAGAAAGGATTGTTGTACAGGAAATTACAGAATTGTGAAAAACTCTTCATACCTCAGAATTGTCGACTTTCACTTATGCGAAGATTTCACGAAGATAATTGCCAAATTGGGTGGGAAAAGACACTATCTAAGATGAGAGAGCATTTTTGGATGCCGTCTATGACACAAAATGTTAGGAAGTTTGTTAACTCCTGTCTTATTTGTCTAGTTGCAAAGCGACCTAGCGGAAAGAAACAAATGGAATTACATCCTATTGAAAAGAAGCCGATACCATTTCATACTATCCATATGGATTATATGGGACCATTCCATGGAAAAAATTTGGAGGATAATCGACATATCTTTATTATAGTTGATGCATTCACAAAATTTGTTTTACTTTTCCCATGTAAGACTTTACAGGCTGCAGAAACAGTTAAGCACTTTCATAATTATGTAATGTTGTTTGGGGCTCCGTCTAAAATCATAAGTGACAGAGGTTCTATTTTCACAAGCGACGAATTTCGAAAACTCTGTGCCTCTCTTGGTACGGAACAACATCTTATTGCACCAGGAGCTTGTAGAGCAAATGGACAAGTGGAAAGGTTTGTCGATACAGTTGCTAATTTACTACGAACGAATTTGGACATAAACCTTGAATGGACCACTTATATAAGTCGTGTGCAGCTAGCACTTAATACAACCACTAATAAAACAACAGGGTTATCGCCCATGAAGGTACTTATAGGAATAAATGGACGTACTCCAGAAATTGGCGCTCTTTTGTCACATCTTAGTATTGAACCTGAGTATGAAGATTTAGAAGCTATTCGAGCTTTAGCTGATGAAAGACTTCAAGAAAATAGACATCGTATGAAAGCGAGATTTGTTAAGGATAAATGCAAACCAACAAAATTGAAGATCGGTGATAAAGTTGTATATCGTAGTAATCAAATTCGCAAATCTAAATTGGACGTACATTATCAAGGGCCATACGAAGTTGTTGGTGTTCTTCCTAATGACCGGTATAAGATAAAAAAGGAGAGTTCAAAGGCGATTGTGATAGCAGCTAGAGGGGTTATTCGCCCAATATGCTTCAATGAAGATGAAAATGACCAAAATGACGTTTTGTAAAAGGTAGTTATATTTCTTTTTAAGTATTGAATATTGTTCTTGAAAAAAAAAATTATATATTTTTTGTTAATGGACAAGCTTAATATTGCCTCTGAGCCTTGAATTGATTGAACCATAAATGACATTATAAAGGACAAGCTGAAAATTGCCTCTGAGCCTGAGAAAATGCAAATGAAAATAAATTAATCATATTGGTATGAGTACGAAGATTTGGGGACCTGAGCCTCTAAGTTGGTTTTCTGAAACTTGCAATATGGGAATTAGCCAAGCTTAAAGTGCCTCTGAGCTATTCCTGGTATTGAGGTCTATGAAGAACTAAACAAGCTAGGTTATTGTGTTCTGTACGTCTGATTGGTGGCTATAGCGAGCTTTGTCATGCCTTTGAGCTATGCCAGTTTGTTGTTAAGAGTACTTATTTATCAATTGCAATTTCTTTATTTTGCTGGTGGAATAAAACCCTAAATGTTTTCTAACATTTCAGAACTGGCTTAAAGGTTGTTATTCGCAAAGTGACCAGTGAAGAATGCTGATATATTGCACACTGAAAATTTCCAGGATGCAGCTTATTACAAAAAACAAAATGGATAAATAAAGTTTGAATTGATTACTTCTTGTTGAAGAGAATGTTTTATTTCCTCGAGAGCGATGAATACTGTAGGATGGCCGTGTTAGAGCGGTACTGATTATATAGACACGACAAAGTGTAACGTTGGCTTCATATTTGAAGTGATTCCATTTTAAGACGATTTGGAATGAAATCCAACCAACCCTTTGGTAGCACTCCAAATAACTGAACGAAAGCTTATTCCTATTAGAGGAACGCTGAAAACAAAAAACTGTGAGACATATCTGTGTGTAGCTCAACGAAGGGAGAAATCATTATTGATGATTGTTCCGGAGCCGTCGCGGGTGCGCCACAGATTTGTGGCAGTCAATAAAATTCTATTATATATATTTATAATTTTTTTTTTTTGGTGCCAACCTGACTGTCCCTACTTAAAACTAACTACCTAAACCTATGCAAGTCAGCCATACAAAAGAAAATAGCAAAGTCAACTATTAAATGTCTGAAGGAACCTCGTCTTCGTTTTTCAACCACCAGAACTGGTTCTCAGGCTTTACCCTATCTCTTCGGTCCCGTTCGGACACAGTCCTACTAAACCGAAGGTGCTCAGCTCCGTCTTGTGCGAGGACGTCTCGACTGTAAAGGAGCCGCCGATCTACAGTTCTACGGCCGACGTGGTAGATTAGCGGAACCGCCGCTCTATCCTGGATCGGCCCTGTCTAGGTGAAGGAATGCATCGGGCAGAATAACGACGCCTAAACGCACACTCTCGTAGAATTCGTATTTAGGGTAGTAAGCCCCGAAAATTAAGCTGTTAGACGAGGACATCGCCCTCGAATAAGCTTCAGCAAGAAATTATCTATCCTGTTTATGTCGCCCCGTTGTATAGAACCAGGTTGGAGTAGTAATGTTTGTAATCCGACTCTGGTGTTCTGTGCAATCCAAGGCAGCGTCGAAGACACTGCCTCTCAAACACCCGAATCTTTTCCATTTGAGATGGGGCAACGTTGAACCAAACCGGGCACCCATAGGCAATCATCGGCCGGATAAGGGCCATGTAGCGAATCACCTTCACCCTGCTGTCAAGCGGGCTGCTATAAAACAACTGTTTCGTCAGGGCAAAGGCTCCCCTATCCCTGGCCAGAACAGCATTTTTATGTCTGCCGAAATACAAATACTCATCCATCCCGATGTCTAGGTACTTTACTACACTTTTACTCGCCAGTGGATGTCCATTTGGCCCTACGATCACCAGCTTGCGCCAGTTCTTTCTCGTATCCGTTGTGGCTCTAAGCAACGGAGTCCTAAACAAGATAGTTTCTGATTTCTGAAAGTTGATCGTCGGCATACGTAATTGCCTGTGTTAGACTACTTATCAGATCGTTGGTGTAAATGCTGAATAGAATCGGCGAATTGACCGCTCCCTGCTGAAGACCATTTTTAATAATAAAGGTTGTGGCAGAAGTTACATTGCCACTTTTGACAACAAACTTTCTGCCATTGAGCATATCATAAAGCATATATAATAGTGGTTTACTAATGCACAGTCTGGTCAGCTCTAGATAAAGACCCTCTAACCATACGGTGTCGAAGGCCTTCTCCAAATCAACCAGACAGGCACCCGTACACTGCTTCTTAGATTTGTTCCATTGGACATCAGAAACGAGTTTCGACGCGGCATGAATGTCATGTCCCGCCCTAAAACCGAACTCATTATCCGGTCTGCCCACTTAGACAGAGGTCTATTGATAACTTTTTCGAATACCTTGCTGATACTCGGAAGAAGACTAATCGACCGGAGATTCGCCGGATTGGAGTTGTCCTTTCCCTTTTTCGGGAGAGGATGCACCACAGTTGTCTTCCAACGCACTGGATAATATGCATTATTCAGAGCGTTGTTAAACAGAGTGGTATAAATGTCTACTGCTTCTTGAGGTAAATGTCGAAGTACAACGTTGGATATGCCATCGACTCCTGCTGACTTCTTCTTCTTTAATGAATCGAAGATGAGCTGGAGCTCCACCTTCGTAATTAACAGGGAACTGGGTCCATTTCGCTCGGCGATTATGGCGTTTGCCAAATGATCTTTATTGAACCTGGTGAAACCGAGGATCTCTGATCGCCATGGCGTGATGTCATTCCGAAGATAGAAGTGATGGAGCAAGGCTCTGTTTTCCAGGTCATGATTGGGGCGAATGCACGCATTCACCTTTTACACTTGCTGGAAAGCAGCCCCCACAGCCTCCACTTTCTCTACCGGATCTTCAACAATAAAGAGGTCATCGTCCAAGACTGCGTCCTCTGGATTAATTCCTGCTGTCAGAAGAACGTCTCTGTTGTCTGTCGTTCTCTGAAGCTTAAGACAAGGAAGGTCGTTCTGATCATTCTTTCTACATATCTTGTTAATTTGGGGAAACATGGCTCGCTAGAATTAACGGCCCGAATTTTGTTATCCCAATACAAATTAATTGACAACCGATAGTTCTCTTTAATTAGTTGATTGATGATCTTGATCGACGACTTCAGTGTCCTAATCTCCAGATGGTGAGGGTCAGTTAATCGTCGGTACAAGAGTTTAAGTCCACTTTTTTGTCTGTGTAGTACGTCAATGGTTGCGTTTCGATACATGTCGGTTGCGTCCCGTTGCTTGTATTTCGGTATTGTTCTGTTCATTGTTCGTTTGATTGTCTCGTCCATTTGTTCTGAGTATTGCTCTATTTCGTTATTTGTCAAATTCCTGTCATTTGGTGGGGATATGTTGTTCGAACTGATTTCGCTTGATAAGGCATTGGTAAAACGTGGCCAGCGCCCCTTACTGTAATTGTAAGTATGCATAGGTACATACTCATCTAACTCCACAAGCTCGTTCGGAAGCTGTATTACGGCGGCGAGTCCGCAGTGGTCACTGTCGTACTCGATCGTTCGTAAACAGTTTCTCGGTCTTTGACCCACAGTGTCAGTAATTGTCAGTCTTGCGTCTATTAGCAATAGATCCAGATAGGCGCCGCTTCTTGGAAACGATGACCGATCCGTAGCCAGCAGGTCGACACCATATTCAGTGTTGTATCGACTCATCCAATTGAAAAGATGAATACCTTTTTGATTCTGAATTTGATTCCCCCAATCTAGGTGTTTGGCAATCAAATCACCGCCCATGAGAAAGTAATTTTCTTTCAAGCTCAAGCGTAGACATTCAAAAAGTTTTTCAAGCTCTGCCATAAAATCAGTTGGCTGAGGTGATTCCGGTGTATAAGCCGCGATCACATATATTCGCTTCCCCTGTTGGAGAGGAATGCAAACGATGCACGCCTCTAACAGCCGAAATCTGCGCAGATCACTATTATATATACCTTTATGATTTATGCCTTTTCGTATGAAGATTGCGACGCCCCCCCCCTCCTTGAGTGGAGTTGGGTCGATCTCTTCTAACGATATTGTAATTGTTGTTAGTAAACTTATGTTTCTGGTTCAGCTTAGTTTCGCTGGCCATTAAAAACATCTGGACTTTGGTCTTTCAACAATTGGAAAAGATTAGCTCTACGTTCGGTCCTAATCAGTAAATTTACATTCACAGCAAGGATCCTAAGAGGCCTCTCCGACAGCGCACCTTTAACCTCTAATTTGCGTTAAGCTAGGCAAAACAGAGTAGAGATAGTCTACCCTAGTCGCCTGCTCCTTTATCTGGTTGTGAAGTCCTGTCAACTGGCCTTGAATTAACAGCAACATACTTCTAATTTCGGCCTGAGCGTCCGGCACCTTTAAGACTAGAGCCGGTTGGACTACCTTAGCTGCAGGCTGTACCGTTTTTCCCCTCCCTGCCGCCATTTGGGCGTAGGAAATTTGGGGATTGACGGGCGTTGCTGTAGGAGCACGCGTTGATGGGCGAATCTCTACCGCTGCCTGCCTAGTCGCATTGTTAATTCGAATTTGCTGAAAAGCTGAGCAACCCCGATAATTACCAGGGTGCCCCTCCTTTCCGCAAAGTGCACATTTAAGCTGGGTCGTGTCTTCGACCCATTCCTCGCCAAGTTTACACTCCCCCTTTATGTGGTTCTCACCGCACTTAACGCAGCGTGACTGTATTTCGCAGTTTGCTGCAGCGTGGCCAAACCTTTGGCAGCGCATGCATTGAAGCATGTTGCCACGTCTCTTTAATTTATCCCAAGTAACAACCTGGTAGTTGAGGACGGAGATACTCCTCAGTTTGCTGTTGGGCGATAGCTGAACTAGGAAGAACGGCAAAGACCGCTTCTCCCGTCTTGCTCTGACTGTAGCGAACGGCTTGACCCCGATAAAGTCGAGATCGTCGCTCGCTTTTTGACGGAGTTCATTTAAGAGCACCTGTGGTTCCGTGCAGGAATCTATGCCCTTCAAGAGGACCGTTTGATATTTAATCACTTTGGGGGAAAACTGAAGAACTCAGTCGTGGATTTCTTTAATAATTCCTTAATAATTTTGTGCTGCTTCACTGTAGAGCAGTGGATAGCATGTCTATCTTTACTTAATCGCTTGATAAAAAAGTTTTGGCCTATGGTCGACTTACATAGGTCAATGGTTTCCTGAAGTTCCATTTTGTATGTATTAATAGGTGGTACCTTTTTTTTCGGGGTGGCTGTGGCTACTGCTGGTGAACTCCCTGCTGTTGCTCGTTCCGCTGCTGTTGACTCCGCTCCTGTGATTTTTGTTGTTGCTGCTGCTTTTGTTTTTGTATGCGTTGCACTTTCGGTTGCTGCTGTGGTTGCTCGGTTGACAGCTATTGTTGTTGCTGCTTCTGTTGGCTCTGCTGTAGCAGTTGCTATTGTTGCTGCTGGGCTTGCCTTTGCTCTGGCTGCGCCATCCCTTATTGTGGCGCTGTTTTTTGCGGCGCTGCTTTTAGTGGCGCCTGTAGCGCTTTTTTATTCTCGCACTCCTGCCTCTCACGTTCTCTTCGGGCTTCTTGTTTCGTTTTTAGGGCTTCAATTAGAAGGGTACTATGGAGTTAAGCTCCATCTCCCTCCGAATGGCATCAATTTTTTCGCTGATGGCTTTCTCATCCAGCGCGACTATTGTAACTTCCTCCTCATTTTCCTCTTCGGAGGACGCCTCTGGGGAGGTTAAGTACACAAGCAAGTTGCTGTTGGATTCTCCTGTTGTGAATAATCCCTAGCCACCATCGGACATGTATTCAATGTCGTCATCGGATGGCGAGGAATCCAATTGTTGTTGAATCTTTGCTGCTGCTGACGTCCTCGCTGTGCGCACCGTCTCCTTCATCCCGGCTGGCAGCTGGGCTGAGGTGGTAGTGGAGCGGCGCTTGACAAGGTTCGGCGCACAGCTTATCCTCTTTCTCCTCTTATTCTTAACATCGGCTGTTGGTGCCGTTGCTGTTTTTGCCGTTGTTGCTACGGCACTAGACGACGGTATGGCTGGTGGTGCCATCGCTTACTTGGTTGTTGTTGTTGCTGCTACGGCACTGACCGTAGCCTTGGCTGGTGGTACCATAGCTGGCTTTATTGTTGTTGTTGCTGGGGCACCTTTCGATGTCCCCGCTTTGTTGTTACTTTACAGTTGCTCCTTTGCCCACTCCATGAAGTTTTCTACTTCACGATCGTGAAAAAAAGCAGCCAAATAATTTTTGGCGGACTAGGACTCGAACCCACTACCTCTGGATTCTCGGTCGGCCACCTTTTTTTTTATATAAATTCATTTTTATTTTCCAATTTTCTTAAAACTATTTTAAAGCTAGACAAAATTTCATAAAAACTACCCTACTTATCGATATCTTAAAACTAACTTACTGGCCCCAGTCGGGCGCTCTAAGTTAAACTATAATAACTAAATGCTAATGCCTTTCGGCCTAAGAACTATCTTAATACTAAATCCAGGTCGGTTTTATTTTTTACCGAGAAGAATTTACAAAAAACTCGGTATTATTGTCTTTATTTTTTTTGGTTTTATATAAAACTTACAAACTACATAAAACTAAATTAAAGCTAATTAAAACTTACTAAAACTAATTTAAACTACTTAAAGCTACTTAAAACTGTTTACAACTAATTATAAACTAGTTACAACCAACTTAAAAGCTACTTACAGACTACTTACAAACTAGAACAGCCACAGCAAGCATTTGCCGGTTTTATAATTTGTTGGTATTTTTGTGACTTTATAATTTTTTTTTTTGTGTTTTTCTGTTTTATAATTTTTTTTTTTGTGGTGCCACCCTGACTTTCCCAACTTAAAACTAACTACCTAAACCAATGTATGTCGGCCATGACAGAGAAAAACCATGGACAACTTTTAAATATCTGAAGGAACTTCATTCTTCATATTTTAACCACCAGAACTGGTTCTCCTGCCTTACCCTATCCCTTCGGTCCCGTTCGGACACAGTCCTACTGAACCGAAGGTGCTCAGCTCCGTCTTGTGCGAGGACGTCTCGACTGTAAAGGAGCCGCCGATCAACAGTTCTACGGCCGACGTGTTAGATTAGCGGAACCGCCGCTCTATCCTGGATCAGCCCTCGACTGTCTAGATAGAGGAATGCATCGGGCGGAATAAAGCCGCTTAGACGCACACTCTCGTAGTATTCGTATTTAGGGTAATAAGCCCCGAAAATTAAGCTGTTAGTCGAAGACATCGCTCTTGCAATGTGACCTCGAATAAGCTTCAGCAAGAAATTATCTATCTTGTTTATGTTGGCCCCGTTGTATAGAGCCAGGTTGGAATAGTAGTGTTTGTACTCCGACTCTGGTGTTCTGTGCAATCCAAGGCAGCGTCGAAGACACTGCCTCTCAAACACCCGAATCTTTTCCATTTGATATGGGGCAACGTGGAACCAAACCGGTAATCCATAGGCAATAATCGGCCGGAGAAGGGCCATGTAGCAAATCACCTTCACCCTGCTGTCAAGCCGGCTGCTATAAAACAACCGTTTCGGCAAAGGCTCCCCTAGCCTTGGTCAGAGCAGCATTTATTTGTATGTCGAAATACAAATACTGATCCATCCAGATGCCAAGGTACTTTACTACACTCTTACTCGCCAGTGGATGTCCATTTGGCCCTACGATCACCAGCTTGCGCCAGTTCTTTCTCATATCCCTGGTCGATCTAAGCAACGGAGTCCTAAACAAGACAGCAATATCGCTGAATCTTCTCGAAGTCACGCTGCAAAAGAATCCTGATGACCTCGACTTTTGGAGCTGTTCTGTACGCAATTAGATCGTCGTCATACGCAATTGCCTGACTTAGGATCGCTGGTGTAAATGCTGAATAGAATAGGCGAGTTGACCGCTCCCTGCTGAAGACCATTTTTAATATTAAAGGTTGTGGCAGAAGTTACATTGCCACTTTTGACAACAAACTTTCTGCCATTGAGCATATCATAAAGCATATAAAATAGTGGTTTACTAATGCCAAGTCTGGTCAGCTTTAGTTAAAGACCCTCTAACCATACGGTGTCGAAGGCCTTCTCCAAATCAACCAGACAGGCACCCGCACACTGCTTCTTAGATTTGTTCCATTGGACATCAGAAACGAGTTTCGACGCGGCATGAATGGGGTCATGTCCCGCCTTAAAACCGAACCGATTGTCCGGTATGATATTATTGTCCTCTGCCCACTTAGACAGAGCTCTATTGATAACTTTTTCGAATACCTTGCTGATACTCGGAAGAAGACTTATCGACCGGAGATTCGCCGGATTGGAGTTGTCCTTTCCCTTTTTCGGGAGAGGATGCACCACAGTTGTCTTCCAACGCACTGGATAATATGCATTATTCAGAGCGTTGTTAAACAGAGTGGTATAAATGTCTACTGCTTCTTGAGGTAAATGTCGAAGTACAACGTTGGATATGCCATCGACTCCTGCTGACTTCTTCTTCTTCTTTAATGAATCGAAGATGAGCTGGAGCTCCACCTACGTAATTAACAGGGAACTGGGCCTATTTCGCTTGGCGATTATGGCGTTTGCCAAATGATCTTCATTGAACCCGGTGAAACCAAGGTTCTCTGATCGCCATTGCGTGATGTCATTCCAAAGGTAGAAGTGATGGAGCAAGGCTCTGTTTTCCAGGTCATGATTGGGGCGAATGCACGCATTCACCTTGTATACTTGCTGGAAAGCAGCCCCACAGCCCCCACTTTCTCCTGCGGATCTTCGACAGTAAAGAGGTCATCGTCCAAGACGGCGTCCTCTGGATTAATTCCTGCTGTCAGAAGTACGTCTCTGTTGTCTGTCGTTCTCTGGAGCTTAAGACAAGGAAGGTCGTTCTGATCATTCCTTCTAAATATCTTCTTAATTTGTGGAAACATGCTCGGGTCGCTAGAATTAACGACCCGAATTTTGTTATCCCAATACAAATTAATTGACAACCGATAGTTCTCTTTAATTAGTTGGTTGATGTTCTTGATCGGCGACTTCAGTGTCCTAATTTCCAGATGGTGAGGGTCAGTAAACCGTCGGTACAAGAGTTTGAGGCTTGTCGGCAGTCCACTTTTTTGTTTGTGTAGTGCGTCAGTGGTCGCGTTCAGATACATATCGGTTCCGTCCGGTTGCTTGTATTTCGGTATTGTTCTGTTCATTGTTCGTTTGATTGTCTCATCCATTTTTCTAGGTATTGGTCTATTTCGTTATTTGTCAAATTCCTGTCATTTGGTGGGGATATGTTATTCGAACTGATTTCGCTCGATAAGGCATTGGTAAAGCGTGGCCAGCACACCTTACTGTATTTTGAAGTATGCACAGGTACATACTCATCCAACTCCACGAGCTCATTCGGAAGCTGTATTACGCTGACAATGGTCACTGTCGTACTCGATCGTTCGTAAACAGTTTCTTGGTCTTTGACCCACAGTGTCAGTAATTGTCAGTCTTGCGTCTATTAGCAATAGATCCAGATAGGCACCTCTTCTTGGAAACGATGGCCGATCCGTAGCCAGCAGGACGACACCATATTCAGTCGGTCGGCCACCTCTACCTTTGCGCTATTGCACTATTGAAAATAGCTTGGTATAAATAGTTTTTTGAGAAGTCACTCCGAATTTACTTGAAGAACACTGTGAAAGCCGAAAATGTGTGCACACTTTCACAGATCGAGATCGACTGTGGTGACGGTTTTACCGTCAGCGCTATTGCGGATAAGTACAAGTTCGTGTCCCAATTGTATCGTCATGTGACCTGGGTTGCCAACGCAAATCTTATGGTATGAAGTGTTGGATTTTCTTACCCACTACTTTTGAGCTGCCTGCAATTTTGTATGGTTGTCTAGTACTTACCACTTTTTTAAGGGTGCTTTTTCTCCGACTTTTGTTGAATTTTGCCTTTACCGGGAAACCTGGAAAATGGAATTTCCTTTTTTTGCTCGAATTTGAAGGCGGTTGCGTTATTCAACCGCCTTGAGACTTCTAATCAACTGATGAGAACGATGATAAGTCAACCACCACATCCGGAACCAAGGTACCTAGGAGCTTAGGAAATCCTGGATATACAACAATCAACGATGATGCAAGACACTTCTACAGTGACCCAGGGTCAGCCCATTATCGTGGCTAAACGCCAATCCTTTCCCAACCTTAAACCAACATAGCCACTTGACAACCGGGACTGAACAACCCGAGGACGACAAAGTCAACCCGACTTTTATATTAAGTTTTCAAAAATTATAAATCTTATTTGTAATTAAATTTTTTTTGTCAATGTATAACGTGAGACCCATTATGTGCCAACAAAATCCTTTTATTTGTCAATGTATCTCATAGTTATTAATTATTTTTAAGCCAATTGTAAATAGAATCAATAAAGCAGAATTGAAATTGATTGCCTCCAGATTTCTATAAGAAAAAAAATTCTTCTTTATAAAAGAAGGAAAAGAAAAACAAATTCACTGTGAAAATTACCTTAATTGGTGCTTGAGGATATATATTATATTATGATAGTAATATATATCAAACTATATTGGCCGATCTAATTGAAGCTGATTTTATACACCTGGAAAACGTATAAAGTTCTTTGCTTTGCAGAATTTCCAATGTCGGTAAGCTACAGATCAGGAAGAAAAAACTGATAAGACAAAGAATCATTAGCTAACCGATCAAGAAGTAGGAAAATAAAACTTTCAATACTGTGCAAACTATGGATTTTACGTATAAAATCAACGGCAATTGAAAGTTTTAATTTCCTAGTTCTTGATCGGTTAGCTAATGATTCTTTGTCTTATCAGTTTTTACTTCCTGATCTGTAGCTTACTGTTGAACATACCCAAGTTTTGTGTTTATATCGCTGCGTCATCTTACAAATCAAATTAATATTATTATAATCGTAACGATAGAAAACAAGAGTGCCAAAAATTGACGACACTTCCTATCATTTTATAATACTTCTCTTTCTTTTCATTTTCTATTCTTGAATTCCTTTCAATAAAGTTAAGTACTTGAACTACACAAAAATAATCCAAAAAAAAGAGCATAAATTCCAACACTTACCGACATTGGAAATTCTGCAAAGCAAAGAACTTTATACATTTTCCAGGAGCATTGACCTAATTAACTGAAAACTTTCACTCTCGAGTCAAAGTTTTATCACTTAAACAGATGTAATTTGTTGTCACCATTCCAGTCTGGGTTCCGTGCACATCATAGTTGTCAAACTGCTATGATTAAGGTCCTTGATGATATTAGGATTCAATAAGACCGAGACAATATACTCGTAACAATTCTCTGTTTACTTGATTTCTCAAAGGCTTTTGACAGAGTTAACCATGATATGATATTTAAGCGAGTGCTCAGACCAGCGACGACTCCACGTCGAAGCGTAATAGGTCTCTGAAGGAAACCATTCCGGTTCCTAAGCGTCCCAAAGTGCATAATGCCAGCACTCTCCAGCGCAGAGTATCCAGATCTTATAGCGACGTTGTCAAGAACAAGATCGTGGTGGCGGTTATCGACAGGAGGAATATCGATGGCTCGATTTCTCCTGATCAATGGCAGGTGGTAAAACTGAAGCTCTCGACACGCTTCTTAAACACCATGAGTGAAAACCCAGGACCACCTCCTTACACGGCGATGGCGGTTGGCTTCAAGGACATGTCTAACTCATCGTGTGTGATGATCAGAGATCGTGCGATCTTTATAAGCTTGCTGTCAGCAGGTTAGGCGAGGTCTGGCCAGGTGTAAAGCTCGAAGTTGTTGCTAGGGAAGACATCCCGTGCAGACCTAGAGCACGCATATGGATACCAGCCGAGCCATCTTGCATGGAGGAAATTCTCCAGATAGTAAAGCTTAGCAATACCTCATTACCAACCCATAACTGGAAGGTCACAAAGTTTGAGGAAGTAAGGGGTCTTTATAGAAACGCGATTGTCGTGATAAATAAGGACTCCCTTGGCGCAGGCTACATAACGAGAAATGCTACACTTGCCGAATTAAAAAGAGAAATAAAGGAGCTTAAGTCCAACAAAGCTCCAGGATATGACTTAATAACGGCAGATATTTTAAAAATGCTCCCTCGTAAATGGTATATTAACCTCCTTTACATATGTAATAAATGCCGCTCTAAGGTTAGAATATTTTCCGAGCCAATGGAAAGTTACGGAAGTCATAATGGTATTGAAACCTCGCAAACCATCTCACAAAAACAAGTCTTACAGGCCGATTTCGCTTCTTCCTATATTATCAAAAGTTTTTGAAAGAATACGACTCCTGCGCCTGCAACCGATAATAGAATTGAAGCAATTAATACCTGAACATCAGTTTGGATTTAGAAGCAAGCATTCGACAATTGATCAAGTGCATAGAATTACTGACATAATTGAGAGAGCTCTTGAAAAAAGAAAATCTGTTCAACTGTCTTTTTGGACGTTGTTAAGCAACACAAAAAACTTATCAACATTGCTGACCTACATCGTTAACAATTAAGCAACCTACAAACATCGCCGACGACAACAACCTACATCAACCCAGAACCAGCGAAAAGTGCTGACCAGATACATAGTTGCAATTTGAGTGCAACGATCGAACACCACATCGACCCATATTCTTATTTAATTTTATTTTATTACAATAAGATCAAACAGACAGGTCGCAGGCATTTGACAAGGTATGGCAGGAAGGCCTCAAATTCAAATTAAGACAAGTTCTGCCTGAAGGACTTTACAACATTCTAAACGGATATCTAAATGAAAGACTTTTTCGTGTAAGACACGGAAATGACTTTTCTGATTTCAAAGAAATAGTAGCTGGGGTACCACAAGGAAGTGTATTAGGTCCAGTTCTGTACCTTTTATTTACACGCGATATACCTCAAACAGAAGACACTAATGTAGCGTTTGCTGTTGAAACGATTAGCGAAGCTACAATTAAATTACAAAATGCTTTAATAATGTTAATGAGCGGCCAAGAACATTGCGAATAGCGCTCAATGAACAAAAGTCAGTCCACGTGGGCTTAACGTATAAAAAATAAATAGACTACCCGTCTTTCTAAATACCGCTCGTGTTCCTTTTGCAAATGAGGCAAAGTATGTGGGAATGACTCTAGACGTGAAATTAAAATGGAAGCCGCACGTAAAAAAAATGCGAAGATCTAAAAAGTAAATTAAGAGATATAAACTGGTTACTCGGTAAATATTCAAAGCTTAGTATTGAAAATAAATTGATTTTATACCGATACAACCTTGGAGCTGTACCTGCGATACAAACTTAAATAACTTACAAACGTTTGAAAATAAATTGCTTATATAAGAAACGAAGATTTTTACAGGGATCTCGGGATTCCGACGGTCCAGGACGAAATAAAAAGTTTCGCGCGAAAACATACAAATCGACTATTAGAACACGCTAATTCAGCGATTATTGACATTCTTGACGAGTCGAATTTAGTACGCCGTCTGCGAAGAACAAAACTTTCGGACTTGGTGGGGTGAACAAAAAACCACTTTAAAATCGCGGATTAACCTGCAACACGTTACTTTACTTCGTTAAAAATAAATTGGTAGATAAGTGGTAGTGGTTTTAGTTTAGTAAGAATCTCACACTTCTATGAGCCTGATATGCTGGTTTTGCACCTACCACCTACCACCTACCCACGGGAAAATAAATACAAAAACAAACCTTTGATTAAAACAAAGTAAATGATTTATATTTTTCGTATGAAAAAATTTAACCTTTTGTCCCAAAAGGGCAATTTCAAGTTAAAATTTCATTGATACATGTTGAGCGTTGCCGTTTGGCCCCTTTGGTGACCAAAAAGCCCCTGTTTTGCATCCAGGACCCGTGGCCACTACTTTTTAAAAAGTCATCTAATTGGCCACTCAATTTTGAAGGACAACCACATTGAGTTTTTACAATGTGATTGTCCTTCGAAATTGAGTTTTTTAATTAAAAAAGCTTAATTTCGCCAGATTTCTTATACCTTATTTGGCAAAACGACAGAATAAAAGGATAATAATAACATTTATATTTCGAATTCATTCAGAAAGTAAAATATGCTTTCTTTGTTATTAGAGTTAGTTTTGAAATAAATGTTTTCTCCTAGATTCAAATTGTTTCTTTTTATTCTCTCTCTTGCGGCATTTTTTTAAACGGGCCCTTTTTGGAACCCCTTTTGATTTTTTCAGAGGCAACACTGCATTTTATTATTCTTCACCAAATCTCCTTGGCAATCGATTGAATTCAGGGTTTTGGATCGGATTTAAATGACAACGTCACTTTTTGTTGTTGAACTCCTCAATTAAAAGAACGATTCAAATCATTTTTTTTTTATATTTTCTGTCTATCAATTTCATTTTTTAAAAGCTTTTAATTCCAAGCAACTTATAAGAGCAAGTACGTGCGATCCAGTTGTGCATTTTATTCAAGTAATCAAATGACATACTTGTTTTTGAGCTCTCACTTATTTAATGGGTTGTTTACAATGAAAGTAACGATTCAAAAGCTTTTATTATACTTTTTCTATAATTACTTGAATATTTCAAAAGTTCTTTAGTACTTGAACACAAGAGCAAGTACGTGCGATCTTGTCTTGATTTTTTGCCATGAATTATTGCTGTGAAGGAAGAAGCAATGGTAGGCGGCTAATTTTGTTTGTCATTTGTTGCTGTCATCTATCCTTTTTTTTAATTTTTTTGTTCGTCTTTGGTTTGTTAGTTAAGCCTAGTTTATAAATCCATTCGAAGTATTGTTTTTATATAAAAATGTGCTTTTTTCCTTGGCGTGAGAAACTAAATGCAATTATTTTGGCGACAAGGAGGAATAAATAATAAATGCAACACTATGGGCTTTTCCAAACCAAATTTTATGATGAAACTATTTTTTTTTAAAGCCTTTCATGCATAAGTTATTGATGTTTCATTTAAAATTTGATTTAATTTCGCTTTGTATAAACATGGCTATAGTTGCAAAAACTTTATTTATATAAAATCATAAAATAAAACGGCAAACACAAATTTTGTGGTACAATTTACGCGGTCTACAAAAGCCGAAGGCATATAAATTTTACATCGTTTGAGACAATTTTAATGCACAAAAGTGTAGAATGCAACAATTTAATAAATAATTGCACCACAAGAACTAAAAAACGATAAAAGAAAATTGCGTATATAATTATTTGTTTCTATTTGTCTTAACCTAAATGTGATGTTTCGGTTTTTCCGCCCACCAACCAACCAATTTTCCAGCACTGAATGGAAAGATTATTGGAATGTCCGCTAGCAGCAGAAAATAATAATAAGGAGCTCAGTTTTTCTCCACGCTAAGGGCTCAACCAAATCAACGCAAATGCGGAGCAATTCGCAGCGAATCATTCAGAATAGTACAAAATATGTTAAATACACAACAACAACAAAAAACCGTCGTCGCTCCGCATTTCGCATATGTTTTGGAGAGCCATAAAGACTGCCTTTAAGCGAGATTTATTTTTGCGATCAACTTAATGTTGGAGTACATGGGGGTGTGGCTTGCACCTGTAATCAGTATTACAGCTCGATTCTCCCCCTTGTGTGGAGTCACAAGTCTTGAAAGGATTGTTGTGATTCGATAACATTTTGGTATTCTCCCTCTTATCGTCACAAGAAAGCTCACAACGAAACTCACCACAGTATTTTGTTAATAGCTTCTTGACGTATGAGCGCACTCATCAGCAATTCTATAAGCAATCGCAGAGAACTACACCAACACAACGACAATATGTACTCAGTTTTTTAGTTTAACGAATATCAAGGTTTTGCCCTATTCTTTTACTAAAAAAATAAAAGAACATATACATTTTGTTTTCTTTCGCACAGAGAATATAATGTCCGCTTTGAAAGATTATAATTCAATGATTTGTAAAATTTGTAAGTTGTGACCTGTGGCCTATTGCACCAGTTCACAATTTACGACAAATTTGTGATTTTAATCAACATTTACAAATCTTGTATATGAATTTGTATTGCACGATATAAAGGGTTTTTCAACAGGGACGCTACAAAAAACGACGCCATATTTCTTGCCGCTCTTTTGACATTTATCTTCAGTAAGGTTTGCCATTTCATGATGGAAAGATATACGAGCCAACAACGAGTCGAAATTATTAAAATTTACTACCGAAATTCGGAGTCAGTGGCCTCAACGCTACGTCCATACGTCGTCATAATCGCCCTAGCAGATCAACAATTGAGCGTCTAGTGGAAAAATTTGAATCCACAGGCACAGTACAAAATGTTCCCGTGCCACCGAGACAAAGAAACGCCCGTAGTGTCGAGAATATTGCTGCCGCTGAGGCTTCAGTTGCAGAAAGCCCAAATGTGTATCTCACAAGTCGTTCTCAAGCGTTGGGCATCTCTGTGACGTCGTTGTGCCGAATTTTGCGAAAAGATCTTGGCCTACATCCTTACAAGATTAAATTGACGCAAGAACTGAAGCCGCTTGACCACCAGAAGCGTCGTATGTTCGTGAATTGGGCTGAGCAACAACTTGAAAATGATTCTTCAGAGATGAGGCTCATTTCTGGCTGAATGGCTTCGTCAATAAACAAAATATGCGGTATTGGTCAGGCAGCAATCCACACGTACTCCATGAGTCATCATTGCATCCCGAAAAAATTACGGTTTGGTGTGGTTTATGGGCCGGCGGCGTCATTGGGCCGGACTTCTTCCGTGATGATCAAGACCGGCACGTTACTGTGGATGGGGATCGCTACCGTTCAATGATAACCGAATATTTTTGGCCCCAATTGGATGATATGGACTTGGACTTGGACATGTGGTTCCAACAGGACGGCGCCACAAGCCACACAGCGAATGTCACAATCAATTTATTGGAAACCAAGTTTGGAGAACGTGTTATCTCACGAAATGGTCCAGTCGCTTGGCCACCTCGGTTGTGCGATTTGACGCCGTTAGACTATTTCTATGGTCTATGCCAACAAGCCAGCGACGATTGATGAACTTCGTACTAATATCGAACGTGAAATTGCAGCAGAAAACCGTCGAAAATTGGGTTCAGCGTCTGGACTTCTGCAAGCGTGTCCGTGGTGGCCATGCAAAAGAAATCGAGTTCCATACATAATGGCATCGAACGTACTTTCACAGAAATAAAGAATTTCATTGATATCCAAAACCGTTTTTGTTTTATTTAATAAAACTTTTGTAGCGCTCTTATTGAAATACCCAATACAAACGATTGTATTTACAAATTTGTAAGGATCCTACAAAATAATACAGTTAAATTACAATTTAATGTTGCACCATGTTTACTTGCATATTGTAAGCTACAAGTTTTATTCACAATGTTATGGGTCGCTGTTCAGAAAAAATTATTATGAATACCCAGAACTAAAAAGTTTTTGCAACTCTCTCATAAGAGATAGAAATAGTTACATCTGTGACTCCACCTACACCCATAATCCCCTTTCCCCATATACTTCCCTTCGCCTAACGGCTTTTCTAAATAACGGGTTCCCACCATTTTTGCTTACACAGCAAAACGTGTCACCTATGGACACACCCCCTTTTTCCCTCTCACCAACAAGCGCATAAACTAAATAGTCATATTTCAGTTATTCAAATGAAATATGACTATTTCAATAACAAGGTGCATTCTTTTCCCACGGGAGCACTTCGCGACCGTGGCTACCTGTTGAATAATTTAACTAGAACAAGTTAGTCGTTAATCCACCTTACTTTAGAGAAGTGCAGCCATGCTAAGGACAGCGGCTTCTCTCTAGTAAATAATAATAAATATACATATATAAAAATAATAATATTAATCAAGAAAAAAATAAAAAAAATGAAAGAAAATAAATAAAATAAAATAAACAATAAAAAAAAAACAAATACATGTTTTTTTTAAATACGCTCGGTAACACACGACGTAAATAAATTAATTTTTATTTGGGAAATTTTCTAAGTTGACCCATGATTAGTGGATAAGTGGAAGGCTGATTATTGCAGAGCTATTATGCGTGTTATATTGGAAATATTTTAGCTATCACCGTAAAATTTCCCTGAGTGAACAATAAAAAAATCCAGAAGTGTCGATATATTTATAAGGCAGTAAAAAGTTAATATAAAAGTTAAGATGAATTTTCGTAAAGTTGAAACAAATTCGGCGTTGAACTAGGTTGTAAACAAAAATTCATTACTTGACTTTTCTTTGCTTGTTTTCGATAGTAAACAAATAAGCATGAATTTTTAATGGCGAATATTATTGACATTAATTTATTGGAATGCCTACCAACGTTGAGATAAAAAACAGAGTGAATATGAAGTGAGTAAAGAGATTAATTGATGCCTGCATTGCTAGCTATAAATACCAATAAAACTCACCTTTTTCAGAATTAATTGAATCGGTCAGTGGAAGAACAGTACAAGTGCCAAATTAAACTTTAAAGAAAAATAGACATAACTTTTTACTACGCAGGAAAATAATATATTTTTTTGTATGACAATCAAAAATGTATTGCTCATGATTCAAAAGTTCATAAAATTCTTTATTTAAAAATAAACTTAAAAGTCTATAAAACAGACCGGGCATATGAGGGCTATAAAGGAATAATTACGTGTAAGGGTTTTTACTGTAAAATATTTTTGTTTGACCCATAACCATATGCTTAAAACCGAAAATGCTACTAAATTCACCCATGCGTTTCTAGGAGAAGAGTCACACTGGCCACTTTTCAATATTTTTAGTTTAACTCTGAATCTAAGCCGAATTTGACAGTTTGCATGTTTTAACGTATATTTGCTCCGAAAAAAATATTCGCAATTAAAAAAAAATTTAAAATCTGAGTTGGTTTTTGTTAACTTTCCCTGTTTAAATGTATTTATTTAATTTTTAAAAATAAAAAATTTAATTTTGAACGAAAAGTTTTTAATGAAAAAACGTTAAATTCGGCTTAGATTCAGAGTTAAACCAAAACTATTGAGAAGTGGCCAGTGTGACCATTCTCTCAGAAACCTATGGGTGAATTTAGTAGCCTTTATATTATTGACTTAAGCATGCTTATGGGCCAAACATAAATAATAAAAACCCTGGCGATAAATTCAATTTGTCAAGAAATTTGTGACTTGTGATTCACAAGAACAAATTTGTGTTTGAAAAAAGTTTACAAAAAAAAATCTTGCATCACAATTTTGAAAGATGGCGGGAATAATGTTCTATCAATAATTTGCATGGAAACCTCAATTTTTAATTAGTTTATAAGATGGGAATTTCAATGTATATCGAAAAACAAAGTTTTCAATTTTCTTGAAGTTTTTCAATTAGACAATCATGTTATTAGCACTCGAATTTTGGGTGCTGGACGTACTAGTTTCTTTAAATGTACAAATTTTTAACCTTAATTTAAATATGGTTTGGCCATTGGCCAGACTGACATTTTTTTCATTTAACTAAGTAACTTAAATATTATTATTTATTTACATTTTTAAAAGTCACCTTCAGGGGTACGCTTTCTTAGTTCACTGCGATTGACGTATATTTATACAAAATATGCAAGCCTACTTTTCCATTCAAAACTTCCAAGGTGTCATTCCATTTTATCAAAGTCACCCCAAAATACCTCATTTATTCACAAATCACTTAAATGCAAACGTAACATAATAATATAATATAAACTAAAATAAATACTTTACAAGAAATATTAGATTAATGAGATATTGAGGTATAAAACAAATCTTTAGATTAATACATTAAAAATTGTCGTTTATAGAAAAGAAAAGTTTATTAAATATGATAATTAATTGATTAAGAGGGCTGTTTGGACCATAGTTAGTGCTACTAAGTATTGAATTCAAAGGTTGCTGTCTTTTAATATGCTTGCTCGAATAAAATTTAAGTTTTATCTGCCCAGAAATGATGGAGATGAAATAGAACCATTTAATATTCCGGAAATAAAGCAGCATTGAACCAATTGCATATGTTGTGAAAAAAACGAAAGTCTATTAACTTTAATCTAAGAAAATAAAGGGGAAGTATAACTCCTGGCGCCAAGGGAAGAAATGGAAGGCAGAAACGCATAAATCTTCTGTGTAGACTTAATATATGAACATAGTGGTAAGGGGCCCATACAACACATCCTTATTCGAGTATTGGTCTCACAAATGATAAAAAAGAAGCTTCAGTATATAAAGATATCAAAAGTCATGCGAGAATCGTTTCATAAATCCTAGAACCCTATTAGCTTTTTTTAATAATCGAATTTAAATGATCACTGAAGGTTAATTTAGAATCCAGAATTATTCCTAGATCCGAAAACATAGAAAGATTATTTAAAAGAGACGAAACAAACATGTAGCTATACGTAAAACTAAATTTCTTTCGAGAAAAATACTTGTTTTTTCACTTCTCAATATTTAAGAATAGACGATTTATATTACACCATTATCTACACCTAACAAGATCTTCTTGCAGAAGAAAATAGTCAGTGAACGAATTTATCCTTCTATAAAGCTAAATGTCATCGGCATAAATTAGGACGAACGAATTATTAATGGTCGAGGACAAATTAATAATAAATAATTCAAATAATACTGGGCCAAATGGCTGCCCTGAAGAACACCTGAATTAACGTTGAACTGAGCAGACTGCTCATTTCTAAAGGACATACTATAACATCTATTTTCTTAATCAGAAGAAGTCCATTTTAAAAAATTTCATTTAATCTCTGATATCTGAGTTTTATAAGAAGTGTTTTATGACAAAACTTGTCGAAGGCTTTACCAATATCAGTAAAAACGCAGTCTAGTTGTTCGCTATCTTCAAAAGCTTTTAGATAAAAGGACGTGAAATTAAGTAAGTTTTTAATTGTATTTTTTTGTTTACAAAACTATACTGATTATCAAAAATAATAGAACTACAGTTCAAAGAGCACATTTCATATTATTGATTCAATTAGAAGTGGTTAAGAAATACACTTACTCAGGTATGGAGCTTACACTCAACCTAAACATGGAAAAACACCTAAAAACCAAAGTGGATAAAGCTAAAACAGCAATATACGTAAATTGGAAAAAGAGGTTTCAGGGACAAACTTATAGCTGTTAGCTCGAAATATAATCTATTTAATGCAACAGCCCAGTCGATATTGCTCTACGGTGCACAAATTTGGGGAGATCTACGATTTTAAGTTGTGGAATACCTGCTTCGTTTCATCCTCAGAAAAATTTTGTACCTGTCAATCAACACCCCAAAATATATGTATCACTTGGAGTCGGGGCTACCAACAATGTTCATCTCGTACTTAAAATTAAATGCAGATTATATTTCAAGAATAGTAAATATGTTGAGTTTTCAGTTTACGGAGTGGGATGTGGTAAACAAAGAAAAGACGAAACGACCAACGTGTGTATACTTCAAAAGTTTATTAGTGACTAACTTATTTCTACTTATAATATAATACAGCAAAAGTCTTTCCATATCTTTTTTTTTTTTTTTTCAATATGATGTTACTCATACACATGCGTGCATTGGTATATAGGTGTCAACACCCTTCCTCAATGCAAGTATGTTTAACAAAAAAAAACATGTTCACTTCAAATTTAACATTTCTCTTAATTCATTGTGCTTTTTCTTCGGCAGATTTTTGGTTTAGATGTTAGCTACCATCACATCTGTTGATGCATATTTCAAGACAATCTGACCTTCATTAACAATTTGTCGAACGAAGTGATACCTAATGTCGACATGCTTAGTCCTCGCATGATGCACAGGGTTTTTTGCAAGTTGCTGCGCGCTTAAGTTGTCGCCGTACACAACAGTTGGGGTGTCCGCCTTACCACATCCAATTTCAATAATGAGCCTTCGCATGGCTATGGCCTCCTTGCACGCAGTCGATAACGCCATGTACTCAGCCTCGGAGCTGTTGAGGGCCACACTACGTTGCTTCTCCGATTTCCAAGATATCGGACCACCTGCTAGGAAATACACGTAGCCAGTATATGATTTGCGATTGCCCTTGTCGCCGCCCCAGTCAGCGTCAACGTAACCAGTAAATGCTTGCCCGCACTTTTTGAAGTGCAGCTTCATATCAGCCGTGGATGCCAAATACCTCATGATATGTTTTACGCCAGAAAGATGCTCGTTGTGCGGATCTTTGTTCAGCTGCTCTATTTTCGCAACTGAGTGCAAAATGTCCGGCCTGGTCGATAAGGCCAACCACATCAGCTAGCCAATTGCTGACTGATAGTAAACAGCATCTACCTTGCGACATTTATGGCTATCACATGCTACCTGCTACCCTGCATCTAAAGGCGTTGATGCTGACCTGCAGTTTTCGATGCCATGTCTTTGCAAGAGCTCTTTAATGTATTGTGTCTGATCCAAAGTGATATCGTCAAGTTCACTTTCACGTTGGATCTCCATTCCAAGGAACAGCTGCAACGGTCCCTTATCAATGCACTCAAATGAACTTGAAATAGCGGCTTTTATGTGGATCAAGTCTCGTTTTGATTGGCATGCTATAATGAGGTCGTCAACGTGTACAAGGATTAGTGATAAATTACCTTTCCCTTGTCACATGGAATGAACCCAATTCCTCGCAAAACACCATCAAGTTTGCAGTTCCACTCCTTTCCTAGTTGTTTTAAGCCGTATATAGCCTTCTTCAGTAATAAGACCTTGCCTGGTTGACTGCTGTCTTCGTACCCTGGTGGTTGCTTCATGAAAATGACATCTGTGAGATCGCTATTAAGGTATGCAGTGCATACGTCCATCTGGTGCAAGTAAAGTATCAACTCCGCAGCCAGTGCCAGGATGAAACGTACGCTCTCCAGTCGACATACAGGTGAGAAAAATTCACCATAGTTCAAACCATATTGCTGTGAGCATCCTTTCGCCACAAGACGTGCTTTGAACCGTTCTACCTCGCCATCAGCACCTCGTTTCACACTGAAAACCCATTTACAGCCAATTGCTCGCTGATTTCTTGGTAAATCTGCGACTGTCCAGGTCTGATTCCCAATCAAAGCATCAAACTCCCTCTGCATAGCCTCACGCCAAGACGAAGCGTACTTGCTGCTCATCGCCTCCTCGTATGATAAGGGAATCGGTACGTCACTGGCAACCAACGCGTTTAGTACATTGTATCGCTTTCCAGACCGAGTCGTTTTTGGTTTGCTGGGTCCAACCGTCAAATCATTTTCTTTGACATTTTTAGCTGCGCTATTGGAATCAGTGGAGTTACTACGCTCATCTGAAACCGCTTCGAAATAGTCATCTCCTTCGCTACTGAGCTCATCCACATTAAAATCATCGTCTTCAGCCTTGATGTTCGCATCTCCGGTAACCTCACCGACATCAACACCACTGGTACTTCTTGAAGCCTCATTTGCTAAATCAAATGTAATGTTGTTGTCATTACCATGTTCCATTTGACCTAGCTGGTCGAATAGGACATCTCGTTTTTCAACCACTTGTCTCGCCCCTGCGTCATACAGTCGATAACCTTTCTCTTCTCTCGAGTAGCCAACCATGCGGTATTCCTTGCCTTTCGCTTGGAATTTGCTATTGTTACGTGCCCTTTCCAGCGCCACTTTGCAACAGAACCAAAAACTTTTAGATGATTAATAGAGGGCTTCTTACCTGTCCACGCTTCCATTGGTGTCATGTTAACTAGCGCACTTGTGGGTGAACGATTGCGCAAATACGCAGCTGTATTAACTGCCTCAGCCCACAATGACTCACACAGTCCAGACTGTACCAGCAGACACCTTGACATCTCGACCAAAGTTCGATTGGCTCGCTCCGCCACGCCACTTTGTTGCGGTGTATATGGAATCGTCAGCTGCCTTGCAATGCCATTCGCCATTTAGAAAACCATCGAATGTTTTGTTCACGTATTCGCGACCATTGTTGCTGCGGATACACTTCAGCTTTTTGCCAGTTTGCCGTTCCACTAGATTTTTGAACTCCACGAACTTGCTAAATACCTCGTCCTTGACTTTCAGAAAATACACGAATATGCGCCTGGATTTGTCGTCGATGAAGGTCAACAAATATATCGAGCCACCTATCGACCTCGTTCTAAAAGGACCGCACACATATGTGTGCACCAACTCCAGTAACTCGCGTGCTATATTTTCTGTTGCGTTTGGGACCATGCAAGTTTTACAGGCTATTTTGGATGAAAAATTGATGTTCTCAATCCCTCGCACCAACCTCTTTTTGACGATTTCCATTAAGTTGCCGTAATTTAGGTGACCATATCTTCTGTGCCACAAAAGCGCATCAGCTTTAACGGCAGAAAAACATTTATTACGTTGGACTTCAAACATGTACAAATTTCCAACTTTATTTATGTTTACTATGCATTCGCCTTCTTGTACAACTTTAGCAAGATTTTTTCCGAAATGCACAACACAATTATTTTCTACAGCTCTACTTACAGACATAAAATAGCATTTCATGCTTGGCACATACAATACATCTACCAATTTTAATACGCAGAGGTCAGTTTGTATTTTTACTTCACCTCTTCCTTCTGCATGTAAAAAGCCATCGCCAGCCAAAGCAATCATCTCTGAATGTGTCTCGATTTTCGTAAAAAATTCTTTTTCACAACACATGTGACTTGTCGCACCACTGTCCAAGCACCACTTTGAACGGTTTAAAACTACCGGAATCTAACGCACCCAATAAACTGCATTGCTTTTGTTGTTCTCTTTTCGGTTTGCTTTCGTTGCTGCGACAATGTGCTTTCACATGGCCACGACCGCCACACTTGTAGCATATAACGTTTTGCAGCTTCCTTTTCGTGTTGGCTTTAGCACAGGTGTTCGGCCGTTGATGATCGGTGCTAACCGTAAGCGCCTGCGATTTTTCGTGGTGTAGTTCTTCATTATTTCGGCGTTCCCCTTCTTCTTTCAACACACGAGTCTCAAATTTTGGTAAGCTGTCACGCGTCTCGATGGCGACAACGAAACTCTCATACACTTTTGGTAGACTGGAAAGTAAAATAATTGCTTGCAGTTGATCGTTTATCTCTATCCCAACAACTGCAAGCTGATCTATGGGCTCTGGACCTTTGGCACCTCATATATGGGAAATTTGATATTTTAGAATGTCATCTAATTGGTCAGTAATTGGTCGAGAAAGGTCAACTAGTCCTAGAAATTGGTCAGCCCTTGATAACTAGTTATAAGGACTTTAAAATTCTCAAGGTCACTCAAGGTCACGCGCGATTTTTTGCACCTCATTTATGGGAAATTTACAAAAAAAAGATGCCATCTGAAAGATTTGTATATAGTGATAAAAGGTCAACTATTTTCAGTAATTGGTCAGCTACAGTTTTTTTTCTATGAATTTTCAAAACTCGTTTCAAGGTCCCAAAAAAAACTTTTGGCACCTCATTTGGGTCGTTTCGAAACAACAAGTAAGCCATTTGAAAGACCATTTCACGGTCATAAAAGGTCAGCTATTTTCAGAAAATATATACTATGTGATAGGTTACTCGGTCATCATAAAAGGTCAGTTAGATTCAGTAATTGGTCAGTCATATTTTTTTTTTTAATTAATTTTTTAAAGTATTTGTATGTAGGTCACAGTATAGATAGTTGGCACCTCATTCGGGTAATTTAAAAAAAAAAAAGTAAACCATTTGAAAGGTTACTTAACGATAATTAAAGGTCAACTACTTTCAGTAATTGGTCAGCCATATATTCATTTTTATGAATGTTATATTGTTTTTATGTAGGTCACAGTATAGATTTTGGGCACCTCATTTGGGGTGTATTTGCATAAAATTTATACCATCTAAAAGGCCAGTAGATCGCGATAAAAGGTCAACTACTTTCAGTAATTGGTCAGCCATAGATATTTTAAAATTAATTTTTGAAATTTTTTTCAAGGTCACAAAAAAATTTTTGGCACCTCATTTGGGTCGTTTCAAAAAAAGAAATATAACAATTGGAAGGCCATTTAGCGACCATAAAAGGTCAGCTAATTAGTAATTGGTCAATTATGGACGTTTTTGTATGAGTTTTTGAATATTCGTCAGTAGTATAAGAGAATGTTAGTAGCTAATTTTGAACATGAAAGCAATGCCTAGTCATGAACAAATTACCTATGTGATTGATCTTATTGTACAAACAATAAGAGATGATGATTTCTTACTGTGCAAAACAATAAGATGTGTTGATTTGGAAATATTGGTTTCTTACTGTACAAACAATAAGAAGTGATGAATACAAAATGCAGGCACTTGAAACCTGATCTTGTGTGAATAAATCGATCGAAGTAAAGAACAAAACGATTGTAATTTAAATGATATTTATTGTTGGGCCAAATGCCTCTTTTATACTTAAAACTAAATGCTGACAAAGGTATTTAATAATAAAATAAAATTAAATAAGAATATGGGTCGATGTGGTGTTCGATCGTTGCACTCAAGTTGCAACTATGTATCTGGTCAGCACTTTTCGGTGGTTCTGGGTTGATGTAGGTTGTTGTCGTCGGCGATGTTTGTAGGTTGCCTAGTTGTCAACGATGTAGGTCAGCAATGTTGTTATGTTTTTGTGTTGCTTAACATACTTCCCCGCGTTGAATGGGATTACATTCAACTGTACTCTCATATTACATTGACGTTGTACTGTGTTGGATTTTCCGGAACCGATGTCGCATTTGGAACTGACGTCACTTTCTTCCGCAGCTTGTAAATAATTGCAATTCCAAAGCATATTGAAAGGAAGAGAGCCAAATAACTGACGAAGTGGTGATGAATGCTGTTGACCAATACTCTATCCCTTAGATTGGTGAGACCTTGGTGTTGTATGGCAGAGAGTTGAGTCTGGAGATGGTTTATGGATTCTAGATGAGTTTTGTTGAATGTTGGGAGTAATTCTAATGCTGCTGGAACATCATTGGGTTTTGCGATTGAAGAGATATTTCCAACGCTGATGTAGGATGAGTGTAGAGAGCTGATTCTCGTCTGACTTCCTTGGATGGTAATACGATTGTTTCTTAGCACACAATCATCTTCGATTGATAGGAGGCCGGATCCAGTGAGTTCAATTTGTAGGGGTTTTGTTTTACATACAGCAGTTAATTGAATATTGTGAAGGGTTCCGAATATCCAGTGATTTCTGCTATTCAGCTGGGTCCAGATCAAATCATTGCTAGGTTTTAGTACATTGCATGATGGTACGGTATTGTTGTTGAAGAGATTAAATTCACAATTGTATGCCTGTGACCCAGTGTGGTATTTTGCCTTTTTGTTGGTGCAGAAGAACTGCATGTCTTTTCCCTTGTCACACTCTTTAAGCTCAGATGTTGTCATTGCAAAATATTGGTCTCTATGACGATTTATGGCTAGAATTTCTATTGCCGGATTGATGATGAGAAGTGTATTGTTGACAATTGAAGGAAAGGGTATAAGTTGAAATAGATTGAAGGATTCTTGTTCAACTAATGGAATTTGTATGACAAATAACAAGTGATTTCCAGTTGCATGTCCTTGTGTTGTTGAAATCTTGTAGAAGTGAAGCAAGTCCTCTTGCTCGAATGGTAATTTTTGGGACTGGGGTAAGTGGTTTTTGATGTTGATAATTTCTGCTCTCAACTGAGCTGGTGATAGCAGAAGAGGGCTGATGGTTCCATAATGTACTTCAGTAAATGTGTCGCGAATAGCGTCCTCAATTCGTTGCAAATTTGAAGCCATGATCATTAATTGCATTGTCAAGGATGTAAAGATTTGGTAAATTCTTAGTTGATCTGTCGTTTCTCCAATTCTCGAAATGATGTGTGTGACTTGATTTTGAAGTGTAATCATGCGTTTTTGTCCTTCGAGATGATCATGTTTCATTATGTTGATGGTGGAGTCTATTATGGAAGTCTGATTTTTTAACATTGTTAATAGATGTGCTTCATTGTTGTTGACTTGATTTATCGTTTCGGATATTTCTTCAGCGTATTCGGAATCAAGTAGTCCAAACAGCGAATGCGCTAAATTGCCGACTATGTTGATAGCCGCCCGTGAGGATCGATGTTTTGAAATTAAGTTGGTATCTGTTTGTAGACTGTTCTTCATATTTGTGAAGTGTGTTACTAATGCACTGCATGTTGTTCTTAACTGCAGTTGGTTGCATAGATGTTGAAGGGCAGTTGTTCCATTGTTGAATGCTTCCAACTCTGATTGAATAGGTGCTAGGTCGTAATAGACAATGATTTTCCATTCATTTGCAATTAAGTTTGTGGATCCAAGATTATCGAAATATATTCCTGGATTGTTGTCAAATCTTGATATGTTTATGGGTGATGCACAAATAAGCGGTAGCAGGAGCAATGATAGTATAACGGTGGTGACTAATGAAACGTGTGATGTCCTTCTTCGTTTTGTCGGTGATTCTACAGTATCATTCACCAACGGTTCGGGAAGTGGAGTTACATCCTGTGAGTCGTCAGTAATATCATCGTCCTTGAATAATGGGGCTAAGCGATGGATTGGTCGTTTGAGTATTCCCGATTTGGTTTTGACATTGACTACTCGAACAACATTGTCGTCACCCTTGATGACTTGGACAATCCTTCCCAGCGGCCATTGAAGTGTTGGCGTGTTGTCTTCTTTGATTATAACCATGTCACCAACACTGATGTTCTGTTTATGCTGATTCCATTTGTTTCTTTGTTGTAGTTGATTTAAGTATTCATTTGACCATCGCCTCCAGAATTCATGTTTCAAGTAGCAGATTGAACTCCATCGATTTCGAAGATTGATTTTTTCTGGAGCAGAGTCAGGATCGACCTGAGCAATCAACGGTTCGCCAATTAAGAAATGTCCTGGTGTCAAGGCAGCCAAATCGTTTGGATTGGAAGAGAGAGGAGTGAGTGGTCTAGAATTGAGACTAGCTTCGACTTCAGTGACTATGGTTTCCAGTTCTTCATGTGTAAGTGACGATGTGGATACTGTTTTGACTAAAAGATGCTTAGCTGATTTGACAGCAGCTTCCCATAAACCGCCGAAGTGTGGAGCTCTTGGTGGGATGAATTTGAATGTTATTCCCTTGTTGCTGCTTGCCTTGATTATGGCTTCTTTTGCTTCGGGGGTGTGTAGTACACTGTTTAGTTCTTGAAGCTGATTCTTTGCCCCCACGAAGTTTGTTGCATTGTCACAGTAAAGGGTTTGAATTCGTCCACGGCGACTAATGAATCTCCTTAGTGCTCCGATGAATGCTTCTGTCGTTAAGTCAGTTACTATTTCTAGATGAACTGCCTTTGTTGCAAAACAACAAAAAACTGCTAAGTAAACCTTGTGTGGCTTTTTTCCTCTGACTTTGTAGTGTACCCACAGGGGGCCACAAAAATCCACACCAGAGTTTAAGAAGGGTCTATTTGCTGTGACGCGATCTGCTGGAAGATTTCCCATTACTTGAGTCATCAATTGTGGTCTGGTTTTGGTACATCTTATGCAGTTATGAACGGTGTGTCGAGCCATGACCTTTCCCTTAATTGGCCAAAATTGCTGCCTTAGAATTGATAATAATGTTTGTGGTCCACAGTGGTTGTGCTCATCATGTTTCATTTTGAATAACAATTTTGTGATGGACTCATTATATGGCATCAATATGGGGTGTTTGGCATTGAATGAGATTGATGCGGCCTCTAGTCTGCCTCCAACTCGTAAGATTCCTTTTTCGTCTAAAAAGGGTGCCAGGGTAATCAATGCACTGGATCTGCATAATCCTCTGTGATTCTTGAGGTCTTGAATTTCATTTCTGAATTCGGATGATTGGATTTGTTTTACGATTACCATGAGGGATTCATTGAGTTCTTTAGGTGATAATGTTGTTTGTTCTACTGGAACTATGTCCCTTTTCCAGGCTCTATTGGTGAACCGGAGAATGTAGCCCATCGTGTGTTGGAGAAATTTGAAGGAATTTCGATGTTCTATCTGGTAAATCAGTTCACTTGAGGAGTTTTGTTGCAATGCTACTGCCACTGTGTGTTTTCTTTTTCGTTCTAAATCGGAGGATACTTCTAGCTCCTTTATGAAGGGTTGATGCCATGCTGACTCAATTCCATGCAGGAAGAACGGTCCATAAAGCCACATGCTACATGACATGAAGCTAGCTGCGGATATTCCCCGAGATAGAAGGTCTGCCGGGTTTTCTTTGGATGGGACGTGACGCCATTGTGTTGCCAAGGAACATTCTTGGATTTTCGCAACTCGATTTGCAACAAATGTGTGGAATGATGATGAAGTAGAATTGATCCATGATAGCACGATTTGTGAATCTGTCCAGAAAAATATTGGTGTGTCTCGAAGTCGTAAGTCTTCTCTGACTCTTGTTGTGAGTTCGGCTCCTAGCACTGCAGCACATAGTTCAAGTCTAGGAAGAGTTTGTTTTTTAACCGGAGCAATTCGTGACTTGGCACAAAGTAGTCTGACGATTATTGTGCGATCTTTATAAGTTGAACGGAGATACACAGCTGCTCCATATGCTTGTTCTGATGCATCCACGAAAGTGTGAATTTGTGTGGATGTAGGATTATTTTGGTTGAAGACATGCCTGGGAACTCTTGCCTGATTGAGTGTTGATATGCTGTTTCTGAAGACAAGCCACTCTTCCCTTAGATGTTGGGGTAGGTCATCATCCCATGAAAGTTTTAGGTGCCATAGCTGTTGCATGAAGATTTTGGCTTTAACTACTACTGGGCCAAAGAGTCCTAGTGGATCAAAGATGTGTGCTAGATCTGAGCTTACTGAACGTTTAGTGATTGAGATAGAATCGGGTATCTGTGCTCTTCCACATAATTGGTCTGATTTCGGTTGCCAGATTAAACCTAAGGTTTTGATTGTGCAATTGATTGAATCGCTAAAATCAAGACTGACCTCTTGGTCCTCAACTGGGATATCTTTTAGCAATGATGGATGGTTTGCACACCATTTACGGAGCTTGAGTCCAGCACTGCTGAGTAAAGAAGTAACTTGAGCTTGTGCTTCTTTCGCCAAAGGGATGCTATCTGACCCACTAATGCAGTCGTCCACATAGAAGTCATCTTGAAGTATTCGAGCCCCAGTCGGTTGTGTAATTTTGTTCTGGGTTGCTAAATACTGCAGAGATTTAGTTGCTAAGTAAGGTGCGGATGAAGTTCCATAAGTTACTGTTTTTAGCTTATAGTATCTTATCTCTTCTGATGATTGCCGTCTCCACATGATGAGTTGATATCCTTGATCTTCTTCGTGAACCAGGATTTGCCGATACATCTTCTCGACATCTGCTGTAAATACATACTTGTGCATGCGAAAACGAAGTAGTATTGACAAAAGTTCACTTTGAACTGTAGGACCGGTGTGGAGGATGTCATTGAGTGATAGACCAGATGAAGTTTTGGCGGAAGCGTCAAAGACCACCCGTAGTTTTGTTGTACTGCTATCAGGCTTCAATACGCAATGATGAGGAATGAAAAAGTGTGGTCCTCGAATGCTGTTCGGTTTGATTTCTTCCATGTGTCCTAGAGATTCATATTCGTCCATAAACTTGACGTAATCTTCTCTTAGTTTGGGATTTTTGTTGAGTCGTCTTTCTAATGAAATGAAACGATTCAACGCTATTTGCTTTGAGTCACCTAAGGCTACACCATTTTCTCGAAACGGTAACCTAACGATGAGACGTCCGGTTTCTGATCTGGACACATTTTGAGTGAAATGTGACTCACAATATTTTTCTACCGATGTCATCTGCTTAGGTGTATTTTCGAAGTCATCAAGCCTCCAAAATCGTTCAATTAGTTCGTTAGTTGGTTCCTCTTCACAGAATATACCGCAGGTGGCTGTGTTATTTGCTGTGTCCTCAACCTTTCCAGCTACTACCCAACCAAATACGGTATTTTGTAAAATTGGCATCTTTGCACCAATTTGTATTTGTTCGGGACGAATAAAACGATGATAGAACTCTGCTCCCAATAGGACATCAACCTTGTCGGGTCGGTGGAAATTGGGGTCTGCTAAGTTGATATTTTCAGGTATAGACCAGGTGGAGGTGTCCAGGTTCTGTGTGGGTTGAGGTGATACGATGTTTGGTAATATAAAGGCTTCTAGTCTGCAAACGAAATTACCCATTGTTGATTGAAGTTTGATATTGACTCTGTGTGTCGTGCTTCGTGTTCTTTTACCAATGCCTTCAATGCATAGAGATGATGGTGTTGGTGATATGGATAAACGCTTAATAAGCCTCTCGGTTATAAGGTTTATCTGAGAACCGGAATCTAAGATGGCTCTAACTTCACATGTTTGTCCGTTATTGGCTGTGATAAGAACCTTTGCGGTGGCTAAGAGAACATAGCCTTGTTTATTGTTTAGTTGTTGGATGGTGGCTACAGTGTGCGGTGATGAGTCTCCCCGTTCTGCTGCCATTGATTTGGTGGATGTAGCACCTGCTACAATGATGGATTTATTTGCTTTCTTCTGGTCTGCATTTGAAGAACTTGTCCTTTCTAAATGCAATAAGGTATTGTGTTTACCTGAGCATTTAGTGCAGCACCGTGATGAGCATGATTTTGCGGTGTGATCACCCTTGAAGCAGTTCACGCATAGGTGTCGTCTTTGTATCCACTTCAGTCTTTCGGCCACTGACATCTTGAGAAATTTGTCGCAGTAGTAGATAGGATGATTCTTTATCCCACATACCTTGCAGTTTTCTATGTTGGAGGTAGCTATTGTTGTCACCACCTTGGCCTTGTCCTTTCCATTAACAGCTTCTAGTGATTCAAATCGATTTTTCAAAAACTTTAGGAACTGGTCCATCGTTTGAAGGTCTCTTGGGTTTTCAAGCGATTGCTCATAGAGCAGGTGACTTTGTCGATCCAACTTTTTTATTAAAAGATGGATTAGCAAAGGGGCCCACGATGCTGTCTCGATGCCAAGAGTTTTGAGTGCTGCAAGGCATTCATGGATTACATCATGGAATTCTCTAATGGCCTTCATTTCTGGATTGACGTTCGCCAACCCAATAATCCTTTGGATGAGTGCTGATGTTTGAGCTCTTTTGTTGCTGAAACGATCCTGAAGGATGTTCCAAGCAATGCTGTAGTTATCTTCAGTAAGATCGAGGTGCCTCATCAATCGCTCTGCATCACCGGACACGTTTGTTTTCAAATACCACATTTTTTGAATGGGTGGTAATGGCTGTTCATGTATCATCTTAGTGAAGATGTCTGAAAATGTTTGCCATTTTAAATAATCGCCGTCGAATTTGGGTATCGACATTTTAGGCAACTGAATTGCTGGGCGATCAGTTAGCTGTTTTGATGGCTCGCTTCTTTGAACGCTTGATGATGTTTTGCTCAAAGAAGCTTGATTTTTGAGAACTGATGTCTCTAATTCGGTGTACAACTCCATGTTGTAACCCTCAGATTCCGGATCATTGACGGCTTCCCAAATTGAGTAATGAATCTCCTCAACCTTGGTCCAAAGTCTGTTCATAGACTCCAGACATTGGAGGGGTGCTTCTTCTTTTATTTTTCCGTTGATGAGTCGGGCAAGTGAATTCATAAGTGCCTTTTGTCTTCTCATCAGGGTATCAATGTTTGTGTTGTTATCTTGTTCTTTAAGAGCAAGATTTTTTGTTGATGTCAATGCATCATTAGGTTCAGATTGCTTATCTTCTGTTCCCTTTGGCACGACATCAAGTTTGGTGTTGTTACTGGCCTCTAACTGCGCCAGTGAATCACTCAAAATTTGCTTATACTTTTCGTATAAAGTCTTGATTTTGTCGAAATACTTAGAGGTAAAGTACTCGTGGTCTAACGATATGTCTGGTGTATCGCGAATTCTGCCATCTGTAGCTTCGAATTCTTCCCATACGGTGTTTAGACGATTGAGTCTTGACGTGAAGTATTCTCTAGTTGTTTTGCGGGTGGAGGAATCTTTCGAGAAGTTGCGGATGATTGACTGTATCTCCTCTCCAGATATACGTTGGCTCCTGGCTAAACTATCCATAGTAAAGCTGATGTTCTTTGAATGTAGGGGTCACCAAACTGTTTGATCTTATTGTACAAACAATAAGAGATGATGATTTCTTACTGTGCAAAACAATAAGATGTGTTGATTTGGAAATATTGGTTTCTTACTGTACAAACAATAAGAAGTGATGAATACAAAATGCAGGCACTTGAAACCTGATCTTGTGTGAATAAATCGATCGAAGTAAAGAACAAAACGATTGTAATTTAAATGATATTTATTGTTGGGCCAAATGCCTCTTTTATACTTAAAACTAAATGCTGACAAAGGTATTTAATAATAAAATAAAATTAAATAAGAATATGGGTCGATGTGGTGTTCGATCGTTGCACTCAAGTTGCAACTATGTATCTGGTCAGCACTTTTCGGTGGTTCTGGGTTGATGTAGGTTGTTGTCGTCGGCGATGTTTGTAGGTTGCCTAGTTGTCAACGATGTAGGTCAGCAATGTTGTTATGTTTTTGTGTTGCTTAACACTATGCATCTGTAAAAACAATCTAGTTGTTAAAAAACCCTAGAAAAAATTACTTTGACGCTAAAAACAGCTTAGCAATTGTAGTAATCGAAGGTGTCGCCTTGTCAGCAATTTTTTGCATTAAGACGCAAAAAAAAGTTTGGTTTGTCTGTAGCCAAGGAAAATTAGACTTTCACTTCGAAAAAATTCCGACAAAGCTGAATTTTGGTAGAGAGCTTTGTGTTGACGTGTTAACCATTTCCTGAAAAGTTACGCAAATTTGGACCGGGGCTTAAATTTGTTGGGGGTGTTAAAGGGGTTAAATTCAGTTTTTTCTTAATTTCTCGAAAATTATAAGTTTTTTTGAAAAAATGTGAAGGTACAAAGTTTAGCTTATGTCATTCTACACAAAAAACATTAACATACTCTTTTCATACAAGCAATAGATTCTGAGAAAATCATGGTGGATTAAATTTTGTCAAAAAATTTATTAAAATTTCCATAATCGATGGGTACGATTTGAGTTTGGCTACATCTCTTCTTTAAGAAACCAAGTTTTTGAGGTGCGCGGGGTAAGGGAATAACCGCCATCTTGAAAAAGAAAGTGTTTGGTTTAATCCACCATGTTGTTCTCAGAATCTAGTGCTTGTATGAAAAGAGTATGTTAATCTTTTTTGTGTAGAATGACATAAGCTAAACTTTGTACCTTCACATTTTTTCAAAAAAACTTATAGTTTTCGAGAAATCAAGAAAAAACTGAATTTAACCCCTTTAACACCCCCAAAAAATTTAAGCCCCGGTCCAAATTTGCAGAACTTTTCAGGAAATGGTTAAGACTTCAACACAAAGCTCTCTACCAAAATTCAGCTTTGTCGGAATTTTTTCGAAGTGAAAGTCTAATTTTCCTGGGCTACAGACAAACCAAACTTTTTTCTTGGGTCTTAATGCAAAAAATTGCTGGCAAGGCGCCACCTTCGATTACTACCATTGCCAAGCTGTTATAAGCGTCAAAGTAATTTTTCTAGGGTTTTTTAACAACTAGATTGTTTTTACAGATGCATAGGTAATTTGTTCATAGGCATTGCGCTCATGTTCAAAATTAGCTACTAACATTCTCTTATACTGCTGACGAATATTCAAAAACTCATACAAAAACGTCCATAACTGACTAATTAATGAAATTAGCTGACCTTTTATGGTCGCTAAATGGCCTTCCAATTAGTATGTTTCATTTTTTGAAACGACCCAAATGAGGTGCCAAAAAATTTTTTGTGACCTTGAAAAAAACTTCAAAAATTAATTTTAAAATATCTATGGCGGACCAATTACTGAAAGTAGTTGACTTTTTATCGCGATCTACTGGCCTTTTAGATGGTATAAATTTTATGCAAATGCACCCCAAATGAGGTGCCAAAAATCTATATTGTGACCTACATAAAAAAAAATATAACATTCATAAAATTGAATATATGGCTGACCAATTACTGAAAGTAGTTGACCTTTTATTATCGTTAAGTAACCTTTCAAATGGTTTACTTTTTTTTTTAAATTACCCGAATGAGGTGCCAACTATCTATACTGTGACCTACATACAAATACTTTAAAAATTAATTTAAAAAAAAAATATGACTGACCAATTACTGAATCTAACTGACCTTTTATGATGACCGAGTAACCTATCACATAGTATATTTTTTTTTTGAAAATTACCCAAATGAGGTGCCAAAAATCGTTCGTGACCTTGAATTTTTTTTTTTAATCGTAAAAAATAATCTTTCGCTGACCAATTACTGAAACTAGCTGACCTTTTATATAGATCTAGAGATCTTTCAGATGGCATGCAATTTTCCTAAATTTCCCATAAATGAGGTGCCAAAAATCGCTATGACCTTGAACAAAAATTCAAAAATTCATTAAAAAAAATCTATAGCTGACCAATTACTAAAACTAGCTGACCTTTTATATAGATCAAGAGATCCTTCAGAATGTATGCAATTTTCCCAAATTTCCCATAAATGAGGTGCTAAAAATCGCTATGACCTTGAATTTAAAAAAAAAAAATTATTAAAAAAAATCTATCGCTGACCAATTATTGAAAATAGCTGACCTTTTATATAGATCTAGAGATCTTTCAGATGGTATATATTTTTTGCAAATTTCCCATAAATGGGGTGCCAAAAATCGTTATGACCTTGAAATTTTTTTTTAAAATAAATTAAAAATTTATAAAAAAAAACTATGCGTGACCAATCTCTGAAAATAGCTGACCTTTTATGACCGTGAAATGGTCTTTCAAATGGCATACTTGTTTTTTCGAAACGACCTAAATGAGGTGCCAAAAGTTTTTTTTGTGACCTTGAAACGAGTTTTGAAAATTCATAGAAAAAAAACTGTAGCTGACCAATTACTGAAAATAGTTGACCTTATATCACTATCTACAAATCTTTCAGATGGCATCTTTTTTTTGTAAATTTCCCATAAATGAGGTGCCAAAAATCGCGCGTGACCTTGAGTGACCTTGAGAATTTTTAAGTCCTTATAACTAGTTATCAAGGGCTGATCAATTTCTAGGACTAGTTGACCTTTCTTGACCAATTACTGACCAATTAGATGACATTCTAAAATATCAAATTTCCCATATATGAGATGCCAAAGGTCCAGAGCCTGCTCTATGACTTCGACAAATGCATTAAGATAACTGGACATGCTCTGGTTATCTGCCATCCGTAGATTCAATAACTTCTTGTAAAGAGATACGTTGCGTAGAGGTCCACTAGGCTGATGGGCTTCTTTGAGTTTTGTCCAAGCCGCAAGCGATGTATCACAATTCTTCACGTGACCTAATTGAGAAGGTTTAACGCTTAGTGTGATCATGGCCAGCGCCTTCTGGTCCATGCCTGACCAGTCCACACCATCAGCGGCATCCTCCCGTTTTAAAGTACCCGATGTCACATTCCATAGCTCCGCATGTACCAAAACGCTACGCATCTGAATGCTCCAAGAATCGAAATTCTTCTCCTCCAGCTTCTCTATTTGGTACATCGTACTCATAGTGCTAAGCTATGCACATATGTCGCAATAAGAAAAACTTACACAGCGCTTGCCAAATTTTTTCTTTATTCTTTACCACAGGCCGTTACCTGGGCCCATAACCTGTTGAGTTTTTAGTTTACGGAGTGGGATGTGGTAACCAAAGAAAAGACGAAACGACCAACGTGTGTATTCTTCAAAAGTTTATTAGTGACTAACTTATTTCTACTTATAATATAATACAGCAAGTCTTTCCATATCAATATGATGTTACTCATACACATGCGTGCATTGGTATATAGGTGTAAATACACAATTTTCAACAAATACGAGTATGTATGATCATAAGACTACCATATGGATTTTAACAAGAGAACGGCAGAGACAGGAGCGCGAAAAGAAAAAAGCGCTACATGGGCCACCAAAAACAGCGCCACAAAAAGCAACGCCTACAAAAGCTGCACCACAACAAGAGCTGGCACAGCCAGAGCAAAGGCTAGCTCAGCAGCAACAACCACAGCAGAGCCAACAAGTGCAGCAACAACAACAGCTTTCAACCGAACAACCACAGCAGCAATCGAAGGTGCAACGCACAAAACAACAGCAACAGCAGCAGCAACAAAACCCAGAGGAGCGGAGTCAGGAGCAGTAGATAGATCACCAGCAGCAGCCACAGCCGCCCCAAAATAAAAAAGAAAAGGTGCCACCAATTAACACGTACAAAATGGAGTTACAGGAAACCATAGACCTGTGTAAGTCGGCCATAGGCCAAAACTTTTTTATTAAACGCTTAAGCAAAGATAGACATGCTATCCACTGCTCAACAGTGGCACAGCAGAAAATTATTAAAGAACTGTTAAAGAAATCCACGACTGAGTTCTTCAGTTTTAACCCCAAAGTGGATAAATATCAGACGGTTCTCTTGAAGGGCATAGATTCCTGCACGGAACCACAGGTGCTCTTAAATGAGCTCCGTCAAAAAGCGAGCGACGATCTCGACTTTATCGGGGTCAAGCCGTTCGCTACAGTCAGAGCCAGACGGGAGAAGCGGTCTTTGCCGTTCTTCCTAGTTCAGCTATCGCCCAGCAGCAAACTGGATAGGTTGAGGAGTATCTCCGTCCTCAACTACCAGGTTGTTACTTGGGATAAATTAAAGAGACGTGGCGACATGCTTCAATGCATGCGCTGCCAAAGGTTTGGCCACGCTGCAGCAAACTGCGAAATACAGTCACGCTGCGTTAAGTGTGGTGAGGACCACATTAAGGGGGAGTGTAAGCTCGGTGAAGAACGGGTCGAAGACACGACCCAGCTTAAATATGCACTTTGCGGAAAAGAGGGGCACCCTGCTAATTATCGGGGTTGCTCAGCTTTTCAGCAAATAAGAAATAACAAAGCGGCTAAGCAGACAGCGGTAGAGATACGCCCATCAACGCGTGCTCCTACAGCAACGCCCGTTAATCCCCAAATTTCCTACGCCCAAATGGCAGCAGGAAGGGGAAAAACGGTACAGCCTACAGCTAAGGCAGCCCAACCGGCCCTAGTGCCAAAGGTGCCGGACGCTCAGGCCGAAATAAAAAAGCATGTTGCTGGCAATTCAAGGCCAGTTATCAGGACTTCACAACCAGATAAAGGAGCAGGCGACTAGGGTAGACTATCTCTACTCTGTTTTGCCTAGCTTAACGCAAATTAGAGGTTAAAGGCGCGCTGTCGGAGAGGCCTCTTAGGATCCTCGCTGTGAATGTAAATTCCCTGATTAGGACCGAACGTAGAGCTAATCCTTTCCAATTGTTGAAAGACCAAAGTCGAGATGTGTTTATGGCCAGCGAAACTAAGCTGAACCAGAAACATAAGTTGACTAACAACAATTACAATATCGTTAGAAGAGATCGACCCAACTCCAATCAAGGGGGGGGGCGTCGCAATCTTAATACGAAAAGGCATTAATCATAAAGGTATATATAATAGTGATCTACGCAGATTTCGGCTGTTAGAGGCGTGCATCGTATGCATTCCTCTCCAACAGGGGAAGCGAATGTATGTGATCGCGGCTTATGCACCGGCATCACCTCAGCCAACTGATTTTTTGACAGAGCTTGAAAAACTTTTCGAATGTCTACACTTGAGCTTGGAAGAAAATTACTTTCTCATGGCCGGTGATTTGAATGCCAAACACCAAGATTGGGGAAATCAAATTCAAAATCAAAGAGGTATTCATCTTTTCAATTGGATGAGTCGATACAACACTGAATATGGTGTCGACCTGTTGGCTACGGATCGGCCATCGTTTCCAAGAAGCGGTGCTTATCTGGACCTATTGCTAATAGACGCAAGACTGACAATTACTGACACTGTGGGTCAAAGACCAAGAAACTGTTTACGAACGATATGAGCGTGTGGAGTTGGATGAGTATGTACCTGTGCACACTTACAATTACAGTAAGGTGCGCTGGCCACGCTTTACCAACGCCTTATCAAGCGAAATCAGTTCGAACAACATATCCCCACCAAATGACAGGAATTTGACAAATAACGAATTAGACCAATACCTAGAACAAATGGACGAGACAATCAAACGAACAATGAACAGAACAATACCGAAATACAAGCAACGGGACGCAACCGACATGTACTAGAACGTGACCATTGACGCATTACACAGACAAAACAGCGGACTGCTGACAAGACTCAAACTCTTGTACCGACGGTTTACTGACCCTCACCATCTGGAGATTAGGACACTGAAGTCGTCGATCAAGAATAGAGCTGTAACGAATCGTATGTATTCGTTACTAAGATGCGGGTATTCACTTTTATACCAAGTAACGAAACGTTACTACCTAAATGATGTCGTTACTCGTACGATTTCGTTACTTGGTATATACCATACAAACAATTCCTTATCGCACATTATACATGTCACATTTTTCGCATGTGCGAAACGAAAATAAAATACCAATATTCCTTGCATCGATACCAACCAAAGTAACGCTTCTATATTTCTCTTGTGTTTTTGTGTATGAATTAAACATGAATCGGTATAGAGATCTTTTTTCCGGAGGAGTAAATAACCCGTAAAAGTGTCTGATTTTTAAGATGAATTTTAATCTATCTTTATTGTAGCCATCCTTCAATGGAATTTGACAATTAATAGCTTGACAGATGGACAACAAACTATGTTTTAGGGAAAAAATAGTTTTTCGTCCAAATGACACTCTCTAAGGCCTTGTTGAGGTACATAAAATTAATTCTGAAAAATTTCGATTTTTCAGCAGAAAAGTTCGAGATCACAGCCATCCTTCAATGGAATTTGACAGTTGATGGCTTGACGGAAGAGCAACAAACTAATTTGAGGAAAAAAAAATTTGTCTTTCCAAATGTCACCCTAAAGCCCTGTAACCACATTGTTCCGGTACATAAAATTAATTCTGAAAAATTTCGATTCTTCAGAGCAAACATTTTTAGATTTTTCAGAGGTTTCTTAATTCATTTAGATCGCAGCCATCCTTCAATAAAGTTTGACAGTTGGCTTGATAGATGGACACAAATTATATTTTTGGGAACAAATAATATATCTTTCCAAGTGGCCCTGGAATTGCATTGTTAAGGTACATCAAATTAATTCTTAAGATTTCGATTTTTAATACCGCATACGTTTGTAACGAGGGTAACGAGAGTAACGAGTAACGATATTTTAGTAACGAGTACTCGACCCAAAAGTAACGTAAACATGCGGGTATTGATTTTGTCGTTACTTTTACAGCCCTAATCAAGAACATCAACCAACTTATTAAAGAAAACTATCGGTTGTCAATTAATTTGTATTGGGACAACAAAATTCGGGCCGTTAACTCTAGCGACCCGTGTTTCCCCAAATTAACAAGATATTTAGAAGGAATGATCAGAACGACCTTCCTTGTCTTAAGCTCCAGAGAACGACAGACAACAGAGACGTACTTCTGACAGCAGGAATTGATCCAGAGGATGCCGTCTTGGGCGATGACCTTTTTGTTGTCGAAGATCCGCAGGAGAAAGTTGGGGGTGTGGGGCTGCTTTCCAGCAAGTGTACAAGGTGAATGCGTGCATTCGCCCCAATCATGACCTGGAAAACAGAGCCTTTGTCCATCACTTCCACCTTCGGAATTACATCACGCAATGGCGATCAGAGAACCTTGGTTTCACAGAGTTCAATGAAGATCATTTGGCAAACGCCATAATCGCCAAGCGAAATGGGCCCAGTTCCCTGTTAATTACGAAGGTGGAGCTCCAGCTCATCTTCGATTCATTAAAGAAGAAGAAGTCAGCAGGAGTCGATGGCATATCCAACGTTGTTCTTCGACATTTACCTCAAGAAGCAGTAGACATTTATACCACTCTGTTTAACAACGCTCTGAATAATGCATATTATCCAGTGCGGTGGAAAACAGCTGTGGTGCATCCTCTCCCGAAAAAGGGAAAGGACAACTCCAATCCGGCGAATCTCCGGTCGATAAGTCTTCTTCCGAGTATCAGCAAGGTATTCGAAAAAGTTATTAATAGAGCTCTGTCTAAGTGGGCAGAGGACAATTATATCATACCGGACAATCGGTTCGGTTTTAAGGCGGGACATGACACCATTCTTGCCGCGTCGAAACTCGTTTCTGATGTCCAATGGAACAAATCTAAGAAGCAGTGTACGGGTGCCTGTCTGGTTGATTTGGAGAAGGCCTTCGACACCGTATGGTTAGAGGGTCTTTAACTAAAGCTGACCAGACTTGGCATTAGTAAACCACTATTTTATATGCTTTATGATATGCTCTATGGCAGAAAGTTTGTTGTCAAAAGTGGCAATGTAACTTCTGCCACAACCTTTAATATTAAAAATGGTCTTCAGCAGGGAGCGGTCAACTCGCCGATTCTATTCAGCATTTACACCAGCGATCTGATAAGTAGTCTAACTCAGGCAATTGCGTATGCCGACGATCTAATTGCGTACAGAACAGCTCCGAAAGTCGAGGTCATCAGGATTCTTTTGCAGCGTGACTTCGAGAAGATTCAGCGATATTGCGATGACTGGAAGTTGAAAATCAACTTTCAGAAATCAGAAACCATCTTGTTTAGGACTCCGTTGCGTGGAGCCACAAGGGATACGAGAAAGAACTGGCGCAAGCTGCTGATCGTAGGGCCAAATGGACATCCACTGGCGAGTAAAAGTGTAGTAAAGTATCTTGGCATCTGGATTGATCAGTATTTGTATTTCGACAGACATATAAATACTGCTCTGGCCAGGGCTAGGGGAGCTTTTGCCCTGACGAAACAGTTGTTTTATAGCAGCCGGCTTGACAGCAGGGTGAAGGTGATTTGCTACATGGCCCTTATCCGGCCGATGATTGCCTATGGATGCCCGGTTTGGTTCAACGTTGCCCCATCTCAAATGGAAAAGATTCGGGTGTTTGAGAGGCAGTGTCTTCGACGCTGCCTTGGATTGCACAGAACACCAGTCGGAGTACAAACATTACTATTCCAACCTGGTCCTATACAACGGTGCCAACATAAACAGGATAGATAATTTCTTGCTGAAACTTATTCGAGGTCACATTGCAAGAGCGATGTCCTCGTCTAACAGCTTAATTTTCGGGGCTTACTACCCCAACAACGAATACTACGAGAGTGTGCGTCTCCGCTTAGACAGTCGAGGGTTGATCCAGGATAGATCGGCGGTTCCGCTAATCTACCACGTCGGCCGTATAACTGTGGATCGGCAGCTCCTTTACAGTCGGGACATTCGGAAATATATAAAACATACAAAAACGCAAAAAAATTATAAAACCCACAAAAATACAAAAAAAATTATATAACCGGAAAATGCTTGCTGTCGCTGTTCTAGTTTGTAAGTAGTCTGTTAGTAGCTTATAAGTAGGTTGTAACTAGTTTATAATTAGTTGTAAATAGTTTTAAGTAGCTTTAAGTAGTTCTAATTTAGTTTTATGTAGTTTGTAAGTTCTATATAAAACCATATAAGAATAAAGACAATGATACCGAGTTTTTTGTAAATTCTTCTCGGTAAAAACTAAAACCGACCTGGATTTAGTATTAAGATAGTTCTAAGGCCGAAAGGCATTAGCATCAAGTTATTATAGTTTAACTTAGAGCGCCCGACTGGGGCCAGTAAGTTAGTTTTAAAATATTGATAAGTTAGTTTTTATGAATTTTTGTCTAGCTTTAAGATAGTTTAAAGAAAATTGAAAAATAAAAATGAATTAAAGGATTTTAAGATATACACTGCAGGCTAATACCCTTTTAGTTAAAAATTGGACTTCGTTGGCAGCAGAGTGTGGCATAACTATGCACTTATCAGAAAATAACTTCAACCGATGGAAAAAGATGTCCTGTGAGGTTATAAGCATAACTGACGAGAATGAAAGATACACTTTTATCGAAAAAGGTCAGGAATCAACAGAGAGACTTCATTATTTAAAAGTTAAATACAATTTAAATGAAATCAACTACTGCAATAGCAATTACTCCTATTGGAACAATTTATAAGGTAAGATGGGAGTTAGCCAATCTTTACACTTAATACCGCATTGAACGGAAGGTACTTGTAATTGTTATCTGTGCAACTTGCAAGTGAAGGAAGGTATTTTTCTCATTTTGTGACTTTTTCGTATTCCCCCTAAAATCAAATCTTGTGAGTCACAAAATCATCAAAATTGTGATCTCCTCCAGAGCAGGTCACAACTTACAAATTTTACTAATCATTGAATTATATTCTCTCAAAGCGTTTATTATGTTATCTGTGCGAAAGAGAATAAAAAGTATATGTTCTATTTTTGAAAATTTGCGACCTTTTGTTCTAAATAGTTCTTTGTTGAATGGGCTTTAGGTCAAATGAAACAAATAAATTCTTTGTCGAGACGTTTCGTCCATATATATGGACATCATCAGGTGAACGTTAATGGTTTAATTGTTTTTACATTTGTATTGCGCTTTGCAAATTAAAACAAAAATCATCTTCGCCTGATGATATCCATATTCATGGACGAAACGTCGTGACAAAGAATTTATTGGTTTCATTTAACCTAAAGCCCATTCAACAAACAACTATGTATGTATATGTTCTTTTATTTCTTAAGCAAAAGAATAGGACAAGGGCGCAATATTCGTTTTCTTTGTCGGTGTGTTGGTGTAGTTCTCTGCCATTGCTTATAGAATTGTTGTTGTGTGCGCTCATCGGTAAAGAACATACTAACATAATGCTGTGGTGAGTTTCGTTGTGAGTTTTCTTGTGCAGATTAGGGGAAAAATACCAAAATATTGTTGAATCACAACAATCCTCACAAGGAGTAGTCACAGATGACAAACATGTCACGCCTTAATATTTTCTCAATGACTACAATTGCACACTTTTAAAATATTGGAAACAAAAATCAAAATCTAATTGATTCTAAGAATTTTAGAATCACAGACAGTATAGCAATAGGCAATGGCGTATTCAAAGATCAAGCGCTCCGGGCCAGTAAGTTATGGCACCCCATTAGTAAACGAAAAACAGCTAAGTTCACTTTTTAATGAAAAAAATTCAAGTACAAAATAACAAATACAATGTTAACATACATTTACTGCCAATGCGACGCATGATGCACAAATTGGTTCATACGTGTATTAATAGCACTGTTATAACTGACCGATTGTGTTCAGTAATAATTAAATATTTTTAGAGATGCCTTAACTGACGTCCCTTATTTCGGGGGATATTTTTTGATGGAATCGAATAATTATGATATCTTCAAATGCTTCTTTGTTGCGCCATTTTAAGATTGAGTAATTTCTAATTTTTTCAGTTTCCGCTTAAATAAGTCGTAAGCAGTGAAAAATTTAAATAATACCAATATAAATTTGTATTTGTCATCTGAATTTGTGTTAAGTTTAATTTACAAACGCATCTTTGCAGATATGAAACACAATCATATCCACCAGATAAATGCATCAAACCTGTATCATTACTAGCAGCAGTAGTAGTAGTAGTAGTAGTAGTAGTAGTAGTAGTAGTAGTAGTAGTAGTAGTAGTAGTAGTAGTAGTAGTAGTAGTAGTAGTAGTAGTAGTAGTAGTAGTAGTAGTAGTAGTAGTAGTAGTAGTAGTAGTAGTAGTAGTAGTAGTAGTAGTAGTAGTAGTAGTAGTAGTAGTAGTAGTAGTAGTAGTAGTAGTAGTAGTAGTAGTAGTAGTAGTAGTAGTAGTAGTAGTAGTAGTAGTAGTAGTAGTAGTAGTAGTAGTAGTAGTAGTAGTAGTAGTAGTAGTAGTAGTAGTAGTAGTAGTAGTAGTAGTAGTAGTAGTAGTAGTAGTAGTAGTAGTAGTAGTAGTAGTAGTAGTAGTAGTAGTAGTAGTAGTAGTAGTAGTAGTAGTAGTAGTAGTAGTAGTAGTAGTAGTAGTAGTAGTAGTAGTAGTAGTAGTAGTAGTAGTAGTAGTAGTAGTAGTAGTAGTAGTAGTAGTAGTAGTAGTAGTAGTAGTAGTAGTAGTAGTAGTAGTAGTAGTAGTAGTAGTAGTAGTAGTAGTAGTAGTAGTAGTAGTAGTAGTAGTAGTAGTAGTAGTAGTAGTAGTAGTAGTAGTAGTAGTAGTAGTAGTAGTAGTAGTAGTAGTAGTAGTAGTAGTAGTAGTAGTAGTAGTAGTAGTAGTAGTAGTAGTAGTAGTAGTAGTAGTAGTAGTAGTAGTAGTAGTAGTAGTAGTAGTAGTAGTAGTAGTAGTAGTAGTAGTAGTAGTAGTAGTAGTAGTAGTAGTAGTAGTAGTAGTAGTAGTAGTAGTAGTAGTAGTAGTAGTAGTAGTAGTAGTAGTAGTAGTAGTAGTAGTAGTAGTAGTAGTAGTAGTAGTAGTAGTAGTAGTAGTAGTAGTAGTAGTAGTAGTAGTAGTAGTAGTAGTAGTAGTAGTAGTAGTAGTAGTAGTAGTAGTAGTAGTAGTAGTAGTAGTAGTAGTAGTAGTAGTAGTAGTAGTAGTAGTAGTAGTAGTAGTAGTAGTAGTAGTAGTAGTAGTAGTAGTAGTAGTAGTAGTAGTAGTAGTAGTAGTAGTAGTAGTAGTAGTAGTAGTAGTAGTAGTAGTAGTAGTAGTAGTAGTAGTAGTAGTAGTAGTAGTAGTAGTAGTAGTAGTAGTAGTAGTAGTAGTAGTAGTAGTAGTAGTAGTAGTAGTAGTAGTAGTAGTAGTAGTAGTAGTAGTAGTAGTAGTAGTAGTAGTAGTAGTAGTAGTAGTAGTAGTAGTAGTAGTAGTAGTAGTAGTAGTAGTAGTAGTAGTAGTAGTAGTAGTAGTAGTAGTAGTAGTAGTAGTAGTAGTAGTAGTAGTAGTAGTAGTAGTAGTAGTAGTAGTAGTAGTAGTAGTAGTAGTAGTAGTAGTAGTAGTAGTAGTAGTAGTAGTAGTAGTAGTAGTAGTAGTAGTAGTAGTAGTAGTAGTAGTAGTAGTAGTAGTAGTAGTAGTAGTAGTAGTAGTAGTAGTAGTAGTAGTAGTAGTAGTAGTAGTAGTAGTAGTAGTAGTAGTAGTAGTAGTAGTAGTAGTAGTAGTAGTAGTAGTAGTAGTAGTAGTAGTAGTAGTAGTAGTAGTAGTAGTAGTAGTAGTAGTAGTAGTAGTAGTAGTAGTAGTAGTAGTAGTAGTAGTAGTAGTAGTAGTAGTAGTAGTAGTAGTAGTAGTAGTAGTAGTAGTAGTAGTAGTAGTAGTAGTAGTAGTAGTAGTAGTAGTAGTAGTAGTAGTAGTAGTAGTAGTAGTAGTAGTAGTAGTAGTAGTAGTAGTAGTAGTAGTAGTAGTAGTAGTAGTAGTAGTAGTAGTAGTAGTAGTAGTAGTAGTAGTAGTAGTAGTAGTAGTAGTAGTAGTAGTAGTAGTAGTAGTAGTAGTAGTAGTAGTAGTAGTAGTAGTAGTAGTAGTAGTAGTAGTAGTAGTAGTAGTAGTAGTAGTAGTAGTAGTAGTAGTAGTAGTAGTAGTAGTAGTAGTAGTAGTAGTAGTAGTAGTAGTAGTAGTAGTAGTAGTAGTAGTAGTAGTAGTAGTAGTAGTAGTAGTAGTAGTAGTAGTAGTAGTAGTAGTAGTAGTAGTAGTAGTAGTAGTAGTAGTAGTAGTAGTAGTAGTAGTAGTAGTAGTAGTAGTAGTAGTAGTAGTAGTAGTAGTAGTAGTAGTAGTAGTAGTAGTAGTAGTAGTAGTAGTAGTAGTAGTAGTAGTAGTAGTAGTAGTAGTAGTAGGTTTATTAAAAAAATTTTGGGTTTTATTCCTATACAAAAATGTTTCCCAAATAAAACTAATGATCTTTATAAATCAATTAAATTTCGTCTTTGTAATTAATTCAAAATCGAAATAATTTTATTTTCTTCACCGGCGCTCTCCGCTCCAAAAGGTTTGTAATTCCCTTTATCCAAAAAAAAATTGCTCGCGCCCTTTCATTTTTTTTTTTTTTTAAACTTCAGCGTCTACGCCCCTGTGGTACTCAAAAATATTTTATTCGATCATCGATTAATAACGGGTGATTTTTTAAGAGGTTTAGAACTTTAAAAAAAAAACACAAAAATTCGAAAAAATGAATGAAATATTTATTTGAATCGATAGTTTGAACCTTGCAATTTAATGTTTAAAGATAATTTCATGCAAATGTTGACCGCGGCTGCGTCTCAGGTAGCCCATCCGCTGAGTCCAATTTTGGCATACTCTTTCACACATATCGGCCGGTATCTCACGAATGAATGCATGGATGTTGGCTTCCAGTGCGTCAATCGAAGCGGGCTTGTCCCTATAGACATTAGCCTTGACATACCCCCACAAAAAATAATCTAATGGTGTCAAATCGCACGATCTAGGCGGCCAATTGACCGGCCCGAAACGTGAAATTAAGTGTTCACCAAACTCGCCTCGCAATTGCGCCATTGTTTCGCGTGCTGTGTGGCATGTGGCACCGTCTTGTTGAAACCACATATCATGCAAGTCAAGAACTTCCATTTCGGGCAAAAAAAAGTTTGTTATCATCGCTCGGTAGCGTTCACCATTGACAGTAACGCTGCGATTCGCATCATCTTTGAAGAAATATGGCCCAATAATGCCGCCGGCCCATAAACCTTTGAAGAAATATGGCCCAATAATGCCGCCGGCCCATAAACCGCTCCAAACAGTGGCTTTTTCGGGATGCATTGGTAGCTGTTGCAATGCTTCTGGCTGATCTTCACTCTAAATGCGGCAATTATGCTTATTTACGTACCCATTCAACAAAAAATGAGCCTCATCGCTGAACATAATTTTTCGATAAAAAAGCGGATCCTCGGCCAGCTTTCCAAGAGCCCATTCACCAAAAATTCGGCGTTGTGGTAGGTCGGCTGGCTTTAGTTCTTGCACCAGCTGTATCTTAAAAGGCTTTACGCCCAAATCCTTCCGCAAAATTTTCCACGTAGTGCTGTAACAAAGGCCTAACTGCTGGGAACGGCGCCGAATCGACACTAGCTGATACGGCCGCAATATTTTCTTCACTACGCACAGTACGTAAACGTGTTGGTGGTTTAATGTCCAACAAAGTAAATTTGCTGCGGAATTTGGTCACAATCTTCCGAATAGACTGCTCAGAAGGTCGAGAATGCCGACCATAAAATGGAAGCAGCGCGCGATGAACATTTCGAACCGAGCACGAATTTTGATAGTAAAATTCAATAATTTGCAAGCGTTGTTCATTTGTAAGACGATCCATGGTTAAATTGCAAACCAAACTAAAGCTGTTTGACAGTGACACAAGGTACTAAACACACGTCAGCTGTCAAAACCAGTGTTGCCAAAACCAAACCAGCTAAAAAATCACCCTTTAGTTTGATCAATCACCAATTAATTCAATTAGGTGAACCCACCCCCTTATGAGCATAGATGTGGTGGCAGCACTATTATTGTCGCTGCAAATTGCAATTTTAATGCGCCTGGATTTTGACAATCTATTTTTAACTTCGCCATTGTGTCGTTTCTCTAAAGTCGGTTGCGTCGTGTCGGGTTTTCTTTTGATTTTTTTTTTTTTTTGGTAACACAACGTGTATGTAGATCTTCTCTATGTGTTTTGAGGTTCAGCGGCAACAGTTCGCTTCTTATTTTGAATATGATACTCATTTCTTGCTGGCTAAAGTCATCATGAAAAAAGTTCCGTTCTTCTAGGCTGTGGTTGAGTTCCTTGTACACTAAGCGACTTGGTGAACTGGCAGCTTGTTCCAAAAATCCAGCGTAAATTTTCTCGTTCAGCTTCTAAAGAATATTTTCTAATGATACTTTCCAAGTTGTTCTATTTTCCCAGCTAAGAGACAACTCCACTTCTAAATTCTTGCCATTTCACAAAAAAAAACAACGTTTTTTTCTTCTCAGGAGATGAAAAACTACAATAATACTATAATAATGCTATAATAATACATTAACTATAAGATACATTGATAAATAAAAGGATTTTGTTGACACATAAGGTCCCTAACTTTATACATTGAAAAAAAATTTAAATGCAAATAAGATTTTTAATTTTTGAAAACTTAATATAAAAGTGGCTGTATTGGTTTAGTGTTGGGATATGATTGGCGTTTGGCCACGATAATGGGCTGACTCTGAATCAGTGTAGAAGTTTGCTGCTTCATCGATGATTGTTGTAGCTATATCCAGGATTTGATTAGCTCCTAGGTCCCTTTGTTCCGAATATCGTTGTTGGTTTCATTCAGTGTGCATAGTGAAGAATCGACAGACGAAATTTATTTTAAATTGAATCCACCCCGTGTTATAAAAAAGGGTCAAAAGTACAGGTATACCTACTGGCTACATGCTTTATTGCCCACAAGTGATAATAAAAAAGGGATTATCCCAGGTAAGGGTGCGCACAGTGACGGCAGCCAACCTACACAACAAAAAGAAAAATAATAAAGGTACTCCAAATAAACATCCAGCACAGTAAGTTGGCCTCGGCCACCTTAACCTCATTGCTGTCAAAAGATGACATTGATATCGCCCTTATTCAGGAGCCCTGGATCAACAGCGGCACGATCTGCGGACTCAAGTCCAAGGATTACATCTTCTACTTTTATAAAGGGCCTGCAGAAGGTAATTATCGTGCATGCATAGTTGCGAAAATTTTTTTAAATGTTTTCCTCTTATCTTCCTATACAGACATGACGACGGTGAGGTGTGAAGGAAAGGGGGCTCCACCCCTTTACATTTACAAAAACCGGACAACCTATGCAAAAAGAGCTGCCTGACAAAAATTTTGCACGCAAATTGAGTCAACAAATGACGCTGCCAGGCTCAGGAAAGTCATGTCTCAAAGGTTCACGCTCCTCCGGGCTTCTTAAAAAGACCGGATGGGACTTGGACGGACTCCTGCTCCGAAACTTTAGAGTCACTTTTGAGCACTCACTTCCCCGGGTGTACGATCGATATATCATCTGTGGACAGAGGCCCCATCATAAGTGAAATCTCTAACATAGGTACCCAAATAGTTGATAGTAGAAAGGTGGCTTGGGCCATTGCCTCCTTGTTGAAAATTAAACGCATATCAACCCTGTTTCTTAGTACAAAATTATGCCTTTATGTACATATTATTCTGAAATTTCATACATTCTTACTTTAAATACTTTAATATTTTTCATACATTAACATTCATACATTTGTTACACACATACATTGGTAATTTACTCATTTAATATATTCTTTATTCTTTTATGTAAAAACCGTTTTGCATATTTTCTTAAATAAAATCAGTTATCACGAGACCTTAGACCCGAATTGATCGGTTTTTTATTTCAAGCAAGGCGTAAGACAGTCTATATTTTCAGATAACTAATTATCCCACAGTGTTATTTTTGACATGGTGCCGAAACCCGGGAATATATCGAGACTGTACCTAGTTTGATTATTATTTGGATAACTCGAAACGTAGTAAAATGGAGTTGCAAGCGCGCGCCGGCTATCGCAGCCAAATAACAAAAATTATAAATGAAGCGACAGAGTGCTTAAAATCATCAAAAGTCAGAGACACAGAGGATTTGTCTAAATTAGACTCTAACGAGAACCTTAGAGCAATCAACAACGATGTTCAGGCTAAGAATATCGAAGACTCGAGGCCAGAAAAAGTAGCTGAGTATGAGGACTCTGCTGTAGGTATGATAGCAAGATTGCAAGTTCGCTTAGTGAGGGTGCAATCGCAGATTAATCCCTATCAAAATGATGTCAATACTAAAAAAAAGTTTTCGGGCGATCATCAAGAATGGATTCGTTTTTGGGAAAACTTTCGTACAACAGTACATGAAAATGAAGCATTGAGTGGTGCCGAAAAATTCAACTATTTGCAGTCTGTTCTTACTGGAAATGCGGCCAAGACGATATCTGGTTTCACTCCTTCTGATACCTGCTATGATGGAGCTATCTCTCTCTCTTGCAGGAGGAATATGGTGACACTGAAAAACTACTAGACAAATTGATGCAACAGCTCATGGCACTTCCAGCAGTTTCTGGCAAAACGGATACAACGGGGTTGAGACATCTGTATAATACGGTGATAACCTGCAGTCGGTCCTTGACAGCGCTAGGTGTTCCCTCCTCTCACTATTATATTATGCTCAAAACCATACTATTAAAATGCATGCCTAACGAACTTCGAATCGATTATCATCGAATACAAAAAGAGTGCACAACAAAAGCAGACGAGGCCAATGATTCAGTTTCTGATAGTGGATCCACGCTTTCTTTCGATGGAGACAAGCAGGTGAAGAACATTCTCAAATTCCTTAAGCAAGAAGTGGAATCGATAGAGAGAGCAGGTGTCAATAAATCGTCAACTAAAGCGAGTGCACATCACCCACAACCATCGACGGCAGCAGGTCTTTTCACTTCCACACAGCCAAACGTACCGTGCTTTTTTTGCAAAGCTACAGATCATTCGACGAAAGAGTGCAACTGCACGAGAACCGTCGACGAAAAGAAGCAAATTTTGAAAGAAGATGGCAGATGTTTTCGATGTACTATGAAAGGTCAAACGGCAAGAAGTTGTAAAGTGAGAAGCCTATACTGCAAAAAATGCAAGCATAAGCATCCCTCTTCGTTGTGTAATTTTAAAAACAAAGTATTATCTTCCAGTGAATTGTCAAAAACTAAAGAAAATTCAACATCTGTTGCCATGCTTCATCCAACTTTGAATTTGTCTGCACCAAATATTTTAAAAAAGAATAATGTGTATTTCCAAACAGCGCGAGCCCTCCTCGCAGCACATCATTCGTTTCCTGCAGCAAACAGTCTATTTGTGCGGCTTATTATTGATGGTGGAAGCCAGCGCACGTACATAAGAGAAGCTGTTGTAGATAAGTTGAATTTGGAAATTACTGGGTTTGTGAATCTATCCATTATTCCTTTCGGCCAAGACAAGATTTCTGGTGGTAAGAAAATGAGGATTGTGAAAATTTATTTAAGATCTCAGTTTAGCGAAAATTCTGTGGAAATTACGGCGGTGGTGGTACCCGAAATACGCCTTGGTGGCTCCTGCTAGTAAGAGCACTCCGTTGGATGGTTTCAGCTTGGCGGATTCGAATTTGTGTGGACGTGAGCAAGAAGGAGGCTTAAGCGTTCTGGTAGGAGCGGATTATTATTGGAAGGTGGTAACAGGCAAATATAAACGAATTACTAACCTTTTGACAGCAGTAGACACAATTTTTGGATGGACGCTCCAGGGCCCTTGCGAAGCGGATGAATTAATCGCTGAAAATGTTTCAACTCTTTTCAGCTCCTCCCTTGAAGACATGTGGAACTAAGAGAGTTTGGGGATACGGAATGATGAAATGGAGATGAGCGAATTCACCAAAGAACTTCAATCAAAGTGTATCCGAAAGACTGAAACGAGATACGAAGCTCAACTACCCTGGAAAACCATCCATGGACAGCTGGGAAATAATAAAGCGATGGCTCTGTCAAGACTGCACTCCCTTCTCAGAAGACTTCAAATGGATCCATCTAAACTTCGTGAATACGACACAGCAATGCAGCAATTCATAGCGGCGGGATATGCTGAAAGAGTTGATTCCAAAGACGACAACCCAGAGAACCTATATTACATGCCACACTGTGCAGTATATCGGCCTGAAAAGACAACAACCCAGATACGAATTGTATTCAATGCCTCCTCTCATTTTAAAGGTAAGCTTTCTTTGAACGAATGTTTATGGACAGGTTCGAACCTACTTCCAGATATTTTGCAAATCTTGTTGAACTTCCGTGTCGGACAGATTGGGTTATTCGCAGATATCGAAAAGGCGTTTCTGCAAATCGTCTTAGCCAAAAAAGATAGAGACAGCCATCGTTTTGTCTGGTTTCCACAAAACAAAGATTTAAGCACAGATTTTTCATCGGAGGTCGAATATCGTATGACTCGTGTCACATTTGGGGTTTCTTCTAGCCCATTTTTGCTATCTGCCACAATTGCTCTTCACATTCGCAATCAAGCAAAGGAATTTCCTGAATCATGTGAATTGCTCAGTAAATCATTCTACATGGATGATCTGGTAACAAGTGTTAGCACTCAGGAGGATGCAGAGAAATTTTATGGGGATTCAACTGAAGTTTTTAAGCGTGCTTATATGAATCTAAGAAAGTGGCGATGCAATAATTCAGAAGTTCAGAATTACTTTGAGGTGACAGAAGATGTAATTCATTCCGTTCTAGGTGTTCTATGGAACGTAGACAGTGACGAATTAATGTATAAACTTGATTTGGATTCCTTGAAATCGATGGTATCGCCAACAAAGCGTAATTTATTAAAGGTTATTGCGCGAGTGTTTGATCCATTAGGATTCTTAAGCCCAATTTTAATACAATTTAAAATCTTGTTTCAGACTTTATGGCGCAATAAAGTTGATTGGGACGATCCATTGGATGCAGAGTCTAGCCAAAAATACATCGCTTGCACTAAGGACTTAAAACAAATTCCCGAAATTTCAATGCCTAGGTGGCTTGGAATTAGTGCCGAGTTGACGTGCATTGAAATGCATGTATTTGCCGATGCCAGCCAGAAAGCCTTTGGGGCTGTTGCATTTTTAAGACTCGAGACGTCAAATCTGGAAACAGATGTTAAGTTTGTGTGTGCCAAAGCCCGTGTTCCACCACTGAAAGAAACGAAAACAGATCATCTCACATTGCCAAAGTTGGAACTCACCGCTGTGTTGGTTGCTGCCAGACTATGTGCTTACTTGAAGAAGTTACAAGTGCCATTTCAACGTTTTTATTTGTGGACCGACTCACAGATCACACTTCATTGGATACAAGGGGATGCGCGGAAGTGGAAGCTGTACGTGTTTAGCCGTGTAAAGGAAATTCATGAGCTGACAGATGTGAACGACTGACGTCATTGCTCTGGTAAAGAAAATCCAGCAGATCTGCTTACGCGAGGAATATCTGCAGAACAATTTTCATCATCCTTACTATGGAAGGAGGGTTCATCTTGGTTGAAAGAAGGAAAGTGTAATTGGCCTGTGGGAAATGTGTCGCATGCTGATGATCTATCTATCGCTGTTGCTGTCTGTTCAGAAGGAAGATGTTACAGCTTCAGCCAAATATTCGGAGCCACTGCTGTTGTATGAGAAAATTAGTGACTGGAAGAAGCTGCTGAGAATAACCGCCTATATTCATCGAGGTGTCAATGCGCTGCTTAATAAATGGTACCCCCTTTGGGCTCAAAAAAGGGGAAGGAAAACTCATACGTTAAGGTTTTTGCAAGCCGCTGAAATGAAGAAAGCAGAAACCTACTGGATAAGTTATTTTCAAATTACTCATTTTCCTAATGAAATCTTATCTTTACAGGAGGGGAAAACTATTTCTCGATCTTCTACCCTCCTAACGCTCAACCCCTTCTTGGACGACCAAGGTTTGCTTCGTGTGGGGAGTAGATTGACGCAACTAGACGAGCCACTAGATGTTACTTGTCCAGTTATTTTGCCACGAAGAAGTTATTTGAATAAGTTAATCGCCATTTACTTCCACGAATTTTCGATGCATAGTGGAGTGAATACCGTACTGGCTCGTCTGCGTGAACAATTCTGGTTACCAGCCGCCCGTCAGATAATCAAGAAAGCCATCGCATCATGCAAACTTTGTCGCAAACTCAAGGGAAAGGCCGCATCCCAGCCTTTTGCTCCACTACCGAGAGATCGAATCCAAGCATCAAGACCTTTCGAGACCGTGGGTGTGGATTTTGCCGGTCCTCTTTATACACGTTCAGATGAAAATACGAAGAAAGTCTACATAATGATATTCACATGCGCCGTCGTTCGCGCCGTCCATCTGGAGCTTGTTCTCAATTTGACGACGGAATGCTGCCTCTTAGCTATGCGTCGTTTTATAGCAAGGCGGGGCACGCCGATTACTATATATTCAGATAATGCGAAGACGTTTAAAAAATCAACCGACATGAAGAGCTTGGGAGAAATTTTCAACAGCGAGATATTTTTCGGATATCTTAGTAACCGCGGTATAAATTGGAAGTTTAGCGTGGAAAGAGCACCGTGGTGGGGTGGATTTTGGGAGAGGTTGGTGAAGAGTGTAAAAGACATTCTCAAGGTCACAATTTGGAAGGCAAAGATTACCAACGAAGAGCTTTATACTCATCTCACTGAAGCTGAGCGAATAATCAATATGAGACCCCTTACGTACGTTAGCAATGACCCAATGGACCTGGCCCCACTAACACCAGGATGTTTTCTTATTAATTGCTCTAAGGTAACTGATAATGAGAGCAAAGGCCAAACAATTGAATTGGATCTCCGAAGCAAATGGAAATCTAGATTGCAGTACACATCTTTTCTATGGAAGAGATGGAAAGCCGAATATCTCAAGCTTTTACGTTCAGCACATTATTCCATGCATATATTTTCGAAAGAAATCCAACCTGGTGACGTAGTGTTGGTATACGATGCCAGCACCCCCCGTTTCCACTGGAAGCTAGCGGTAGTCGAAGTTTGCTATCCTGGGAGAGATAACAAAATTCGAGCATGTGAAGTTCGCTTCACTGATGGCAAGATTTTTCGTCGTACTATTCAACTGTTGTATCCACTGGAGATGCACCAGGAGGCCCGCCCGGAGGATGTTGAAAATTAAACGCATATCAACCCTGTTTCTTAGTACAAAATTATGCCTTTATATATTATTTTGAAATTTCATACATTCTCACTTTAAATACTTTAATATTTTTCATACATTAACATTCATACATTTGTTACACACATACATTGGTAATTTACTCATTTAATATATTCTTTATTCTTTTATGTAAAAACCGTTTTGCATATTTTCTTAAATAAAATCAGTTATCACGAGACCTTAGACCCGAATTGATCGGTTTTTATTTCAAGCAAGGCGTAAGGCAGTCTATATTTTCAGATAACTAATTATCCCACAGGGTTATTTTTGACACTCCTTCTCAGTATACAAGTCTGCTTGGGCTGATGTAATAGTTCCAATTATGCTACAAGGCTCTAGAGACGTAATTGTTCCAATTCTAGTGGACATTTTTAGGGGATGTCTTAACATCACCTATATTCCCTCTAGTTGGAGAGATGTCAAAGTCATTTTCATTCCGAAAGCTGGCAAGCCCACCCATACTGAACCTGTTAGGTTAAGTTAGGTTAGAAGGGGTGATGATACGGCGAGCCGCATCATCTCACTCGGATCTCAGTGGATCCATTGCGCTCCCCATAGTGAAAGGTGGGTAATGAAGAGGGATAGGGAGGGGTTTAAGGAGAGGTTTTAGTTGTAGGGGGCCTCCCTGAACCATCCTGAGTTCTGAATGAATTTTAGGATGTTTTTTAGTGGCAATACAGAGATGTCGCCCAGTTCATCGAAGAAGTATTCTCCTAGGGCTGCTTTCCTGGTTCTAGCTAGGCTGGGGCATTCACATAAGTGAAGGGAGCCCTCTTCCGCCTCTTCATCATGACACCCTCTACATAAGTCCGATGAGCTGATGCCCATTCTTTTCATGTGGGTTCCCATAGAGTTGTGGCCCGTTAGGACGCCAATTATGAGTGATAATTGAGGCCTGCTTAGCTTGAGTAGGTATTCAGTTTTTTTCTTCGAAATATTCGGCCAAAGGTTCCTTGAAGGCCAAAGGTTCCTTGAAACCCGACAGGTGTCGATAGATGACCATCTGACATTTGCAGCTTCCAAGAAAACCTGGTGTATTCTACTTTTTTCTTCCTCCAGTGGCATGAGCACCGAGGCTACGATTTGGCTCGGATCAAGAGATGATCCGCTTTTGGCCAGTTCATCTGCCATTTCATTTCCATGAATATCCCTATGTCCTGGGACCCATTTTAGGGTAACTGTGTTCGTTGCGTTGAGTACTCTTAACTCATTTCGGCAACGATCGATCAGTTTGGACTTTATGGTGATTGAGGAAATGGCTTTAATTGCCGCCTGGCTAGCTGCTTCGCGGCTTCACAAACTGCCAGCACTTCCGCATGGAATACACTGCAAAAGTTTGGAAGCTTCATTGATCTATATATGGGTGGGTTATCTGAATAGATGCCTGACCCAACACCCTCCAAGGTTTTGGAGCCGTCGGTGAAGACCGAAATATGATTTGCATTTATGACCCTGTTTTCGTTCCAGAGTTCCCTGGTGGGGATATCTGTCATGGTTACTGGGTTGAAATCAATGTGCGGCGAAACATAGTCTGTATGAATGTCAATGTAAAGTTCATTATAGTTCTGTGACCGACGAGGCCCCTTTTCCAATTATTACATTGTTGCAGTCGTAAAGCACTTTTTGCCGCCAACTCTTTCGTAAACAGATCGAGTGGGGCAAGTGAAAGGAAAGTTTCTAGGGCGGCCGTTGGTGTGGTTCTTATAGCACTGGTTGTGCCGATACACGCTAGTCTTTGAATTTTAGTCATGGTTTTTAGATTGGTCTCCTTATCTAAGGCTGGCCACCAGACCATACATGCGTAGGTTAGGATTGGCCTTATAATGGCTGTGTACATCCAATGAATGGTTCTAGGGCCATCTCTACCAAAAATTCGACTGCACGTATAGAATGCTACTGAGGCTTTTTCCTCTCTTTCTTTAATACGAGTATTCTTTTTCCAGTTCAATTTACGGTCAAGTACAACACCAAGGTATTTGGCGGTATCCGAAACTTGAAGTGGAGTTCCATTAATAGTTGGCGGGTTTATGTTGGGAGTTTTGTTTTTCCTTGTAAACAACACCAATTCTGTCTTTTGAGGGTTAACGCTAAGTCCACAACTGCTGGCCCAATTACTGAGCTTGTTGAGGGCTAGTTGTAGGAGGTCGCATAAGGTTGGGGCGAATTTTCCCGAGGCCATTAACACAATGTCATCGGCGTATGCAACGACCTTGATGCCATTCAGATTAAGTTTAACCAATATCTGGTTGACTACAAGGAGCCAAAGCAGAGGAGATAGAACTCCACCTTGCGGAGTCCCCTTGCAGGTTCTAACTTTTAACTTCGCATCACCCATTTCTACATTTATGAGTCTTGTTTGAAGCATGGAGTTAATCCAGTTTATCAGTAACGGATCGATGATGATCGAGTTGAGGGCTTGTCGATTTGCCCTTCATATATGCATGTTGGGCCTGTGAGAGAACGCCGTCATTAAGTTTTAGGCGAATATGAGTCTCCACTAGTCTTTCTAAAGTCTTGAGAAGAAAAGAGGATAGGCTTATAGGCCTAAAATCCTTAGGTTCGGTGTGGGTGGGCTTGCCAGCTTTCGGAATGAAGATGACATTGACTTCTCTCCATTTAGAAGGAACGTAAGTGATGTTAATACAACCCCTAAAAATGTCCACTAGAATTGGAACAATTACGTCTTTAGAGCTTTGGAGCATAATAGGAATTATTCCATCAGGCCCTGCAGACTTGTATGCTGAGAATGAGTCTATGGCCCAAGTCACTTTTCTGCTATCTACGATTTGGTTACCTATGTTAGAGATTACACTTATGTCAGGGCCTCTGTCCGCAGACGATGAATCAGTAGTACATCCTGGGAAGTGAGTGCTCAAAAGTGACTCTAAGGTCTCAGAGCAGGAATCTGTCCAGGTTTTATCAGGTCTTTTTAGAAAACCCGGAGGAGTGTAAGCCTTTGATATTACTTTCCTGAGCCTAGCAACGTCATTTGTTGACTCAATGTCTGTGCAAAATTTTTGCCAGGCTGCCCTTTTCGCGTAGGTTGTTCGGGGTTTGTACATATTTTTGCTGATCTTGAAAAGATCCCAGTCAGCAGGTAGATTACTATGTTATGCTCTATTGAAAAGCCTCCTTGAGTTTTTCCTAAGGACAGATAACTCTTTCGACCACCATACGGGGTTGAGTTTACCTTTACCTTTAGAAATGGGACAAGAACTTTCATAAGCATTATTAATGGCCAATGTTAGTTCATTGATATGTTTTTCAATATCTGAGCGATTTGTCAATGGCTGATTTTCATATTGACCCATAGATGTGGCCATTCTTATCTTGAAGGCATCCCAGTTTGTCTTTCTGGGGTTTCTGTAGGGTTTTGGATTTTCTGTTTTGTGTTCGATATGGAATGTTATCATTCTACGGTCAGAGAATGTTACATTGCCTAAGACCTTCCAGTCACTGACTACGATAGAATCGGAGTTAGTGGAAAACGTCACATCGAGCACTTCTTTTCTGTTTCTAGTTACGAAGGTTCACTCGTTACCTTTATTTAAAATCAACAAATTTTTGTCTATAATATATTCGAAAAGTGACTCACCTCTTTTATTTATGTCTGAGCTCCCCCACTGTATGTGATGAGCGTTTGCGTCATAACAAACCAGGAGGTCCCAACCGTTCTTACCAGTCATTGTTACGCGGTCATCAAGAGCATCTGGCGGCGGAGGCCCCGGTGAATCACCTGGCATGTAGACGGAGGCTAGGATCAGGGGCGGAGCCCCTTTTCTTTCGCACTTCACCGCCGTCATGTCTGCACTACTGTGGGAGGATAAGAGGAAAAGATTTATAGATTTTTTCGCCACTATACATGTCCGATAGTTACCTTCTGTAGGCCCTTTATTGAAGTAGAGGATATAATCTTTGGACCTTAGTCCGCAGATCCTGCCGCTGTTGATCCAGGGCTCCTGAATAAGGGCGATATCAATATTATCTCTTGCCAACAATGAGGTCAGGGTGGCCGAGGCCAACTTACTGTGCTGGAGGTTTATTTGGAGCACCTTCATCATTTTTTAAGTTTTTGTTTTGTAGGTTGGCAGCTGCCATCGGAAGCACCTTGACCTCACTGATGCCAACCATCAACTTGAAACCCCTGGACGGAAGCATGGCCATTGTATCATGGTTTAACATGACAATGGCTTCTTGTTCGTTTTTGAGGGAGCTTCTATATTCAGAACCTTCCAATCGCTACTAGGGAATCCTGAGTTTTGACCCCTAAGAAGGTTTTTAAGGAGTTCCTTAGAGACGCGAGGGCCCGGGACGTTAATGCGGACTTTGGGTCTGGTCGGGAGTTCACTTTTAGGAGCAACTTTAAGAGAGACCCCTTCAAGTAAACCTTTCATCTCACCAATCTTAGTTCGAAGCCATTTTAGTGTGGGTTCATCCCTACACGTCATGATTTTGAACCCCTTGACTGTCGACAGCGGCCCGAATCTCGGCACGAAACCAGTAGAAGCGAGAATCTCGGTGTTAATAATATCGAGAATCTTTACCTCCACCTGAGCCCACTGCTCACTAGTTAGGTGACTTTCGGAGCTCCCCCCATTTATGACAGCCACCTGAAGGCTTTCTGTCACTACGTCCGCTAGCGTGCCAGCACTAGCGCTGTGTACTGCCTTATGTTTTTTATTTGCGGACGTTATGGGAGGAGTCGAGTCATTATGCCTCATCCTCTTTCTTTGACTGCCAGTGTGTTCGGCCCTTGGGTGCTTTGGGCCTCTTATCGGCCTCACTTTAGGGCTACTGACAGCCAGTTTGGAAGAAGAGACACCTTGATCTTTGTTTTTCTTGTTATTTCAATATTCTTATTGTCGATTGTGGTCTTTCTTTTTGGGTCCATTTTGGCAAGAAGTTTTTGAGCCCAGTTCAAGCGCTTCCAGTCCCTTAGGCTTAGCAGTTTTTGATCACCCTTGCCATACCTACGTACGGCCCTCTTGGCGTTTTCTATCCTTTTGAGATCTGGATTCGGATCCCCTCCCTTGTTCTGCATACTTGGATGCTCCTTGTTAACCTAGGTCGGTTTTGGCCCATCGATTGACGGGCAGCGACCTTCGGAAAAGGATTCCGTCACGGTCTTGGAGGACCCTGGGCCATCCGCGCAGACTTCGGTTGGTTTACCTCCACCAGACCTTTTATAGGGAGTCGAAGTAGTCTTGGCTCCCGGCAACGCCAGGATTTTTGCCACAGACTCGCCTTGAGGGGGTACCTGCCCTTCACCTTTCACAGGATTCTCGGCCACAGTGACGTCTGCGTCCGAGCTGTCCGAGCTGGCGAAGGACTGGTAGTCGTCGTCATTGAGGATGCGATTTTCCTCATCAGACGCCATCATTCCATCGTCAGTCCCAACAGCCTCGTCCTCAGAGTCAGGAAAGTCCATGAGATATTCAGAAAACATCCCATGGACCTTACCGACATGACTACTGCTACAGGCAGAGGTGCAGTCTACTGCTGTTGTTGTTTTTGTTGTTGTTGTTGTCGTTGTTGTTATTTGTGTCACTGGCGACTTTGCCTTAGCCAAGCCCTCGCCGGCAGCCGTGACTTCTGCCGACACTTAAACGTATATCCCCGTTCGATTTACTAAACCTGTTAAGATCTATTTAAATAAAAACACAATCACCCCTATTGTGAGTTTCACCCGGAAAGCTATTCACCCGAAAAAATGTTGCTCACGCGGAATTTAAAAACCAATTGCGAGTTCCGTCCGAACGAAATTTCACTTCGAAATTGCGATGACATTTCGAAAAAAAGGAGCGTTTATTTAAGAGACAAATATAAACAAAACGAAACATCTGAACCAATCCCAAAGAAGTCATGGTTTTAAAGGTTGACTTTAAACACATTTTTAATGAGGCTTTAAGCAATGCGATGTTTAGACGAACATTTTTTTAAGTACTTTTTAAAGTTTGAAGAAATATTAAACTCTTAAAATGCACAATGAAAACAAAAATACAATAGTATTGAAAATAAATTATTGTTTTCAATGCCTTTTTCGAATGAAAATGACAAATTGTTGGGTTTAAAAACTTTATTAAATGATTTTTGTATGTTCCGAGTAATTTTTGAGCAGACAAAAATACCGAAACTATTCTATGAACTACTCCACCAAGAACAAAAACAATAAAATTCAGAACTACATCAGTTTGAACACAGCTGAACATATTTTTGACAGATGAGTGAAGTGCGAATTAACTTTTTTTTTTTAAAGTAAACAAACCGTGCATTGAAAAGAAAAATTGTGTGTGTTTAGTGATAAATTCCTTAAATAACTTTAGGAAAATGTATAGCATAGCCCTGAGAATAATGAGAAATGATGAGGAAGAAAAAACCCAACAAAAATGTATTAGAAGACAACTAAGAGATTCCTCCGACCCTTTGGAGTTACGTGAGCCTTTGTAAGTTTATTAGTTATGTGAAGATAAATGTAGATTACAAATACAATTTTTTTGTTGTCCGGATGTAGTTGCATTTTATTTTAAAGCAATTCGATTTGACTTCTATTTGTTGTTTTTACTCCTTGAAATAAAAAATGCAAATTATTTTCGATTATTTTGTTGTTGTTTATAAAAATATTTTATATTTTCCGCTAAATGTGTTGCTTTCCGTCGCCAAATTTTGAGAGAAAGAAAGAGCTGTCAAATAGTTAACATTCCACCCGAAAAAAAAGTTCACAATAGGGGGAAATTTTTCGAAGTGAAAATTTTTCCGTCCGAAACTCACAATAAGGGAAATGTGAAATGTCAATTTTTTCGGACGGAATCCTGAAAAAGTGGAACTCACAATAGGGGTGAATGTTTCTCGTTGACTCTCCGAATTAAACAGGAGAAGAAAATTTTATTTCAAGTTAATCATTTACAGTTCTTCGCGTTTGCACAGAATAAACGGAGATGGTTTATAACACCTTCCCCCTAAAAAAAAATTGATTTTATTGTATAAAAAAAAAATTCAATTTGAAAGGTTAAAATTAGATCCTAAATTTGAGACTCGTGATTTCAAAGGACGCCTCGGAGTAATTTTTGGGCTTTCCGCTAAGTAATGAACAGCTGGAATATCAGGGGTTTCGGGACGACTTGCTTCCTTGATTGTAAAACAGTTATTAATAGTTTCAACTAAACAACCAGTATTTTCTGATTGTGTGACCCTCTGATGGGTTTTTTTAATAATTCTTATATCTTTTGCAACATTTTAAGAGTATATAGAAAAATATTATAATAATTATAATGTAAATAAATCTTTAATATATTGAAGGATAACGTAGGATGTCTATTTGCCTGATTAAGTTGTTCTTTGATATTGTTGGTTGAGATTCCAAATAAAATTCGATGCTTCTTATATATATATATATTACAAATTTATTATTATTTAAAGAGTTTACCAAAATTTGACCTGATGAAGAATGATCCGCTCGCTTTGCTGGTTGAACTAAAAAGAAAAATTATCTTAGGCATCGGCTTGCAGGCTGCCAAAAAAAAAGTCAACAACATATGTAATGTTTGTACTTGGCCTTGGATGAGGATTAAGATTAACACAGTAAATTCATAGCACACGCGCAATAAGTACAGTGAGTCGGATCATTATTCATAGAAGGTTATACAAATGAGAAATTTAATTATGAAAAGTAACTAGGTAGAAAAAATATAGATGTAATCACAAACATCCCGGCCCCCCTGGAACATGTTTCAGGACCTTGGTAGTACGGCAAGTTTGATAATAGGGTGTGCTTGTACCTTTGCTGGTGTTGACTGTGGCCACTCTTACTCGATTATCTGCTCCGATTATGCTAAATCACCAGGTTTCAAGTTGATTAAGTCCTTTTGCCACTAAGGACGCTCCTGGAGGGAAGTCAGATATTCCATCTGCCATCTTTTCCAAAAATCCTTGGACCATGAACTGCAAATGACCCCAATGAGTTAATCGATTTGGTGGGGCTTCTAGCAGGTTAGGCTCTGGTACTGCGGTTAAGGGCTCACCTACAAGAAAATGAGCTGGGGTTAAAGGGTTGAAATCATGGTCGGATAAAGAACACAAAGGACGAGAATTTAAAACTGCTTCAATCTGTGTGAGGACAGTATACAGCTCCTCAAATGTTAAGATTGAGTTCCCAAGAACACGTCGAAGATGCAGCTTAACAGATCGAACGCCAGACTCCCAAAGTCCACCAAAGTGGGGTGCGAATGGTGGGATGAAGTGCCATGCTATACCATCCTTCGCAAGAGCTGTGCTGACTTCTTCGTTATGAACCTGAGACATAATTACCTTGTGCATTTCGTCTAAGCAACGACGGGCACCCTTGAAATTGCTGCCGTTGTCGCTGTAAATATTGCTGCACTTACCACGGCGGGAAACAAACCTCCTCAAGGCAGCGAGAAAGGCATCCGTTGTCAGATCACTTACTACTTGAATGGCCTTTGTGGACATACAGACAAAAAGCGCAATGTATGCCTTAGAAAGCCTGGGTTTACGTCCTCGACATAATTTTATAGTCAGAGGGCCAGCATAGTCGCAACCCGTATTTGAAAATGCTCGGGAAGCATATATTCGTTCCGAAGGAAAGTCGCCCATCAATTGAGTTGTTGTTGCTTTCCTCTGCATGAAACATGGTTTGCAGGTATGCACGATTTTGCGAATCAAATTCCGACTTCCGAGTATCCAATACTGCTGCCTTAGAATAGCAAAAGTTGCAGAGACACCAGTATGAAGATAATTGTTATGAGTTTCTAAAGCTATTAAGGATGAAACATGATTATTATTAGGTAGAATAATAGGGTGTTTTATATCATATGAACAAATAGCATTTTTAATTCTACCACCGACTCTAAGAATTCCATCGATGTCAATAAAAGGCGAATACTTAGTAAGTTTGGATTTAAGTGGAAGTTCCTTTTTGAGTTCAAGATGATTTATGTCTTTTTCGAGTGCGAGTTTTTGAACATGTTTAATTATGATTTTTCTGGCGTTTTGAATTTCACTCAGACTGAGTGTCGACGAAAACGGCGCAACATTTTTTGATCGGCTTTTTGGTAGAACCCGTAAACACCACGCGACGATTCTTTGCAATCGATACCAGGAAGAGATTTTTTCGATGAGGGTTTGCAAAGAGTTGGTTTCCAGAGTACCCGCGAGTGTCACTGTTCTTGTTAGTTTTTCTTCGAGGAATGGAGTTTCACTTTCAGTTTTTTCAGGGATAAAATTAGATTTGGGCCAGAATTTGTCTACTTTTGAAAGCTATGATGGACCGTTCCACCAAAGGCTATGATCAGGGAGATGTGATGGACGAATTCCACGCGATGCACAGTCTGCTGGATTATATTCCGACGCGATATGATGCCAAGATGATAGCCACAAATGTATTCCAACGACGGGGTGGAGATGCGAGCCAGTGCAGAACAATTTCTGAATCGCACCAGGCAAACACTTTAGAAATTCGGGTGGTGAACGAGGTTTTGACTAGAGTGAATAGCCTACCAAGGAGTACAGCGCCACATAGTTCGAGCCTAGGGATGGTTACGGGTTTTAATGGAGCGACCTTTGTTTTTGCAGCTACGATAATCGTTTTGAATTCACCTGCACTAGTTTTGAATCTTGCGTAGATAACAGCCGCATAAGCTGCCAAGGAAGCGTCAGAAAATCCATGGAGTTCAATACCATCTTGATCACTCCTAGAAATATTGCGAGGAACCCGAATTCTTCCAAAGCAATGAAGCTCTAACCTATATTCCATCCATTTTTTAGTTATCAAAGGGGGTAACTGATCATCCCAGCCCAGCTTTACGTCAGAAGACCAGAGCTCTTGAAACAGAATTTTAAATAGGATTACAGAAGGAGCTAAGAACCCAAGTGGATCAAAGATTTGCGAGATTTCCGACAACAATGTTCGTCTGGTTGGGACGGCACTCGTACGCAATTGACCCATTCTAAATGAAAACTCGTCTTTACGTGGGTTCCAGAACATTCCAAGGACCTTTACCAATGAATTTGATTGTTCAGGATCAGACCAACAGAACTCGCACTCATTTTGTGGCATCTTAGCTAACAGTTTCCAACAATTGGATGTCCACTTACGAAGTTGAAGTTCAGCTTTGGATAATAACTCGATGAGCTCGGATTGAAGTTCTAATAAAGTTTTTACCGAATTCGTCCCTGTCATTACATCGTCTACGTATACGTCATTCAAGAGGACGTGCGAAGCAGTTGGATACAACATTTTATAGTCTTCAGCGAGCTGTCTGAGAACCCTTACGGACAGAAATGGAGCAGAGGCAGTTCCGTATGTGAAGGTTAAAAGGCGAAAGTGTTTGATTTCGTCATTCGGATTTTCTCTTAAACGATTCTCTGGAAATCAGTGTGCTGCGCATCGACCCAAACTTGTCGGAACATCTTTACTATATCGGCAGTCAAGACATACTGATGTTGACGAAAATGAAGGCAAACCCCTAGCAAATCACGCTGAATTGGAGGACCGATCATTAGCTGAGAATTCAATGATTGACCTAACGAATCCTTGGCTGACCCATCGAAGACAACTCGTAGCTTCGTCGATAAGCTATCTGGTTTGAATACTGCATGGTGGGGTAAATAAAACTGCTTTCCGTCAAACGGAGCCTGTAACTGATCTGGGCGAATTAGTTCCATGTGTCCTAATGAAATATACTCCTGCATAAACTGGGTATAAGATTTCTGCAGCTGAGGATTAGATTTAAAACGACGTTCCATTGATAACAAGCGAGAGACTGCAGGCTTGAGCGTATCACCGAAAGATGGAGAAGAGGATTTGAAGGGAGGTTTGACAATATATTTTCCCCGGTGAGAGCGAGAAAAGGAACTACGGAAATGAATTTCTGCTGGATCATTAATAGCTGCTTGGTCTTTTGAAGGGCTGACTTCTTCGAGTTCCCAGAACTTCTGAAGGATTACATCAACATCAACGCTGGCGTGAACTGTAGAGATAGGTAGTTTGCTAGGTTCGACAACTTATCCGGATATAACCCAACCAAACAACGTATTCTGCGCCACTGGTGTTCCTGATGGAACGCGAATTTGTTCTCCCCTCAAAATGCTCCATAACTTATCTGCTCCTAACAACATATCTATTTGTCCTGGCACATTAAATTGCGGATCAGCTAACGTCAGATTCGAAACATGAGACCAACCAGAAATGTCTATCGGCTGAGAAGGCAACTGAGATGTCAACCTTTTAAGAATATATGCATCCATGAAAAGAGAATCTGAATTGTTTCGTGAAACTAATTGCAAGGGAATATATCCCTTTGTAAACCCCGCTTCGGTTTTTGATAATCCTAGAATGGGTATACGAGCATGCTTCCTACCGAGACCAAGTCTTTGTGCAAAAGATTCTACAATGAAGGATACCTGCGATCAAGCAAAACCCTACAGTTCACGAACGCTCCCTGATTGTCTCGAACCCTGGCAACCATAGTTGGTAAGATTGTTTGACGAAAACCAGAATCTAGCGAATGATTGTTTACGATTGTAGGTGTTGAGTTTGATGCAGTGAGGGGCTTGGATGAAGAAGCTGGACTCGTATTAAGAGCCATGGATGTACGAGGAGTACCTTCTTGTTCGTGGTCATGAACCAAAGAGTGGTGACGCGAATTACACACCCGACAGCGAAATGTGGACCGACATTTGAACGACGAATGCCCAATGCGAAGGCAGTTGAAGCACAATGATTTGGTTTTGGCAAAGTTTCTACGCGCACCGATATCTAATGCAACGAATTCAGAGCACTGAGGTAGAATGTGAGGACCTTGACACTTAGGGCATTTTATCTGAGTTTGAGTTGATTCGGCTAAATGAGCTCTTAATGGTTTTTGCCGCGTCGTGCTTGAACGGCCTAACGATTGAGACGATTCAAGAGCATCACACCTCAACTGTAAAAAGTTTAAAAGTTCATCAAAGAACCAGTCATCGCGAGACCCTACCTCCTCAGCCCAAGCTTGTCTTGATTCGTTGTCGAGTTTGTTCAGCAATAGATATATGATCCATGGATCGCGACCGGTTTGATGAATAGAATTAAGTCCCCGAATAATTTCGTCGGCTCCATCAATTACTGTTCGGAGCAACTGTACGTTAGACACGTTAATAGTGGGCAAAGATAAAAACGATTGAATGTATGATTGTGCGATTATATTCACCCGATCGTATCTTTTCTCGAGTCTTTCCCACGCTTCAATATAATTCGATTCTGAAATCGGAATTGTTTTAACCAGATCGAACGCGGTATCTCGTAAGAACGATTTGAGATAGTGGAATTTTTGAGTGGCTGTAAGATCATTTTTGGAATCTACAGTACTCGTAAATAAATCCCGAAAAGTTGGCCAGTCTTTATAGCTTCCCGTAAATGGCTGAATGGTGATGGGTTGGAGTTTGACCGACGATGACGTTGTTCTCGGTGTCGTATTGAGAACTTCCAGAAACGAGGACTGCTGTTGTGCAAGCTGTTCAATAGCTGTTTTATCAGCCTGATTTGCAACGGATTGTCTTTCCCGAATTGCTTTCATAAGACACGATTGAGCGCGAAAAAACTTTTCTTCATAAGTACCGAATTCTACCTCTAGATTGACAAATTATTCATCATTTGCACTAGCGACAAGTTCATTGTGCAATAAAGAAAATTCTTCCCATGTCTGTTCCAGAGTCTTAATACGAATTTCGAGCATTTCGATTGTTGTAGAATCGTCGATTGTGGCTATACAATCCGCCGCACGAGTTAGCCTACCCTTTGCATTACCACGTTTCTGTTTTATCGAAGTCATTTTAATTTCAATTAGTTTTTACGATTTCGATTAAATTCAAATATTTTAAAGTTTATGATTAGGACAACCTATGACCACGAGGGAAAACTGTTCAGATTCTTAGTTAAGTTTTTTTTTTTCATCATTATTCATCATTTGCACTAGCGACAAGTTCATTGTGCAATAAAGAAAATTCTTCCCATGTCTGTTCCAGAGTCTTAATACGAATTTCGAGCATTTCGATTGTTGTAGAATCGTCGATTGTGGCTATACAATCCGCCGCACGAGTTAGCCTACCCTTTGCATTACCACGTTTCTGTTTTATCGAAGTCATTTTAATTTCAATTAGTTCTTACGATTTCGATTAAATTCAAATATTTTAAAGTTTATGATTAGGACAACCTATGACCACGAGGGAAAACTGTTCAGATTCTTAGTTAAGTTTTTTTTTTTTCAAAAAAGAGTACACTGCGATTAAATTGCGACGATGAATTATTTTAATCAAGAATTGGCAAACCTCGAATAACACACAAAAGCTAGTTCAATTTATATTAGACTTAAAAGGACCAGTACGATGATTGAGATTCCAAATAAAATTCGATGCTTCTTATATATATATATATTACAAATTTATTATTATTTAAAGAGTTTACCAAAATTTGACCTGATGAAGAATGATCCGCTCGCTTTGCTGGTTGAACTAAAAAGAAAAATTATCTTAGGCATCGGCTTGCAGGCTGCCAAAAAAAAAGTCAACAACATATGTAATGTGTGTACTTGGCCTTGGATGAGGATTAAGATTAACACAGTAAATGCATAGCACACGCGCAATAAGTACAGTGAGTCGGATCATTATTCATAGAAGGTTGTACAAATGAGAAATTTAATTATGAAAAGTAACTAGGTAGAAAAAATATAGATGTAATCACAAACAATTGTCTAGAGTGTGCGAGATAAATTTTAAGTTTTCAAGGTTAACATTTGAAAGTGTAATAGGATTTAGTTTAAAATATTCGTGTGAAATGTTATATGGAATTTTATCGCAGCAATCATCTTTTATTATGTCATTTTGAGGAATAACAGCTTCGTGTTGTATTGTAATAGAGTTTTCACTTTTAAGAAGATTTGAGCCAAAATATGCTTCACAATTACCCTTAAGTGAAAGTACGGATAAACCTACTATTTTAACATCGTTATCGATCTTCATTTTCACAAAGGATAGTTAAATGTTTGTTTTCGGATGTGATAAGTATCCATTTATTATCTTCCAGTTTATGTGTAATGTCTAAAACTCCGTTAAAAATTTTAGTATCGCAGTTTTTTGGGATAGTTTTTGTTCTTCCGGTTAATAGAGTAACTTCACAGTTGGCGTTCATAGTAGTGGAATAATAAACATCTTGTTGACAAATGTAATCAGATTGCGAAATTTTCTTACATGAGTTTAATTCTTGTAGTTTTACATATTTTTGGTTGTTTTCAGAAATACCTAAGAAGTTAAAATTTGGTTGAGTATAGGCATATCTTTGGGTATTTTCTTTGTATGGTAATGGCAATGGTATGCATTGATAAAGAGTAAAAATTGCTGGATCTGTTAAGGGAATGTTTATAATAAACATAAGTTTACTATTTATATAGAAAACTTGTAGATCAACGATATCCATAAAAGTGTGTGCATTTTCGATATTTGGAAACAAAGTAAAATTAATACCGGATTTGAGAAGGTAATTATTGTTACTAAGTTCAGTAATAAGCTGAACAGGTGTAAGTATTGAAGGATGTAGTACATTACGTTTTGCGAATAAGATTGAGTTTATTATGTTGTCTAATTCTTCATTTAACTCATTTGTCAGATATGTAAGGAGATTTACATGCTGAGATGCAAGCTCAGCTAATTCTAATTTATTTATTTTATTAGAAGCTAATGCCATAAATGTATTAATTTTTTTTATATTTTCGTTCAAGGTATTTTCAGAAAATTTGAGATTATTTATTGACTCGTTGAAATTTGCTATTGTTGTCTTTATGACATGGACCTGTTCTTTCATTAATTTCAATATTTCACTATCATCCTTTTTTACGTCATTAATAGTTTTTTCAAAATATTCAGCATCTTCATAGTCAAGAGTACCGAATATAGTTTTAAATACAGTTCCGATTCCACTGAAAAGGCCTCTTTTCTTTCTAATATCATTTTTTCCTATAAGGTTTGCAATTGATTGATATTTTGAGTATGTGGAAGGAATTTTGAATTTTATATAATTGAGAGACTGTTGGCAAAAATAGAAATATACATGATCGAGACTCTTAAAATTACATAAATACAGTGACTTAGAATAAGTATTATTAATAAGGTATAATTTTTCATAATATGTTGAAATATTGGTATATGTTACCATTTTCCACTTCGTGGATGAAATTTTAAGATGTCCTAGGTTCTCAAAATATATACCTTGTTAATATTGTCGAGCTTGAACATTTGTGCGTTCGTTTCGAAAACCGAGCATGCAATCAGAAATAACCTGAAATTAAGAAGCTGGTTTCAATCAATTTACATGTACTTTTATTGGTTTTCTATTAATTTTGATTGTTATATTTTGATTATCGTTGATGTTAACGATTTCATACGGTCCTTTATATTTTGGGGATAGCCCTTTGTTTTTTCGAATACTATTATTTTGTAGATATACCTTATCTCCTATTTTATAGGAAGTGATTTTCGTATTTTTGTCATAATATGATTTTGATCGTTCCTTTGAACTCAGAATATTTTCTTTAGCTATTTCGTGTGATTTATTTAACCTATACTTTAATTGATCTAAGTAGTCATCATATGTGTATTTGAATTCTGGATCTTGGGTTAAAGAAGATGGAAGGATCGGTTTATGTCCGAATACTAACTCATATGGAGTGAACTTTGTTGTACTATGTACTGAATTATTATATGAAAATATTGCAGTTGGAAGCCAAGAATCCCAATTATCTTGGTAATCATTTATATAATGTTTCAAATAATATTTGATTGTCGAATGACATCGCTCCAAGGCTCCATTACTCTGCGGATGATATGCAGTGGTATGGATTTGTTTCATGTGAAAAGAATTTTGAAAATTCTTTAAGTAGATTTGACATAAAATCTGAACCTTGATCGGTAAGCAAAGTTTTTGGGTTTCCATAATGACTAATAAATTTAAGTAAATTTTCTGCAACTGTTTCAGCTGTGTGATCTTTAATAGCGTATGCTTGTGTGAGTTTCGTAAGATCATCCTGCATTGTAAGTATAAATCGGTTATGATCTACTGTTATTGGCAATGGGCCAACTATATCTAAGCTTAATCTCTCAAATGGTTGATTCGATGTGGATGTTATTTCCATAGGAACCTTATAAGTTTTCCTTACTACTTTATTTCTTTGACAGCTATTGCATGATTTTATATAATCTTTTATATGTTTTTTCATTTTATGCCAATGGTAACGACTTTTGATTCTATTATAAGTTTTTCGAAAACCAGAATGTCCGGATTGGGGATCATCATGATTTTCTTTGAGCACCAAAGGTATCTCATCCTTATTTGGCGTAATTATTACGTCTTTGAAAATAATTATTTTAATTTTGAAATTTCTGAATATATATTGAATTATGTGTCGATTTTTTTCATATTTGAACTGATTAAATTTGTCTTCGAAAGTAGGCAACGAAATGCTTTCTATATTGTCTTTTTCGAGTTTATCCTTAAGATTCTGAATTGTATAAAAGAAATCTTGATACCTTGCTTTTTCCCAACTATTTCTTTTTATGAAACAATGATAAATTCTTTTCTGTGTTTTAATGTTAGCTGAAGAAATAACACTATATAGTTCATGTGGGTGATTTTTTAATTGACAATAATTGTCAGCAATTTCAGATATATCAGTGACGTATTTATTGTCATCACCGAGGTCTATACTATTTAAATAAGCTATATTGTCTTTTGAATTAAGTAAATAAGAATTTTGATCTGAAAAGTCAAATACTTTTAATTCTAGGGAGGAGTAAAAAAACTTTAAATAGTCGTCATAGCTTTCTTGTGTAATTAAAAAGATCTCATGATTTTCATTATCAGTATTGCATCTGATTATTGACAAACAGTCTGCATTTTGATTAATTTTGCCTTGTTTATAAACTATATTGTATTCATATTCTTCTAATTTGAGTCGCCACCTCAAAAGTTTTAAACCTGGATCTTTGCATGAAAATAGCCATTGTAATGGACGATGGTCAGTTATGATTGTGAACTTTCGTCCATAGATGTAAGGACGGAAATGATTAACGGCCCACACTATAGCAAGAAGTTCTCTTTCAATAGTGCTATAGTGAGACTCTGAACGGTTTAATGTTCGAGATGCAAAGCATATTGGTAAATCATTGCCTATTTCTCCTTGAGATAATATCGCTCCAATCGCAGAATTCGACCCGTCAGTTGTAACCAGAAATTCTTTTGTAAAATCTGGATATTGAAGTATCGGTTCTGTTAAAAGTTTATTTTTCAATTATTGTTCAAAAGCATTATCTTGCTCTATATTCCAAACGTACTTAACATCCTTTTTTAATAAACAAGTAAGGGGTTTAGTTATTTTGCTAAAGTTTTCAATAAAGCGGCGATAGTAGACGACCAATCCTAGAAATGATAGAATCTCATCGGGATTTTTTGGTTTTGGAAATTCCTTGATTACATCAACCTTCGAAGGGTTGGGTTTTACTCCATTCTCGGAAATCAAGTGTCCAAGGTATGCGACTTGTTTTCAAGAAATTCGCATTTATCAGTTTGAAGCTTAAGATTATTACGCTCTAAGCTCTAGAAAATTTCAATTAGTTTCTTTTCGTGATCCTGATGAACTTCGTACGAATATCGAACGTGAAATTGCAGCAGTATCGGCCGATTATGCTTGAAAACCGTCGAAAATCCGACGTCTGCAAGCGTGCCCGTGGTGGCCATGCAAAAGAGATCGAGTTCCATACATAATGGCATCGAACGTATTTTCACAGGAATAGAGAATTTCATTGATATCCAAAACCGTTTTTGTTTTATTTAAAAAAAAAACTTTTGTAGCGCTCTTATTGAACAACCCGATATATCCCACAACATGCAGTTACCACTGATTTCCGGGAGGTATTCAATGCATCTGCTCGGACCGCAACGAGTGTCTCTCTCAATGACATCCAATTGGTCGGTCCCACTATACAAGAGTCACTGGTTAGCGTGATCTTCGGTTTTCGACGCTTTAGTGTCGCTCTAACGGCTAACGTTGAGAAGATGTTTCGCCAGGTACTAGTGGCACCCGAACATCGATACTTCCAACGGATTCTTTGGAGAGAATCCCCATCTATGGACTACGCAACCTCAAGCCAGTTCGAGTGCCTGTGGTTAGGCATGAGTCACCGGGGGACCACCACAATTCAAGGCTTTTATGATGCGAGCTCTAAAGCTCTATCATTACTGACGTCCCGGACTTAGGTAGCTCCTCTGAAGGGTGCTACCATCCCACGATTGGAGCTGTGTGCCACTTCACTACTTGCCGTCACATTCGACAGCATCCGCAGAGCCATGGGGTTGCAAGCTGCACAGTACTACCTATGGTTGGACTCCAGCATTGTCCTCTGCTGGCTGAGGAAGGAACCCTTTTCACTGAAACCATACGTCGCTAACCGTGTACGACAAATCCAGGAACTCACGTCCCCTGAAAGATGGCATCATGTTCGATCAGCCCAAAATTCAGCTGATTGCGCAAGTCGGGGCATTGGCGCCTCCGAGCTAATTCAGCATTCTCTATGGTAGGAAGGTCCAAATTGGTTAGCTTTCAGACTATTCCCTTTGGGCCCAGCCGGGCAGTTATCTGACAAAGACGTTTTCCAAGTCGCAGCAGAGTCAAAACCATCGGTTATATCTGGTGTTACTACAGCTACGTTCCAGCTAACTACGAGATGTTTGCATGGTACCATAATCCCCTTGGTGGAGCGTTACAGCAAGATGTCAAAGCTCTTACGCTTGGTCGCCTACATGCTAAGGTGGTTGAAGTCCTACCGACACCTGATGCAGATCCCAGTAGTTGGAGCAGATGAGCTCGACAACGCTCTGGAGCGTTTGAACAAGCCCTAAGTTTCCCTCAGGAGATTCAACAGCTCAAGAATTGATCCTCATTGTCATCTTCCAGTCCGCTGCTATCACTTAACCCGTACCTGGATACAAGAAGTATCCTCCGAGTTGGCGGACGCCTTACCCATTCGTCCCTCCCACAAGAGCAACGCTTTCCGATAATTCTGCCCGAGATCGGGCAGTTGGCATGGCTACTAACCCAGCAGACTTATGAGGTCACTATCACGGAGGAGTGCAGATCATGCTACAAACCTTGCGTCGCAAGCATTGGATGGTGCAGGGCCGTCAAGCCGTGCGAACGTTCGTTCACAAATGTGTCGTCTGCCGACGACATAGAGGTGCAGTACTTAAGCAACAAATGGCTAGCTTCCTAGCCATAGTCAATGCTGCGAGACTGTTCCTAGCGTCTGGCGTCGATTACTGTGGTCCGTTCATCCTACGTGTGGGAACCAAGCGATCTCGCACCACTACAAAGGGATATCTGGCGATATTTGTGTGTATGGCTACCTAGTCTGTGCGTTTAGAGGTCATAGAGGACCTCTCCTCTAGGCGGCGTAGACCCTGCCCCCACTTCTAAAGCGATAATGGGACCGCCTTGGTGGGAGCCAACCGACTCATGAAGGAAGACCTGGCACATTTTGAGTCCCATTATAATCAGCGAGCTTTGGGGCATGCTGGTACGAGATGGCACTTCATCACTCCAGGTGCGCCCCATCAAGGTGGTTTATGGGAGGCCGCAGTGAAGTCCGCCAAACACCACTTGCTAAGTCTGGTAGGGTCCCAGTCGCACTGGTACCACCAACTGCACACCCTGGCAGTCCGCATCGAGGCGTGTCTAAGCTCACGCCCACTTGTTCCCCTGCACGACGACCCCAAAGATAAGATGGCGCTCACCCCGGGCGGTTTTCTGATTGTCCCACTCAACCTGTTGAAGCATTACCAATGGCTGCGAAAGATTCACCAGGAGTTCTGGAACCGATGGAGTGACAAGTACTTGGTGACAATACAGAATCTAAACAAATGGGAAAAGCGTGAACCAGAGATTCAAGTTGGTGAAATCGTTCTGGTACGACATGAAAATCTTCCTCCGACCTGGAGACTTGGTCGAGTTATTGCAGTTCACCCGGGCAATGATGGAATTGTCCGAAATGCAACTCTTCAAGCGCAGGCCGGCAAGTGTCGACGACCTATTCAGAAGCTAAGCCGTTTGGTTGATCACCCCGCTTAACCTGCCATCAACCACAACGTTTCGAACCCGAGGTTCGACCGGCGGGAATAGACAAATACTTGGAATTGCTGCTGGCATCGTCACATTACTGTTGCTTTGGCGATGGGTATCCAAAACGTGGGATTGGTACCAGCTACTAGACTCCCTGCATCTATGGGAACTGTGGTGACGCGGCATATTCAGCAATAAGCTGGAGGTGGACGTCGCTTTTTGGACTTGGAAAACATGGTAATCGTTGGTTCGCTCTCGTGGAGGCATTAGTGTACTAGTTTATAATTATTATTATTGCAATAATGAATTCCTATATCAAACTAAAGTTGAGTGTTCGGCAAAGTGCTTTCTGGTGTTCACAATTGGTTGTTTTTTTCTGTTTTTGATTCGCTCCCCTGGCTGTACGGAAGTAAAATCCCCGACAAACATGTTCGAGAAAAGATTAAGTGCATCAGCCAAATTGAATACTATCATTTGAAGTAATAACAAACTTTAGTATGTATACAACAGTCTTGTAAATGGATACAATCACTCTGTGCATAGAACTATGAAAATGTGTCCAATCGATGTGAATCAGAAAAATTCAAAAACACTCTTATCAACGGCTTATAATAGAAATAAAATCATTCCACGAGATAAACTTCGTGTTGGGGACAATGTTAGAACAAGCAAGTTCAAACATGTTCTTGAGAAAGGCTACACACCAAATTGAATAACGGAAATTTTTACGATAAGAAAAGTAAACCTAACCAATCCAGCAACATATCTCCTTGAAGATTTTAATGATCAAGCTAACAGCGGATGTTTTTACGAAAAAGAATTACAAAAAAACTAAAAGGATTTGTCAGTTCCTCGCAAGAGGCAGTACCTCGTGAAAAAACATTTCCGTTTTTAGGTGGCAGCGGCTGGGAATCGAACCCAGACCTTCGGCATGACAGTCCAACGCACTAACCATCATGCCACGAGGTACTACAAAAAAAACTAAATACCCTAATATTTATCTTGTTGAAAAAGTACTTTAAAGTAAAGGAGATTATGTATTTTTTTTTTTTTTTTTTTATTCATTTTTATTTTTCACTTTTCTTAAAACTATCTTAAAGCTAGACAAAAATTCATAAAAACTAGCCTACTTATCAATATTTTAAAACTAACTTACTGGCCCCAATCGGGCGCTCTAAGTTAAACTAGAATAACTTAATGCTAATGCCTTTCGGCCAAAGAACTATCTTAACACTATATCCAGGTCGGTTTTATTTTTTACCGAGAAGAATTTACAAGAAACTCGGTATCATTGTCTTTATTTTTTGGTTTTATATAAAACTTACAAACTACATAAAACTAAATTAAAGCTAATTAAAACTAATTAAAACTACTTAAAGCTACTTAAAACTATTTACAACTAATTATAAACTAACTACAACCTACTTATAAGCTACTTACAGACTACTGTAGAGCCGATTAATTAAATTAATCTAAAGTCCAGAAATATTATTTGATTGAAAAAGTTTTAGGATGTTTTTAATATTTAAAGATTTATCGTAAACTATAGAGCAAATTGAAAAGAGGTTATCTTAACAAGAGAATTCAGAATAAAGAGGTTATAAAAAGATTAGTCAAGTCAGAATGACAGTGACAAAAGACAATGAGAGAATATGAAAAAGTGTTGAAATGTAAATGTTGGTAGGTATGGTTGGTCACGAATTGACAGGGATGTCCAACACGCCCCCTCAATGAGATGATCCTCATACTTTGACAACTCCAAGTTTTGATAAGCAATTGTAATGCTTCGGCCCAGTTAGCGCCTTAGTTAGAACATCGGCAGGCATTTCTTCCGTAGGTAGGTATTCTAATTTGATGTCCCCTTTAGATAAGACATCGCGGATGAAGTGGTGTCGGATGTCTATATGCTTAGTCCTTTGATGAAACACATGATTTTCAGCAAGAAGTCCAGCACCACGGTTATCGTTGTATAAAATGATTTTATTTAAGTCCTCAAGACCGATTTCCTTTAAGAACGTCCTTAGATGAATAACTTCTTTCATAGCCTCTGAGATACCCATGTACTCAGCTTCGGTCGAAGATAAGGCAACAGTCTTTTGTTTTTGAGATTTTCAGCTAACAGCCGCATTGGAAAATGTGAACGCAAAACCAGTGTAGGATCGTCTATCAATTACGCATCTTCCGCAATCAGAGTCAACGAATCCGTTATGCATTCCTGATTTGAAGAATATCGCAATCCAAAGTCTATTGTTCCTTGAAGGTAGCGTAGCACACGCTTTGCAGCACCCCAGTGGACATCGTTAAAACAACTGTTGAATTGAGCAAGAACACTTGTTATATGAGATATATCTGGTCGGGAACAAACAGCAGCATACATCAATCCTCCAATCAACTCTTTGTATGGCCGTTTTTCTTGAACACAAGAATTTTCACTTTTAACAAGTCTTGAGTCTGGTTGCATGAGGATGGTAAGTGGTTTGGCATCCTTCATATTAAATCTCTGTAAAAAATTACGGATGTAACCCTTTTGACTTATGGATATAAATCCTGAATTTTGATTAATTTCGATTCCAAGGCAATATTTTGCCTCTCCAAGATCTTTAACTTCGAAGTCTTCCATAAGACTCCTTTTAATTGATTGAATCCAGTTCAGATCCTTGGAGCAAATAAGAACGTCATCATGGATCTGCTTTTGTCGCTTTAAGTCCAATTTGCTGCAACTTGCGGTCAAATCTTAGATTCCATTGATGTCCGGCTTGTTTCAAGCCATAAGCCTTCTTCAGGTAACACACCTGTTTTCCTTCGTGAAAATATTGAAGCATCGTTTTTGCCTTTTGTTTAATGGAGCTATTTGTCGGCTCATTTTGCAGAATTTCTTCTAAAGCATCTTCTAGCAACGGTGGAGCCTTCATATAAATATGCTCATTCAATGTTCCGTTCAAGTATGCTGAAGTGATATCGACTTGATGAATTTTCAGCTGGTACCTTGCAGGGAGTGCGAGCATAAGGCGTATAGATTCAAGACGAGCTACATGAGAAAATGTCTTCATGTAATCTATGCCGGGTTGTTGAGAAAAACCTTGAGCTACAAGGCGGGCCTTCCGTCTCGTAATTATACCATCTTGATTACGTTTGTTTGTAAGTACAAAGCGACATCCAACTTTGCTCCGTTCCGCTTGCTCATGAACCAGCTTCCAAGTATCATTTTTAATAAGACATTTTACTTCGTCTATGATGGCGTTTTTCCACAGAGCACAGTCATCGCCTTGGAGGGCTTCCTTGAAACTTATTTCAGCATTAAACGCATAGGCTACATCATCATTATCAGAAAGGTTTTCATCATAATTTTCAGTTTTACTGTGTTGACCTGTTTTACTTGGCTCACAAGATTTTTCGACCAAAGTGCGGTTCTTCCTTTCACTGACCCCATTTTGTTGAGGCGTATAAGGTGTTGAAAATCTCCTTTTAATACCTTGTGACTTTAGGTATTCATCCATTTTATTTGAACAATATTCCTTGCCATTATCCGTCTGTAGTGCCTTGATTTTTTGACCGGTTTGTTTTTCAACAAAATTTTTATAGCTGAGGAACGTTTCATATACATCGCTTTTATTTTTAATTATGTATACTTCACACCATCGCGAGTAGTCGTCTATAAAAGTGACGAAGTACTTTCCTCCACCATTAGATTGAGTCCTCATAGGCCCACAGATATCCGAATGGACAATCATTAAAGGCTCGGAGCTTCTAGTTGTCCTTACAGAAAATGGTTTTGCTGCCAACTTTCCCTTCAAGCAAATAGTGCATGGAGATAGTTGTTCACTTGGATTCAGAATAATTCCTGTAGCAGTTTTATTCTTAGCAATATTCAACAGATCCCGAAAATTTAAATGGCCAAGCCGTTCATGCCACATCTGGATATCAGACTTTGTCTCCCTATTGGTCGATTCAGCGACACCAACAGACTCCAAAGTTCGGCGAAGGTAATATAAATCACCAACTCTATCAGCTATAAGTTTGATTTTTCCATTTTCATCTCGTACTAGCGCCGTGTCACGCCTGAAGACTACTTCACAGTTCTTTTCAGTAATCTTGGACACTGAAAGAAGATTTGTGCGCAGATCAGGAACTAATAGAGTATTTTCAAAATGTACTGACCTTGATTCGACTCCAACAGCTGCCTGGAGTCTAACAGTTCCCTTCGCCTTCACTCTAGTGGATTGATTACTCACCAATTTTAGTTTTTCCCGATCGGTAGATGACAAAGACTCGAAATATTCTTCTTGACGGCACAGGTGGGATGTGCACCCATTATCCAAACACCAGCTTCGTTTCAGATCGATGGTATCCGTGCACATGGCATGTTCAGAAACATCTGACATTATTTAAAAGGAATCCTTTCCACATTCGGCACGTTGTGAAGCTTGACGTTTTACACGACAATCAGCAGCCTTGTGCCCAAGTTTGTTGCACTTGCTACACCGAAATGGAAACTTTTTCTTGTTTGTCGGATTTTCTTTACTTGTTTGCTTCGAAGTAAAACTTCTAGTTGCAATCATTGCTCCGCATTCAGACTCTTTGTATTTTTGCTTGCGCGCTTCCGCTTCTTCGAGAATTTTTACTTTAAGCCTTTCAGCATCAGGAAGAACATCCTGAGTCTCGATAGCACAACGAAAAATTTCGAAGGATTCTGGTAAACTGTACAAGAGCATTATGCTCAACAAATCTTTATGAATTTTAACATCCATCGCCTCCAGTTTGTCGACGGCATCAAAGAACTTGCCCACGTGATCACGGATTTCATCTCCTTCCTTCATTTTCTGAAGTGTGAGTTGCTTTAGCAAGGTGGCTTTCCTTGCAGGACCTGACGACGCATAAATGGATTCAAGTTTCTTCCATATCTCGTGAGAAGTTTCACATCCACGGACTTGTTTGAGCTCGGATGGACTGATGGACAAAATAAGATCGGCCTTTACCTTTTTATCTTGACGTTGCCAAGTAAAGCCTTCTTAACCTTTGCTTCGTCACTTTCCGTTGGCTCGGGCGACCTAGGTATATCACCAGACACATAATCCCATATGTCGTTTTTGACAAGCAATGCCTCTACCTGAAGGCACCATGTGTCGTAGTTGTCTTTCGACAACATATCAAGCCTTAGAGAAGAACTCGGTTGCGCCATTATCAGCAACTGGAAATTAATCGTAGTGAGAAATAGTTTTTACAATTAAAAATGGAAAATTCCTGGGCCCATATACAGGTTATTAAATTAATCTAAACGTCCAAAAAAAAAAAGTTTTAGGATGTTTTTAATATTTAAAGATTTATTGTAAACTATAGAGCAAATTGAAAAGAGGTTATCTTAACAAGAGAATTCAGAATAAAGAGGTTATAAAAAGATTAGTCAAGTCAGAATGACATTGACAAAAGACAATGAGAGAATATGAAAAAGTGTTGAAATGTAAATGTTGGTAGGTATGGTTGGTCAAGAATTGACAGGGATGTCCAACAACTACTTACAAACTAGAACAGCCACAGCAAGCATTTTCCGGTTTTATATTTTTTTTTTTTGTATTTTTGTTGATTTTATAATTTTTTTTTTTCTTTTGTGGTGCCACCCAGACTGTCCTTACTTAAAACTAACTACCTAAACCTATGTAAGTCGGCCATACAAAAGAAAATAGCAAGGTCAACTATTAAATGTCTGAAGGAACTTCGTACTCAGCTCCGTCTTGTGCGAGAACGTCTCGACTGTAAAGGAGCCGCCGATCTACAGTTCTACGTCCGACGTGGTAGATTAGCGGAACCGCCGCTCTATCCTGGATCAGCCCTCGACTGTCTAGGTGGAGGAATGCATCCGGCGGAATAAAGCCGCTTAGACGCACACTCTCGTAGTATTCGTATTTAGGGTAATAAGCCCCAAAAATTAAGCTGTTAGACGAGGACATAACTCTTGCAATGTGACCTCGAATAAATTTCAGCAAGAAATTATCTATCCTGTTTATGTTGGCCCCGTTGTATAGAGCCAGGTTGGAATAGTAGTGTTTGTACTCCGACTCTGGTGTTCTGTGCAATCCAAGGCAGCGTCGAAGACACTGCCTCTCAAACACCCGAATCTTTTCCATTTGAGATGGGGCAACGTTGAACCAAACCGGGCATCCATAGGCAATCATCGGCCGGATAAGGGCCATGTAGCAAATCACCTTCACCCTGCTGTCCAGCCGGCTGCTATAAAACAACCGTTTCGTCAGGGCAAAAGCTCCCCTAGCCCTGGCCAGAGCAGCATTTATATGTCTGTCGAAATACAAATACTGATCCATCCAGATGTCAAGGTACTTTACTACACTCTTACTCGCCAGTGGATGTCCATTTGGCCCTACGATCACCAGCTTGCGCCAGTTCTTTCTCGTATCCCTTGTGGCTCCACGCAACGGAGTCCTAAACAAGATGGTTTCTGATTTCTGAAAGTTGATTTTCAACTTCCAGTCATCGCAATATCGCTGAATCTTCTCGAAGTCACGCTGCAAAAGAATCCTGATGACCTCGACTTTCGGAGCTGTTCTGTACGCAATTAGATCGTCGTCATACGCAATTGCCTGACTTAGACTACTTATCGGATCGCTGGTGTAAATGCTGAATAGAATAGGCGAGTTGACCGCTCCCTGCTGAAGACCATTTTTAATATTTAAGGTTGTGGCAGAAGTTACATTGCCACTTTTGACAACCAACTTTCTGCCATTGAGCATATAGCATATATAATAGTGGTTTACTAATGCCAAGTCTGGTCAGCTTTAGATAAAGACCCTCTAACCATACGGTGTCGAAGGCCTTCTCCAAATCAACCAGACAGGCAACCGTACACTGCTTCTTAGATTTGTTCCATTGGACATCAGAAACGAGTTTCGACGCGGCATGAATGTCATGTCCCGCCCTAAGACCGAACTGATTATCCGGTATGATAATATTGTCCTCTGCCCACTTAGACAGAGCTCTATTTATAACTTTTTCGAATACCTTGCTGATACTCGGAAGAAGACTAATCGACCGGAGATTCGCCGGATTGGAGTTGTCCTTTCCCTTTTTCGGGAGAGGATGCACCATAGCTGTCTTCCAACGCACTGGATAATAGGCATTATTCAGAACGTTGTTAAACAGAGTGGTATAAATGTCTACTGCTTCTTGAGGTAAATGTCGAAGTACAACGTTGGATATGCCATCGACTCCTGCTGACTTCTTCTTCTTTAATGAATCGAAGATGAGCTGGAGCTCCACCTTCGTAATTAACAGGGAACTGGGCCCATTTCGCTTGGCGATTATGGCGTTTGCCAAATGATCTTCATTGAACCTGGTGAAACCGAGGTTCCCTGATTGCCATTGCATGATGTCATTCCGAAAGTAGAAGTGATGGAGCAAGGCTCTGTTTTCCAGGTCATGATTGGGGCGAATGCACGCACCTTGTACACTTGCTGGAAAGCAGCCCCCACAGCCTCCACTTTCTCCTGCGGATCTTCGACAACAAAGAGGTCATCGCCCAAGACGGCGTCCTCTGGATTAATTCCTGCTATCAGAAGTACGTCTCTGTTGTCTGTCGTTCTCTGAAGCTTAAGACAAGGAAGGTCGTTCTGATCATTCTTTCTACATATCTTGTTAATTTGGGGAAACATGGCTCGCTAGAATTAACGGCCCGAATTTTGTTATCCCAATACAAATTAATTGACAACCGATAGTTCTCTTTAATTAGTTGATTGATGATCTTGATCGACGACTTCAGTGTCCTAATCTCCAGATGGTGAGGGTCAGTAAACCGTCGGTACAAGAGTTTGAGTCTTGTCAGCAGTCCGCTGTTTTGTCTGTGTAATGCGTCAATGGTCACGTTCCGGTACATGTCGGTTGCGTCCCGTTGCTTGTATTTCGGTATTGTTCTGTTCATTGTTCGTTTGATTGTCTCGTCCATTTGTTCTAGGTATTGGTCTAATTCGTTATTTGTCAAATTCCTGTCATTTGGTGGGGATATGTTGTTCGAACTGATTTCGCTTGATAAGGCGTTGGTAAAGCGTGGCCAGCGCACCTTACTGTAATTGTAAGTGTGCACAGGTACATACTCATCCAACTCCACAAGCTCATTTGGAAGCTGTATTACGGCGGCGAGTCCGCAGTGATCACTGTCGTACTCGATCGTTCGTAAACAGTTTCTTGGTCTTTGACCCACAGTGTCAGTAATTGTCAGTCTTGCGTCTATTAGCAATAGATCCAGATAGGCACCGCTTCTTGGAAACGATGGCCGATCCGTAGCCAACAGTTCGAAACCATATTCAGTGTTGTATCGACTCATCCAATTGAAAAGATGAATACGTCTTTGATTTTGAATTTGATTTCCCCAATCTTGGTGTTTGGCATTCAAATCACCGGCCATGAGAAAGTAATTTTCTTCCAAGCTCAAGCGTAGACATTCGAAAAGTTTTTCAAGCTCTGTCATAAAATCAGTTGGCTGAGGTGATGCCGGTGCATAAGCCGCGATCACATACATTCGCTTCCCCTGTTGGAGAGGAATGCATACGATGCACGCCTCTAACAGCCGAAATCTGCGCAGATCACTATTATATATAACTTTATGATTAATGCCTTTTCGTATTAAGATTGCGACGCCCCCCCCTTGAGTGGAGTTGGGTCGATCTCTTCTAACGATATTGTAATTGTTGTTAGTAAACTTATGTTTCTGGTTCAGCTTAGTTTCGCTGGCCATAAACACATCTGGACTTTGGTCTTTCAACAATTGGAAAGGATTAGCTCTACGTTCGGTCCTAATCAGGGAATTTACATTCACAGCGAGGATCCTAAGAGGCCTCTCCGACAGCGCGATTTTAATCTCTAATTTGCGTTAAGCTAGGCAAAACAGAGTAGAGATAGTCTACCCTAGTCGCCTGCTCCTTTATCTGGTTGTGAAGTCCTGATAACTGGCCTTGAATTGCCAGCAACATGCTTCTTATTTCGGCCTGAGCGTCCGGCACCTTTGGCACTAGGGCCGGTTGGGCTGCCTTAGCTGCAGGCTGTACCGTTTTTCCCCTTCCTGCTGCCATTTGGGCGTAGGAAATTTGGGGATTAACGGGCGTTGCTGTAGGAGCACGCGTTGATGGGCGTATCTCTACCGCTGTCTGCTTAGCCGCTTTGTTATTTCTTATTTGCTGAAAAGCTGAGCAACCCCGATAATTAGCAGGGTGCCCCTCTTTTCCGCAAAGTGCATATTTAAGCTGGGTCTTGTCTTCGACCCGTTCTTCATCGAGCTTACACTCCCCCTTAATGTGGTCCTCACCACACTTAACGCAGCGTGACTGCATTTCGCAGTTTGCTGCAGCGTGGCCAAACCTTTGGCAGCGCATGCATTGAAGCATGTCGCCACGTCTCTTTAATTTATCCCAAGTAACAACCTGGTAGTTGAGGACGGAGATACTCCTCAACCTATCCAGTTTGCTGCTGGGCGATAGCTGAACTAGGAAGAACGGCAAAGACCGCTTCTCCCGTCTGGCTCTGACTGTAGCGAACGGCTTGACCCCGATAAAGTCGAGATCGTCGCTCGCTTTTTGACGGAACTCATTTAAAAGCACCTGTGGTTCCGTGCAGGAATCTATGCCCTTCAAGAGGACCGTTTGGTATTTATCCACTTTGGGGGTAAAACTGAAGAACTCAGTCGTGGATTTTTTCAACAATTCTTTTATAATTTTGTGCTGCTCCACTGTGGAGCAGTGGATAGCATGTCTATCTTTACTTAATCTTTTAATAAAAAAGTTTTGGTCTATGGCCGACTTACACAGGTCTATGGTTTCCTGTAGCTCCATTTTATAGGTGTTTATTGGTGGCACCTTTTCTTTTTTTATTTTTGGGCGGCTGTGGCTGCTGCTGGTGTTCTTCTCGCTGCTGCTGCTGACTCCGCTCCTGTGATTTTTGCTGCTGTTGCTGTTGTGTTTGTTTTCTCGTCTACACACTTCCACAGTACGAGATCGACGAAGATTATGTATACGTTAAATGGCTTGGCTTCCCACCGGCTAACAATTCATGGATTAATAAATCACAATTATTATAAAAGACATAAGATATTTGTTTCCTTCCTGTTCCTAATTTTTTAAAATTATTTTCTCCCTTCAACCTACCAATGCATCTCAAAGTCAATAAACTCTCATTGTAATGTGATCCCATCACCATTCAAAACTCATATCAACATGCCCATTTCAAATCTACAAACCTACAAACCATACTTGATGCGAACCTCTATTTCTTCCTCCGAAGTAAATTTCACGTACACCTGCTCACTTCAAATCTACATACCTAGAAACCATACAAGAATTCCTTTTTTTCAGCATATACTACGCATCCACCTCGTCAATCTTCAAGCGATATTTATACTACTACTAGACCCTGGTTCTCCATGAGCTGTTGCGCCACCAAATGTATTTATTTTATTTATTCTAATCAATTGGTGTTAAAAATGCACTTTTAATTTTGGGAAGATTGAGCTTGTCACGGATTCATTAAAAAGAACACATGACGGATATGTAAGATAAGACACATATCTCTTCAAAATATATGATGGTATGCCGTCAGTCCCTGGGCTAAAACACTCTTAAGTTTCAGAATATTATGGAAATAAAAAAAAAAAAAATTAATCGAGTTAAGATGGGTGATATTGATTGAGGTGGATGAAGGAAACATATTTGCTAAAGCCTTAGACTCATGACTAATGGAGTTTAAATAAGACATAGAACTAGGATGGCCATCAATCTTCTTTTTGCTATTTACAAAACTCCAAAACTTTTTTGGGTTAATCTTAAGTTCATTTACTGTTTTCCCAATACAGTTTTCATATAAAGGGTTAGAACAAATTGTAAACTGAAGTTTGAGATCTGTAAAAGTCCTTTAATTTTTATCATTTCTGGTTTTGTTGAACTGTATCCAAAGTATATTTCTTCTGTTCTTTAAGTTTTTCATATTTAGAACAAACCATGGTAGTACATTTAAGGCCTTACACGGTTTCCGTATTGGTAAAGATTTGTAAAAACAGTTCAAAAGAACTTTATAAAATTCAAAACACAAACTTTGTGCTGGCTGAAGGTGTTTATTGTTTAAAATTAATGGTGAATTTACTTCTAGAATTGGGAAAAAAAGATTTTACAAATGTAATGCTTAAAAGGGTGGCTTTTTGAGTGGAAAAGGGGCAAATAAAGTTTCATCTTGAACTGACTTGACGTGTTTTTGTTCTTTCTCTTTATTTGATTTTGCTACCCGTTTAAATGATGAAAATTTTATTTTATGAGGCGTCTGCTTATTAAACTTTCACTTATCATGTACATTAATTTGTGAAAATAGCTTAAAATGAATTCGATCTCCAAATTAATTTAGGAAATGTGCATTATTTATTCGATCCCCTTGTGCTCATATGCTCATATACATAAAGTGCAAATCTCAGTAAATAAACTGAAATCTGAACACTCTGAGTTAAAAACCAAATAGTCCAATGACGAAATCTCTTCAAATATGGAGAATAAAGATTGCATTTAAACAAAATCGAATACTCCCAAGCTTGTGTACCGAGAAAATCACCAGCGCGAATAAAATAAAAGAAACAGTGAAAGACCCATTATTAGTAACACCAAAGTCTATAATTCTTCTCGTAATGTGGTTGTAAGAACAAAAATTAAATACACAAACAATTCTGCTCTTTCCCCTCTTGCGAGTAATATACCTAAAACCGAAAAAAGTGAGCTAAAGAAGAAAACAACAACCAAAACCAAAACAAATGGTGATGAAGACGATGTTTCTCATATTATTAGAGATAAAATAATTACCCATCCCGTTGCTGCAGTTGCTGATGGTGGTTGTGAAAGAGAAGAGAATCTTGAAATGCAGTCCACTGCCGAAGAATGAACTACAAAAAATGTAAATGTTGTTGTCAATGGCAAAGGCAATAGAGTTGATGTGGTTGATGAAGTTGTTGAAGGGGTTGAGGTGGCACTTGGACGCTGCACAGCTTTTGACAATTTGTTGCCTAAGGTCAGGGCAAAAGAATTAGTTTTTCTATTTATTTTCTTAAAAAAACTTCTCTTCATTACTTCCCCTGGCCACGGTCAAAACAACAACAAAATCTAAGTGCACAACTTTAACTAAAATGCCTTCGATAGCATATTATAATTCGCAGTGAGTTTTCCTACTAAATTCTTATATGGAGACGTCGTTAATCATCGACTAAGCAATGCGTCTTAGATTGGGTATGGTGGCATCTAACTGATAGCCCACCACCATTCCTGAGCGAAACGCATTCTGGAGTAAAGGCCGCACCTTTCTAATTGCATTTATTCATAAACTCCACGAAAAATTAAGAAATTAATAGATTTATTTTTTCTATTCTTTGACTATAAATAATTTTTCTATTTATTTTCTAAGAAAAACTTCCCTTCATTACATCGCCTGGCCACGGGCAAAACAACAACAAAATCTAAGTGCACAACTTCAACCAAAAATCCTTATATGCAGACATCGGTAATCATCACCACCATGCCTGGTCGAAACGCATTCTGGACTAAAGACCACAATAACCTTTCTAATTGAATTTATTCATAAACTCCACAGAAAATTAAGAAATAAATAGATTTATTGTTTGTAGTCTTTACTATAAATAATTTTTCTATTTATTTTCTTAAAAAAAAAAAACTTCTCTTCATTACTTTGCCTGGGCACGGGCAGAACAACAGCAAAATCTAAGTGCACAACTTTAACCAAAGTTCCTTAGATAGCATATTATCATGCATCATGATTTAGATTAGATGAGATTAGATTTTTTATTACAACAATTTCATAATTACAATAATATCGATTTTAATTTGTTTTGTATATAAAGTAATAAAAGTGTTTTTGGCCGTGGCATTGCCGTCTGCCAGGTTGACTAATGTTTCAAAAGTTCAAAGATAATTGATAATTTAACATAGGGTAGATGAACAGTTACAAAAATAATAAATTCAATTAAACAAAAACATGTACTTATCAAATTAACGTAAGATGTATTAGGGGCTTTCAGTTTAGCTAAAACAAAAATATGTATAACAGATAAAACTTTAATGTGATTAAAAGATTAACAAAATAATGGGCTTTCATTTTAGCAAAAACAAAGATTAAAAATACAAAAAAATATCTTATTTGGTAAAACTTTAATATGTTAAGCAATTAACAAAATGATGGGCTTTCAGTTTAGCTAAAACAAAAAATGAACTCAAAGAGCAAGCTAAGACATACTGGAAATAATAAGTTTAAATTATTATTAGCTACTTTTACGAGTAGTTCAGTTAGAACGAACTTTATAAAATAGCAATACTGAAAAACATGATATATGTAAGCTATTGTACTATTTTTGGTTTTACTTATTAACGGTATTCGGATAAAATCATGTCTCCGTACGCGATTGTTCTCTCAAGATAAAAGAACAGGTTATTCCAGTTGTCACCATTTAAAATCGTTATGGTTTGCTCCATTGTAAGAGATGGTTTTCCAAAGTATTGTAGTAGATTGGGCAAATTGATAAAAAAAATGGAAAGTATCTTCTTTTGATTATAGATAACAAAGCGTGCAGAGAGTTGTGGATGAACTTTTGAATGGAGAGCCGTTTAAATTTAGTTGCTCACTTCTTGCCTTACAAATAAGGGAAATCGTTCTTATACTAAATTCATCACAAAAGTAATTATTAATGAGATCATGTTTTAAATCGGGATAAATTACTCGGCTGATTGAAGATGACATTTTTTGCAAATTTTCATTCCGCTGGAAGATATCAACAGCCTGCAGTAACCCGTACAGTTATTCTTTTAATGCATACAAATTAGTATACTGCACATTTAGCTCAATGCCGCACTTCGATATCCATTGTTCCCATTCTCCTATCCACTCCACTTTGTTATCAAAAACGTATTTAGCGATTGTTTGTTGTATTCTGTTTGGAGTGTATGAAAGTACCTGCAGGATGTAGTCGAAGTGTAGCTTAAGGGTATGAATAAAGAGAGTTGGGAGACCTGTCTCCAAAAGAAGGACATAATTAGGTGTATTGGAAGGTAAATGAAAGAGTCTTTTGAGAGAGTATCGTTGAAGTTTTTCTACTTCTTGGTATGACTGGTATCCCCAAGACTGACAGCTATAGCACACAACGGAGCGCATCACGGTATCAAATACTTTATACTTTGCTGAGGTGGGAACTTCATTACGTTTGAAGACTTCTTTCCAAGAAGCGTTAATCATGGTTTTTGCAGCGTTTAGATTTTTCTCAAGATGATGGAAGAGTTTCATATTGGGTTTAAGAATTATACCAAGATATTTGTATTCTGGTACTATTTCTATAACCTCACGGTTAAAGTACAACTTTTCATTTGGTTAAGGTTTGGATTGAGTGTTTTTAACTATCATCATTTTCGTTTTATCAAGATTAACCGATAGATTCCATACTTTACAAAAACTAACCAGCTTATTTATCATAAGTTGCAAACTCTGAGGTGATTCAACCAACAACGCGATGTCATCGGCATACATAAGAATCTTTACATTTAAGCCGGCGCATCGAGTTCCAGCTGGTAAATATATGGAAATATCGTCAAGAAAAATAGCAAAAAGAACTGCACTTAAAAGACAACCTTGCTTGACACCAGATGTAGTCTCAAACCATTCGGACATTTTTTTCCCGTCCCAGACCGAAGATCGCGTGTTTTTATACATATTTTTTAAGACAGTAAGTAACTTCGTTGACATTCATTTCAGTTATAGTTTGTAAAATAAAGCGTGACGGTCTATCGAATCGAAAGCAGCCCTTAAGTCTACAAAAATATGTACAAACTTCTTTTTTGCCTAAGAAAATATTGCGAAATTAAGGTTAAAGTGAAAATATTATCAACTGTGGACTACCCCTTCCGAAAACCAGTTTGATATTCACTCAGCACTTCATTGTTTGTTAACCACACGCTAATAAGGAGGATGGATGCAAAAAGTTTTGCAATGCAGTTCATAAAAGATATCCCTCTATAGTTGCTTGTTAGATTAACATCGCCTTTTTTGTAAATCGGATAGACCAAGGAGTCTTGAAAAGCCTGTGGTACTTTTCCAGAATCAAAAATGTTACTGAAGAGGAGAAGGATTTTATGTAAAAAGTCCACAGGTGCGTTTTTGTAGAACTCGTTGCTTATTCTGTCTGGGCCTGGAGCTTTGTTGTTTGCTGCGTAATACAATGCAGTTTTTAGTTCTAATAAAGAAATTTGGAAACACGGCTGCCCTACGCAATGAAAACACCAGTAACATCTTTGGTAATGCGTTAGAACTCGCCCAAGAATCACTCGATTTAGGGAGAGTAAGTCCTGGAGCCAGTATGCTGGGCGTAGATGAGAAGTGGACACGCCTTAAGAATACTGTCATTAGTACTGCCAACTCCATCTTAGGCAGCAGTCGTAGAAATCGGAACGACTGGTTTGATGATGAATGCAAGCTAGCGACTGAACGTAAGAATGTTGCGTACCGAGCAATGCAACAATCTCATAGAACGCGGGCACGCGAAAAGGAATATAAAGAGCTCAGAAGAACAGAAAAACGGCTTCACAGACAGAAAAAATCAGCCTGGGAGAAGAACCTAATCTGTGAAATAGAGAACAGCCGAGAGCGAGGTCCGCACCAGGCGCGGAAGTTCTACCAATCCGTCCGAAACATGACGCAGTACACACCACGCTGCACATACTGCAAGGACGGAGAGGGAAATCTGATCACCGATCTACAAAGCATACTGGAGCGATGGGAAGTGTACTTTAATGAATTGCTAAATGGTCAGCTCACAGCAGAAGTGGAGGCTCCACTACTTCACGATGAACACCGTATGCTACCGCCACCAAGCATAGAAGAGGTTGAGAAGGCTATAAAACGGCTCAAACGAAACAAAGCCCCGGGAGCCGATGGCATACCAGCCGAATTATTTCACCACGGCGGGCCAGCCTTACGTCAAGCAATTCATGATATCATAGTGCACGTATGGGAGCATGAAGAAATGCCAGAAGACTGGCGAAAAGGTATCATATGCCCCATACATAAGAAGGGAGATGTCACAACGTGCAGCAATTATAGAGGTATCACGTTGTTGAGTACCGCCTATAAGATACTCTCCTCTATCCTACAAGACCGGATAACCCCATACGCTAAAACAATCATCGGCCTATATCAGTGTGGTTTCATTGCAGGCAAATCAACAACTGATCAGATCTTTACCCTTAGGCAGGCGATGGAAAAATGATAGCATAGCCAGGGTAGAACTTTACAAAGCCATGAGAGAATTCGGCTTCCCAAATAAATTGACACGACTATGTAGGTTGACCATGACCAACGTAACAAGCCAAGTAAAAATAGCCGGATTGCTATCCAGACCAATCAACATCTTTAATGGACTCCGACAAAGGGATGGTTTGGCCTGCCTCTTCTTCAACCTGGCGTTGGAGAAAGCAATCCGTGACTCTGGCACGGCAACAAGAGGGACCATCGTCAATAGGTCCAGCCAGATACTGGCTTACGCAGACGACATCGACATCATCGGAAGAACCGAACAAGCTGTACACGATTCCTTGATCCAGATCGAGCAGGCGGCACAAAATCTGGGGCTGCACATTAGTGAAGGTAAAACAAAGTACATGGTGGCGTCGAATGCGAGAAGAACAGCTGGTCAAACAATCAAGGTAGCGGAGCACGAATTTGAAGTGGTGCAATCCTTTAAATACCTTGGGTCAACAGTAGCAGCCGATAACAATATGGAAGAAGAAATACGCGGGCGGCTTCTCAAATCCAACAGAGCCTACTACAGTCTGTCAAAGCTATTCAAATATAGAAATCTAACCATAACTTCAAAACTGCTGCTGTACAGGACCATGGTCCTGCCAGTACTCATGTATGGATCCGAGACTTGGGTGCTTAGCAAAAGGCACTGTGACCTCTTAGCCGCGTTCGAGAGAAAAGTCTTACGGAGAATTGTTGGCCCCATATGTGAGGAAGGACGATTCCGGAGACGGTACAACCATGAGTTGTACGCAATCTACCTTGAAGCAGACATAGTGACAAAAATTAAGCTCGGTAGACTCCGGTGGGCAGGGCACCTAGCTCGAATGAGCGAAGAGGAACCTGCTCGGAAAGCCTTTTGTGGTACATTCTATGGTAGACGGCAGCGTGGTAGACCATGCTTGCGCTGGAGAGATGGCGTAGACCAGGACGCCCGAAGCGTGCGTGGGGTGCGCAACTGGATGGCGTCGGCTCGAGACCGGGATAGGTGGAGAGACTTGTTGAAAGAGGCCAGGACCGGACCCCGGTTGTCGAGCCGATGATGATGATGAAAGAAATTTGGCGATCGAGTGAGGGATTAGATATTAAGGGTTCTGCATAAGAAAAAATATTTTCGGTTGGACCTAGGTTAAGTAAATTTTTTAAATGTTCTACAAGACTAGATGCATTCAAGTTTGAACCACAAGTTAACTTACACCCTTTAATTTGTTTAATATTGTTCCAGAAACTTTTACTATCTTTACTTTACTACAGATCTATAATACTCCTGGCGTTTGGATCTACACAAATCTTTGTAAGTTTTGTTGGCTGAGAGATAATCCTTGGAAAAGGTTGCATTTAAATCCTGTTGGAGTCTGACTTTCTTCAGAAGAGCGAAAGATCTATTTCTTGCCTTTTGACAATCTTTATCATACCATTTTTGTTTGAAATTATCTGTTTTTATGTTGTTTCGAATACTAGTAGCAGCTTTTATACATTTGGTGAGTGATTCTAATTCTGCACTTGTATCCGAGATCAAAAAATTATCGTTTAAGTCCTCAAGTTTTTTCGAAATTTTAGTTTGGTAGCTCTCTTTTCGATTTTCTTTTCAAATAATTTTGGGCGGCAGAGTGATTTCAGAATAATTTATAACTGGAGTGTTACCTAAAGTGAACTCTACAAGGAGAACATGCCTCTCCTTGTAGAGTTCACTTTAGGATCGGAATAAATCTGATTGTCAACTTTAAAAGTCGAGATGTGATCTCTCCATTCTGTTGATACGGCACAAAAGCCAATCACTGATTTTCCTGCTCCACCAATAAAGGTAAATTCGCCACTGCTGTCGTGTTTGCTACAACCGTTAAGTATTAAAAGATCATGAGTTCGACATAAATCTATAAATTGCTGGCGGTTTTTGTTAAAAATTGAATCTTTAGAAGATTCGGGCGATAACATCTCCTATGAGTAAGACGTTTTGGTTTAATGAATAATTTAAAATATTTTGCACTGCAAGAAAATCATTTTCCCAATTGTTACAATTTAAGTAAACTGGCAATATATAGTAAACTGTTTTTTTGAAAGAAATTTTGACATATGGTTTGTTGTTGATATCAATAAAAAAAGCATTAATTTTTTCATTTTTAAAGCCATAAAAAAGTCCACCACTCGCTCTTCCAAAATTGGATGAGCGAACTGCTGATACCCATCGCAACTCGAATCCAGAGAAGTATGTAGAGTAATGTTCAAATTTTTCACTTGTTATAAAGGTTTTGAAAAGAAAGCATATATCATGTTTTTTTACAAAATTAAAAAAATCTATAAATAGTAATTTGTTATTAAGACCTGCAATATTATAAGCTAATAAGTTAATTTTGATAAATTTATTTTTATCACTACTCTTTACGTTACCACTTTTTTTGGTACTACTTGCTTTTTGACAGACGGCAACACTTTTTCATTGTTGATTTTCATGGTGGCTGCCAGGTGGCAGAGTTGATGACATCCCTGGGTTGACAGATGTTGTTGACAAATTGTTCAATGATCGTGGGATTTTCTCTAGTGTGTTTAATTGAATACTGGAGCGTTTTGTTTTATTTTTATACTCATCAAGTTGTAAATCTCCACACATCTCCTGCAGTACCTCCATCCCATCTCGATAATCACAATAAAGTTTTCCACTTTGTGCTGTGTTTATGGTTTTGTTGTTTATTTGTAGCTTGAGACCACGGACAAGAGGATTCGCCGATGGGTTTTTTTTCTTGATTGCATGTCTTATTTGCAGCAGAATTTGTCGTTTTTGTTGCTCATCCCGCGTGTAGTCAGAATTAACATAAACACCGGATCCTTTCAACTTGCCAGAGTTTTTGAAGATTTGTGTGGATAATTTGTTGTTACCAGTTCTTACTAGCAGCCGCATTTAATTTCCTCTTGATGGAAGTTCGGTGACGTCTTCGAAGTTTATCCGTGCGTTCAAGGATCCAGAAATCTGAATTTTTGGGGCTTCTGATTGGTCAGCTGTCAAAAAAAATCTGAAAATTCAGATGACTCTTCGTTACGTTTGCTTACGTTTTTCAGATAAAAATTTTCATCTGAAAATTCAGATGACAGCTAAAAAACAAGACAAAAAATAAGAATCTGCACATAGAAGCTCAACTTAATAGTAGATGCAGCTATTTTGTGTTCTGTTGTCGGTTTCGTACGGCTTGTTGTTTTTTTTTTAAGTTTTGTTTTCTTGTAAGTGAATAAAATAAGATTGAGAAGTAGTTTTTTCCATGGCATTTTGGCTTTAGTTTTTCCTTAACAAAAAGTGAAGTTTTCCCCATTTTTATTTATAATAATTACATTTGGTGGAAAATCGCGAATAAGACGAGCATTTTGGAGTAATAACTGTTAAGATGTTTTGGTTGCAAGTGAAAAGTGTGGCTTCATCTATTTTCTTAGGTATTATAATTCAAGTAAAAACAACGAACAAGCTTTTTCCAGTCAACTTACATAGTAACTATCTCGTCAGTCACTTATTATGCGACAAAAAAAGTTCTTCCTTATATTAATTACAGTAAAATCAGCAAGTAAACACAAGATTTTGGCAGCAAAAAAAATATATGACATTCGGCTGAAAATTCTGATTTTTTGTGCGTTCAACGTTACGTTTCAGTACAGAATTTTCAGATTTCTGTCGATGAACGCACCCTATGTCTTGGCGGTCTAAAATATTGTTAGAAAAGCGATTTATGGTTTCGGTTGCCTTCTCTTCCAAATTGTTGGGAATGGTGAAGATGATGTGATTGGATTTATATTGTTTTTCCATATAGTCGATTTTTAAGTTTTTTTCTCGGATAGCCAGAAGTTCCTTTGAAAGAGATTCGTTTTGCACTTCAAGGCTTCGGATTTGCTGAAAGATGCAATCGAAATCCTTCTTCTTAGGGAGGTCCGAAAGTTTTTTGTCGAGAAGTGAAATCATCATAGCCTCCAGTGCAGGAACAGACATTTTGGCGACCGACATGGTTTCAAGGTTGCTTTTTTTGATTGAGATTAGGTGTTCTGGTGACGTTTCCAATATATTTCTCTTGTTAGCGACCGACATCGGCACTTCTGTTTTAAGCGGTAAATCTTTGTTTTTACGATGTTTTTGTTCGTTAATCGTAAGATCTTATTTTAATTCAAATAATTAAATCATTTTTGAATTGTTCTTATATTTTCATTTACTCAAAAATATAAAAAACAATTAAGCCGTGGAAAAATACTTCTATAATATAGCATATTATTATTCGCATTGAGTTTTCTCACTAAATTCTTATATGCACAGGTAGATTGCAGATTGATTAGATTGGGTATGGTCTAATCTAACTGATGAGCCCATCACCATGCCTGGGCGAAACTCTGGAGTAAAGGCCGAAATAACCTCTCTAGTTGAATTTATTCATAAAATCCACACAAAAATTTAGAAATTAATAGATTTATTGTTTGTAGTCTTTGACTATACATAATTTTTCCTATTTATTTTCTTAAAAAAAACTTCTCTTTATTACATCGCTTGGCAACGGGCAAAACAACAACAAAATCTAAATGCGCAACTTTAAACAAAGTTCCTTAGATAGCATATTAAAATTATTCATTGCGGCCTAAAGAGTTGAAGTTGGGATCGCCTCAATTATTGTCGTTATGGACTGCTTTAATTCAGTTAAATTCCTGGGCTTCGTTTTATACACCTCTTGCTTGACATAACACCATAAAAAGAAGTCTGATGCAGTCAGGTCAGGTGACCTTGGGGGCCAGCGAAGAGTGGAGTTCCTAGAAATTAATTTGTTTGCGAATTTTTTGTTTAGCTCCGCCATAACTGGTCTGGCTATATGTGCAGTTGCTCCATCTTGCTGAAACCAAACGCTGTTGAATGGTATACGTCTTCGGCGCAGTTCTGGGTAAAAAAAACTCCTTCAACATCTTTAAATAACGGTCCCCATTGACAGTAACGGTTACACCGTGTTCTTCAAAGAAGTACGGCCCGACAATACACCTTGATGAAACTGCGCACCACACAGTGACTCGTTCTGGGTGCAGTTCCGTCACATGGAGCATTTCTGGATTAGACTCATTCCATATACGGCAATTTTGCTTGTTTACATTGCCGTTAAGATCAAAATGGGCCTCATCAGACATGAACAAACAATTGATCAATGTGTTGTCTTCTTCGGCCATTGATATCATTTTTTGGCAAAATTCCAGGCGAACAGGCAAATCCTGAGGGTTTAACTTGCTAGTAATTTGGACTTTGTACGGAAACAAGTTTAAATCGTCATGAAGTATCCGTTGTAATGACCGTCTACTAACTCCAATTTGCCCCGATAAGTTTCGGGTCGAAACGCTCGGATTGGCCTGTATTGCAGATGCTACTGCTGCGATTGTATCCTGAACCCGAACATTGGCATCTCGATGGTACGGCCTTCGTGCGATGCTTCCAGATTCGGCAAACATGTTTACAAACCTCATAATGGTCCATCTACTCGGGGGATTACCGCCAAACTCCCGCCTAAATTCCCTTTGGACGGAAATGACGGACTGCAAAGCATGGTACCGTTGCACTATTCAAATTCTTTTCTCCGTATCCCAAGCATCCATTTTTATAAATCAAAATAGTAACCTACAAACTAAAAAAAAAATAAGCCGATTACTCACACAGAAAAAAAGTTATTACGTTTTATTTTTGTAGCACGATTCGTGCGCCACCCTGTATATGACCCAGAATTTAATATTTTGATCAAGCAATTTATGAAAGTCTTATGAAAAATGACTTCATTACACCACGGCGACAAAACTATGTTCTGATTAGCCTCATTAACATAAGATAGTTTCTGGCAACGAAAGGACGACTCTATGAATGCCAAATTCTTCTTGAAAAGACTATAGGAAAAGCTGAAGAATTGATCCGGGCAACGCATTTGAGAAAGTATTTGCTCAAGTGGATTAGATTCTTGATGAGATTAGAGCTGTTGTTTATTGCACTTCAGAAGATTCACTTATGTAATTTTTCATTGTTGAAAAGATTAGCCTTTTTTGAGAAAAGATTGACACTTTTTCATATTAATTAAAAAAAAAAATCTGTTCGTTTTGAACTATTTGTACAGATGCCATTCAACATTTACATGTGTGCGTGATTCTTCTCAAAAATATGGCCAGATGTTTTATTCTAGACAATTCTAAATTTTAAAATCAAATTTTTCAGATTTCAATGAAAAACGACATTAATTTTCAACTATACTCTTTGCTGTGGTTAATTATATAAGTGAATATACTACAAACCACATGTGTGAACCGGCAACTCTACTCTATGTTCAGATGGTATTAAAGCTGGCTTTGGATATAGGTGCTGCTTTTTGTCTAGTTCATTTCTTTTGCACACATCAATTTACCGTTGGATAATGATTCAAAATGTCAGGTAAGGATAAACAAAATATAAATTGAATAAATTACTTTTTCTTTAATATTTAGAACCCAAATTTCTACTCAAAACTAGAAGGTTAATTTCCATCCAATACCAATACTGTCATTAAATAATATTAATAAGGGATTTAATTGACATATTTTTCCGAAACACACTACCAGCCAACCCTGAACTGGCAAATAATTTGATCTCTTATCATTGTATATAAAATCTATAGTACTATCATGGCCGACGAACTCCCACAGTGCGACTGAAGTGGTTATTTCTGGCTTGAAATGCTTTGAAGCTACCTCCATCACCCTGCAGCTGGGAACAAACGAAACCCTGACGATCATCAGTATCTACAACAAGTGCTCCGCAAGGCTAGCAGACATTAAGGACTACATACCATGAGCAGTATCATAAACAGCAGTACTTACAGACTGATAGGAGGGGATTTCAACGCAAGACATCACCGATGGATGGACAAATGGAATACTATTGTAAGCTGGCTGGATGACAAAAGCGATCAACATTCCCTTATAATTGTCTCTGAACCGAGGCCTACGTTTCCAAGAACCCCATCAACGTTGGACTTTTTCCTAGCAACCTCTAACCTGGTGTGCATCCTACCTGAGTAACGGAACTACGTCTGCACGACACTCACCATCGACTCTGATCATGAAGCCGTTCTGCTTTCAGTAAATTTTCAGCAACAGCTCATTTCCACCAATCAACCAGAAGTGGAATTTATCAACTACTTGAGGCTAGATGCAGCCAGTCATTCTTCCTCCAGAAAATAGAAATCTGCAAGATTCGCAGATTGATACAGCAATAGATGCCCTGGAAGACGTAGTCAGCAGCTCACTTGAGAATCAAAAACAACCAATAACTTCTCGGGACAAGTATCATAATTTGCCAATTTATATTCAAAACCTGTATCTCCAGAGACAGCGACTTAGAAAGTTGCTTCAGAGAATTCATGAGAGGAAATTGAATACTAACAACTCCAACTTCCTGGCCGTTTCATGTGAGCTACAGTGTGTGAACATCATGTTTAGGAACTGAGTAAAGCACCACAACGACAACCTCCTCCAAAAGAGACTTCAAGCAAATAAGCCTGGACCCGACACATTTAAAAAAATCAATAGGATCATTTGGAAAAGGCCACCAATGCCAGATGTCATCACAACTACCCTTGGGGATGTTACCACCAATGAAGACAAGGCTTTTGCTGACTACTTTGAAGAACACTTTCAACCCAATCCATCCTGAGTTCCTGGATGAAGTCAACACTACAGTGCAAACCGCTCAAACATTTCAAAAAACTGTACAGTTCAGCAATACCAACCCCGCCAGCGACCCTATGGTACACCACGAGTTCACTACTCCGGAAGAAATAAAAGAAATTATTCACAGAAGTCATCCAAAGAAGTCAACAGGACCAGACAATATCTCCAAATTCGTCCTGAATAGACTGCCGCATTCGGTGATGATCTTCTTGGCAATTATCCTCAACAACTGCGTCAACAACTCTAACTTCCCCACCAATTGGAAAAGGGCAAAAATTGTGGCTATTCGAAACAAGAGCAACAAAAAAAACGTCTCTGGATACATGCTCATCTCACTTCTGTGCAACATGAGTAAAATACTCGAGGAGCTAATATGCGACAACCGCATAGTTCCAGATATGTAGTTTGGATTCCGGGAACAACACTCAACACTTCATCCACATATAAAGCTCTAACACGATGTTGCCCTCTACCTAGATGTTGCCCTCTACCTAAATTGTCATTTAGGTAGACGGCAACAATTGTCAAGTCACTATCTGATGTTTTCTCGATATTGAAAAAAATTTTTTTTTTAAAATTCATTTTTATTTTTCAATTTTCTTTAAACTATTTTAAAGCTAGACAAAAGTTCATAAAAACTTACCTACTAATCAATATCTTAAAACTAACTACTGGCCCAATCGGGCGCTCTAAGTTAAACTAGAATAACTTAATGTTAATGCCTTTCGGCCTAAGAATTATCTTAATACTAAATCCAGGTCGCTTTTTATTTTTTACCGAGAAGAATTTGAAAAAAAAACTCGGGATCTATGTCTTTATTACTTTTTGGTTTTATATAAAACTTACAAACTACATAAAACTAATTACAGCTAATTAAAACTAATTAAAACTACTTAAATCAACTTAAAACTACTTACAAACTAATTACACCTACTTACAAAATACTTACAGCCACAGCAAGCATTTTCCGTTTCTTTGCTTTTGTATTTTTGTTGATTTTATAATTTTTTTGTGTTTTTGTTGATTTTTTTTTGGTGCCACCCTGACTATCCCTGCTTAAACCTAACTACTTAAACCGATGTAAGTCTGCCATGACAGAGAAAAAACAAGGTCAACTTTTAAATATCTGAAGGAACTTCATTCTTCATGTTTTAACCACCAGAACTGGTTCTCCTGCCTTACCCTATCTCTTCGGTCCCGTTCGGACACAGTCCTACTGAACCGAAGGTGCTCAGCTCCATCTTGTGCGAGGACGTCCCGACTGTTCTACGGCCGACGTGGTAGATTAGCGGAACCGCCGCTCTATCCTGGATCAGCCCGCGACTGTCTAAATGGAGGAATGCATCGCGCGGAATAAAGCCGCTTAGACGCACACTCTCGTAGTATTTGTATTTAGGGTAATAAGCCCCGAAAATTAAGCTGTTAGACGAGGACATCGCCCTTGCAATGTGACCTCGAATAAGCTTCAGCAAGAAATCCTGTTTATGTTGGCCCCGTTGTATAGAACCATGTTGGAATAGTAGTGTTTGTACTCCGACTCTGGTGTTCTGTGCAATCCAAGGCAGCCTCTCAAACACCCGAATCTTTTCCATTTGAGATGGTGCAACGTTGAACCAAACCGGGCATCCATTGGCAATCATCGGCTGGATGGCCATGTAGCAAATCACCTTCACCCTGCTGTCAAGCCGGCTGCCATAAAACAACCGTTTCGTAAGGGCAAAAGCTCCCCTAGCCCTGGCCAGAGCAGCATTTATACAGGGTGGCGCACGAATCGTGCTACAAAAATAAAACGTAATAACTTTTTTTCTGTGTGAGTAATCGGCTTATTTTTTTTTTTTATTTTGTAGGTTACTATTTTGATTTATAAAAATGGATGCTTGGGATACGGAGAAAAGAATTTGAATAGTGCAACGGTACCATGCTTTGCAGTCCGTCATTTCCGTCCAAAGGGAATTTAGGCGGGAGTTTGGCGGTAATCCCCCGAGTAGATGGACCATTATGAGGTTTGTAAACATGTTTGCCGAATCTGGAAGCATCGCACGAAGGCCGTACCATCGAGATGCCAATGTTCGGGTTCAGGATACAATCGCAGCAGTAGCATCTGCAATACAGGCCAATCCGAGCGTTTCGACCCGAAACTTATCGGGGCAAATTGGAGTTAGTAGACGGTCATTACAACGGATACTTCATGACGATTTAAACTTGTTTCCGTACAAAGTCCAAATTACTAGCAAGTTAAACCCTCAGGATTTGCCTGTTCGCCTGGAATTTTGCCAAAAAATGATATCAATGGCCGAAGAAGACAACACATTGATCAATTGTTTGTTCATGTCTGATGAGGCCCATTTTGATCTTAACGGCAATGTAAACAAGCAAAATTGTCGTATATGGAATGAGTCTAATCCAGAAATGCTCCATGAGACGGAACTGCACCCAGAACGAGTCACTGTGTGGTGCGCAGTTTCATCAAGGTGTATTGTCTTTTTCTTCTTTGAAGAAAACGGTGTAACCGTTACTGTCAATGGGGACCGTTATTTAAAGATGTTGAAGGAGTTTTTTTACCCAGAACTGCGCCGAAGACGTATACCATTTAACAGCGTTTGGTTTCAGCAAGATGGAGCAACTGCACATATAGCCAGACCAGTTATGGCGGAGCTAAACAAAAAATTCGCGGCCCCCAAGGCCACCTGACCTGACTGCACCAGACTTCTTTTTATGGGGTTATGTCAAGCAAGAGGTGTATAAAACGAAGCCCAGGAATTTAACTGAATTAAAGCAGACCATAACGGCAATAATTGAGGCGATCCCAACTTCAACTCTTCAGGCCGCAATGAATAATTTTTTGATCAGGTGCCGCATATGCGTGGGAGAGCGTGGAGGTCATTTGCGGTCTATAATCTTTAAAAACAACTAACTATTTAAAATAAAATTTAATTTTCTAACCAATAAAAAAAAATAAATGAATTACATCGATTAAAAAAAAAGTTGTTTGAATTTCTTATTGTAGCACAATTGGTGCGCCACCCTGTATGTCTATCGAAATATAAATACTGATCTATCCAGATGCCAAGGTACTTTACTACACTTTTACTTGCCGGTGGCTGACCATTTGGCCCTACGATCACCAGCTTGCGCCAGTTCTTTCTCGTATCCCTTGTGGCTCTTACCAACAAAGTCCTAAACACGATAGTTTCTGAATTCTGAAAGTTGATTTTCAACTTCCAGTCATTGCAATATTGCTGAATCTTCTCGAAGTCACGCTGCAAAAGAATCCTGATGACCTCGACTTTTGGAGCTGTACTGTACGCAATTAGATCGTCAGCATACGCAATTGCCTGAGTTAGACTACTTATCGGATCGCTGGTGTAAATGCTGAATAGAATAGGCGAGTTGACCGCTCCCTGCTGAAGACCATTTTTAATATTAAAGGTTGTGGCAGAAGTAACATTGCCACTTTTGACAACAAACTTTCTGCCATTGAGCATATCATAAAGCATATATAATAGTGGTTTACTAATGCCAAGTCTGGTCAGCTTTAGATAATGACCCTCTTACCATACGGTGTCGAAGGCCTTCTCCAAATCAACCAGACAGGCACCCGTACACTGCTTCTTAGATTTGTTCCATTGGACATCAGAAACGAGTTTAGACGCTCTATTGATAACTTTTTCGAATACCTTGCTGATACTCGGAAGAAGACTTATCGACCGGAGATTCGCCGGATTGGATTTGTCCTTTCCCTTTTTCGGGAGGATGTACCACAGCTGTCTTCCAACGCATTGGATAATATGCATTATTCAGAGCGTTGTTAAACAAAGTGGTATAAATGTCTACTGCTTCTTGAGGTAAATGTCGAAGTACAACGTTGGATATGCCATCGAATCCTGCTGACTTCTTCTTCTTTAATGAATCGAAGATTAGCTGGAGCCCCACCTCCGTAATTAACAGGGAACTGGGTCCATTTCGCTCGGCGATTATGGCGTTTTCCAAATGATCTTCATTGAACAATATGAAACCGCGGTTCTTTGATCGCCATTGCGTGATGTCATTCCGAAGGTAGAAGTGATGGACAAAGGCTCTGTTTTCCAGGTCATGATTGGGGCGAATACACGCATTCACCTTTTACACTTGCTGGAAAGCAACCCCCACAGCCTCCACCTTCTCCTGCGGATCTTCGACAACAAAGAGGTCATCGCCCAAGACGGCGTCCTCTGGATCAATTCCTGCTGTCAGAAGTAGGTAAGTAGGTCTCTTTTGTCAGTCCTTCTCTGAAGCTTAAGACACGGAAGGTCGTTCTGATCATTCCTACTAAATATATTGTTAATTTGGGGAAACATGCTCGGGTCGCTAGAGTTAACGGCCCGAATTTTGTTATCCCAATACAAATTAATTTACAACCGATAGTTCTCTTTAATTAGTTGTTTGATGTTCTTGATCGATGACTTCAGTGTCCTAATCTCCAGATGGTGAGGGTCAGTAAACCGTCGGTACAAGAGTTTGAGTCTTGTCAGCAGTCCATTTTATTGTCTGTGTAGTGCGTCAATGGTACGAGTAGCATTCCGGTACATGTCGGTTGCGTGCTGTGGTTTGTATTTCGGCATTGTTCTGTTCATTGTTCGTTTGATTGTCTCGTTCATTTGTTCTAAGTAATGGTCTATTTCGTTATTTATCGAATTTCTGTCATTTGGTGGGGATATGTTATTTGAACTGATTTCGGTCGATAAGGCGTTGATAAAGCGTGGACAGCGCACCTTACTGTAATTGTAAGTATGCACAGGTACATACTCATCCAACTCCACGAGCTCAATCACCGGCCATGAGAAGTAATTTTCTTCCAAGCTCAAGCGTAGACATTCGAAAAGTTTTTCAAGCTCTGTCATAAAATCAGTTGGCTGAGGTGATGCCGGTGCATAAGCCGCGATCACATACTTTCGCTTCCCCTGTTGGAGAGGAATGCATACAATGCACGCCTCTAACACCCCGACACCACAGCAGATAATTTCTATCTGAATGCATATCTTGACATGAAATATCCAATGGAGTCACTCCGTTTCATCTCTTGTTGGGATGTCAGAGATATCTCTCCGCGATTATAACTTGACAGAGATCTCCGACATGAATTTTGACAGATGGAGATATTTTTGTTTGTAACTAGAAATTTCTTTTTTTGTCTCATTATCTTGTTTTCTTACACCAGTGTTGATGTTAATCTCTGCATTGGTGTGTGGCAATTAAGTTTTTGTTTGTTATTTAGTGTAATTTTCGGTTTTGTGATTTGAAATAGCATAACATGATTTGCCCAGCGCAGACAGAAGACAATGTATGATATAAATATCTGATATTTAGTTGGAGAGAAATTATCTCCTATGGAGTCGGGGTGTAACAGCCGAAATCTGCGCAGATCACTATTATATATAACTTTATGATTAATACCTTTTCGTATGAAGATTGCGACGCCTCCCCCTTGAGTGGAGTTGGGTCGATCTCTTCTGACGATATTGTAATTGTTGTTAGTTAACTTATGTTTCTGGTTCAGCCCAGTTTCACTGGCTATTTTAACCTCTAAAATGCGATGGGCCAGGCAAAACAGAGAAGATATGATCTACCCTATCCGCCTGCTCACTTATCTGTTTTTGAAATCTTGTCAACTGGCTTTGAATTGCCAGCACCATACTTCTAATTTCGGCCTGAGCGTCCGGGGCCTTTGGCAACTAGGGCTGTACCGTTTTTCCCTTTCCTGCAGCCATTTGGGCGTAGGAAATTTGGGGATTGACGGGCGTTATTGTAGGAGCACGCGTTGATGGGCGTATCTCTACCGCTGTTTGCCTAGCCACTTTGTTGGTACGGATTTGCTGAAAAGCTGAGCAACCCCGATAATTAGCGGGGTGTCCCTCCTTTCCACAAAGCGCACTTAAGCTGGGTCATATCATCGACCCTTTCCTCTCCGAGCTTGCACTCTCCCTTTATGTGGTTCTCACCACACTTAACGCAGCGTGACTGCATTTCACAGTTTGCTGCAGCTTGGCCAAACCTTTGGCAGCGCATGCGGCATGTCACCGCGTCTCTTTAGTTTATCCCAAGTTACAACCTGGTAGTTGAGGACGGAGATACTCCTCAAACTATCCAGTTTGCTGCTGGGCGAAAGTTGAACAAGGAAGACCGGCAAAGACCGCTTCTCCAGTCTGGCGAACGGCTTGACCCCGATAAAGTCGAGATCGTCGCTCGCTTTATTACGGAGCTCATCTAAGAGCACCTGTGGTTCCGTGCAGGAATCTATGCCCTTCAGGAGGACCGTTTGATATTTATCCACTTTGGGGGTAAAACTGAAGAACTCAGTCGTGGATTCTTCTAATAAATTCTTAAGTTTTATGCTCCCCCACTGTGAAGCAGTGATATCTTTGCTAAGTCTTTTAATAAAAACATTTTTTGGTCTATGGCCCACTTAACAGGTCTATGGTCTCCTGTAATTCCATCTTATAGGTGTTGATGGGCGGCACCATCTCTTTTTTTCTTTGGGGCGGCTGTGACCGCTGCTGGTGTTCTCCCTGCTGCTGTCGGCTCCGCTCCTGTTGCTTTTGCTGTTGCTGCTGTTGTGATTGCTTCTGTTGGGACTGTTGCTGTTGTGTATGCTGCGTTTGGTTCTGCTGCTGTTTTTTTTGTTGCGTCTGTTCCTTGGGCATTGGTTACTGTTGGCGGCTGAACTTGCAGCTATTCTTTGGGCTGCTGCTGTGGTTCTTGCTGCTTTTTTGCTGGCAGCAGTGGTTGCTGTTGCGCCTCTTTGTTTGGCACCTGTGGTGCCTTTTTAAGTTCCCGCTCCAGTCTTTCTTTTTATCACCGAGCCTCTTATTTCATCTTTAGAGCTTGCACCAGTATCGATAGTTGGGCATTGAGGCGCACCATCTCCCCTTCTATAGCTCCAATTTGCTCACTTATTAGCTGCTCTTCATTAGCCTTTGGCTGTTCAGCTGTCTCGATTTGCACCTCATCTTCTTCGGAGGAGGATGCCCCTGGTGTGGAGAGATCTAAGATGTTGCTTTCACCCGTAGTGTACAGTCCCTCTCCCCCTTCGGACATGTATTCTATCTCTTCGTTGGGCGAAGAGTTCAATTGAATGTCAATGTTGGCTGCTGCTGATGTATTGGCTGATAACGATGCCCTCCCCCCCCCCCCCCTGGGGGAAGCTGGCAGCTCTGCTGGAGTGGTGGTAGAGCGCCGCTTCGCCAAGTTTGGCGCACATCTAATCTTTTGTCTCCTCTTAATAGGGATCTCGGCTGATGTCGCCGTTGCCGACGTTGTAGCTGTTGGTGCCGTTGCTTTGCTCTTTCGATGTCCCCGCTACTGGTACCGCTGGTCCCCTTGATCTAGTTGCTGGGCCACCTTTCGGTGCACCAGCACTTTTTTCCTTTTCCATTTGCTGGTTCTCCCAGATAATAAAATTTTCCACTTCTCTATTATGAAAAAAAGCCTGAAGAGTTCTGATGCCCGGCTGGGGTTCGAACCCGTGACCCTCCGATTGACGATGCGCCACCTCTTCCTCTGTGTAATTGCACTAACAAGAAAATCTTGGCTATGGTACTAAGTTGTACTGGACACTCCAACTTTATTTGTAAACACTGTGAAAGCCGAAAACGTGTGCACACTTTCACAGATCGAGATCGACTGTGAACGGAGGCTTAAACCTCTGGGCTACGGAGGCTATATGTATTCGGATAGCCAAACTCACTAGTCATGTGACCTATTGGTTTCTTCGAAGTACAAATGTTTTGCACAGTGCGAAGTATCAGCCGCTTGCTTTTTTTTCTGTTTCCCTGGCGATCGATGTTTTTTGTACAATTCGGTTTCCTGTGATTTTTCCCAGAAACCAGGATGATTGTATCGGACAGCCACAAGTATTTCCAACTGCCAATTTTTGTTCTATTAAAAAAGGAAAATCACTAACGTAAGAAAACTATCGAGAAAAGAAAATTTCAAATTGTTCTTACCAAGCTTTTTATTTATATCTGCTATATTGCAACCACTTTTTTTCTTTTTTTTTTAAATTTATGGATTTTTTCCCAAGGAAAATATTAAGTTTGTATACATAAAATTATACGACCATAATTGAACTTCGGTACATGCAAAAATATAAAAAATAAAAAATTTATTTTGTTCGCGGTATATTTCTTCGTTTCGACAAGGTTAAGTTGGTCAGGCGCGCTGTCGGAGAGGCCTCTTAGGATCCTTGCTGTGAATGTAAATTCACTGATTACCATCGAACGTAGAGCTAATCTCTTCCAATTGTTGAAAGACCAAAGTCCAGATGTATTTATGGCCAGCGAAACTAAGCTGAACCAGAAACATAAGTTAACTAACAACAATTACAATATGGTTAGAAGAGATAGACCCAACTCCACTCAAGGGGGGGCAATCTTCATACGCAAAGGAATTAATCATAAAGTTATATAATAGTGATCTGCGCAGATTCCGGCTGTTAGAGACGAGCATCATATGCATTCCTCTCCAACAGGGGAAGCGAATGTATGTGATCGCAGCTTATGCACCGACATCGACTCAGCCAACTGATTTTATGACAGAGCTTGAACAACTTTTCGAATGTCTACGCTTTCGCTTGGAAGAAAATTACTTTCTCATGGCCGGCGATTAGAATGCCAAACACCTACATTGGGAAATCAAATTCAGAATCAAAGAGGTATTCATCTTTTCAATTGGATGAGTCGATACAACACTGAATATTACTGACACTGTGGGCCAAAGACCAAGAAACTGTTTACGAACGATCGAGTACGACAGTGATCACTGCGGACTCGCCGCCGTAATACAGCTTCCGAACGACCTCGTGGAGTTGGATGAGTATGTACCTGTGCATACTTACAATTACAGTAAGGTGCGCTGTCCACGCTTTACCAACGCCTTATCGAGCGAAATCAGTTCAAATAACATATCCCCATCAAATGACAGGAATTTGACAAATAACGAAATAGACCAATACCTAGGACAAATGGACGAGGCAATCAAACGAACAATGAACAGAACAATACCGAAATACAAACAACGGGACGCAACCGACATGTACCGAAACAAGACCATTGACGCATTACACAGACAAAAAAGTGGACTGCTGACAAGACTCAAACTCTTGTACCGACGGTTTACTGACCCTCACCATTTGGAGATTAGGACACTGAAGTCATCGATCAAGAACATCAACCAACTAATTAAAGAGAAATATCGGTTGTCAATTAATTTGTATTGGGATAACAAAATTCGGGCCGTTAACTCTAGCGACCCGAGCATGTTTCCCCAAATTAACAATATATTTAGTAGGAATGATCAGAACGACCTTCCGTGTCTAAAGCTTCAGAGAAGGACTGACAACAGAGACCTACTTACCTACTTCTGACAGCAGGAATTGATCCAGAGGACGCCGTCTTCGACGATGACTTCTTTATTGTCGAAGATCCGCAGGAGAAGGTGGAGGCTGTGGGGGTTGCTTTCCAGCAAGTGTAAAAGGTGAATGCGTGTATTCGCCCCAATCATGACCTGGAAAATAGAGCCTTTGTCCATCACTTCTACCTTCGGAATGACATCACGCAATGGCGATCAGAGAACCTCGGTTTCATCGGGTTCAATGAAGATCATTTGGCAAACGCCATAATCGCCGAGCGAAATGGGCCCAGTTCCCTGTTAATTACGGAGGTGGGGTCCAGCTAATCTTCGATTCATTAAAGAAGAAGAAGTCAGCAGGATTCGATGGCATATCCAACGTTGTACTTCGACACTTACCTCCAGAAGCAGTAGACATTAACAATTTTCATCTCATAAGAGTTTCCTAGAGGCTTGTGAGACTTTATTTCGGGAGTTATATTAACTCTAGGAGAGTACTCCTACATCCTTATGAAAATGTTAAAAGCCTTAAATGGCCCACTTATGGGAGTTAATTTCCTCTTATAGAAACATTTTTATTGTTCCTATGGGATGACAAATGCTTCATTAATCTTGTAAGGAGAATGCGTCCCTTCTTGTGGGAGTTGATGAAAAGAGAAGGAGTATGCGCATAATTAAAAAAAAAAAAAACAGATACTTATCTTTCACATTTGTATACTTCCTTCGGAAACTTGGTACGAAGTATTTATGTCTTTATGTGTCATCGTCATTGTCTCATGTAGAAAAATGTAGTGGTGAATTTATATTTTCATTTCATGGCGATAATTATAGTATAATTATAGTTTGTCACATATGTGGAGTTAAATCTTAGTGCGATTGAAACTTTTTGTACTAAATTACACATTTTACTTCGAAAAATAACGAAGCGCTTTCAAAATAATTGATATTTAAATTATTTTAATTTTATTTTGAATTGGAAAAAGGGTTACCTTGATGTTTGCTTTGAACAAGAATAGTACTTTTTATGCTGACATTATTTATGGTACTTATTCATGGTATATGACGATACGTAAATATACCTTAATTAGATTCATCATAATGGAAAACCAAATAAATTATTTCAAAATTTAATTTCATATCACGGTAACCCTCAAACTATACAAAAAACACTTCGTTCAAATTTAAATATGACTGCTGTCGTATCGATACTTTTAACTCTTAAAAAGGCATTTTTATGAGAGTGTTGTCCATTTATGTTGGTATGTAAATAAACTCTTTTTTATGAGAAGTCTGATACTTTTATGCGACTTTAATTTGACATCTATCAAACAAACCAAGAACAAATCGGTGATGCATTATTGTTGATGTTTAAGCAAAAGATGAAATCTCAAAGTTTGAAATATTAAATTTTATGCATTACCTTTTCTGAACGATAAATAAACAAAGAATATCAAAAAAATAACATTCCGCAACAAAACTATAAACGTATTAAAATTTTAAACTTCGTAAATCTGTCTAATTTTCCATACAAATTGTGACAGACTTACGAAGTGTAAAACATCAAAATGTTTACAATGGGCTTACGCCGTTGCATGAATATTTTAGTCAAATTTTCAAGCGTAATTTTGTCAGTAAAACCTTATATTACACCGAAATAAAATAAAAAGAAGGTCTATCACCGAAAGTTCACATTCGTCACAAAATTAAAAACATTTCAAATAGTAATCGGCATCAGCATTCAATATTTCCTTCAGGTAGCCAGACCCATAGAAAACTGAACGCCAGAAAACAATGTACATACAAAACGTTAAAAAAAAAGAACGACTGTTGTATGAATCCAATTAAGCTGCTGTCAGTGCAACATCTCATATGGATCCTATAGTTAGAGTTTTGTAGTTGTTACTTTAAAGACTTAAAAATGACGTTTAAAGCTTAAATTTGAAAACAAAATTATTATAAGACTTTCAATTTACATACAGGAGTAATAATTGTTCTAGGAATAAGATTAGAGTGATTTGATGCAAGAAAATGCTTAAATCATTTAATGAAAACACTATGAGACATATTTATGTTTCATTATGAGAGAGCCAGTCTTAAGTTTAGCAATAAGATCTAAAAAAGTACTATGGGCGTCGAAAAAGTTATCAATAGAGCTCTGTCTACGTGGGCAGAGGACAATAATATCATACCGGACAATCAGTTCGGTTTTAAGGCGGGACATAACACCATTCATGCCGCGTCGATACTCGTTTCTGATGTCCAATGGAACAAATCTAAGAAGCAGTGTACGGGTGCCTGTCTGGTTGATTTGGAGAAGGCCTCCGACACCGTATGGTAAGAGGGTCTTTATCTAAAGCTGACCAGGAAAGGCATTAGTAAACCACTATTATATATGCTTTATGATATGCTCAATGGCAGAAAGTTGGTTGTCAAGAGTGGCAATGTAACTTCTGCCACAACATTTAATATTAAAAATGGTCTTAAGCAGGGAGCGGTCAACTCGCCGATTCTATTCAGCATTTACACCAGCGATCTGATAAGTAGTCTAACTCAGACAATTGCGTATGCCGACGATCTAATTGCGTACAGAACAGCTCCAAAAGTCGAGGTCATCAGGATTCTCTTGCAGCGTGACTTCGAGAAGATTCAGCAATATTGCGATGACTGGAAGTTGAAAATCAACTTTCAGAAATCAGAAACTATCTTGTTTAGGACTCTGTTGGTTAGAGCCAGAAGGGATACGAGAAAGAACTGGCGCAAGCTGGTGATCGTAGGACCAAATGGTGAAGGTGATTTGCTACATGGCCCTTATCAAGCCGATGATTGCCAATGGATGCCCGGTTTGGTTCAACGTTGCCCCATCTCAAATGGAAAAGATTCGGGTGTTTGAGAGGCAGTGTCTTCGACGCTGCCTTGGATTGCACAGAACACCAGAGTCGGAGTACAAACATTACTATTCCAACGTGGTTCTATACAACGGGGCCAATATACTCGTAAACAGGATAGATAATTTCGTGCTGAAGCTTATTAGGGGTCACATTGCAAGGGCGATGTCCTCGTCTAACAGCTTAATTTTCGGGGCTTATTACCCCAGCAACGAATACTACGAGAGTGTGCGTCTAAGCGGCTTTATTCCACGCGATGCATTCCTCTATCTAGACAGTCGAGGGCTGATCCAGGATAGATCTACCACGTCGGCCGTAGAACTGTAGATAGGCGGCTCCTTTACAGTCGAGACGTCCTCGCACAAGACGGAGCTGAACACCTTCGGTTCAGTAGGACTGTGTCCGAACGGGACTGAAGAGATAGGGTAAAGCAGGAGAACCAGTTCTGGTGGTTGAAAAACGAACATGAAGTTCCTTCAGATATTTAATAGTTGACCTTGCTTTTTTCTTTTTGTATGGCCGACTTACATAGGTTTAGGTATTTAGTGTTAAGTAGGGACAGTCAGAGTGGCACAAAAAAAAAACAACAAAAATACAAAATAAAATTATAAAGCCGGAAAATGCTAGCTGTGGCTGTTCTAGTTTGTAAGTAAGTTGTAATTAGTTTATAATTAGTTTTAAGTAGTTTTAAGTAGCTTTAAGTAGTTTTAATTAGTTTTAATTAGCTTTAATTTAGTTTTATGTAGTTTCTAAGTTTTATAAAAAACCAAGAAAAGTAAAGACATTGATACCGAGTTTTTTTTTTGCAAATTCTTATCGGTAAAAAATAAAACCGACCAGGATTTTAGTATTAAAATAGTTCTTAGGCCGAAAGGCATTAGAATTAAGTTATTCTAGTTTAACTTAGAGCGCCCGATTGGGGCCAGTAAGTTAGTTTTAAGATATTGATCAATAGGCTAGTTTTTATGAAATTTGTCTAGCTTTAAGATAGTTTTATGAAAAAGGAAAATAAAAATGAATTTCAAAAAAAAAAAAAACCTCCGTTCAATTCGAGGGCTCATGGCAGAGAACCAGGGTTCGAATCCATGCCAGAACCAAAAATTATTTTTTTTCTTTTTTATTAGAACTTGTTTTCATTTATTTCATTTAAATTCATTTTGTTTTTGTAAACTCAACCTTTTGTAAAGCGCCTCTAAATTGGTAGTCCGGAATACTGAAGATTAAAGTTTTAATTCAAAGTATCACCACGCGAACCGAGCCTTAAAGTTAAGATTAATTCGCGGAAGTGAAATATATATTTAGGTAATTATCTATATATATATAAAAAAAAAAACAACATCGAGTGCATATAAAGATTGCACAAGACACACCGATTCCTTCTATTCAACAGCAGTGGCCACTTCTCGAGAATATATATATATACATATACATAAAATATATATATATATATATATATATATATACATATACATAAAATATATATATATATATATATACATATACATAAAATATATATATATATATATGTATATACATATACATAATATATATATATATATATATATATACATATACATAAAATATATATATATATATATATATATACATATACATAAAATATATATATATATATATATATACATATACATAAAATATATATATATATATATATATATACATATACATAAAATATATATATATATATATATATATATATGTTATAACAAAGAATTATGATGCCAGCATTTTTTAAGATAACTTCAATATAAACAAAGAACACATTATAACCCAAACAAAAAACCTAAACACTTTTGCGTACGAATGCAAAGATAACTTCAATATAAACAAAGAACACATTATAACCCAAACAAAAAAGCTAAACTCTTTTGCGTACGAATGCATATCCGTTCAAAAGCAATAATTCAATACACAAGTCATATATGAAATGAACCATGTATGTCTTTACAAAATAAGATCATAAATACCAGTTGTCTGCGACATTCTGGTTAGACTTTAAGAAACCTCTCAATAAAGATAACCTCAGGAATCTAGAGCTCCGTCTCTAAATTCCTTTTTTTAAAAAGTGTTTTATTCAATTCAACACTAAAATTGGCGCAGTCGGTAGGATACTCTTTTTCATATGAGTATCCTTTGCAAATAAAAACCTACCAAGTATTTCAAAAACCGGTCAACCCACGTAAGGGAAAAGTCAGAATCGGTAATAGAAATATTTAAAAAACCGCAATAGTGAAATTAAATTCGTTTGTATAAAATTCACAGTGATAATACGCGTACGAAATAAAGAATAACTAACGACGGTATATATTAACTTGCAAACATAATTCAGTGAAAATTAAGAAACCTTTAACGAAAATAAAGACTCTTAAGATTATTTCAGTGAATTTAATCGGTACTTGCAAATATAATTCAGTGAAAATTAAGAAACCTTTAACGAAAATAAAGACTCTTAAAATTATTTCAGTGAATTTAATCAAATTAATCAATTAGTTAGTGACTCAAACCAACGTATATGGTAATGTCATGAAATCCATAGAGGAGACTAATTGTCCAAAAAACAACAAATGAGCTTTATCAGCAGAAGATTTTTGAAGAAGAAGCCAAATCCCTATCGGTACGCAGACGAATCCTCAGAAGAACAAGAAACACAGGATCCAAAAGGCAACAAAAATAATAACGATCGTAAGAATAATTTTAAATTTAAATTAAGTGAATCCAGTGATACTTTAGGAACAGATTTATCATATATTAAATTAGATATAGAGCCTACTATATCTGAAAAAATAAATAAAAATATTATATTAGAGCAAGACCCAAATTGTAAAGCCAACATGTCACTTACACTCACGTTAGACCCACTCAAGTACATCGAAAAATTAAACACTTTCGATGGAAGAAGAGAAGATTTATATACGTTTATTACAAACGTTGATGGGATAACTCCCACACTTAACAAATACGATAATCAATCACAGACAATGTGTATAAATATACTGAAGTCAAAACTTATAGGTAGGGCTAAACGTTGCATAGAAATACATGCTCACTTATCCACCTGGAAAGAAATAAAAGAATTACTAGTAGAAAATTTCGGAGGATTCAAATCCTCATTCCAACTGTATGATGATTTGAGACAAACTCCATATAAAGGAAATGTAATAGGATTTTATAACGAAATACAAAAGAATCTTTGTGAATTAAACCAAAAAACAATACAAGAGGGAAAGAATGAGGAAATTACTCATAACACTCAAACAGCATTAAACATTTTTAAGGAACGTTTACCAGTTCACATGCGAACAATATTATTCGCATTGAAACCCCCTAACTTACAAGCAGCCTTACATGAGTTAACTCAAGCTGGCTTTGTAAATGAAAAATCTGAAGAAACCCCAAAGAAATTGCTTGAAGCACCAAAAATTCCAATTACACAAAACCCCCAAAATAATTATAAAAAATATCCAAATCAAAATAATAATTTCACACCTAAAAATCCAATATATATAAAACCCCCATTTAACCACCAAAACACTAACAACCCTAATCCAAATTATAAAGGTAATAATTATAACCCAAATTACAAACCTCCTAGCAGACAATATAAACCCATGGAAGTTGACCCAACTTCTAGTCAATTAAAGAAGATCCAAACCAACTATAACGAAAGTGATCGAAACAATACGGTTTTTCCGAATGTAGCCTCGGAAACCTGTCTACTCAACAAGACAACAAACTCCCCTTTATTAGGTTAGAAAAAAATAATGTAACGTTAAGACTATTAATTGACACGGGAGCCACTAATAGTCTAATAAACAAAGAAAAAGCTCCAGTAGATTACACTAAAACAAGAGAACATCCATTAGAAATCAAAACAGTAGGTACTTCCATATTCATAGATAAAGAATTAGCTATACCAAAAGAAAAGTTTGCACTCAAATCTCGCGTGGATTGCATTTTTCAAATCCACAACTTTAATGTCAACTTTGATGGATTAATTGGAAACAATATATTATTTCCAAATAATGCCAGCATTGATTTTAAAAACAAAATACTAAAACTAAACGAACAGATTATTCCACTGTTCTTTTCTTTGGAAGACAAACGAGAATATCAAATAGAAATAAATCATTTAAACAATTTAATTCCACAAGACACATTTACTTTCGAAAATTTGGAAAGCCAAAGAGTCTCACATCTAAACGATGAGGAACATAAAAGTTTATTTAAATTATTGAAACAACACCAAAAGGTATTTTACCAAAAAGGAGATGATTTAAGTTTTACCAGTCATGTAAAACATAACATCCCCACAATAAATGAAGAACCAATCTTCACACGGATATATAGATATCCCGAAATCCACAAAAAAGAAGTGGACAAACAAATCAAAGATCTATTAGATCAAAAAATTATCAAACCAAGTACTTCACCTTACAATGCCCCAATCTGGATTGTACCAAAGAAAGAAGACAAGGTAGGAAATAAGGAATGGAGGATAGTCATTGACTATCGAAAGTTGAATAACGCAACAAAAGAGGATAAATTCCCTATTCCACTAATTGACGACATATTAGACAAATTAGGAAAAGCTAACTACTTTTCCACACTAGATTTAACAAAAGGATTTCACCAAATCGAGGTAAATCCCGAAGATAGAGAGAAAACAGCCTTCTCAACACTATCAGGACATTACGAATGGTTAAGAATGCCATTTGGTCTTAAAAATGCCCCCGCCACATTCCAGCGAATGATGAACGAGGTACTAAAAGAATATGTAGGAAAAATATGTTATGTCTACCTCGACGACATAATAATATTCTCAACTTCATTAGAAGAACATATAAGCTCACTAAATAAAATCTTCACCAAATTACAGTCTGTAAACTTAAAGATATCCCTGAATAAATGCGATTTTATGAAAAAAGAAAGCGAGTTCTTAGGTCATATAATCACCCCACACGGAATAAAACCTAATCCCAACAAAATAAACAAGATAAAAAACTTTCCTATACCAAAAACGATTAAGGAAATTCAATCTTTCCTAGGCCTAACCGGCTACTATAGAAAGTTCATCCATGATTACGCCAAGATCATAAAACCACTAACTATGTGTTTGAAAAAAGATAAACAAATAAATATAGATAACACAGAATATAAAGAATCATTCGAGAAATTAAAATTAGCAATGTCAGACGATTTATTAAACAGACATCCTGATTTTAATAAAGAATTTACACTAACAACAGATGCATCCAATTTCGCAATTGGAGCAGTCTTAAGCCAAGCACATGGACCACTATGCTTCGCGTCCAGAACTTTAAATAAACACGAATGTAATTACTCAGTTATAGAAAAAGAACTTTTAGCCATCGTTTGGGCAACCAAACAATTCCGCCATTACCTTTACGGTAGACATTTCAGAATACAAACAGATCATCGACCATTAGCATGGTTGCACAGTCTCAAAGAACCTAACTCTAAACTCCAGAGATGGAAGATAAAATTGGAGGAATACGATTTTCAAATCGAACATATCGCAGGCAAAGAAAATAAGGTAGCCGATGCGCTATCAAGAATAAAAATAGATGAAACAAATTCACATGACAACACAAAAATTGACACAAAATACGAAAATGTATTAAACATTTTAGAACTTGTTTCTACACAACACTCAAATGAATCAGATAGTTCAAACTTAATTCCCATCACCGAACAAAGTTTAAATATATTTATTCGACAAATTATCATAGAAATAGGAGAACAAGATGATGAAATCATAACCTTCCCTTTTAACAAAAGAAGAATAAAAATAATTAGAAGAAATTTCAAAGAATCAGACTTCGAAAAAATCATATCAGAAATTGATATAAATCATAAGAACGTTTTATATTGTAATAACGATAAACTATTTTTAGAATTCCAAACTTATTGGAAAACACACCACAACAACCAAACTTTAGTCAGAACTCATTCATTCTTAGAAGATGTTTATGATATAACCAATCTAGAAGAAATCATACACAAAAAACGTAATGAATTAAATCACGTAGGGATAGAAAAATTATATTTAGATCTAAAAAGAAAGTATTATTACCCAAACCTTAAAACACAAATAACAAAAATCATAAATAATTGCGATATCTGCAACCTGAAAATAGAAAGAAACCCTATTAAACTACCATATGAAAAAACAGAAACACCCTTAGAACCACACATTCACTACCATATGGACATATGGATCCTACCCAACAATAAGAAATACTTAAGTTGTATCGACAAATTCAGCAAGTATGCTTCAGTAGAAAAACTTAAAACAAAAAACCAAAAAGACATTTTAAATGCTATGGAAAAACTGTTCTCATACATGTCTGAACCCAAGAAATTAACTCTAGATAATGACCCCACTTTCAAAACTTATTCTATAGAAAATTATCTAAAAGAAAAGAATATACTAACACATTTTACCACCCCTTATAGACACACCGGAAATTTGGCGGTGGAACGCCTTCACAGCACCCTCAATGAACATATTAGATTACTAGAGAAAACTGAAAAACTTCTTGATGTAGTAACAAAAGCAGTAAATACATATAACAAAACAATACATCTCACTACAAAAGAGAGACCCTTAGAGATACATCTAGGTAAAATAGATAATACAAAAATATATGATAAAATAGAAACAAATAAAAACAAAACTCTAGACAAAATAAATAAAAATCGATTAGACGTTGAAATTAATCCAAATTTTACAAAGATAAACAACCCAGAACGGTTTAATAAATTAAAAACCAAATACAAGAAAGTAAAACTACTGAAAACAATTGATAAAAAATTATTAATCAAACCCCACTTAAGAAAACAACTCCTTCACAAAGACCAATTTAGAAAGAAAAAGAAATTTACTAAAATACAAAATGAAGACAACCAAAACAATAGCAATCATGATAGTGATTCCCTTATTAATAACTTCAGTAAAAACTAATGATATAAAAATAACAAAGATAGATAGAGAATTTTTAATCATTCACGAAGGACAAATAAAACTTATAAATAATTATGACATTCTATTACATGTAATTAACCTTACAGAATGCCAATCATTAATAGACCAGTTAAAAGATCAATACCATTTACTAGAAAATCCTAACCATTTGCAAGAACAAAAGATAAATATATTAGAAATAAAACTTCAAACAATTATCCCACACCATATTATTCATAAACGAGGACTAATTAATATTGTAGGTAAAGGAATGAAATACATATATGGAACCATGGACGACGACGATAGACAAACCATAGAAGAAAAGTTACAAAACTTAGAAGATAGTAACAGAGAACTTTTAGCAAACAATAACAAACAAGTAACCATTAACAAACAATTTTATGAACAATTCTTTCAATTACAAGACATACTTAAGCAAGGTTCAAAAACATTAACTAAATACAAAGAAATCAAATCAGAAATAAATACTCTACGTATGGAACTAGAATTCAATAGAAACTTAATAGAAGTACAACAAATAATAGTAAAAATTGACAATATCATAATGACCAGCAGGACAGGAATATTAACCCAAGATATACTAACTATAAAAGAAATTTATGACTTCGATATTAACATAGAAAAACTAAAGGAGATAAAGTTGACATTGGCTACTTATAACGAAAACTTACTCATTATCCTAAGTATACCAAGATTCAATGAAAACTTATATAACAAAATATCCATACATACCCTCCCGGTAAAAAATAAAATAATAACAATACCTAACAACGAATTTATAGAACTTAATAAAACTATGTATTATATAAACAAAGAAATAAAAAATCTAATAAAAATTGAAGACAATTGTATTGAAAACATATTTAAAAATAATTCTAAACTAGACTGTAATATTAAAGATTACAAAGAGGAAAATATTATAATCAATAAAGAAAAATATTTAATAATACAAAACATAAAGAATGAAAAGTTAGAACAAGATTGTAATAACTTAGATTATACTTTACAAGGAAACTATATTTTAGAATTCGAAAATTGTAAAATAAAGATAAAAAATGTAACATACAATAGAAAACTATATCAAAATAACTATAAAATAATACCATTAATAAACTATAACTTTTCAGACAATTACTTTAAGGAATTACATTTCCAACCTATAAATAATATTGAAATATTAGAATCAAAAATACATACAAAACATGTAACATTTAATGCAATAACTATCGTAATAATAATATCAATAATACTTTTTGCAATCATGTATTTAAAAATGAAATTAAAGAATAAAAAAACTGTCACAAATACAAGCCTTCCAACGGTCGCTTTCCAACCGTTAGAACACTCGAAAGAGGGAGGTGTTATAACAAAGAATTATGATGCCAGCATTTTTTAAGATAACTTCAATATAAACAAAGAACACATTATAACCCAAACAAAAAACCTAAACACTTTTGCGTACGAATGCAAAGATAACTTCAATATAAACAAAGAACACATTATAACCCAAACAAAAAAGCTAAACACTTTTGCGTACGAATGCATATCCGTTCAAAAGCAATAATTCAATACACAAGTCATATATGAAATGAACCATGTATGTCTTTACAAAATAAGATCATAAATACCAGTTGTCTGCGACATTCTGGTTAGACTTTAAGAAACCTCTCAATAAAGATAACCTCAGGAATCTAGAGCTCCGTCTCTAAATTCCTTTTTTTAAAAAGTGTTTTATTCAATTCAACACTAAAATTTATATATATATATATATATATATACACATACACATTAAATCATATTAATACTTACGCTAATTAATATGGTGGTTGTACAAAAGGGGATTACTGAAATAAATCGAAATTAAAAGATAAAAAAAAGGAAGTTAAATCTAAAGTAAAGTAATAAACCGAAGACGCGGTTATACTTTTTCGATAAAATTTTTAAAATTTAAGCTCCGCGTTCCCAATAGACCTTGAAATAATTTTTCTTTTTTTTTATTGATTTAAATTTATATAGATACTAGCTGGCCCGCACCGGCTTCGCTCGGGTAGACAAAAAAATTTCTTTAAAAAAAGTAACGGCCAAGCCGTGCAGTGCAAAAAAGTATCTGAAATGTATTAAATACGTAAAAACATTTCAAAGTGTTTTTCAAGTGATTTTTTATACTCTGTCATTTCTCCGAAGTTTAAATACTTTTAACTTAATGATACGATCAAAAGAATCCATGAGCTAAAAAGCTCTTTAAAGAAACCTTATCGGACTTCTTTTGGAGACTTTACTTAAAAGGTGATTTTGTTTTTGTTTCAAATCTCCAAAATAGCCATGATAAGGTTCGTATAAAATGGCTATCTGGTGTTTATTGCAAGGAAAAATGACAGAGCATCATAAACAATATTTTTTAAATACCCCTGATAATTAAATAGAGAAACTGGCTCTTTTTTACCCCTAGACCCTCCCAAAGGCTGACAAGAAAACCTGCCAGACTTTTATATTTGATAATGTCACAGATAACAAACTTATTCCAACTAAATTAAATCACTTTTAATTAAACAAATTATAATTACAGGAAGAAAACTTGTTGTGTTTGTTAATTGCTTGATAAAAAAGGATGACGTTACCGCTTTACCGAAACCTTCGTAAGCATCATCAGAAGATCCTACCAAAATATTTGTTAGAAATCTGACAAACAAAATATGCACCAAAAATGCATTGATGGCAAACCGCTTTAGAGAACTTTAACCAAACTTCACAGAAACCCTATCAAAAGATTTGTTAGTAATTTGACAAAATGCACTTAAAATGCATTTTGCGGTTTTCCCTTTACCGAATTTTGACCAAACTTCACAAAAAGACCATCCTCAAAAAGGAAGATAACTTTATAAAAAAATCAAAAAATTCGGCCCAGCCATTCTCGAGTTTATCGAGCCCGAACATAAGGCAACTTATTTTTATATACCGGCTTCGCTCGGGTATAGACAAAAGTTTCTTATAAAAAATAACAAAATTATATAAATAAATTAAACAGTATAAATTATCAGCCTTATTTTGAGTCTCGCCCGGAAAGTATTTCATACGAAAAAAAAATTGTGTTCCCCTGTTATTTCAAAAACTGTTATGAATTTCGCTCGAAGTTCTTTTGCCTAAAAGCTGGCCATACACGACCGAGCCATCCGATCCGTTTGGCTCGGTTGGATTTAAGATTGGCTGAAAATCCAAATCGACCATCACCGATTTCGGATCGGCATGGGGCTTTTTGGCTCGGTTTTATTTCAGATTGGCTGAAAATCCAAATGGACACACCACCGATTTCGGATCGTCATGGAGCCATTTGACCCTTTGGCTATGTTGTGTATGGCCAGCTTAACATAAACAATAAACTTCCGCGAGAGTACCTAATGGTGAGTTATTTTTCTTTTGTTTGCCGCCAAGAAATAAGTGAAAACTTTGGCTCTTAATTACACATTTCGCAACAAATGAGAAAGTACTCACAATAAGTGGAACTTTCAGACATCAAACATTTTTTCGGGTGCAACTTATAATAGGCATAAAGTGAAATATCCATTTTGTCGGGTAGAATGTTGTTCGGGTGAAACTTACAGCAAGGCTGTATGTCTTGGGCGTACAATAGGTGTGTTTTCTTGTACGCATTTTCACTTTTAAAATAAAAGTTAAAAAAAGAAACTCCATCACCGGCCTCCTCCATGAATAGTAGTTCGCTTTCTGTTCTTATATCTACATAGTTCATGAGCGGCCATGTTTTCGGAATTCTTTGCGTATTTATTCATGGAAATAATTTCTTAAGCCGCTTCTATATATAAAATTCCCTGCACAAAAAGTGCGTTTTAAATTTGAAACCGTATTTCACCAAATAAAATACAAAAAAATATTTTGCAGTTAATATATTAATTATTTAATTATAACTTTTCAAAACAATTTTGTTTCAAAATTGGATTCCCTTTATGTTTTTACACATTTCACCCTAAATGTGTAGCAATAAGCACATCCTAGAAAAATAACATTTATAACACAAAAAGAAATCGAAATCGAATACTGTTTTGTTTCCTATAGATATGAATTCAATTCTCGGAAAACATTTAGCCTTGAACCCATTCTCTAAGTAAACCTTTTCAAATATAAAAAGAAAAATTAAAAATCTGACACCATTTTCTTGGTTTGCCCCCTTTTCACCCTACAAACACATTTTTTTTTACAAAATTGTATACCTGAGACTTATTTTTTTAAAATAATCTTACAAACAGCAAAAGAATTTTTAAAATTGGATATGTAGTTTCTAAAATCAGCCATCACAAGCAACTAAATTAAATCATTTTAAATTAAATTGACAAATTAAGAAATTATAAATACAGGAAGAAAACTTGTTATGTTTGTTAATTGCTTGATAAAAAAGAATGACATTACCGCTTTATCGAAACCTTCGTAGACATCATCAGAAGATTCTACCAAAATATTTGTTAGAAATTTGACAAACAAAAAATGCACTAAAAATGCATTGATGGCAAACCGCTTTAGAGAATTTCAACCAAACTTCACCGAAACCCTATCAAAAAATTTGTTAGTAATTTGACAAAATGCACTTAAAATGCATTTTTCGGTTTTCCCTTTACCGAATTTTGACCATTGACAAAAAGACCACTCTCAATAGGGAAGATAACTTTATAAAAAAAAAAAACAAAAAATTCGGCCCAGCCATTCTCGAGTTTATCGAGGCCGAACATAAGGCAACTTATTTTTATATATTAGAAGACTAGCTGGCCCGCCCCGGCTTCGCTCGGGTAGAGAACAAAATTTCTTTAAAAAAAGTAACGGCTTGGCTCAGTGCAAAAAAGTATCTGAAATGTAATAAATACGTAAAAACATTTCAAAGTGTGTTTAAAATTTGAAACTGTATTTCACTCAATAATATATATAAAAAATATTTTGCGGTTGGTAATCCATCATATAAAAATAACCTTTATAATACAAAAGGAAATCGAAATCTGATACTTTTTAGTTTTTACCCCATTTCACTCTATAGTTTTGAAGGTAAACCTAGGAAAACATCTAGCCCTTAACCCATCTTCTAAATAAAACCCTTTCAAACATTAAAGAAAAAAAGGGAAAAAATCCGACATACTTTATTTTGCAATTGCATTTTTTTTACAAAATTTTATCCTCTTAATTATCTTTCAAAGAGAGTTTTTTTTTTCAAAAGAGTTTTTGAAATTGGATATATAGTTTCTGAGAATAGTCATCACAAACAAACAAAGCAAGATTGGAGCTTTATTTATGTAGAAGCTATATTTACAGATTGGGCTTTATAGAATTAATAAAATCTACTAAAATGTTTTAGAAATTAGACCAAGAGCCGACTTAAAATCTGTGCATGAAATACCAAAGTCTTGCAGGTTTCTTTTTCAGCATTTGGGAAGGGTGGGAATTCAAACCCGCTTGATAATCCATCTACGTGTTAGGGTCATAAACACTTCAATTCAAAAGGAAATGGCAGTTGTTAGATACCCTGGTGATTTTTTGTTCTCCGAAGTTTAAAGTCTTTTAACTTAATGATACGATCAAAAGAATCCATGATTTTAGCTCTTTAAGGAAATCTTATCGGACTTCTTTTGTAGACTTTATTTAAAAGGTGATTTTGTTTTTGTTTCAAATCTCCAAAATAGCCATGATAAGGTTCGTGTTAAGCTGGCCATACACAATATAGCCAAAGGGTCAAATGGCTCCATGACGATCCGAAATCGGTGGTGTGTCGACTTGGATTTTCAGCCAATCTGAAATATAACCGAGCCAAATAGCCCCATGCCGATTCGAAATCGGTGGTGTGTCGATTTGGATTTTCAGCCAATCTTAAATCCAACCGAGCCAAACGGATCGGATGGCTCGGTCGTGTATGGCCAGCTTTTAGGCAAAAGAACTTCGAGCGAAATTCATAACAGTTTTTGAAATAACAGGGGAACACAATTTTTTTTCGTATGAAATACTTTCCGGGCAAGACTCAAAACAAGGCTGAAAATTTATACTGTTTAATTTATTTATAAAATTTTGTTATTTTTTATAATGAACTTTTGTCTATACCCGAGCGAAGCCGGTATATAAAAATAAGTTGCCTTTTGTTCGGGCTCGATAAACTCAGCCGAATTTTTAGATTTTTGTATAAAGTTATCTTCCTTTTTGAGGATGGTCTTTTTGTGAAGTTTGGTCAAAATTCGGTAAAGGGAAAACCGCAAAATGCAGTTTAAGTGCATTTTGTCAAATTACTAACAAATCTTTTGATAGGGTTTCGGTGAAGTTTGGTTAAAATTCTCTAAAGCGGTTTGCCATCAACGCATTTTTAGTGCATTTTTTGTTTCTCAAATTTCTAACAAATATTTTGGTAGGATCTTCTGATGATGCCTACGAAGGTTTCGATAAAGCGGTAATGTCATTCTTTTTTATCAAGTAATTAACAAACATAACAAGTTTTCTTCCTGTAATTATAATTTGTTTAATTTAAAGTGATTTAATTTAGTTGGAATAAGTTTGTTATCTGTGACATTATCAAATATAAAAGTCTGGCAGGTTTTCTTTTCAGCCTTTGGGGAGTCTAGGGGTAAAACAAAGCCAGTTTCTCTGTTTAATTATCAGGGGTATTAAAAAAATATTGTTTATGATGCTCTGTCATTTTTCCTAGCAATAAACACCAGATAGCCATAAACAATAAACTTCCGCGAGAGTACCTAATAGTGAGTTATTTTTCTTTTGTTTGCCGCCAAGAAATAAGTGAAAACTTTGGCTCTTAATTACACATTTCGCAACAAATGAGAAAGTACTCACAATAAGTGGAATTTTCAGACATCAAACATTTTTTCGGGTGCAACTTATAATAATAGGCATAAAGTGAAATATCCATTTTGTCGGGTAGAATGTTGTTCGGGTGAAACTTACAGCAAGGCTGTATGTCTTGGGCGTACAATAGGTGTGTTTTCTTGTACGCATTTTCACTTTTAAAATAAAAGTTAAAAAAAGAAACTCCATCACCGGCCCTCCTCCATGAATAGTAGTTCGCTTTCTGTTCTTATATCTACATAGTTCATGAGCGGCCATGCTTTCGGAATTCTTTGCGTATTTATTCATGGAAATAATTTCTTAAGCCGCTTCATTGGGCCAACGCAACCAGTGCGCATTAAATAAAAACATAATATCTATAACTTTATCTGCGCTTCACTAACTGCAACAAAGAATGTGAAATGAAATAAATACGTTTAGCCATTCGAACTTGATAGATTATAACGCACACAAAGAAATTTAAAAATTGGATCCCATTGTTTTATTAATCAGCCATTCCTCCTAAAAAGGCATTAAGCTAGTGGTTTTCAAAGTCCATTCCCTAAATTTAACCTTTTAAACACAAAAAGAATGTTTCAAATAGGTCCTGTTCTTTGAGCATAACCTTTCCAACATTAAAGGGATTTTAAATCGTAGTTTAATTTTGTATGTACATACAACATTCAGTAGATACAAAATTTTTAAATAAAAAAAAATCTGGTCCTAAATCCTAAGAATAACTTTTCAAACAAAGAGATATTTGTTTGAATTGGAATAACTTAATTTTTAAAAATATTAAGCCAGTGATTTCGAAACCTAGACTTTATATAAAATTCCATGCACAAAAAGTGCGTTTTATATTTGAAACCATATTTCACCAAATAAAATACAAAAAATATTTCGCAGTTAATATATTAATTCTTTAATTATAAATTTTTAAAACTTTTTTTTTCAAAATTGAATTCCCTTTATGTTTTTACCCATTTCACCCTATAAGGAAAATTTGATTTGAAAAATGTGTAGCAATAAGCACATCCTAGAAAAATAACTTATGACACAAAAAGAAATCGAAATCGAATACTGTTTTGTTTCCTAACGATATGAATTTAAATCTCAGAAAACATTTAGCCTTGAACCCATCCTCTAAGTAAACCTTTTCAAACATAAAAAGAAAAATTAAAAATCTGACACCATTTTCTTCGTTTGCCCCCTTTTCACCCTACAAACACATTTTTTTTTTACAAAATTTTATACCTAAGACTTAGTCTTTTAAATTAATCTTACAAACGGCAAGAGAATGTTTAAAATTGGGTATGTAGTTTCTAAAATCAGCCATCACAAAGAAACAAATAAAGCAAGATAAGAGCTTTATTAATATAGACGGATGGATAACGCCGTTAAATGCAGAAAGGACTTAAAAAAAAATTAAGTGGTTTTTTCACTACAGAAATTTTAAAAGAATGTTTTAATTTCATTCGAAACAAAAGACGTAATCGACTTAGGGTTAGTTCTGTTCTACGAATATTGATTTTAAAAAAATTACTAAAAATATAAAAATACACAAATCATTTTAAAAACATTGCTGGAGATTTTTTAAAAAAAAGTTTTTCGGCTTCCGAGTTATTTTATTCTATACAGGATATAACCGCAGAAGTTTTTCCCAAGATCTGAAATGGACAAATTCCAGTAGATATTGCTATTGGTTTAATATTGATGTCATTGCCATTTTCCAATTCACTTCAACGAAAGATGAACTTATCACTAATTTGTTTGGATGTAATGGCTAATTCAGCTAACTCCGTCAGCTATATGTTCCCGAGTTTATAAACCATCCTCACTCTACATTCGCACTCCAAAGCAGAAAATAAAAAAAGAATTATCATTCAGGCTCAAATTCCATTATATTTATTGACTTCTTCACTGTTTCTCGATAAACCAATAATAATAATTAATAATAAAAATATATAGCTATGTTTTTATTTAACCAATATCCTGGATTCTATCTTTACATATTTCATTGCACTTCTTCAACTCTTCTTTTTTTTAATAATTGCTGGGCCAATCTGATGAACTGAATACTGAATTTAATAATAAAAAACTAATGAATCGACCCGAGTTAATGTCACAAATAACAAACTTATTGCAACTAAATTAAATCATTTTGAATTAAATTGAAAAATTAAGAAATTATAAATACAGGAAGAAAACTTGTTGTGTTTGTTAATTGCTTGATAAAAAAGAATGAAATTACCGCTTTATCGAAACCTTCGTAGGCATCATCAGAAGATCCTACCAAAATATTTGTTAGAAATTTGACAAACAAAAAATGCACTAAAAATGCATTGATGACAAACCGCTTTAGAGAATTTTAACCAAACTTCACCGAAACCCTATCAAAAGATTTGTTAGTAATTTCATTGCACTTCTTCAACTCTTCTTTTTTTTAATAATTGCTGGGCCAATCTGATGAACTGAATACTGAATTTAATAATAAAAAACTAATGAATCGACCCGAGTTAATGTCACAAATAACAAACTTATTGCAACTAAATTAAATCATTTTGAATTAAATTGAAAAATTAAGAAATTATAAATACAGGAAGAAAACTTGTTGTGTTTGTTAATTGCTTGATAAAAAAGAATGAAATTACCGCTTTATCGAAACCTCCGTAGGCATCATCAGAAGATCCTACCAAAATATTTGTTAGAAATTTGACAAACAAAAAATGCACTAAAAATGCATTGATGACAAACCGCTTTAGAGAATTTTAACCAAACTTCACCGAAACCCTATCAAAAGATTTGTTAGTAATTTGACAAAATGCACTTAAAATGCATTTTTCGGTTTTCCCTTTACCGAATTTAGACCAAACTTCACAAAAAGACCATCCTCAATAGGGAAGATAACGTTATAAAAAAAATCAAAAAAAAAAATTCTCGAGTTTATCGAGCCCGAACATAAGCCAACTTATTTTTATATATTAGATTTGGGTAATTTTAGATTAAAATTTAAATTTGAATAAATTACAAAACTCCAAATTATGAAATAGTTTGAAAGACATTAAATTCTATAATAAATTTGTTAAAATATATAAACTAAAAACGAATGATTTTTACTATTGGTGAAATGTATAATTTTTTAAGGATGGAGTAGTATTTTTTTTGTATAAGGGATGGGGGTTGATGATGAGAAGGGTGATGGCTTGAGAGGGGAAGAGGCCATTCAAAGGGGTTTCTCTGGCGAGGGAGTCAACCAAGGAAGGGGGGGCAGAGGCAATGTCTCGCGCAACACCAACACCAAGATGCATGAAGCTGGCAATATTTTTTTTGTAACCGCAGTGAAAGGGTCCAAGAACCACACCCACCGTTGAGCTGAGGGTTCATTAAATGGCCAGCATGGACCAAAATGGCAAAGAGGTCGTTACAAACAAAAATTATCAATGTAAAAATTAAGGACCCTATTGAGCCAACATATATATATAATAATCAATGTATACTTTAAGATAACTTACGTTAAGCTAATCGTAAATATTAATCGTTCAATAAAAAATCTTGTAAATCTTGTAATCGACTTAACAATGCTTCTTAGATTGGGAAAACCTGGGAGGGCACTTCTACTATGATTCTCGAAGCAACCAGAGGTTAAAACTTTGACAAGGAAAAGAAAAGTTTGTGGAGAAAAAGAAGAAATTTGCAGAGGTAGAAATTTTGAAAGAAGGAAATTTCGAAGAGCAGTTGGTCTAGAAACTGGGGGAAAGAGTGTGGAAAATTGGTAGTTCTGGAGGAAATTGGCAGTTTAAAAAAAGTATAGTAGTATTCTTTTGTGAATTTTGGTTATATGTTAATAAACTCTGTGTTAAATTCTCGTTTGACTTTTGTTCCGTAAGGAATTCCGAAAAAGCGGAACTATTGACCCCTTTATTAATTCCGTTGTCCGTTCGGGACCGAGCGATAACGGTCCATCTTTCTTGACACAAGTCTTTGTTCAATCCGTTTTTTAAAACCAATTTTGGGTTTTATTCCTATACAAAAAGGTTTCCCAAATAAAACTAATGACCTTTATAAATCAACTAAATTTCGTCTTTGTAATTAATTCAAAATCGAAATAATTTTAGTTTTCTTCACCGTCGCTCTCCGCTCCAAAAGGTTTGTAATTTCTTTTATCCAAAAAAAAATTGCTGGCGCCCTTTCATTTTTTTTTTTTAAACTTCAGCGTCTACGCCCCTGTGGTAATCAAAAATATTTTATTCGATCATCGATTAATAGTTTGATCAATCACCAATTAATTCAATTAGGTGAACCCACCCCCTTATGAGCCTAGCTGTGGTGACAGTACTTTTATTGTCGCTGCAAATTGCAATTTTAATTCGCCTGGATTTTGACAATCTATTTTCAACTTCGCCATTTCTCTAAAGTCGGTTGCGTCGTGTCGGGTTTTCTTTTGATTCGTTCTTTTTTTGGGAATCGAAAAGAATAGTCGCGGATTAAAATTGTAACACAACGTGTAGGTAGATCTTCTCTATGTGTTTTGAGGTTCAGCGGCAACAGTTCGCCTCTTGTTTTGAATATGATACTGATTTCTAGCTGGCTAAAGTCATCATGAAAATAGTTCCGTTCTTCTAGGCTGTGGTTGAGTTCCTTGTACACTAAGCGACTTGGTGAACTGGCAGCTTGTTCCAAAAATCCATCGTGAATTTTCTCGTCCAGCTTCTAAAGAATATTTTCTAATGATACTTTCGAAGTTGTTCTATTTTCCCAGCTAAGAGACAACTCCACTTCTAAATTCTTGCCATTTCACAAAAAAAAAACGTTTTTTTTCTTCTCAGGAGAAGAAGAAAACTATAATAATATATTAACTATAAGATACATTGATAAATAAAAGGATTTTGTTGACACATAAGGTCCATAACTTTATACATTGAAAAAAAATTTAAATACAAATAAGATTTTTATTTTTGAAAACTTAATATAAAAGTCGGGTTGACTTTGCCGTCCTCTGGGTGTTCAGTGGCTGTATTGGTTCAGTGTTGGGATAGCATTGGCGTTTGGCCACGATAATGGGCTGACCCTGAATCAGTGTAGAAGTGTGCTGCTTCATCGATGATTGTTGTAGCTATATCCAGGATTTCCTTAGCTCCTAGGTTCCTTGGTTCCGAATGTCGTTGTTGGTTTCATTCAGTGTGCATAGTGAAGAACGGACAGACGAAATTTATTTTAAATTGAATCCACCCCGTGTTATAAAAAAGGGTCAAAAGTACAGGTATACTTACTGGCTACATGCTTTATTGCCCACAAGTGATAATAAAAAGGGGATTATCCCAGGTAAGGGTGCGCACGGTGACGGCAGCCAACCTACACAACAAAAAGAAAAATAATAAAGGTACTCCAAATAAACATCCAGCACAGTAAGTTGGCCTCGGCCACCTTAACCTCATTGCTGTCAAAAGATGATATTGATATCGCCCTTATTCAGGAGCCCTGGATCAACAGCGGCACGATCTGCGGACTCAAGTCCAAGGATTACATCTTCTACTTTTTAAAGGGCCTGCAGAAGGTAATTATCGTGCATGCATAGTGGCGAAAAAAATTTTAAATCTTTTCCTCTTATCTTCCTATAGTAGTGCAGACATGACGACGGTGAGGTGTGAAAGAAAGGGGGCTCCACCCCTGTTCTTAGCATCCGTCTATATGCCAGGTGACTCACCGGGGCCATCAGAAAAGAAGTGCTCGATGTGACGCTTTCTACTAACTCTGACTCTATTTTAGTCAGGGATTGGAAAGTCTTAAGTAATGTTACAATCTCAGACCATTGAATGATAACATTCCAAATAGAGCATAAGATAGAAACCCCAAAGGCCTATAGAAATCCCAGGAATGCAAACTGGGAAGCCTTCAAAATAAGATTGGCTTCATCTTTTGGTCGTTATGTAAAACAACCGCTGACAAAATGCTCGGAGATTGAAAAAAATTAAACTATCGTTAGCCATCAATAATGCTTTTGAAAGTTCTTGCCCCATAACCAAAGGCAAAGGTAAACTCAACCCCGTACGGTGGTCAGAGGAACTGTCAGCCCTTAGGAAAAACTCAAGGAGGCTTTTCAATAGAGCAAAACGTAGTCATGAACCAGCTGATATCTCTTCAAGATCAGCAAAAACATGTACAAAAACCGGACAACCTATGCAAAAAGAGCTGCCTGGAAAAAATTTTGCACGCAAATTGAGTCAAACAAATGACGCTGCCAATAACCTTTCTAAATTTATTCAATAATCTTATTCAAAACATTATCGTTGAATTTTTTTAAGGAATTATATTACCACAAATACTAGTTCAAATTCCTATACTCTGAATTCAATTATAGATAAAATACAAACAATGTCATACCAATCATACCTTTATGTTTTAAATTTACTTCAGCTTGAACGAATGAATCGTATAAGATTAAGTACACATGACTGTAGTTTGTTTCGAACAAACATTTGGCTCCTTTAACATCAACAAAATCTGAAATGAAAACAAAATTTTTACAGGTAAGTTTAATAACTGAAGAAGGTGTATATATTCTTTAGTCTTATATCTTATAAAGTTGTATGGTGGTGGATCAAAAATCAATCCATTCAATCAATCAATCTCCATAGAAATGCCATAAGTAGTTAAAAATCATCTTGATTAATTAATATAACTATTATAAAAGAAAGTGTCGTTGACTGATTGACCCATTGATACATCTGATTCATCATTGTACAAGTTTTACTGTAAGTTATAAGATATTTTTTTTTAATTCTCAATATTTTTTATTTTATGTAGGGACGCATTACGCTTGGATTTTTTAAATTCCTATTATACGTAGGGTAAAATAGGGTAATTCTTCATAAAAGTTGAAAAACTAACATCTAAACGTTAAGTGATAGAGATATAATTTTATTTTTTATCAATAGATATTAAAATTTTAGGAATTTCATTCCTTCATTCTATAAAATCTACATATATCAATGAATTTTTTTAAATTGAAAATTCAAAAATAGACTGTTCACAAATTCCTTACATCAGGATTATAACCGATTGTAATAAATTTTATAGTTTTGGATAGATAATTAAAAAAAGAAAAGTGAATTTAAGATTTCACTCAATCTGTAAGAAAATTTGACAAACTTGGCAAGCTAATCTGAACACCATCAAAGGAAGCGCCATTAGCGCATGTGTAAGCACCCTTATCTTTTTTACTAGATTTTTCATTGTGAATGAAAGAATACTAGTTTGAGTGCGAGTGACATGGATATAATATGTACATATCTTCCACTTAAACTCTTCTTGCCGAAAAATTCAAACAAATAATTTCCCCTCCCCAGTGAGTGCGAGTGAGAAAAACAATGTTTTTCAATTTCTCTTTGTGGTGTGGCTTTTTCGTTTCCGACTTCCGTTGCATAAAATTTTCTAAAGCACAACGATACTAAAGAAGTTTCACTTCAAAAAGTTATCTTTATTTCACCAAATTTTTATAGGATATTATGTCTTCTTTTTTTTCAGATTTTTTAAAAACTATTACTATTTTTGATCGATTTTTGGCAGTTATTTTTATCTTCTTAATGGTTGCATTTAAAAATCTCAGATTCATACAGGTGGTAGATAACAATGATTTATATCTAATTTATGAAATTTTAGATTTTTAAATTCACCTGATCCGAAATAATAACTCATTTGTCTTTCCACCTACACATTTGGTTTTTGAATTTTTTTTTTGAATAATTGACAGTTATATTGATGTATCATACATAGCTGTATGTGCTACACGACCTTCACAAATAATTTTTTAATCTATCTATTAAAATTCAATCAAATCAATTATAATTATGAAAATCATATACTCGATCGTCGTCCAGATTGAGGTTTATGTGGAGACGAATTAGCCCAAAGAAAAGAACACAAATGTTTTCCATAGTAATTCCAACAACAACGTTTTCATTCGGCAGAGCCAAGCAGAGCCGAACAAAACCGAAAGATTTGTAGTTTTTGACATTTTAAATGATATACTAGGGAGTGGCTCCGTTGTTTGGTATAAGTTTATAGTGTTTGGTATAGTTTTTGTGTATTATTTTTGTTTGTAATTTAATGCTAGAAAAGCGACGTTTCGTACTATTTTTTGTATTGTATTGGATATGGTTATTACGCAAGCTATGAAGGTCGTCGTTCAATTTGGTTGGATTTTGGTTATAAGTTTGGACAATCGAGAAACTACATAATGCCAAAAACTTTCTTTTTTTTTTGTAATCAAATTGTCAACTGTTCAACAAAAATCAAAAAGTAGGTACATTTTATTTATTAATTCACGGGTGAACAAAAATGCAATTTTTGTATGATTTCACGACTCATGATTCTTAAGCATGTACTAGGCCTTATACGTGATGAAGAAATACCTTAAAATTTGTGATATAAGTCCTTTTTCACACGAAGAAACAAGTTTGTGGAGATTTTTTGACGTTTTCTTTTAAATTTCTTGAAAATCACTTGTACCTTTCACACGAGGAAACAAAACCTATAGCCAATTTTTAAGATTTCGTATGAAAATCTATTGGCTGCACGCACCTTAACCTAGATGTGAAAAGAAGTTGCTAGCAACTCAATTTCCTCGTATGAAAAGGGTCTAAGGTACCCGTGTACCTTCATTTACATTAGTATTCACACTAAGTGTTTGTTTTGTGCTATGCTCACTTCATGAAAACCCATTCATTTCATATTTTATTTCATTTCAGTTTTGTTTTTCCATAATCTTTTTTAAAAATATTTACGGTCACTTTATCAAAAACATATACGATTTAAATGTTTTATAACTTTCATTTGAATTTTAATTTTGGGCCACGCAAATTTGATCTCTCACACGCCTCGTTTTGGTCAAGTGCCGCCTCTGAGTTTGGATGAATGATAACAGGTTGGGTAAGCAAAACTCCATTTGCTCAAAGGTAGTTTTTCCTCAATTTTTTTTCGCCGTGTAGGTATGGTTGGTATTTTATTATACATTTTGTTTTAATCTCCATGTCCGTAGAAGAGGACTTTTTTGTCATTTTCAGTTCAGAATGTTTTCAAGGTTCGCTCCTCGGCGGTCCTTCGTTCATTTTCAAAGATGAATTTAGGTAGTTTTTGTTGGCAACGCAACGTTCAGTGCTTATTTATAATTAATGGCAACACTACCATTCTTTATATGTCAAACAAACTGAATTATATTTCCTTCTATGGAGACCACCATTTTTGTAATAAACTTTCTTCTTGTTCTTGTGGCGACGAGGATGGAGGATCTTTTTATTGAATTTTATTAAGCTCCAACAGGAGCAAACTAAACTACAACAAGAAACTACTAAGAATTTATTGAATTTTATTAAGCTCCAACGAGCAAACTTAACTACAACAACAAGAAACTAAGGAAAAAACACCAAAAAGATTTTGCAACAACGCAACGTTGAAAGGCACTGCCGAAGTCTTCAGCACAACTCGAGCACCAGCTTATAAATGCCTTCAAATAAAAAAATCAGACTTGGAAGATTATAACGACTATGCAGCGAACGTGAACAAACACTGCGAACATTTCAAACTTGCCGAGTTAACACATGACCAGATTAAGTGTCTTGTTTTTGTGGGTAGACTTCAGTCGCATAAATATTGCGATATCCGTACAAAACTACTTTCAACAACAGATGGAACAAATTCAGCCCCAACCACTCTCCAGGACCTGGTGACCGAATGTCATCGCATATCTAGTCTCAAGAGTGACACCGCACTAGTTGAGGTTAATAACATCAATGCGGTCCAGTACAAAAATCAAAAGAAACAAAAACCACAACATTGATTGGATAAATCAACTCGGAATCTGGTGCCAATCAACTCAATTTGTCATGCAATGAACACGGTGGATGTTGTCGTCGGTAGTCATCGAATCACAGAGAATATTAAATCTCGGTTCCCAGGTGTATTTCGGAACAGCCCTGGCCTGTGTAAGTAAGCAATTGTTTATTCAGAAACTCAAAAGATTAGGTAAGTACATAAATTATAGAATAATAAATTCATGAAAAAAATTGATATATATACATAGATTTGCTTAAATAAAAACTAAAAAAACATTGCATTTTGCATCAATGGCTCTGTAGAGCCGTCTGTTGCGATGAAATATCCATATTTGTAACCGAATGGGTTTTATTAAAAATATTTAAGAAAAGAATAAAAAAAAAAAAAAAAAAATAAATAAACAAAACCCACCACCAACGAGGACGGAACCCGCGACGACGACGACGACGACGACTCGACGAGCTTAGCCACTTATTATTATGTTGACAATATGTTATTATTGTAAACAATCTACGCAGGAGTAATGTCACCTCGCTCCCACCTGTAAGGGTTAAGCATAAAATTATAGGGTTTTTCTTTTTCTGGGAAGAGAAAAATGATGGCTGCCAAATCACAAATTGAGTGATTGTCAGCAGGTTACCATAATTTTTAAATGTGGGGCGCTTCGGCAAACAATGTTTCAGCTGAGAATGTTGCGAAGGGTGGAGAAGGGCACATTTGTTGCAGGAAACAAGTTGGATGCGATCGGTGTCATGACATTAATGAATCCGATTCGCATCCAAAAATGTTGGCAACAAGTGCGTAAATTACGCCCACCAATGTTCACACCCACATAAAACGATTAACGCGTTAATATAAAATTAATATTTATAGTGCGTAATTATGTGGGTGTAAAACGGGAAAAGACAAAGGCTGGAAAATCCTAATTTGTATGTCTGAGTGTGGGATAGGTAGAACTGGGGTTCTTTGGTCAAAGCCGTCGGCAAGTACCTTCTTTTCAAAAAGATCCACTTAAGACTACGGAAGCCTGTTCGAAAGTATAAACTTAAAGAATAAATTAAAGAAGGTACCACCGGCTGACCATCAAAGGAACCCAGATTCAAGATTTCGAGATGTAAGTAGTTTCCATCCAAGTGTATAACAGAATTTCAGTGTTTTTTTTATATATAGTTTTTTTAAAGAAACTCGAGAAAAAATCCGCAAAAGCTCGGAAATTATCCGTCGGCGCAGGGTTCGCCTTTTTAGTATATATATATATATACTCCTGTATAAAATATAAAATATAAAACCGACCAGGAACATCACAAATCAGTATATATAACTATACGTACTATATATATATATCTATATACGCAGTTTAATCTGCTTTATAAGGTAATTTTTGATAGAAAATTTTCGATAGAAAGTGAATTTAAAAGTGATTTCTTTTGTGTTTAGGCCGTTAAAAAAATTATTTTGACGGCCTCGATTTTTATTCAGGAAGAAGTGACAAAGTGAACGAAAAGGGACACAGAAATCCCGAATTTTCAAAACCGTTGTACGAAGTCCCGCTGAGAATCCGTCTACTAGAAAACTTCTCTAAAATCGATCAAATAGTTTGGAAGCAGAAAAAAAAAGGGAGAAAAAGCCAAGTCAATTTGTATTACATAAAAGTGTATACTTATATATATTTTTTTTTTGATTAATCTTTTAAAATCTAAAGTTAAATTTTTTTATCATCCATTTTAAATTAATTTTTTTTATATTGCTTTATTATCATTTACATTACAAAAGTACTAAAAAGTTGATTCGTTTTTAATTACAAAGTAATCAAAAGTGGTGTATTATATATATATATATACTTGCATATATATATACATATAAATACAATATATGTATTAAGTGCTTTTATATGTGGTTTGAAGTCGAAAAGGTGGTAATATTTACAAGTGCTAAATTGTTCATCAATTAAGAAAAGGCGTAACAAAGGTCGCCACATCGATCCAAGATTCTTCGAGGGAGTGGCCACTACACCGAGTATTTTGGGGTGAGTTTATTCTTGTTTTTGTATGTCATATTGACAGTACCAGTACCCTTGTAAGTAATGCCCAGTATCGGCACAAAACTTTTATAATTGTGCGTATCAAAGTTAAACCACTAAACTTTTCTTTTAAATCAGTTGTTTTTATACCATTTTTTTTAGTACTTTACCTAAATCATTTTAAATTTTCAAATTTAAAATCATGATCAGATATCATAAATTTTATCAAAGTAAAATGTAAAATGTATTTGTTTTCTATAATCAATAGAAATTTTAAAATAAATATTGTCAGTTAAAATGCAAAACATGAATTGCTAGTGCTTTTTTTTTAAGAAAGGGGAAGATGAGGAGATGAGGAGATCGGGGTAGAAGGGTCGAGGGAAAGGAACGGTTATTTTAAAAGGGGTTGTTCAGCGAGAGAGCAACCAGGTAGGGTGGGAAGGTGACGTACTATCTCGCGCATCAATGACACCTAGATGGTAAAGCCTGGCATCTAAATAATTTTGCTAACGAGGAGGAAAAAGAACCCATGATATAGAGCTAGCTTGGGAGTCTTTTTTTTTTGGTGCCAGCACTTCCTCTACGACAAGAAACTCGTTACAAAAATGGCGCCCAACGTGTTGTTTCACTATCGGAAGATGGTGAAGCTAACAATGTTTTGTTTAAATTATGAGTCAAAATTTTTTTTATTTTCAAAACATTTTATAAATTTTTCATTTTATTTTTCATTTTTTTTACTTAACTATTTTCGATCTCAATATCTTTGTGAGTCCCGGTTCCTTAGGTCGGTTACCCGGTACCGCGTTGCAACAAAGATGTTGAAATTGGTTTTTAAGTACTTAACAAAAGCACCATAAAAACTTAGTCTTTGGGCATCTGAAGAAAAGACACCCAAATTGCAAGTTGATATGGTATACTTTTTATATACCACCACATTTTAAAGAGACTTCTTGACACAGAAGCTGTCTTGGATGGTCCTTTAAACATTTATATTTTTTTTTTTTTTCAAATTTTCAATTTTTAGTTTTTTTTGATATTCTCCAGAGTCTTGGTTGATGATGATGATCGTCAAGTATTGTCCTGGAAAATCTTGAAAACTAAAACATAAATTCCAAAAACAATAGCAAACATTAGTTTATTTCATTTTTTTTATAGATATACACACATTTTTTGCTGAATCAATTAACGTTCCTTTTTCAATCTCGGCAATTATATCCCGATTTCAGATTCATACCTCGTCTTCCCTTTTTGATTTTTATGATACAACTCAAACTCGAATAGTTTTTTTTTGAAATTTTAAGGATTTCATTACACTGAAAAAATTTTTGTTTAAACTTAAATTTTTGAAATACAATTTCAATCAAATTGTATTCGCTTTTTATTTTTATATAACATTTTTTTATTGAATTGTATTTCTTATATTACATTTTTTTTTAAAAAACATTTTTTTATTTTTTTATGAAAATATTTTTTTATTATATTTTTGTATATTATATTTTTTTTACTAAATTTCAAAACACTTTTATATACATTATTTGATTTGGATTTTTTTTTTGCATTCCTCATTTGCGTTTGAAGCTGCAAATAAATTGAAAGTTTTAAATTTAAACTCAATCGTTTCTTGACAAACATTTGTTGGTATTTTTCTATCGAAAGTTTTTTTTGCTTGCGGATAGGTGGTAGAAATAGGTTGGTTCATTCGAACTAAGTATGAGCAAGAGTCGTCGAGTGTCAATTTACGACGACATTGAGGTTATCAACGCTCACAACGAAGCAACGTTTGAAGAATTTTTCCAAAGGTTCCGTAACACAGTAGATAGGTTTAACCTAGATAATTCGTTTAGTTTCTCAGAAGAATTAGAGTCGGTTATTTCCAATTCGACTTCCAACATGGCGGATCAAGAAGATCCTCAAGGTTTGGAAAATAACCCAAGTAACATAGTTGAGGGCAGTGTTAGAGAGCCAGTAGATCGTGCTGAAAATGATGTTGGTCGAAGTGAAGAACTACTTTCTAGGATAGAAAGAAGTATGGTTCAGAACCAAGTCAGGATTTTCCAGCAAATGGACATTTTTATGGGAAATGTTCTGCAAAAATTGGAAGATTTGCGTTTACCTTCGCAACAAGGAATTAATCCTCCTCAAGTCGAAAGACAAAATTCTACAATGACCCAAGCTGTGCCACCAAGAAGCTCAATTGCTTCAACTACGTTTAGTGCTTCAGGTCCATGTAGATTGGATCGTTGGAACATCAAATATGATGGTTCCGACAATGTATCCGACTTTCTTCTGAAGATAGGAAGGGTGCAAGCGTCGTCATCGTATAGCGATGAACAAATCGCAGCAAATTTTCATATCTTGCTTGACGGTAGACCAAATAAGTGGTTTTGGCGTTATGTGAAGAAAAATCCGAACGCAGATTTATCTTCAATAAAAGAAGCCATGAAGAAAGAGTTCGGCAAAATGGAGTCGGAAATCGACATTTACATGAAACTCATGTGTAGAAAGCAAGGGCCGAAAGAATCCTTTGATGATTTTTATGTTTCGGTTGCCAGTTTAAACGATCATCTGAAAGAACCTTTTAATGATAAAAAGTTGATTGAAATCATTAGGGGTAATACCAAGGAGAAGCTAGGTGAAATTTTGTTGTCGGCTGAGGTGAAGACCTTAGAGCAGCTTCGACAAAAAGCTCGCGAGGCTGAGCGGTTTTTAAACAAGAGAGCAGTCGGTCATCGAAACGTAAGTGAGATCGCAGTCGATAACGATTTTTCCGAGGTTGATTTTGAAAACCATGAAGTCGCGGCTATGTATTCTTCAAGAAAGCCAGTTTCAACCGCGAATTATATATGTTGGAATTGTGACCAGAAAGGTCATGCATATCACTTTTGCCCATCGGCAACCAGAAATTTATTTTGTTTCCTGTGTGGAGCAAAAGGGGTCAATACGGTGCAATGCGGTAAACACCAAGCGGGAAACTTCCCGAGGGACGAAACGAGGAGTGGGGAGGTTCGTTCCTCAAGGAATCCAACGAACCACTCTCAAAACTAAAAACTACCAACTTAATGAATTCCGTCGATGATGCTGACAACAATTCATTCCCGATAAAAATTTTGAAAAGGGAAAAGTCCAACGTTGAAGTTGATCAGTTTCATCCGATGGAATCACATAATCTTAAGTCTCTTCACGAGCGAAAACTAAATTACGAAAAGGTTCGATCCCGAATTTTCGGGACCGACCTTAAACCAATTAGCCATCAAATTAAGAAAGCGCGTATTCGTTTTCGAAATCGAAAAAAGTTTCGAAAACAAATAATCGAGACGATTATATCATCGGATACGGATGGTCGTATGTACGCCAATGTGTTTTTAAATAATGAGTCAGTGTTTGGACTGCTCGACAGTGGAGCATCTATTTCGGTATTAGGTGATGGGTGTTGGGAGTTAGTCCGAAAATTAGGAGTTGAGATACTACCCTACAACAACGTAGTACGTACGGCAGATGGTAAATCTCATGATATAGTTGGGTATTGCGAGATAGAAACTAAATACAATGGTATTTCAAAAAACTTAACATTTTATATCATACCAAATTTGACACAAAAGTTATATCTTGGTATGAATTTTTGGCGTAGCTTCCAGTTGTTACCTCAAATAAGTGAAATAAAAGTATATTTCGATAAAGAAGAAGATTTTAAAGATAACACGGAGCTAATGAAACTTTCAGCTGAAGAGTCTTTTCAACTAGAAAATATCAAAAGACAATTTCCAAATTTTGTCGTCCTTGGTTTAGGAAAAACTGACCTAGGTTGTCATATCGTCGACACCGGAAACGCCGTTCCGATAAAATCTAGGCATTACCCGTTATCGCCGGTTCGGCAAGGCGAGGTTTATAAGGAGCTAGACCGCATGTTAGAACTAGGAGTAATAGAAGTCAGTAACTCTCCCTGGAGTTGTCCAGTAGTGCTGGTGAGGAAACCTGGTAAAGTCCGTCTTTGTTTAGATTTCCGAAAAGTCAACGCTGTCACGGTTAAGGATGCGTATCCGTTGCCTCATGTTGAGGGTTTGTTAAGTCGGATAAAGGACACTCACTTTATCTCGGGGATAGACTTAAAGGACGCGTATTGGCAAATTCCGTTACACGAAAAATCACGTGAGAAAACAGCATTCACTGTACCTGGTAGACCGCTCTACCAGTTCAAAGTAATGCCATTCGGCTTGAGTAATGCTGGACAAACGCTGTGTAGAGTAATGGATCAAGTTATTCCTAGTCATCTCCGAGATAACGTGTTTGTCTATTTAGACGACTTACTAATCTGTACTTCGGATTTTGAGTCGCATCTACGCATCCTTAAAGAGGTAGCAGCCTGTCTTCGTCGAGCAAATTTAACTATCAACCTCGAAAAAAGTAAATTTTGCATGAAGGAAATAAAATTTCTAGGTTTTATTGTAGGTCAGGGAAACCTGAAAACCAACCCGGACAAAGTAGAAGCCATGGTTAATTTTCCAGTGCCAACTAACGTTAGGCAAGTTAGAAGGTTTCTAGGCATGACAGGTTGGTACAGGAGATTTATTCGAAATTATGCTGATGTGGCAGCGCCTTTAACCAATTGCCTTCAGAAGAAGGCTAAATTTGAATTCACTCCCGAAGCACTCGAAGCTTTCGAGAGACTTAAATCAGCTCTTTCTTCAGCTCCAGTTTTAGCTGAACCTAACTTTTCAAAACCTTTTGTCATCCAATGCGATGCTTCGTCTGAAGGAGTAGGCGGTGTTCTCTTTCAAGTGGATGAGAACAGTAATGAGAAGCCCATCGCATTCATGTCGAAGAAACTCAACAAATCCCAGAAGAATTATACCGTCACGGAACAGGAATGCCTCGCAGCCGTGCTAAGCGTGCGAAAATTTCGGCCTTATGTTGACGGATTGCCTTTTAAAATCATTACGGACCATTCTAGTCTTAAATGGCTCATGTCAATGAAGGAGTTATCAGGTAGACTAGCTAGATGGAGCCTGGAACTCCAAGGGTACGACTTCTCGATTGAACATCGAAAAGGGTCCTTAAACGTAGTGCCAGATTGTCTATCGCGAATGAACATGGAGGAAATTACTGTGGATAATGGGATTTGTGGAGATTCTTCGCTAATGATATGCGATGATATCGATTTAGATTCGGCTGAGTTTGATTCGGAACAATATACCCGCTTGAGAGAGAACATTGCCCAAAATCAGGCAACTCTTCCAGACCTTGTCGTTTCTGAAAAATATGTTTACCGAGGAGTGAGATTCAGAACCGGAAGTGTAGACGAAGAAGATTCTCTTTGGCGCCTATGGCTTCCCGATAATCTCACTCAAAAGTGCATTGAAATGTGCCACAACACCAAACTTAGTTGTCATAGCGGTTTTGACAAAACGTATGCTCGCGTACGATCGAAATATTATTGGCCACAAATGATAAAAGATATTAAGATTTTTGTGAAAAATTGCGAAGCCTGTAAGATGGCCAAGGCTCCGAACGTAATTCTTCGTCCGCCGATAGTCAACCAGATAAAAACCGAAAGGCCTATGCAACGACTTTACGTTGACTTTTTAGGTCCGTATCCGCGCACAAAGCGAGGAAACCTATACGTTTTTATCGTGGTTGACCATTTCTCGAAGTTTATGTTTTTCAAAGCTTTACCAAAAGCCACTTCAAATCGTGTGATTCAATATCTCGAATCAGAAATTTTCCACACTTTCGGGACCCCTGAACAAATCCACTCCGACAACGGACGTCAATTTGTGTCCAAAGACTTTGAAATCTTTCTGGACAATTATGGCGTCAAACATGTGCGAACGGCGGTGTATTCGCCTCAGGCCAACATTTCGGAGCGGGTTAATCGTAGCTTACTAAGTAAGTTGAGAATTCTGATTTCGAAACAACAAAACGACTGGGATATTCATCTATCCAGCATAGCATGCGCGTTGCGTTCCGACGTGCACGATTCTCTAAATTGTCAACCCTATTATGCTTTGTTCGGACAAAACATGATCAATCACGGCTCAACGTACACGATATTACGTAAAATAAACGCTCTACACGATCCCGAAATGTTGGTCACACCCCGCGCACTAAAATTGACATTGGCCAGGCAGAAGTTGTCGGAGAATTTGGACAGGGCATACGTTAAGTCGCGAAACACTTATAATAAAAGGTCTAAGAACGTCACTTACCGTGAAGGTCAAGAGGTATTCCATAGGAATTTCGCCCAGAGTAATTTCGCCCAAGGAATTAATGCTAAGTTGCTCCCAAAATTTCTAAAATCCCGCGTACGAAAAGTAGTTGGCAACTGCATGTACGAACTGGAATCCAGGGCAGGTAAACCTCTTGGTATTTTCCACGCCAAAGACATTCGACAATGATTTCTGAAATGAAAAGAAAATACACACAAAGTATCGTTTTCAAAATAAATAAATAAAATTTTTTTGAACTTATCTGACGTCATCCTTTCGATCTGGTAAGTGGGTTCGCGCCCCACGTCTGGTACAACAGCTGGCACACTAAAAAGATTTCGGAAATTAAAACACTAAACCGAACCGACTTAAAAATTTATTTTTTTTATATTGAAACTCACGCACGATTTTCTTAAATAAGAAATCACAACGAAAAATTGAATTTTATAACCCCGTCGGCAAAACGCATCGTATCACGATCAACAAAATAACTTTTTTTGCCACGAATACCATCGTAGGTAATTGAGGTGAACGACCTCTGTTTTTTTTTAACTTTAAGCTTCAACTTTCAGTTAAACGTCATCTGTGTATGTTTTGTTTAATGTAGCGGATTTTTGTCGTGTATCTCACTCGCGTCTATTATGTTCGTCCTTGTCGCACAATATACAAACGGCATTCATATTTACAATATATGATTTTTTTCCATTTTTTTTGCCGTTAAGTTATTTTTGTTGCACTAATTATTTAATATGTGATTTTTTTTTTCTCCTCTTAACAATGATTTTTTTTTATCACAAACACTTAAAATAAACAATAATGCCTGAGCCGAACTCATTCCGGCAAAATTTTAAATTTTCACTAGGCATTTGTTTACCTCCGATCACTATTCACAATTCACACCCGGCCGCACGAAAGAATAGGTGGGTTCGTTTCGCATATTCCAGATACGTTTTATCTGAAAAACGCGAAGCCCTGTAACCGAATGGGTTTTATTAAAAATATTTAAGAAAAGAATAAAAAAAAAAAAAAAAAATAAATAAACAAAACCCACCACCAACGAGGACGGAACCCGCGACGACGACGACGACGACGACTCGACGAGCTTAGCCACTTATTATTATGTTGACAATATGTTATTATTGTAAACAATCTACGCAGGAGTAATGTCACCTCGCTCCCACCTGTAAGGGTTAAGCATAAAATTATAGGGTTTTTCTTTTTCTGGGAAGAGAAAAATGATGGCTGCCAAATCACAAATTGAGTGATTGTCAGCAGGTTACCATAATTTTTAAATGTGGGGCGCTTCGGCAAACAATGTTTCAGCTGAGAATGTTGCGAAGGGTGGAGAAGGGCACATTTGTTGCAGGAAACAAGTTGGATGCGATCGGTGTCATGACATTAATGAATCCGATTCGCATCCAAAAATGTTGGCAACAAGTGCGTAAATTACGCCCACCAATGTTCACACCCACATAAAACGATTAACGCGTTAATATAAAATTAATATTTATAGTGCGTAATTATGTGGGTGTGAAACGGGAAAAGACAAAGGCTGGAAAATCCTAATTTGTATGTCTGAGTGTGGGATAGGTAGAACTGGGGTTCTTTGGTCAAAGCCGTCGGCAAGTACCTTCTTTTCAAAAAGATCCACTTAAGACTACGGAAGCCTGTTCGAAAGCATAAACTTAAAGAATAAATTAAAGAAGGTACCACCGGCTGACCATCAAAGGAACCCAGATTCAAGATTTCGAGATGTAAGTAGTTTCCATCCAAGTGTATAACAGAATTTCAGTGTTTTTTTTATATATAGTTTTTTTAAAGAAAATCGAGAAAAAATCCGCAAAAGCTCGGAAATTATCCGTCGGCGCAGGGTTCGCCTTTTTAGTATATATATATATATACTCCTGTATAAAATATAAAATATAAAACCGACCAGGAACATCACAAATCAGTATATATAACTATACGTACTATATATATATATCTATATACGCAGTTTAATCTGCTTTATAAGGTAATTTTTGATAGAAAATTTTCGATAGAAAGTGAATTTAAAAGTGATTTCTTTTGTGTTTAGGCCGTTAAAAAAATTATTTTGACGGCCTCGATTTTTATTCAGGAAGAAGTGACAAAGTGAACGAAAAGGGACACAGAAATCCCGAATTTTCAAAACCGTTGTACGAAGTCCCGCTGAGAATCCGTCTACTAGAAAACTTCTCTAAAATCGATCAAATAGTTTGGAAGCAGAAAAAAAAAGGGAGAAAAAGCCAAGTCAATTTGTATTACATAAAAGTGTATACTTATATATATTTTTTTTTGATTAATCTTTTAAAATCTAAAGTTAAATTTTTTTTATCATCCATTTTAAATTAATTTTTTTTATATTGCTTTATTATCATTTACATTACAAAAGTACTAAAAAGTTGATTCGTTTTTAATTACAAAGTAATCAAAAGTGGTGTATTATATATATATATATACTTGCATATATATATACATATAAATACAATATATGTATTAAGTGCTTTTATATGTGGTTTGAAGTCGAAAAGGTGGTAATATTTACAAGTGCTAAATTGTTCATCAATTAAGAAAAGGCGTAACAAAGGTCGCCACATCGATCCAAGATTCTTCGAGGGAGTGGCCACTACACCGAGTATTTTGGGGTGAGTTTATTCTTGTTTTTGTATGTCATATTGACAGTACCAGTACCCTTGTAAGTAATGCCCAGTATCGGCACAAAACTTTTATAATTGTGCGTATCAAAGTTAAACCACTAAACTTTTCTTTTAAATCAGTTGTTTTTATACCATTTTTTTTAGTACTTTACCTAAATCATTTTAAATTTTCAAATTTAAAATCATGATCAGATATCATAAATTTTATCAAAGTAAAATGTAAAATGTATTTGTTTTCTATAATCAATAGAAATTTTAAAATAAATATTGTCAGTTAAAATGCAAAACATGAATTGCTAGTGCTTTTTTTTTAAGAAAGGGGAAGATGAGGAGATGAGGAGATCGGGGTAGAAGGGTCGAGGGAAAGGAACGGTTATTTTAAAAGGGGTTGTTCAGCGAGAGAGCAACCAGGTAGGGTGGGAAGGTGACGTACTATCTCGCGCATCAATGACACCTAGATGGTAAAGCCTGGCATCTAAATAATTTTGCTAACGAGGAGGAAAAAGAACCCATGATATAGAGCTAGCTTGGGAGTCTTTTTTTTTTGGTGCCAGCACTTCCTCTACGACAAGAAACTCGTTACAAAAATGGCGCCCAACGTGTTGTTTCACTATCGGAAGATGGTGAAGCTAACAATGTTTTGTTTAAATTATGAGTCAAAATTTTTTTTATTTTCAAAACATTTTATAAATTTTTCATTTTATTTTTCATTTTTTTTACTTAACTATTTTCGATCTCAATATCTTTGTGAGTCCCGGTTCCTTAGGTCGGTTACCCGGTACCGCGTTGCAACAAAGATGTTGAAATTGGTTTTTAAGTACTTAACAAAAGCACCATAAAAACTTAGTCTTTGGGCATCTGAAGAAAAGACACCCAAATTGCAAGTTGATATGGTATACTTTTTATATACCACCACATTTTAAAGAGACTTCTTGACACAGAAGCTGTCTTGGATGGTCCTTTAAACATTTATATTTTTTTTTTTTTTCAAATTTTCAATTTTTAGTTTTTTTTGATATTCTCCAGAGTCTTGGTTGATGATGATGATCGTCAAGTATTGTCCTGGAAAATCTTGAAAACTAAAACATAAATTCCAAAAACAATAGCAAACATTAGTTTATTTCATTTTTTTTATAGATATACACACATTTTTTGCTGAATCAATTAACGTTCCTTTTTCAATCTCGGCAATTATATCCCGATTTCAGATTCATACCTCGTCTTCCCTTTTTGATTTTTATGATACAACTCAAACTCGAATAGTTTTTTTTTGAAATTTTAAGGATTTCATTACACTGAAAAAATTTTTGTTTAAACTTAAATTTTTGAAATACAATTTCAATCAAATTGTATTCGCTTTTTATTTTTATATAACATTTTTTTATTGAATTGTATTTCTTATATTACATTTTTTTTTAAAAAACATTTTTTTATTTTTTTTATGAAAATATTTTTTTATTATATTTTTGTATATTATATTTTTTTTACTAAATTTCAAAACACTTTTATATACATTATTTGATTTGGATTTTTTTTTTGCATTCCTCATTTGCGTTTGAAGCTGCAAATAAATTGAAAGTTTTAAATTTAAACTCAATCGTTTCTTGACAAACATTTGTTGGTATTTTTCTATCGAAAGTTTTTTTTGCTTGCGGATAGGTGGTAGAAATAGGTTGGTTCATTCGAACTAAGTATGAGCAAGAGTCGTCGAGTGTCAATTTACGACGACATTGAGGTTATCAACGCTCACAACGAAGCAACGTTTGAAGAATTTTTCCAAAGGTTCCGTAACACAGTAGATAGGTTTAACCTAGATAATTCGTTTAGTTTCTCAGAAGAATTAGAGTCGGTTATTTCCAATTCGACTTCCAACATGGCGGATCAAGAAGATCCTCAAGGTTTGGAAAATAACCCAAGTAACATAGTTGAGGGCAGTGTTAGAGAGCCAGTAGATCGTGCTGAAAATGATGTTGGTCGAAGTGAAGAACTACTTTCTAGGATAGAAAGAAGTATGGTTCAGAACCAAGTCAGGATTTTCCAGCAAATGGACATTTTTATGGGAAATGTTCTGCAAAAAATTGGAAGATTTGCGTTTACCTTCGCAACAAGGAATTAATCCTCCTCAAGTAGAAAGACAAAATTCTACAATGACCCAAGCTGTGCCACCAAGAAGCTCAATTGCTTCAACTACGTTTAGTGCTTCAGGTCCATGTAGATTGGATCGTTGGAACATCAAATATGATGGTTCCGACAATGTATCCGACTTTCTTCTGAAGATAGGAAGGGTGCAAGCGTCGTCATCGTATAGCGATGAACAAATCGCAGCAAATTTTCATATCTTGCTTGACGGTAGACCAAATAAGTGGTTTTGGCGTTATGTGAAGAAAAATCCGAACGCAGATTTATCTTCAATAAAAGAAGCCATGAAGAAAGAGTTCGGCAAAATGGAGTCGGAAATCGACATTTACATGAAACTCATGTGTAGAAAGCAAGGGCCGAAAGAATCCTTTGATGATTTTTATGTTTCGGTTGCCAGTTTAAACGATCATCTGAAAGAACCTTTTAATGATAAAAAGTTGATTGAAATCATTAGGGGTAATACCAAGGAGAAGCTAGGTGAAATTTTGTTGTCGGCTGAGGTGAAGACCTTAGAGCAGCTTCGACAAAAAGCTCGCGAGGCTGAGCGGTTTTTAAACAAGAGAGCAGTCGGTCATCGAAACGTAAGTGAGATCGCAGTCGATAACGATTTTTCCGAGGTTGATTTTGAAAACCATGAAGTCGCGGCTATGTATTCTTCAAGAAAGCCAGTTTCAACCGCGAATTATATATGTTGGAATTGTGACCAGAAAGGTCATGCATATCACTTTTGCCCATCGGCAACCAGAAATTTATTTTGTTTCCTGTGTGGAGCAAAAGGGGTCAATACGGTGCAATGCGGTAAACACCAAGCGGGAAACTTCCCGAGGGACGAAACGAGGAGTGGGGAGGTTCGTTCCTCAAGGAATCCAACGAACCACTCTCAAAACTAAAAACTACCAACTTAATGAATTCCGTCGATGATGCTGACAGCAATTCATTCCCGATAAAAATTTTGAAAAGGGAAAAGTCCAACGTTGAAGTTGATCAGTTTCATCCGATGGAATCACATAATCTTAAGTCTCTTCACGAGCGAAAACTAAATTACGAAAAGGTTCGATCCCGAATTTTCGGGACCGACCTTAAACCAATTAGCCATCAAATTAAGAAAGCGCGTATTCGTTTTCGAAATCGAAAAAAGTTTCGAAAACAAATAATCGAGACGATTATATCATCGGATACGGATGGTCGTATGTACGCCAATGTGTTTTTAAATAATGAGTCAGTGTTTGGACTGCTCGACAGTGGAGCATCTATTTCGGTATTAGGTGATGGGTGTTGGGAGTTAGTCCGAAAATTAGGAGTTGAGATACTACCCTACAACAACGTAGTACGTACGGCAGATGGTAAATCTCATGATATAGTTGGGTATTGCGAGATAGAAACTAAATACAATGGTATTTCAAAAAACTTAACATTTTATATCATACCAAATTTGACACAAAAGTTATATCTTGGTATGAATTTTTGGCGTAGCTTCCAGTTGTTACCTCAAATAAGTGAAATAAAAGTATATTTCGATAAAGAAGAAGATTTTAAAGATAACACGGAGCTAATGAAACTTTCAGCTGAAGAGTCTTTTCAACTAGAAAATATCAAAAGACAATTTCCAAATTTTGTCGTCCTTGGTTTAGGAAAAACTGACCTAGGTTGTCATATCGTCGACACCGGAAACGCCGTTCCGATAAAATCTAGGCATTACCCGTTATCGCCGGTTCGGCAAGGCGAGGTTTATAAGGAGCTAGACCGCATGTTAGAACTAGGAGTAATAGAAGTCAGTAACTCTCCCTGGAGTTGTCCAGTAGTGCTGGTGAGGAAACCTGGTAAAGTCCGTCTTTGTTTAGATTTCCGAAAAGTCAACGCTGTCACGGTTAAGGATGCGTATCCGTTGCCTCATGTTGAGGGTTTGTTAAGTCGGATAAAGGACACTCACTTTATCTCGGGGATAGACTTAAAGGACGCGTATTGGCAAATTCCGTTACACGAAAAATCACGTGAGAAAACAGCATTCACTGTACCTGGTAGACCGCTCTACCAGTTCAAAGTAATGCCATTCGGCTTGAGTAATGCTGGACAAACGCTGTGTAGAGTAATGGATCAAGTTATTCCTAGTCATCTCCGAGATAACGTGTTTGTCTATTTAGACGACTTACTAATCTGTACTTCGGATTTTGAGTCGCATCTACGCATCCTTAAAGAGGTAGCAGCCTGTCTTCGTCGAGCAAATTTAACTATCAACCTCGAAAAAAGTAAATTTTGCATGAAGGAAATAAAATTTCTAGGTTTTATTGTAGGTCAGGGAAACCTGAAAACCAACCCGGACAAAGTAGAAGCCATGGTTAATTTTCCAGTGCCAACTAACGTTAGGCAAGTTAGAAGGTTTCTAGGCATGACAGGTTGGTACAGGAGATTTATTCGAAATTATGCTGATGTGGCAGCGCCTTTAACCAATTGCCTTCAGAAGAAGGCTAAATTTGAATTCACTCCCGAAGCACTCGAAGCTTTCGAGAGACTTAAATCAGCTCTTTCTTCAGCTCCAGTTTTAGCTGAACCTAACTTTTCAAAACCTTTTGTCATCCAATGCGATGCTTCGTCTGAAGGAGTAGGCGGTGTTCTCTTTCAAGTGGATGAGAACAGTAATGAGAAGCCCATCGCATTCATGTCGAAGAAACTCAACAAATCCCAGAAGAATTATACCGTCACGGAACAGGAATGCCTCGCAGCCGTGCTAAGCGTGCGAAAATTTCGGCCTTATGTTGACGGATTGCCTTTTAAAATCATTACGGACCATTCTAGTCTTAAATGGCTCATGTCAATGAAGGAGTTATCAGGTAGACTAGCTAGATGGAGCCTGGAACTCCAAGGGTACGACTTCTCGATTGAACATCGAAAAGGGTCCTTAAACGTAGTGCCAGATTGTCTATCGCGAATGAACATGGAGGAAATTACTGTGGATAATGGGATTTGTGGAGATTCTTCGCTAATGATATGCGATGATATCGATTTAGATTCGGCTGAGTTTGATTCGGAACAATATACCCGCTTGAGAGAGAACATTGCCCAAAATCAGGCAACTCTTCCAGACCTTGTCGTTTCTGAAAAATATGTTTACCGAGGAGTGAGATTCAGAACCGGAAGTGTAGACGAAGAAGATTCTCTTTGGCGCCTATGGCTTCCCGATAATCTCACTCAAAAGTGCATTGAAATGTGCCACAACACCAAACTTAGTTGTCATAGCGGTTTTGACAAAACGTATGCTCGCGTACGATCGAAATATTATTGGCCACAAATGATAAAAGATATTAAGATTTTTGTGAAAAATTGCGAAGCCTGTAAGATGGCCAAGCTCCGAACGTAATTCTTCGTCCGCCGATAGTCAACCAGATAAAAACCGAAAGGCCTATGCAACGACTTTACGTTGACTTTTTAGGTCCGTATCCGCGCACAAAGCGAGGAAACCTATACGTTTTTATCGTGGTTGACCATTTCTCGAAGTTTTATGTTTTTCAAAGGCTTTACCAAAAGCCACTTCAAATCGTGTGATTCAACTATCTCGAATCAGAAATTTTCCACACTTTCGGGACCCCTGAACAAATCCACTCCGACAACGGACGTCAATTTGTGTCCAAAGACTTTGAAATCTTTCTGGAACAATTATGGCGTCAAACATGTGCGAACGGCGGTGTATTCGCCTCAGGCCAACATTTCGGAGCGGGTTAATCGTAGCTTACTAAGTAAGTTGAGAATTCTGATTTCGAAACAACAAAACGACTGGGATATTCATCTATCCAGCATAGCATGGCGCGTTGCGTTCCGACGTGCACGATTCTCTAAATTGTCAACCCTATTATGCTTTGTTCGGACAAAACATGATCAATCACGGCTCAACGTACACGATATTACGTAAAATAAACGCTCTACACGATCCCGAAATGTTGGTCACACCCCGCGCACTAAAATTGACATTGGCCAGGCAGAAGTTGTCGGAGAATTTGGACAGGGCATACGTTAAGTCGCGAAACACTTATAATAAAAGGTCTAAGAACGTCACTTACCGTGAAGGTCAAGAGGTATTCCATAGGAATTTCGCCCAGAGTAATTTCGCCCAAGGAATTAATGCTAAGTTGCTCCCAAAATTTTCTAAAATCCCGCGTACGAAAAGTAGTTGGCAACTGCATGTACGAACTGGAATCCAGGGCAGGTAAACCTCTTGGTATTTTCCACGCCAAAGACATTCGACAAGATTTCTGAAATGAAAGAAAATACACACAAAGTATCGTTTTCAAAATAAATAAATAAAATTTTTTGAACTTATCTGACGTCATCCTTTCGATCTGGTAAGTGGGTTCGCGCCCCACGTCTGGTACAAACAGCTGGCACACTAAAAAGATTTCGGAAATTAAAACACTAACCGAACCGACTTAAAAATTATTTTTTTTTATTGAAACTCACGCACGATTTTCTTAATAAGAAATTCACAACGAAAAATTGAATTTTATAACCCCGTCGGCAAAAACGCATCGTATCACGATCAACAAAATAACTTTTTTTGCCACGAATACCATCGTAGGTAATTGAGGTGAACGACCTCTGTTTTTTTTTAACTTTAAGCTTCAACTTTCAGTTAAACGTCATCTGTGTATGTTTTGTTTATGTAGGGATTTTTGTCGTGTATCTCACTCGCGTCTATTATGTTCGTCCTTGTCGCACAATATACAAACGGCATTCATATTTACAATATATGATTTTTTTCCTTTTTTTTTGCCGTTAAGTTATTTTTGTTGCACTAATTATTTAATATGTGATTTTTTTTTTTCTCCTCTTAACAATGATTTTTTTTTTATCACAAACACTTAAATAAACAATAATGCCTGAGCCGAACTCATTCCGGCAAAATTTTAAATTTTCACTAGCATTTGTTTACCTCCGATCACTATTCACAATTCTACACCCGGCCGCACGAAGAATAGGTGGGTTCGTTTCGCCATATTCCAGATACGTTTTATCTGAAAAACGCGAAAGCCCTGTAACCGAATGGGTTTTATTAAAAATATTTAAGAAAAGAATAAAAAAAAAAAAAAAAAATAAATAAACAAAACCCACCACCAACGAGGACGGAACCCGCGACGACGACGACGACGACGACTCGACGAGCTTAGCCACTTATTATTATGTTGACAATATGTTATTATTGTAAACAATCTACGCAGGAGTAATGTCACCTCGCTCCCACCTGTAAGGGTTAAGCATAAAATTATAGGGTTTTTCTTTTTTCTGGGAAGAGAAAAATGATGGCTGCCAATCACAAATTGTGTGATTGTCAGCAGGTTACCATAATTTTTAAATGTGGGGCGCTTCGGCAAACAATGTTTCAGCTGAGAATGTTGCGAAGGGTGGAGAAGGGCACATTTGTTTGCAGGAAACAAGTTGGATGCGATCGTGTCATGACATTAATGAATCCGATTCGCATCCAAAAATGTTGGCAACAAGTGCGTAAATACGCCCACCAATGTTCACACCCACATAAAACGGATTAACGCGTTAATATAAAATTAATATTTATAGTGCGTAATTATGTGGGTGTGAAACGGGAAAAGACAAAGGCTGGAAAATCCTAATTTGTATGTCTGAGTGTGGGATAGGTAGAACTGGGGTTCTTTGGTCAAAGCCGTCGGCAAGTACCTTCTTTTCAAAAAGATCCACTTAAGACTACGGAAGCCTGTTCGAAAGTATAAACTTAAAGAATAAATTAAAGAAGGTACCACCGGCTGACCATCAAAGGAACCCAGATTCAAGATTTCGAGATGTAAGTAGTTTCCATCCAAGTGTATAACAGAATTTCAGTGTTTTTTTTATATATAGTTTTTTTAAAGAAAATCGAGAAAAAATCCGCAAAAGCTCGGAAATTATCCGTCGGCGCAGGGTTCGCCTTTTTAGTATATATATATATATACTCCTGTATAAAATATAAAATATAAAACCGACCAGGAACATCACAAATCAGTATATATAACTATACGTACTATATATATATATCTATATACGCAGTTTAATCTGCTTTATAAGGTAATTTTTGATAGAAAATTTTCGATAGAAAGTGAATTTAAAAGTGATTTCTTTTGTGTTTAGGCCGTTAAAAAAATTATTTTGACGGCCTCGATTTTTATTCAGGAAGAAGTGACAAAGTGAACGAAAAGGGACACAGAAATCCCGAATTTTCAAAACCGTTGTACGAAGTCCCGCTGAGAATCCGTCTACTAGAAAACTTCTCTAAAATCGATCAAATAGTTTGGAAGCAGAAAAAAAAAGGGAGAAAAAGCCAAGTCAATTTGTATTACATAAAAGTGTATACTTATATATATTTTTTTTTGATTAATCTTTTAAAATCTAAAGTTAAATTTTTTTTATCATCCATTTTAAATTAATTTTTTTTATATTGCTTTATTATCATTTACATTACAAAAGTACTAAAAAGTTGATTCGTTTTTAATTACAAAGTAATCAAAAGTGGTGTATTATATATATATATATACTTGCATATATATATACATATAAATACAATATATGTATTAAGTGCTTTTATATGTGGTTTGAAGTCGAAAAGGTGGTAATATTTACAAGTGCTAAATTGTTCATCAATTAAGAAAAGGCGTAACAAAGGTCGCCACATCGATCCAAGATTCTTCGAGGGAGTGGCCACTACACCGAGTATTTTGGGGTGAGTTTATTCTTGTTTTTGTATGTCATATTGACAGTACCAGTACCCTTGTAAGTAATGCCCAGTATCGGCACAAAACTTTTATAATTGTGCGTATCAAAGTTAAACCACTAAACTTTTCTTTTAAATCAGTTGTTTTTATACCATTTTTTTTAGTACTTTACCTAAATCATTTTAAATTTTCAAATTTAAAATCATGATCAGATATCATAAATTTTATCAAAGTAAAATGTAAAATGTATTTGTTTTCTATAATCAATAGAAATTTTAAAATAAATATTGTCAGTTAAAATGCAAAACATGAATTGCTAGTGCTTTTTTTTTAAGAAAGGGGAAGATGAGGAGATGAGGAGATCGGGGTAGAAGGGTCGAGGGAAAGGAACGGTTATTTTAAAAGGGGCTGTTCAGCGAGAGAGCAACCAGGTAGGGTGGGAAGGTGACGTACTATCTCGCGCATCAATGACACCTAGATGGTAAAGCCTGGCATCTAAATAATTTTGCTAACGAGGAGGAAAAAGAACCCATGATATAGAGCTAGCTTGGGAGTCTTTTTTTTTGGTGCCAGCACTTCCTCTACGACAAGAAACTCGTTACATATTTTATTAGTTCCTTATTATGTTAGTTGTTGGTGTTAGTGTTGATGATGGTGTTGGTATTGGTGTTGATGTTAGTGTTGGTGTTGGTGTTGGTGTTCGGGTTGGTGCTGGTTCTGATGTTGGTGTTGGTGTTGGTGTTGATGTTGTTGTTGGTTTTGGTGTTGGTGTTGTTGTTGGTGTTGGTGTTGTTGGTGTTGTTGGTGTTGTAGGAGTTGTTGACATTGTTGGTGTTGTTGGTGTTGTTGGTGTTGTTGGAGTTGTTGGTGTCGTTGGTGTTGTTGGTGTTGTTGGTGTTGTTGGAGTTGTTGGTGTTTTTGGTGTTGTTGGTGGTGTTGGTTTTGTAAGTGTTGTTGGTGTTGTTGATGTTGTTGATGTCGTTGGTGTTGTTGGTGTTGTTGGTGTTGTTGTTGTCGTTGGTGTTGTTGGTGTTGTTGTTGTCGTTGGTGTTGTTGGTGTTGGTGGTGTTGTTGGTGTTGTTGGTGTTGTTGGTGTTGTTGGTGTTGTTGGTGTTGTTGGTGTTGTTGGTGTTGTTGGTGTTGTTGGTGTTGTTGGTGTTGTTGGTGTTGCTTGATCTAGATGTTGTTGTTGTTCTATCCATTATATTCTATTATTAGTTCACTTCGATATTTAAAAGCCTAAGAAAGGTATTTAACCAATGAGGTCCAGTTCCAGTCGCCGTTAAGGATGCTCACCATGTTTTCCGTGCTGAGAGTTCTTAACCCAAAATGATACAAACGTAATTCTTTGAATACGGGACAAATTCCAAGAAAGTGAACAAATGTTTCATCATCTCTCATGTTACACATGGTGCATTGAGTACTTCTATTGCTTGTTGAAAAAGTGCCATTCAAATACAGAAGTCCTCCTCTTGCTTTAAAGATCCATCCTATTTCGGATAAGGTCCTTCCTGAGAGTATCTACATCCCACGGTGTAGTTGAGAGCATTGTACAGTCCATGTGATGTTGACACTTGTGCTCTTTGAAGCGCCACATCCCATTCTCTTCTTTCCAATATTTGTGTCTCACCCAAATCAATTGCATTCTGAAATAACCTGTTGTTTACAACAACCTCATGAATGTGCCTTCCATCTAATAAATTCGTCCAATGTGTAATCCAGTATATATTTTTTGTTACTATTATGTTCGCTAATATACGAGGGAGACGGTTCTAGCCATACACACAAAATATTTTCTTAATGTAGGTCATGTGACATTTCATTGTGTGAATAAAGAGAGGTTTCAATTTAAGTTCCAAGGTGAGCATGTAGTTAGGGGATGATGTTGGTACTTTCATTGTTTTTTATAGAAAATATCGTTGATCTTTTCCATTTCATCATATTGCTCATGTCCCCACGCTTGTGCTCCATACCCCATTTATCATACATTGCAAGTCTTTTGGCGTGTTTGCAAAAATTACTATGTCGTCTGCGTACAGTAACATTCGGATGACTTGTTTATTTAACTGTATTCCTCCACCTATGAAATCATGCATGTCGTTGATAAACAGTTCAAATAACATAGGACTAAGGAGACACCCCTGTTTCACACCCATCTCTGTATCGAACCACTCTGATAGTTTTTTTCCATCCCATACTGCACTTGCTGTCCCTGCATAGAGTTCCTTAACGATGTTTAGAAATTTTTTTGACATTCGCATTCGTTTTAGCTTGACAAACAGAGCATTCCGACAAACGAAGCCCAGGCCTGTGTACAAAGTTTAAAGTTGAACTTCGGATAAAACCTGATTCACAGCCATTGTTCCGAGTAAAATGCCGAGATAGACAAAGAGCTCGAACGAATCCAAGAACTCGAAATCATCAATGCAGTGGATTACTCCAAGTGGGCTGCACCCATTATTGCGGTTCGTAAGAGTAATGGCTCAACGCGTATTTGCGCAGATTTTTCAATTGGGCTTAACGATGTTCTGCAGCCGTATCGTTACACACTGCCCACTGCCCAATCCAGAGGAAATCTCCTCCCGGTTATCAAATTCTCAATTATTAAGTCACATTGATCTATCCGATGCTTTCTTGCAGGTCCAGGTACATACAAATTTCCGGGAGTTCCTGAAAATAAATACACATTGTGGATTATTCCGATACAACCGCCTTCTATTTGGTGTCAAAGTCGCTCCAGGTGCTGCTGGAATAGCAGGTCATCGACATGATGATAACAGGACTCTCGGGAACATCAGCATACCTGGACGACATCTTGGTGACTCCAAAAAGCATCGAAGATCATAATAAGAATTTAATACGTCTGTTTGAACGCATCCTACTTTTCGGATTCACAATTAAGACACCATTGCGGTGCGTGAGCTCGAGTATTTGGGCCATATCATCTACAGCAATGGCATTCGTCCAAATCCAGCTCAAACTCAAGCAATTGCTCAAACTCAAGCAATTGCCCAAATGCCAGCACCAACAGATTTAGTGACGTTGCGAGCATACCTCAGAGCAATCAATTTCTATGCAAAATATGTAAGAAAAATGCGTGAACTACTTCATCCACTAAACGAATTGCTGAAAAAGAATGCGGATTGGTCATGAACTCCAGAGTGTCAGAAATCTTTCGAAAAGTTCAAGTAAATTCTGCAGTCGGGTTTGCTTCTCATATATTTCAATCCAGAGCTACAATTTGTTGTCCCTGGTGACGCATTCAATAGAGGCATTGGCATTGTATTTTACATCGTTTCAAGGATGGATCTCTCAAAGCTATTAATATTCACACTAAGTGTTTCTTTTGTGCTATGCTCACTTCATGAAAACCCATTCATTTCATATTTTATTTCATTTCAGTTTTGTTTTTCCATAATCTTTTTTAAAAATATTTACGGTCACTTTATCAAAAATATATACGATTTAAATGTTTTATAACTTTAATTTGAATTTTAATTTTGAGCCACGCAAATTTGATCTCTCACACGCCTCGTTTTGGTCAAGTGCCGCCTCTGAGTTTGGATGAATGATAACAGGTTAGGTAAGCAAAACTCCATTTGCTCAAAGGTAGTTTTTCCTCAATTTGTTTTGCCGTGTAGGTATGGTTGGTATTTTATTATACATTTTGTTTTAATCTCCATGTCCGTAGAAGAGGACTTTTTTGTCATTTTCAGTTCAAAATGTTTTCAAGGTTCGCTCCTCGGCGGTCCTTCATTCATTTTCAAAGATGAATTTAGGTAGTTTTTGTTGGCAACGCAACGTTCAGTGCTTATTTATAATTAATGGCAACACTACCATTCTTCATATGTCAAACAAACTGAATTATATTTCCTTCTATGGAGACCACCATTTTTGTAATAAACTTTCTTCTTGTTCTTAGCCTCAATTGGTATACACGTGTTTTACTTAATCATCTACTTTATTTCACAGGTACACTTATAGTTTCATAGTTTTTCTTGGTGAATTTCAAGATCCAACAGTGGCGACGAGGATGGAGGATCTTTTTATTGAATTTTATTAGGCTCCAACAGGAGCAAACTAAACTACAACAAGAAACTACTAAGAATTTATTGAATTTTATTAAGCTCCAACGAGCAAACTTAACTACAACAAGAAACTAAGGAAAAAACACCAAAAAGATTTTGCAACAACGCAACGTTGAAAGGCACTGCCGAAGTCTTCAGCACAACTCGAGCACCAGCTTATAAATGCCTTCAAATAAAAAATCAGACTTGGAAGATTATAACGACTATGCAGCGAACGTGAACAAACACTGCGAAAATTTCAAACTTGCCGAGTTAACACAGGACCAGATTAAGTGTCTTGTTTTTGTGGGTAGACTTCAGTCGCATAAATATTGCGATATCCGTACAAAACTACTTTCAACATTCAGATGGAACAAATTCAGCCCCAACCACTCTCCAGGACCTGGTGACCGAATGTCATCGCATATCTAGTCTCAAGAGTGACACCGCACTAATTGAGGTTAATAACATCATTGCGGTCCAGTACAAAAATCAAAAGAAACAAAAACCACAACATTGATTGGATAAATCAACTCGGAATCTGGTGCCAATCAACTCAATTTGTCATGCAATGAACACGGTGGATGTTGTCGTCGGTAGTCATCGAATCACAGAGAATATTAAATCTCGGTGCCCAGGTGTATTTCGGAACAGCCCTGGCCTGTGTAAGTAAGTAAGTAAGTAGTAAGTAAGTAATTGTTTACTCAGAAACTCAAAAGATTAGCTATGTACATAAATTATAGAATAATAAATTCATGAAAAAAATTGATATATATACATAGATTTGCTTAAATAAAATCTAAAAAAACATTGCATTTTGCATCAATCCCTGCGTTCAAGGATCCAGAAATCTGAATTTTTGGGGCTTCTGATTGGTCAGCTGTCAAAAAAAATCTGAAAATTCAGATGACTTTTCGTTACGTTTTTCAGATAAAAATTTTCATCTGAAAATTCAGATGACAGCTAATAAACAAGACAAAAAATAAGAATCTGCACATAGAAGCTGAACTTAATAGTAGATGCAGCTATTTTGTGTTCTGTTGTCGGTTTGGTACGACTTGTTGGTTTTTTTTTAAGTTTTGTTTTTTTGTAAGTGAATAAAATAAAAAAATAAGATTGAGAAGTAGTTTTTCCATGACATTTTGGCTTTAGTTTTTCCTTAACAAGAAGTGAAAGTTATCCCCATTTTTATTTAAAATAATTACATTTGGTGGAAAAACGCGAATAAGACGTGCATTTGGGAGTAATAACTGTTAAGATTTTTTGGTTGCCAGTGAAAATTGTGGCTTCAACTATTTTCTTAAGTATTATTATCCAAGTAAGAACAACGAACAAGCTTTTTCCAGTCAACTTACATAGTAACTTCCTCGTCAGAGTCACTTATTATGCGACAACAAAAATTCTTCCTTATATTACGTTGAGTAAAATCAGCAGGTTAACACAAGATTATGGCAGAAAAAAAATATATGACATTTGGCTGAAATTTCAGATTTTTTGTGCGTTAAACGTTACGTTTCAGTACTGAATTTTCAGATTTCTGCCGATGAACGCACCCAATGGCTCTGTAGAGCCGTCTGTTGCGATGAAATATCCATATTTTATTAGTTCCTTATTATGTTAGTTGTTGGTGTTAGTGTTGGTGTTGGTATTGGTATTGGTGTTGATGTTAGTGTTGGTGTTGGTGTTGGTGTTCGGGTTGGTGCTGGTGCTGATGTTGGTGTTGGTGTTGATGTTGATGTTGTTGTCGTTGGTGTTGTTGGTGCTGTTGTTGGTGTTGCTGGTGTTGATGTTGATCTAGATGTTGTTGTTGTTCTATCCATTATATTCTATTATTAGTTCACTTCGATATTTAAAAGCCTAAGAAAGGTATTTAACCAATGAGGTCCAGTTCCAGTCGCCGTTAAGGATGCTCACCATGTTTTCCGTGCTGAGAGTTCTTAACCCAAAATGATACAAACGTAATTCTTTGAATACGGGACAAATTCCAAGAAAGTGAACAAATGTTTCATCATCTCTCATGTTACACATGGTGCATTGAGTACTTCTATTGCTTGTTGAAAAAGTGCCATTCAAATACAGAAGTCCTCCTCTTGCTTTAAAGATCCATCCTATTTCGGATAAGGTCCTTCCTGAGAGTATCTACATCCCACGGTGTAGTTGAGAGCATTGTACAGTCCATGTGATGTTGACACTTGTGCTCTTTGAAGCGCCACATCCCATTCTCTTCTTTCCAATATTTGTGTCTCACCCAAATCAATTGCATTCTGAAATAACCTGTTGTTTCCAACAACCTCATGAATGTGCCTTCCATCTAATAAATTCGTCCAATGTGTAATCCAGTATATATTTTTTGTTACTATTATGTTCGCTAATATACGAGGGAGACGGTTCTAGCCATACACACAAAATATTTTCTTAATGTAGGTCATGTGACATTTCATTGTGTGAATAAAGAGAGGTTTCAATTTAAGTTCCAAGGTGAGCATGTAGTTAGGGGATGATGTTGGTACTTTCATTGTTTTTTATAGAAAATATCGTTGATCTTTTCCATTTCATCATATTGCTCATGTCCACACGCTTGTGCTCCATACCCCAAGATTGATCTTGCTACTGCGTTAAACAGTTCCAGTTTTGATGAATTACTGATGTCCTTTTTCGAAACAAAAGTATGCCAAGTCAAGTTTAAGCTCGTTTTGCCTGCTGCGCTCTTTCCTTGAAATGTTCAACCCTGGTGTCAGCCATAAACCTAAGTACTTATACTTGTTGACCACTTCAATTTCTTCCGCTCCGAGAGTCCATCCTTCTTGATTGCCTCTTCTGCCTCCATTTTTTTCTAAATATCATGATTTTGGACTTCTCGAGGTTAATAATGAGATTCCACATTTGGCAATATTCATCAAGCTTATTTATCATACATTGCAAGTCTTTTGGCGTGTTTGCAAAAATTACTATGTCGTCTGCGTACAGTAACATTCGGATGACTTGTTTATTTAACTGTATTCCTCCACCTATGAAATCATGCATGTCGTTGATAAACAGTGCAAATAACATAGGACTAAGGAGACACCCCTGTTTCACACCCATCTCTGTATCGAACCACTCTGATAGTTTTTTTCCATCCCATACTGCACTTGCTGTCCCTGCATAGAGTTCCTTAACGATGTTTAGACATTTTTTTGACATTCCCATTCGTTTTAGCTTGACAAACAGAGCATTCCGACAAACGAAGCCCAGGCCTGTGTACAAAGTTTAAAGTTGAACTTCGGATAAAACCTGATTCACAGCCATTGTTCCGAGTAAAATGCCGAGATAGACAAAGAGCTCGAACGAATCCAAGAACTCGAAATCATCAATGCAGTGGATTACTCCAAGTGGGCTGCACCCATTATTGCGGTTCGTAAGAGTAATGGCTCAACGCGTATTTGCGCAGATTTTTCAATTGGGCTTAACGATGTTCTGCAGCCGTATCGTTACACACTGCCCACTGCCCAATCCAGAGGAAATCTCCTCCCGGTTATCAAATTCTCAATTATTAAGTCACATTGATCTATCCGATGCTTTCTTGCAAGTCCAGGTACATACAAATTTCCGGGAGTTCCTGAAAATAAATACACATTGTGGATTATTCCGATACAACCGCCTTCTATTTGGTGTCAAAGTCGCTCCAGGTGCTGCTGGAATAGCAGGTCATCGACATGATGATAGCAGGACTCTCGGGAACATCAGCATACCTGGACGACATCTTGGTGACTCCAAAAAGCATCGAAGATCATAATAAGAATTTAATACGTCTGTTTGAACGCATCCTACTTTTCGGATTCACAATTAAGACACCATTGCGGTGCGTGAGCTCGAGTATTTGGGCCATATCATCTACAGCAATGGCATTCGTCCAAATCCAGCTCAAACTCAAGCAATTGCTCAAACTCAAGCAATTGCTCAAACTCAAGCAATTGCCCAAATGCCAGCACCAACAGATTTAGTGACGTTGCGAGCATACCTCAGAGCAATCAATTTCTATGCAAAATATGTAAGAAAAATGCGTGAACTACTTCATCCACTAAACGAATTGCTGAAAAAGAATGCGGATTGGTCATGAACTCCAGAGTGTCAGAAATCTTTCGAAAAGTTCAAGTAAATTCTGCAGTCGGGTTTGCTTCTCATATATTTCAATCCAGAGCTACAATTTGTTGTCCCTGGTGACGCATTCAATAGAGGCATTGGCATTGTATTTTACATCGTTTCAAGGATGGATCTCTCAAAGCTATTAATATTCACACTAAGTGTTTCTTTTGTGCTATGCTCACTTCATGAAAACCCATTCATTTCATATTTTATTTCATTTCAGTTTTGTTTTTCCATAATCTTTTTTAAAAATATTTACGGTCACTTTATAAAAAATATATACGATTTTAATGTTTTATAACTTTAATTTGAATTTTAATTTTGAGCCACGCAAATTTGATCTCTCACACGCCTCGTTTTGGTCAAGTGCCGCCTCTGAGTTTGGATGAATGATAACAGGTTAGGTAAGCAAAACTCCATTTGCTCAAAGGTAGTTTTTCCTCAATTTGTTTTGCCGTGTAGGTATGGTTGGTATTTTATTATACATTTTGTTTTAATCTCCATGTCCGTAGAAGAGGACTTTTTTGTCATTTTCAGTTCAAAATGTTTTCAAGGTTCGCTCCTCGGCGGTCCTTCATTCATTTTCAAAGATGAATTTAGGTAGTTTTTGTTGGCAACGCAACGTTCAGTGCTTATTTATAATTAATGGCAACACTACCATTCTTCATATGTCAAACAAACTGAATTATATTTCCTTCTATGGAGACCACCATTTTTGTAATAAACTTTCTTCTTGTTCTTAGCCTCAATTGGTATACACGTGTTTTACTTAATCATCTACTTTATTTCACAGGTACACTTATAGTTTCATAGTTTTTCTTGGTCAGTCGATCTCGTACTGTGGAAGTGTGTAGACGTTTTCGGCTTCCCAGTTAATTTAAACTAATTATTTCGGAGTGACGTAGTCAAATTCAGTTTTAAGCAAGCAGATATTAATTGTGTTAATAGCACAGAGGAAGAGGTGGCAGACCGAGAATCCAGAGGTAGTGGGTTCGAATCCCAGTCGGGCAATAATTATTTGGCTGCTTTTTTTTCATAATCGTGAAGTAGAAAACTTCATCGAGTGGGAAGAGCAGCTAATGCAATCCAGCAACACAGCGGGGACATCGAAAGGTGCCCCAGCAACAACAACAATAAAGCCAGATATGGCACCACCAGCTAAAGCTACGGCTAATGCCGACGCAACAACAACAACAACCAAGCAGGCGATGGCACCACCAGCCATACCGTCAACCAGTGCCGTAGCAACAACGGCAAAAACATCAACGACACCAACAGTCGATAGCAAGAATAAGAGGAGAAAGAGAATAAGCTGTGCATCGAACTTGGTCAAGCGCCGCTCCACCACCACCTCAGCCCAGCTGCCAGCCGGGGTGAAGGAGACGGCGCGCACAGCCAAAACGACAGCAGCAGCAAAAATTCATCAACAACTTGACACCTCGCCATCCGATGACGACATCGAATACATGTCCGAAGGTGGCGAGGGTCTATACACTACAGGGGAATCCAACAGCAATGTGCTTGTTGGTTTAACCTCACCAGAGGCGTCCTCCGAAGAGGAAAACGAGGCGCAAGGTGCACTAGTCGAACTTGATGAGCAAGCGATTAGTGAAAAAATTGATGCCATACGGGGGGAGATGGAAAGGCTCAAGTCCATTGTTACCCCTCTAATACAAGCCCTGAAAAGTAAACAGGAAGCTAGACGAGAACGAGAGAAGAAGGAGCGCGAGTTAAAAAAAGTGCTGCAAGAGCATTTAAAAGCAGTGCCACAAAAAACAGCGCCACAACAAGAGCTGCAAACGAAAGCGCAGCCAGAGCAAAGGCAATCAAAACAGCAACTGCCACAGCAGAAGGAAGGAGAGCAGCAACAACAAAAGCTGCCAACTGAACAACCACAGCAGCAACCGAAGGTGCAACGCACAAAGAAACAACAACAGCAACAAAAACCACAGGAGCAGAGCCAGGAGCAACAGCAGGGAGTACACCAGCAGCAGCCACAGCCGCCCCAAAATAAAAAAGAAAAGGTGCCACCAATTAATACTTACAAAATGGAATTGCAAGAAACCATCGACCTATGTAAGTCGGCCATAGGCCAAAACTTTTTTATTAAACGTTTGAGTAAAGATAGACATGCTATCCACTGCTCCACAGTGGCTCAGCATAAAATAATTAAAGAATTGTTAAAGAAATCCACGACTGAGTTCTTCAGTTTTACCCCCAAAGTGGATAAATACCAAACGGTCCTCTTGAAGGGCATAGATTCCTGCACGGAACCACAGGTGCTCTTAAATGAGCTCCGTCAAAAAGCGAGCGACGATCTCGACTTTATCGGGGTCAAGCCGTTCGCTACAGTCAGAGCCAGACGGGAGAAGCGGTCTTTGCCGTTCTTCCTGGTTCAACTATCACCCAGCAGCAAACTGGATAGGTTGAGGAGTATCTCCGTCCTCAACTACCAGGTTGTAACTTGGGATACACTAAAGAGACGCGGTGACATGCTTCAATGCATGCGCTGCCAAAGGTTTGGCCACGCTGCAGCAAACTGCGAAATGCAGCCACGCTGCGTTAAGTGTGGTGAGGACCACATTAAGGGAGAGTGCAAGCTCGGAGAGGAAAGGGTTGAAGACATGACCCAGCTTAAATGTGCACTTTGCGGAAAGGAGGGGCACCCTGCTAATTATCGGGGTTGCTCAGCTTTTCAGCAAATTCGAATTAACAAAGCGGCTAAGCAGACAGCGGTAGAGATACGCCCATCAACGCGTGCTCCTACAACAACGCCCGTCAATCCCCAAATTTCCTACGCCCAAATGGCGGCAGGAAAGGGAAAAACGGTACAGCCTGCAGCTAAGGTAGCTCAACCGGCCCTCGCGCCAAAAGCTCCGGACGCTCAGGCCGAAATTAGAAGCATGTTGCTGGCAATCCAAGGCCAGCTGACAGGGCTTCACAATCAGATAAAGGAGCAGGCGACTAGGGTAGACTATCTCTACTCTGTTTTGCCTAGCCTAACGCAAATTAGAGGTTAAAGGCGCGCTGTCAGAGAGGCCTCTTAGGATCCTTGCTGTGAATGTAAATTCACTGATTAGGACCGAACGTAGAGCTAATCTTTTCCAATTGTTGATAGACCAAAGTCCAGATGTGTTTATGGCCAGCGAAACTAAGCTGAACCAGAAACATAAGTTGACTAACAACAATTACAATATCGTTAGAAGAGATCGACCCAATTCCACTCAAGGGGGGGGCGTCGCAATCTTCATACGAAAAGGCATAAACCATAAAGTTATATATAATAGTGATCTACGCAGATTTCGGCTGTTAGAGGCGTGTGTCGTATGCATTCCTCTCCAACAGGGTAAGCGAATGTATGTGATCGCGGCTTATGCACCGGAATCACCTCAGCCAACTGATTTTTTGACAGAGCTTGAAAAACTTTTCGAAGGTCTACACTTGAGCTTGGATGAAAATTACTTTCTCATGGCCGGTGATTTGAATGCCAAACACTTAGATTGGGGAAATCAAGTACAGAATCCGAGAGGTATTCATCTTTTTAATTGGATGAGTCAGTATAACGCTGAATATCGTATAGAACTGCTGGCTACGGATCGACCATCGTTTCCAAGAAGCGGTGCCTATCTGGATTTATTGCTATTAGACGCAAGACTGACAATTACTGACACTGTGGGTCAAAGACCAAGGAACTGTTTACGAACGATCGAGTACGATAGTGACCACTGCGGACTTGCTGCCGTAGTACAGCTTCCAAACGAGCTCGTGGAGTTGGATGAATATGTACCTGTGCATACTTACAATTACAGTAAGGTGCGCTGGCCACGCTTTACCAACGCCTTAACGAGCGACATTAGATCGAACAACATATCCCCACCAAATGACAGAAATTTGACAAATAACGAAATAGACCAATACTTAGAACAAATGGACGAGACAATCAAACGAACAATGAACAGAACAATACCGAAATACAAACAACGGGACGCAACCGACATGTACTGGAACGCGACCATTGACGCATTACACAGACAAAAAAGTGGACTGCTGACAAGACTCAAACTCTTGTACCGACGGTTTACTGACCCTCACGACTTGGAGATTAGGACACTGAAGTCGTCGATCAAGAACATCAACCAACTAATTAAAGAGAACTATCGGTTGTCAATTAATTTGTATTGGGACAGCAAAATTCGGGCCGTTAATACTAGCGACCCGAGCATGTTTCCGCAAATTAACAAGATATTTAGAAGGAATGATCAGAACGATCTTCCGTGTCTCAAGCTTCAAAGAACGACAGACAACAGAGACGTACTTCTGACAGCAGGAATTAATCCAGAGGACGCCGTCTTGGACGATGACCTCTTTATTGTCGAAGATCCGCAGGAGAAAGTGGAGGCCGTGGGGGCTGCTTTCCAGCAAGTGTACAAGGTGAATGCGTGCATTCGCCCGAATCACGACCTGGAAAACAGAGCCTTGCTCCATCACTTCTACCTTCGGAATGACATCACGCAATGGCGATCAGAGAACCTTGGTTTCACCAGGTTCAATGAAGATCATTTGGCAAACGCCATAATCGCCGAGCGAAATGGGCCCAGTTCCCTGTTAATTACGAAGGTGGAGCTCCAGCTCATCTTCGATTCATTAAAGAAGAAGAAGTCGGCAGGAGTCGATGGCATATCCAACGTTGTACTTCGACATTTACCTCAAGAAGCAGTAGACATTTATACCACTCTGTTTAACAACGCTCTGAATAATGCATATTATCCAGTACGGTGGAAGACAGCTGTGGTGCATCCTCTCCCGAAAAAGGGAAAGGACAACTCCAATCCGGCGAATCTCCGGTCGATAAGTCTTCTTCCGAGTATCAGCAAGGTATTCGAAAAAGTTATCAACAGAGCTCTGTCTAAGTGGGCAGAGGACAATAATATCATACCGGACAATCAGTTCGGTTTTAAGGCGGGACATGACACCATTCATGCCGCGTCTAAACTCGTTTCTGATGTCCAATGGAACAAATCTAAGAAGCAGTGTACAGGTGCCTGTCTGGTTGATCTGGAGAAGGCCTTCGACACCGTATGGTTAGAGGGTCTTTATCTAAAGCTGACCAGACTTGGCATTAGTAAACCACTATTATATATGCTTTATGATATGCTCAATGGCAGAAAGTTTGTTGTCAAAAGTGGCAATGTAACTTCTGCCACAACCTTTAATATTAAAAATGGTGTTCAGCAGGGAGCGGTCAACTCGCCGATTCTATTCAGCATTTACACCAGCGATCTGATAAGTAGTCTAACTCAGGCAATTGCGTATGCCGACGATCTAATTGCGTACAGAACAGCTGCAAAAGTCGAGGACATCAGAATTCTTTTGCAGAGTGACTTCGATGAGATTCAACGATATTGTGATGACTGGAAGTTGAAAATCAACTTTCAGAAATCAGAAACTATCTTGTTTAGGACTCCGTTGCGTGGAGCCACAAGGGATACGAGAAAGAACTGGCGCAAGCTGGTGATCGTAGGGCCAAATGGACATCCACTGGCGAGTAAAAGTGTAGTAAAGTACCTTGGCATCTGGATGGATCAGTATTTGTATTTCGACAGACATATAAATGCTGCTCTGGCCAGGGCTAGGGGAGCCTTTGCCCTGACAAAACGGTTGTTTTATAGCAGCCGGCTTGACAGCAGGGTGAAGGTGATTTGCTACATGGCCCTTATCCGGCCCATGATTGCCTATGGATGCCCGGTTTGGTTCAACGTTGCCCCATCTCAAATGGAAAAGATTCGGGTGTTTGAGAGGCAGTGTCTTCGACGCTGCCTTGGATTGCACAGAACACCAGAGTCGGAGTACAAACACTACTATTCCAACCTGGCTCTATACAACGGGGCCAACATAAACAGGATAGATAATTTCTTGCTGAAGCTTATTCGAGGTCACATTGCAAGAGCGATGTTCTCGTCTAACAGCTTAATTTTCGGGGCTTTTTACCCCAACAACGAATACTACGAGAGTGTGCGTCTAAGCGGCTTTATTCCGCCCGATGCATTCCTCCACCTAGACAGTCGAGGGTTGATCCAGGATAGAGCGGCGGTTCCGCTAATCTACCACGTCTGCCGGAGAACTGTAGATCGGCGGCTCCTGTACAGTCGGGACGTCCTCGCACAAGACGGAGCTGAGCACCTTCGGTTCAGTAGGACTGTGTCCGAACGGGACCGAAGAGATAGGGTAAAGCAGGAGAACCAGTTCTGGTGGTTGAAAAACGAAGATGAAGTTCCTTCAGACATATAATAGTTGACCTTGCTACTTTCTTTAGTATGGCCGACTTACATAGGTTTAGGTAGTTAGTTTTAAGTAGGGACAGTCAGGGTGGCGCCAAAAAAAAAAAAAAAAAAAAAAAAAAAAAAAAAAAAAAAATTATAAAATCCACAAAAATACAAAAAAAAATTATAAAACCGGAAAATGCTTGCTGTGGCTGTTCTAGTTTGTAAGTAGTCTGTAAGTAGCTTATAAGTAGGTTGTAAATAGTTTTAAGTAGCTTTAAGTAGTTCTAATTAGTTTTAATTAGCTTTAATTTAGTTTTATGTAGTTTGTAAGTTTTATATAAAACCAAAAAAAAATAAAGACAATGATACCGAGTTTTTTTGTAAATTCTTCTCGGTAAAAAATAAAACCGACCTGGATTTAGTATTAAGATAGTTCTTAGGCCGAAAGGCATTAGCATTAAGTTATTATAGTTTAACTTAGAGCGCCCGACTGGGGCCAGTAAGTTAGTTTTAAGATATTGATAAGTAGGCTAGTTTTTATGAATTTTTGTCTAGCTTTAAGATAGTTTTAAGAAAATTGAAAAATAAAAATGAATTATATAAAAAAAGTTTTTCTTGGTGAATTTCAAGATCCAACAGTGGCGACGAGGATGGAGGATCTTTTTATTGAATTTTATTAGGCTCCAACAGGAGCAAACTAAACTACAACAAGAAACTACTAAGAATTTATTGAATTTTATTAAGCTCCAACGAGCAAACTTAACTACAACAAGAAACTAAGGAAAAAACACCAAAAAGATTTTGCAACAACGCAACGTTGAAAGGCACTGCCGAAGTCTTCAGCACAACTCGAGCACCAGCTTATAAATGCCTTCAAATAAAAAATCAGACTTGGAAGATTATAACGACTATGCAGCGAACGTGAACAAACACTGCGAAAATTTCAAACTTGCCGAGTTAACACAGGACCAGATTAAGTGTCTTGTTTTTGTGGGTAGACTTCAGTCGCATAAATATTGCGATATCCGTACAAAACTACTTTCAACATTCAGATGGAACAAATTCAGCCCCAACCACTCTCCAGGACCTGGTGACCGAATGTCATCGCATATCTAGTCTCAAGAGTGACACCGCACTAATTGAGGTTAATAACATCATTGCGGTCCAGTACAAAAATCAAAAGAAACAAAAACCACAACATTGATTGGATAAATCAACTCGGAATCTGGTGCCAATCAACTCAATTTGTCATGCAATGAACACGGTGGATGTTGTCGTCGGTAGTCATCGAATCACAGAGAATATTAAATCTCGGTGCCCAGGTGTATTTCGGAACAGCCCTGGCCTGTGTAAGTAAGTAAGTAAGTAGTAAGTAAGTAGTAAGTAAGTAATTGTTTACTCAGAAACTCAAAAGATTAGCTATGTACATAAATTATAGAATAATAAATTCATGAAAAAAATTGATATATATACATAGATTTGCTTAAATAAAATCTAAAAAAACATTGCATTTTGCATCAATCCCTGCGTTCAAGGATCCAGAAATCTGAATTTTTGGGGCTTCTGATTGGTCAGCTGTCAAAAAAAATCTGAAAATTCAGATGACTTTTCGTTACGTTTTTCAGATAAAAATTTTCATCTGAAAATTCAGATGACAGCTAATAAACAAGACAAAAAATAAGAATCTGCACATAGAAGCTGAACTTAATAGTAGATGCAGCTATTTTGTGTTCTGTTGTCGGTTTGGTACGACTTGTTGGTTTTTTTTTAAGTTTTGTTTTTTTGTAAGTGAATAAAATAAAAAAATAAGATTGAGAAGTAGTTTTTCCATGACATTTTGGCTTTAGTTTTTCCTTAACAAGAAGTGAAAGTTATCCCCATTTTTATTTAAAATAATTACATTTGGTGGAAAAACGCGAATAAGACGTGCATTTGGGAGTAATAACTGTTAAGATTTTTTGGTTGCCAGTGAAAATTGTGGCTTCAACTATTTTCTTAAGTATTATTATCCAAGTAAGAACAACGAACAAGCTTTTTCCAGTCAACTTACATAGTAACTTCCTCGTCAGAGTCACTTATTATGCGACAACAAAAATTCTTCCTTATATTACGTTGAGTAAAATCAGCAGGTTAACACAAGATTATGGCAGAAAAAAAATATATGACATTTGGCTGAAATTTCAGATTTTTTGTGCGTTAAACGTTACGTTTCAGTACTGAATTTTCAGATTTCTGCCGATGAACGCACCCAATGGCTCTGTAGAGCCGTCTGTTGCGATGAAATATCCATATTTTATTAGTTCCTTATTATGTTAGTTGTTGGTGTTAGTGTTGGTGTTGGTATTGGTATTGGTGTTGATGTTAGTGTTGGTGTTGGTGTTGGTGTTCGGGTTGGTGCTGGTGCTGATGTTGGTGTTGGTGTTGATGTTGATGTTGTTGTCGTTGGTGTTGTTGGTGCTGTTGTTGGTGTTGCTGGTGTTGATGTTGATCTAGATGTTGTTGTTGTTCTATCCATTATATTCTATTATTAGTTCACTTCGATATTTAAAAGCCTAAGAAAGGTATTTAACCAATGAGGTCCAGTTCCAGTCGCCGTTAAGGATGCTCACCATGTTTTCCGTGCTGAGAGTTCTTAACCCAAAATGATACAAACGTAATTCTTTGAATACGGGACAAATTCCAAGAAAGTGAACAAATGTTTCATCATCTCTCATGTTACACATGGTGCATTGAGTACTTCTATTGCTTGTTGAAAAAGTGCCATTCAAATACAGAAGTCCTCCTCTTGCTTTAAAGATCCATCCTATTTCGGATAAGGTCCTTCCTGAGAGTATCTACATCCCACGGTGTAGTTGAGAGCATTGTACAGTCCATGTGATGTTGACACTTGTGCTCTTTGAAGCGCCACATCCCATTCTCTTCTTTCCAATATTTGTGTCTCACCCAAATCAATTGCATTCTGAAATAACCTGTTGTTTCCAACAACCTCATGAATGTGCCTTCCATCTAATAAATTCGTCCAATGTGTAATCCAGTATATATTTTTTGTTACTATTATGTTCGCTAATATACGAGGGAGACGGTTCTAGCCATACACACAAAATATTTTCTTAATGTAGGTCATGTGACATTTCATTGTGTGAATAAAGAGAGGTTTCAATTTAAGTTCCAAGGTGAGCATGTAGTTAGGGGATGATGTTGGTACTTTCATTGTTTTTTATAGAAAATATCGTTGATCTTTTCCATTTCATCATATTGCTCATGTCCACACGCTTGTGCTCCATACCCCAAGATTGATCTTGCTACTGCGTTAAACAGTTCCAGTTTTGATGAATTACTGATGTCCTTTTTCGAAACAAAAGTATGCCAAGTCAAGTTTAAGCTCGTTTTGCCTGCTGCGCTCTTTCCTTGAAATGTTCAACCCTGGTGTCAGCCATAAACCTAAGTACTTATACTTGTTGACCACTTCAATTTCTTCCGCTCCGAGAGTCCATCCTTCTTGATTGCCTCTTCTGCCTCCATTTTTTTCTAAATATCATGATTTTGGACTTCTCGAGGTTAATAATGAGATTCCACATTTGGCAATATTCATCAAGCTTATTTATCATACATTGCAAGTCTTTTGGCGTGTTTGCAAAAATTACTATGTCGTCTGCGTACAGTAACATTCGGATGACTTGTTTATTTAACTGTATTCCTCCACCTATGAAATCATGCATGTCGTTGATAAACAGTGCAAATAACATAGGACTAAGGAGACACCCCTGTTTCACACCCATCTCTGTATCGAACCACTCTGATAGTTTTTTTCCATCCCATACTGCACTTGCTGTCCCTGCATAGAGTTCCTTAACGATGTTTAGACATTTTTTTGACATTCCCATTCGTTTTAGCTTGACAAACAGAGCATTCCGACAAACGAAGCCCAGGCCTGTGTACAAAGTTTAAAGTTGAACTTCGGATAAAACCTGATTCACAGCCATTGTTCCGAGTAAAATGCCGAGATAGACAAAGAGCTCGAACGAATCCAAGAACTCGAAATCATCAATGCAGTGGATTACTCCAAGTGGGCTGCACCCATTATTGCGGTTCGTAAGAGTAATGGCTCAACGCGTATTTGCGCAGATTTTTCAATTGGGCTTAACGATGTTCTGCAGCCGTATCGTTACACACTGCCCACTGCCCAATCCAGAGGAAATCTCCTCCCGGTTATCAAATTCTCAATTATTAAGTCACATTGATCTATCCGATGCTTTCTTGCAAGTCCAGGTACATACAAATTTCCGGGAGTTCCTGAAAATAAATACACATTGTGGATTATTCCGATACAACCGCCTTCTATTTGGTGTCAAAGTCGCTCCAGGTGCTGCTGGAATAGCAGGTCATCGACATGATGATAGCAGGACTCTCGGGAACATCAGCATACCTGGACGACATCTTGGTGACTCCAAAAAGCATCGAAGATCATAATAAGAATTTAATACGTCTGTTTGAACGCATCCTACTTTTCGGATTCACAATTAAGACACCATTGCGGTGCGTGAGCTCGAGTATTTGGGCCATATCATCTACAGCAATGGCATTCGTCCAAATCCAGCTCAAACTCAAGCAATTGCTCAAACTCAAGCAATTGCTCAAACTCAAGCAATTGCCCAAATGCCAGCACCAACAGATTTAGTGACGTTGCGAGCATACCTCAGAGCAATCAATTTCTATGCAAAATATGTAAGAAAAATGCGTGAACTACTTCATCCACTAAACGAATTGCTGAAAAAGAATGCGGATTGGTCATGAACTCCAGAGTGTCAGAAATCTTTCGAAAAGTTCAAGTAAATTCTGCAGTCGGGTTTGCTTCTCATATATTTCAATCCAGAGCTACAATTTGTTGTCCCTGGTGACGCATTCAATAGAGGCATTGGCATTGTATTTTACATCGTTTCAAGGATGGATCTCTCAAAGCTATTAATATTCACACTAAGTGTTTCTTTTGTGCTATGCTCACTTCATGAAAACCCATTCATTTCATATTTTATTTCATTTCAGTTTTGTTTTTCCATAATCTTTTTTAAAAATATTTACGGTCACTTTATAAAAAATATATACGATTTTAATGTTTTATAACTTTAATTTGAATTTTAATTTTGAGCCACGCAAATTTGATCTCTCACACGCCTCGTTTTGGTCAAGTGCCGCCTCTGAGTTTGGATGAATGATAACAGGTTAGGTAAGCAAAACTCCATTTGCTCAAAGGTAGTTTTTCCTCAATTTGTTTTGCCGTGTAGGTATGGTTGGTATTTTATTATACATTTTGTTTTAATCTCCATGTCCGTAGAAGAGGACTTTTTTGTCATTTTCAGTTCAAAATGTTTTCAAGGTTCGCTCCTCGGCGGTCCTTCATTCATTTTCAAAGATGAATTTAGGTAGTTTTTGTTGGCAACGCAACGTTCAGTGCTTATTTATAATTAATGGCAACACTACCATTCTTCATATGTCAAACAAACTGAATTATATTTCCTTCTATGGAGACCACCATTTTTGTAATAAACTTTCTTCTTGTTCTTAGCCTCAATTGGTATACACGTGTTTTACTTAATCATCTACTTTATTTCACAGGTACACTTATAGTTTCATAGTTTTTCTTGGTCAGTCGATCTCGTACTGTGGAAGTGTGTAGACGTTTTCGGCTTCCCAGTTAATTTAAACTAATTATTTCGGAGTGACGTAGTCAAATTCAGTTTTAAGCAAGCAGATATTAATTGTGTTAATAGCACAGAGGAAGAGGTGGCAGACCGAGAATCCAGAGGTAGTGGGTTCGAATCCCAGTCGGGCAATAATTATTTGGCTGCTTTTTTTTCATAATCGTGAAGTAGAAAACTTCATCGAGTGGGAAGAGCAGCTAATGCAATCCAGCAACACAGCGGGGACATCGAAAGGTGCCCCAGCAACAACAACAATAAAGCCAGATATGGCACCACCAGCTAAAGCTACGGCTAATGCCGACGCAACAACAACAACAACCAAGCAGGCGATGGCACCACCAGCCATACCGTCAACCAGTGCCGTAGCAACAACGGCAAAAACATCAACGACACCAACAGTCGATAGCAAGAATAAGAGGAGAAAGAGAATAAGCTGTGCATCGAACTTGGTCAAGCGCCGCTCCACCACCACCTCAGCCCAGCTGCCAGCCGGGGTGAAGGAGACGGCGCGCACAGCCAAAACGACAGCAGCAGCAAAAATTCATCAACAACTTGACACCTCGCCATCCGATGACGACATCGAATACATGTCCGAAGGTGGCGAGGGTCTATACACTACAGGGGAATCCAACAGCAATGTGCTTGTTGGTTTAACCTCACCAGAGGCGTCCTCCGAAGAGGAAAACGAGGCGCAAGGTGCACTAGTCGAACTTGATGAGCAAGCGATTAGTGAAAAAATTGATGCCATACGGGGGGAGATGGAAAGGCTCAAGTCCATTGTTACCCCTCTAATACAAGCCCTGAAAAGTAAACAGGAAGCTAGACGAGAACGAGAGAAGAAGGAGCGCGAGTTAAAAAAAGTGCTGCAAGAGCATTTAAAAGCAGTGCCACAAAAAACAGCGCCACAACAAGAGCTGCAAACGAAAGCGCAGCCAGAGCAAAGGCAATCAAAACAGCAACTGCCACAGCAGAAGGAAGGAGAGCAGCAACAACAAAAGCTGCCAACTGAACAACCACAGCAGCAACCGAAGGTGCAACGCACAAAGAAACAACAACAGCAACAAAAACCACAGGAGCAGAGCCAGGAGCAACAGCAGGGAGTACACCAGCAGCAGCCACAGCCGCCCCAAAATAAAAAAGAAAAGGTGCCACCAATTAATACTTACAAAATGGAATTGCAAGAAACCATCGACCTATGTAAGTCGGCCATAGGCCAAAACTTTTTTATTAAACGTTTGAGTAAAGATAGACATGCTATCCACTGCTCCACAGTGGCTCAGCATAAAATAATTAAAGAATTGTTAAAGAAATCCACGACTGAGTTCTTCAGTTTTACCCCCAAAGTGGATAAATACCAAACGGTCCTCTTGAAGGGCATAGATTCCTGCACGGAACCACAGGTGCTCTTAAATGAGCTCCGTCAAAAAGCGAGCGACGATCTCGACTTTATCGGGGTCAAGCCGTTCGCTACAGTCAGAGCCAGACGGGAGAAGCGGTCTTTGCCGTTCTTCCTGGTTCAACTATCACCCAGCAGCAAACTGGATAGGTTGAGGAGTATCTCCGTCCTCAACTACCAGGTTGTAACTTGGGATACACTAAAGAGACGCGGTGACATGCTTCAATGCATGCGCTGCCAAAGGTTTGGCCACGCTGCAGCAAACTGCGAAATGCAGCCACGCTGCGTTAAGTGTGGTGAGGACCACATTAAGGGAGAGTGCAAGCTCGGAGAGGAAAGGGTTGAAGACATGACCCAGCTTAAATGTGCACTTTGCGGAAAGGAGGGGCACCCTGCTAATTATCGGGGTTGCTCAGCTTTTCAGCAAATTCGAATTAACAAAGCGGCTAAGCAGACAGCGGTAGAGATACGCCCATCAACGCGTGCTCCTACAACAACGCCCGTCAATCCCCAAATTTCCTACGCCCAAATGGCGGCAGGAAAGGGAAAAACGGTACAGCCTGCAGCTAAGGTAGCTCAACCGGCCCTCGCGCCAAAAGCTCCGGACGCTCAGGCCGAAATTAGAAGCATGTTGCTGGCAATCCAAGGCCAGCTGACAGGGCTTCACAATCAGATAAAGGAGCAGGCGACTAGGGTAGACTATCTCTACTCTGTTTTGCCTAGCCTAACGCAAATTAGAGGTTAAAGGCGCGCTGTCAGAGAGGCCTCTTAGGATCCTTGCTGTGAATGTAAATTCACTGATTAGGACCGAACGTAGAGCTAATCTTTTCCAATTGTTGATAGACCAAAGTCCAGATGTGTTTATGGCCAGCGAAACTAAGCTGAACCAGAAACATAAGTTGACTAACAACAATTACAATATCGTTAGAAGAGATCGACCCAATTCCACTCAAGGGGGGGGCGTCGCAATCTTCATACGAAAAGGCATAAACCATAAAGTTATATATAATAGTGATCTACGCAGATTTCGGCTGTTAGAGGCGTGTGTCGTATGCATTCCTCTCCAACAGGGTAAGCGAATGTATGTGATCGCGGCTTATGCACCGGAATCACCTCAGCCAACTGATTTTTTGACAGAGCTTGAAAAACTTTTCGAAGGTCTACACTTGAGCTTGGATGAAAATTACTTTCTCATGGCCGGTGATTTGAATGCCAAACACTTAGATTGGGGAAATCAAGTACAGAATCCGAGAGGTATTCATCTTTTTAATTGGATGAGTCAGTATAACGCTGAATATCGTATAGAACTGCTGGCTACGGATCGACCATCGTTTCCAAGAAGCGGTGCCTATCTGGATTTATTGCTATTAGACGCAAGACTGACAATTACTGACACTGTGGGTCAAAGACCAAGGAACTGTTTACGAACGATCGAGTACGATAGTGACCACTGCGGACTTGCTGCCGTAGTACAGCTTCCAAACGAGCTCGTGGAGTTGGATGAATATGTACCTGTGCATACTTACAATTACAGTAAGGTGCGCTGGCCACGCTTTACCAACGCCTTAACGAGCGACATTAGATCGAACAACATATCCCCACCAAATGACAGAAATTTGACAAATAACGAAATAGACCAATACTTAGAACAAATGGACGAGACAATCAAACGAACAATGAACAGAACAATACCGAAATACAAACAACGGGACGCAACCGACATGTACTGGAACGCGACCATTGACGCATTACACAGACAAAAAAGTGGACTGCTGACAAGACTCAAACTCTTGTACCGACGGTTTACTGACCCTCACGACTTGGAGATTAGGACACTGAAGTCGTCGATCAAGAACATCAACCAACTAATTAAAGAGAACTATCGGTTGTCAATTAATTTGTATTGGGACAGCAAAATTCGGGCCGTTAATACTAGCGACCCGAGCATGTTTCCGCAAATTAACAAGATATTTAGAAGGAATGATCAGAACGATCTTCCGTGTCTCAAGCTTCAAAGAACGACAGACAACAGAGACGTACTTCTGACAGCAGGAATTAATCCAGAGGACGCCGTCTTGGACGATGACCTCTTTATTGTCGAAGATCCGCAGGAGAAAGTGGAGGCCGTGGGGGCTGCTTTCCAGCAAGTGTACAAGGTGAATGCGTGCATTCGCCCGAATCACGACCTGGAAAACAGAGCCTTGCTCCATCACTTCTACCTTCGGAATGACATCACGCAATGGCGATCAGAGAACCTTGGTTTCACCAGGTTCAATGAAGATCATTTGGCAAACGCCATAATCGCCGAGCGAAATGGGCCCAGTTCCCTGTTAATTACGAAGGTGGAGCTCCAGCTCATCTTCGATTCATTAAAGAAGAAGAAGTCGGCAGGAGTCGATGGCATATCCAACGTTGTACTTCGACATTTACCTCAAGAAGCAGTAGACATTTATACCACTCTGTTTAACAACGCTCTGAATAATGCATATTATCCAGTACGGTGGAAGACAGCTGTGGTGCATCCTCTCCCGAAAAAGGGAAAGGACAACTCCAATCCGGCGAATCTCCGGTCGATAAGTCTTCTTCCGAGTATCAGCAAGGTATTCGAAAAAGTTATCAACAGAGCTCTGTCTAAGTGGGCAGAGGACAATAATATCATACCGGACAATCAGTTCGGTTTTAAGGCGGGACATGACACCATTCATGCCGCGTCTAAACTCGTTTCTGATGTCCAATGGAACAAATCTAAGAAGCAGTGTACAGGTGCCTGTCTGGTTGATCTGGAGAAGGCCTTCGACACCGTATGGTTAGAGGGTCTTTATCTAAAGCTGACCAGACTTGGCATTAGTAAACCACTATTATATATGCTTTATGATATGCTCAATGGCAGAAAGTTTGTTGTCAAAAGTGGCAATGTAACTTCTGCCACAACCTTTAATATTAAAAATGGTGTTCAGCAGGGAGCGGTCAACTCGCCGATTCTATTCAGCATTTACACCAGCGATCTGATAAGTAGTCTAACTCAGGCAATTGCGTATGCCGACGATCTAATTGCGTACAGAACAGCTGCAAAAGTCGAGGACATCAGAATTCTTTTGCAGAGTGACTTCGATGAGATTCAACGATATTGTGATGACTGGAAGTTGAAAATCAACTTTCAGAAATCAGAAACTATCTTGTTTAGGACTCCGTTGCGTGGAGCCACAAGGGATACGAGAAAGAACTGGCGCAAGCTGGTGATCGTAGGGCCAAATGGACATCCACTGGCGAGTAAAAGTGTAGTAAAGTACCTTGGCATCTGGATGGATCAGTATTTGTATTTCGACAGACATATAAATGCTGCTCTGGCCAGGGCTAGGGGAGCCTTTGCCCTGACAAAACGGTTGTTTTATAGCAGCCGGCTTGACAGCAGGGTGAAGGTGATTTGCTACATGGCCCTTATCCGGCCCATGATTGCCTATGGATGCCCGGTTTGGTTCAACGTTGCCCCATCTCAAATGGAAAAGATTCGGGTGTTTGAGAGGCAGTGTCTTCGACGCTGCCTTGGATTGCACAGAACACCAGAGTCGGAGTACAAACACTACTATTCCAACCTGGCTCTATACAACGGGGCCAACATAAACAGGATAGATAATTTCTTGCTGAAGCTTATTCGAGGTCACATTGCAAGAGCGATGTTCTCGTCTAACAGCTTAATTTTCGGGGCTTTTTACCCCAACAACGAATACTACGAGAGTGTGCGTCTAAGCGGCTTTATTCCGCCCGATGCATTCCTCCACCTAGACAGTCGAGGGTTGATCCAGGATAGAGCGGCGGTTCCGCTAATCTACCACGTCTGCCGGAGAACTGTAGATCGGCGGCTCCTGTACAGTCGGGACGTCCTCGCACAAGACGGAGCTGAGCACCTTCGGTTCAGTAGGACTGTGTCCGAACGGGACCGAAGAGATAGGGTAAAGCAGGAGAACCAGTTCTGGTGGTTGAAAAACGAAGATGAAGTTCCTTCAGACATATAATAGTTGACCTTGCTACTTTCTTTAGTATGGCCGACTTACATAGGTTTAGGTAGTTAGTTTTAAGTAGGGACAGTCAGGGTGGCGCCAAAAAAAAAAAAAAAAAAAAAAAAAAAAAAAAAAAAAAAATTATAAAATCCACAAAAATACAAAAAAAAATTATAAAACCGGAAAATGCTTGCTGTGGCTGTTCTAGTTTGTAAGTAGTCTGTAAGTAGCTTATAAGTAGGTTGTAAATAGTTTTAAGTAGCTTTAAGTAGTTCTAATTAGTTTTAATTAGCTTTAATTTAGTTTTATGTAGTTTGTAAGTTTTATATAAAACCAAAAAAAAATAAAGACAATGATACCGAGTTTTTTTGTAAATTCTTCTCGGTAAAAAATAAAACCGACCTGGATTTAGTATTAAGATAGTTCTTAGGCCGAAAGGCATTAGCATTAAGTTATTATAGTTTAACTTAGAGCGCCCGACTGGGGCCAGTAAGTTAGTTTTAAGATATTGATAAGTAGGCTAGTTTTTATGAATTTTTGTCTAGCTTTAAGATAGTTTTAAGAAAATTGAAAAATAAAAATGAATTATATAAAAAAAGTTTTTCTTGGTGAATTTCAAGATCCAACAGTGGCGACGAGGATGGAGGATCTTTTTATTGAATTTTATTAGGCTCCAACAGGAGCAAACTAAACTACAACAAGAAACTACTAAGAATTTATTGAATTTTATTAAGCTCCAACGAGCAAACTTAACTACAACAAGAAACTAAGGAAAAAACACCAAAAAGATTTTGCAACAACGCAACGTTGAAAGGCACTGCCGAAGTCTTCAGCACAACTCGAGCACCAGCTTATAAATGCCTTCAAATAAAAAATCAGACTTGGAAGATTATAACGACTATGCAGCGAACGTGAACAAACACTGCGAAAATTTCAAACTTGCCGAGTTAACACAGGACCAGATTAAGTGTCTTGTTTTTGTGGGTAGACTTCAGTCGCATAAATATTGCGATATCCGTACAAAACTACTTTCAACATTCAGATGGAACAAATTCAGCCCCAACCACTCTCCAGGACCTGGTGACCGAATGTCATCGCATATCTAGTCTCAAGAGTGACACCGCACTAATTGAGGTTAATAACATCATTGCGGTCCAGTACAAAAATCAAAAGAAACAAAAACCACAACATTGATTGGATAAATCAACTCGGAATCTGGTGCCAATCAACTCAATTTGTCATGCAATGAACACGGTGGATGTTGTCGTCGGTAGTCATCGAATCACAGAGAATATTAAATCTCGGTGCCCAGGTGTATTTCGGAACAGCCCTGGCCTGTGTAAGTAAGTAAGTAAGTAGTAAGTAAGTAGTAAGTAAGTAATTGTTTACTCAGAAACTCAAAAGATTAGCTATGTACATAAATTATAGAATAATAAATTCATGAAAAAAATTGATATATATACATAGATTTGCTTAAATAAAATCTAAAAAAACATTGCATTTTGCATCAATCCCTGCGTTCAAGGATCCAGAAATCTGAATTTTTGGGGCTTCTGATTGGTCAGCTGTCAAAAAAAATCTGAAAATTCAGATGACTTTTCGTTACGTTTTTCAGATAAAAATTTTCATCTGAAAATTCAGATGACAGCTAATAAACAAGACAAAAAATAAGAATCTGCACATAGAAGCTGAACTTAATAGTAGATGCAGCTATTTTGTGTTCTGTTGTCGGTTTGGTACGACTTGTTGGTTTTTTTTTAAGTTTTGTTTTTTTGTAAGTGAATAAAATAAAAAAATAAGATTGAGAAGTAGTTTTTCCATGACATTTTGGCTTTAGTTTTTCCTTAACAAGAAGTGAAAGTTATCCCCATTTTTATTTAAAATAATTACATTTGGTGGAAAAACGCGAATAAGACGTGCATTTGGGAGTAATAACTGTTAAGATTTTTTGGTTGCCAGTGAAAATTGTGGCTTCAACTATTTTCTTAAGTATTATTATCCAAGTAAGAACAACGAACAAGCTTTTTCCAGTCAACTTACATAGTAACTTCCTCGTCAGAGTCACTTATTATGCGACAACAAAAATTCTTCCTTATATTACGTTGAGTAAAATCAGCAGGTTAACACAAGATTATGGCAGAAAAAAAATATATGACATTTGGCTGAAATTTCAGATTTTTTGTGCGTTAAACGTTACGTTTCAGTACTGAATTTTCAGATTTCTGCCGATGAACGCACCCAATGGCTCTGTAGAGCCGTCTGTTGCGATGAAATATCCATATTTTATTAGTTCCTTATTATGTTAGTTGTTGGTGTTAGTGTTGGTGTTGGTATTGGTATTGGTGTTGATGTTAGTGTTGGTGTTGGTGTTGGTGTTGGTGTTCGGGTTGGTGCTGGTGCTGATGTTGGTGTTGGTGTTGATGTTGATGTTGTTGTCGTTGGTGTTGTTGGTGCTGTTGTTGGTGTTGCTGGTGTTGATGTTGATCTAGATGTTGTTGTTGTTCTATCCATTATAATCTATTATTAGTTCACTTCGATATTTAAAAGCCTAAGAAAGGTATTTAACCAATGAGGTCCAGTTCCAGTCGCCGTTAAGGATGCTCACCATGTTTTCCGTGCTGAGAGTTCTTAACCCAAAATGATACAAACGTAATTCTTTGAATACGGGACAAATTCCAAGAAAGTGAACAAATGTTTCATCATCTCTCATGTTACACATGGTGCATTGAGTACTTCTATTGCTTGTTGAAAAAGTGCCATTCAAATACAGAAGTCCTCCTCTTGCTTTAAAGATCCATCCTATTTCGGATAAGGTCCTTCCTGAGAGTATCTACATCCCACGGTGTAGTTGAGAGCATTGTACAGTCCATGTGATGTTGACACTTGTGCTCTTTGAAGCGCCACATCCCATTCTCTTCTTTCCAATATTTGTGTCTCACCCAAATCAATTGCATTCTGAAATAACCTGTTGTTTACAACAACCTCATGAATGTGCCTTCCATCTAATAAATTCGTCCAATGTGTAATCCAGTATATATTTTTTGTTACTATTATGTTCGCTAATATACGAGGGAGACGGTTCTAGCCATACACACAAAATATTTTCTTAATGTAGGTCATGTGACATTTCATTGTGTGAATAAAGAGAGGTTTCAATTTAAGTTCCAAGGTGAGCATGTAGTTAGGGGATGATGTTGGTACTTTCATTGTTTTTTATAGAAAATATCGTTGATCTTTTCCATTTCATCATATTGCTCATGTCCACACGCTTGTGCTCCATACCCCAAGATTGATCTTGCTACTACGTTAAACAGTTCCAGTTTTGATGAATTACTGATGTCCTTTTTCGAAACAAAAGTATGCCAAGTCAAGTTTAAGCTCGTTTTGCCTGCTGCGCTCTTTCCTTGAAATGTTCAACCCTGGTGTCAGCCATAAACCTAAGTACTTATACTTGTTGACCACTTCAATTTCTTCCGCTCCGAGAGTCCATCCTTCTTGATTGCCTCTTCTGCCTCCATTTTTTTCTAAATATCATGATTTTGGACTTCTCGAGGTTAATAATGAGATTCCACATTTGGCAATATTCATCAAGCTTATTTATCATACATTGCAAGTCTTTTGGCGTGTTTGCAAAAATTACTATGTCGTCTGCGTACAGTAACATTCGGATGACTTGTTTATTTAACTGTATTCCTCCACCTATGAAATCATGCATGTCGTTGATAAACAGTTCAAATAACATAGGACTAAGGAGACACCCCTGTTTCACACCCATCTCTGTATCGAACCACTCTGATAGTTTTTTTCCATCCCATACTGCACTTGCTGTCCCTGCATAGAGTTCCTTAACGATGTTTAGAAATTTTTTTGACATTCCCATTCGTTTTAGCTTGACAAACAGAGCATTCCGACAAACGAAGCCCAGGCCTGTGTACAAAGTTTAAAGTTGAACTTCGGATAAAACCTGATTCACAGCCATTGTTCCGAGTAAAATGCCGAGATAGACAAAGAGCTCGAACGAATCCAAGAACTCGAAATCATCAATGCAGTGGATTACTCCAAGTGGGCTGCACCCATTATTGCGGTTCGTAAGAGTAATGGCTCAACGCGTATTTGCGCAGATTTTTCAATTGGGCTTAACGATGTTCTGCAGCCGTATCGTTACACACTGCCCACTGCCCAATCCAGAGGAAATCTCCTCCCGGTTATCAAATTCTCAATTATTAAGTCACATTGATCTATCCGATGCTTTCTTGCAGGTCCAGGTACATACAAATTTCCGGGAGTTCCTGAAAATAAATACACATTGTGGATTATTCCGATACAACCGCCTTCTATTTGGTGTCAAAGTCGCTCCAGGTGCTGCTGGAATAGCAGGTCATCGACATGATGATAACAGGACTCTCGGGAACATCAGCATACCTGGACGACATCTTGGTGACTCCAAAAAGCATCGAAGATCATAATAAGAATTTAATACGTCTGTTTGAACGCATCCTACTTTTCGGATTCACAATTAAGACACCATTGCGGTGCGTGAGCTCGAGTATTTGGGCCATATCATCTACAGCAATGGCATTCGTCCAAATCCAGCTCAAACTCAAGCAATTGCTCAAACTCAAGCAATTGCTCAAACTCAAGCAATTGCCCAAATGCCAGCACCAACAGATTTAGTGACGTTGCGAGCATACCTCAGAGCAATCAATTTCTATGCAAAATATGTAAGAAAAATGCGTGAACTACTTCATCCACTAAACGAATTGCTGAAAAAGAATGCGGATTGGTCATGAACTCCAGAGTGTCAGAAATCTTTCGAAAAGTTCAAGTAAATTCTGCAGTCGGGTTTGCTTCTCATATATTTCAATCCAGAGCTACAATTTGTTGTCCCTGGTGACGCATTCAATAGAGGCATTGGCATTGTATTTTACATCGTTTCAAGGATGGATCTCTCAAAGCTATTAATATTCACACTAAGTGTTTCTTTTGTGCTATGCTCACTTCATGAAAACCCATTCATTTCATATTTTATTTCATTTCAGTTTTGTTTTTCCATAATCTTTTTTAAAAATATTTACGGTCACTTTATCAAAAATATATACGATTTAAATGTTTTATAACTTTAATTTGAATTTTAATTTTGAGCCACGCAAATTTGATCTCTCACACGCCTCGTTTTGGTCAAGTGCCGCCTCTGAGTTTGGATGAATGATAACAGGTTAGGTAAGCAAAACTCCATTTGCTCAAAGGTAGTTTTTCCTCAATTTGTTTTGCCGTGTAGGTATGGTTGGTATTTTATTATACATTTTGTTTTAATCTCCATGTCCGTAGAAGAGGACTTTTTTGTCATTTTCAGTTCAAAATGTTTTCAAGGTTCGCTCCTCGGCGGTCCTTCATTCATTTTCAAAGATGAATTTAGGTAGTTTTTGTTGGCAACGCAACGTTCAGTGCTTATTTATAATTAATGGCAACACTACCATTCTTCATATGTCAAACAAACTGAATTATATTTCCTTCTATGGAGACCACCATTTTTGTAATAAACTTTCTTCTTGTTCTTAGCCTCAATTGGTATACACGTGTTTTACTTAATCATCTACTTTATTTCACAGGTACACTTATAGTTTCATAGTTTTTCTTGGTGAATTTCAAGATCCAACAGTGGCGACGAGGATGGAGGATCTTTTTATTGAATTTTATTAGGCTCCAACAGGAGCAAACTAAACTACAACAAGAAACTACTAAGAATTTATTGAATTTTATTAAGCTCCAACGAGCAAACTTAACTACAACAAGAAACTAAGGAAAAAACACCAAAAAGATTTTGCAACAACGCAACGTTGAAAGGCACTGCCGAAGTCTTCAGCACAACTCGAGCACCAGCTTATAAATGCCTTCAAATAAAAAATCAGACTTGGAAGATTATAACGACTATGCAGCGAACGTGAACAAACACTGCGAAAATTTCAAACTTGCCGAGTTAACACAGGACCAGATTAAGTGTCTTGTTTTTGTGGGTAGACTTCAGTCGCATAAATATTGCGATATCCGTACAAAACTACTTTCAACATTCAGATGGAACAAATTCAGCCCCAACCACTCTCCAGGACCTGGTGACCGAATGTCATCGCATATCTAGTCTCAAGAGTGACACCGCACTAATTGAGGTTAATAACATCATTGCGGTCCAGTACAAAAATCAAAAGAAACAAAAACCACAACATTGATTGGATAAATCAACTCGGAATCTGGTGCCAATCAACTCAATTTGTCATGCAATGAACACGGTGGATGTTGTCGTCGGTAGTCATCGAATCACAGAGAATATTAAATCTCGGTGCCCAGGTGTATTTCGGAACAGCCCTGGCCTGTGTAAGTAAGTAAGTAAGTAGTAAGTAAGTAATTGTTTACTCAGAAACTCAAAAGATTAGCTATGTACATAAATTATAGAATAATAAATTCATGAAAAAAATTGATATATATACATAGATTTGCTTAAATAAAATCTAAAAAAACATTGCATTTTGCATCAATCCCTGCGTTCAAGGATCCAGAAATCTGAATTTTTGGGGCTTCTGATTGGTCAGCTGTCAAAAAAAATCTGAAAATTCAGATGACTTTTCGTTACGTTTTTCAGATAAAAATTTTCATCTGAAAATTCAGATGACAGCTAATAAACAAGACAAAAAATAAGAATCTGCACATAGAAGCTGAACTTAATAGTAGATGCAGCTATTTTGTGTTCTGTTGTCGGTTTGGTACGACTTGTTGGTTTTTTTTTAAGTTTTGTTTTTTTGTAAGTGAATAAAATAAAAAAATAAGATTGAGAAGTAGTTTTTTCATGACATTTTGGCTTTAGTTTTTCCTTAACAAGAAGTGAAAGTTATCCCCATTTTTATTTAAAATAATTACATTTGGTGGAAAAACGCGAATAAGACGTGCATTTGGGAGTAATAACTGTTATGATTTTTTGGTTGCCAGTGAAAATTGTGGCTTCAACTATTTTCTTAAGTATTATTATCCAAGTAAGAACAACGAACAAGCTTTTTCCAGTCAACTTACATAGTAACTTCCTCGTCAGAGTCACTTATTATGCGACAACAAAAATTCTTCCTTATATTACGTTGAGTAAAATCAGCAGGTTAACACAAGATTATGGCAGAAAAAAAATATATGACATTTGGCTGAAATTTCAGATTTTTTGTGCGTTAAACGTTACGTTTCAGTACTGAATTTTCAGATTTCTGCCGATGAACGCACCCAATGGCTCTGTAGAGCCGTCTGTTGCGATGAAATATCCATATTTTATTAGTTCCTTATTATGTTAGTTGTTGGTGTTAGTGTTGGTGTTGGTATTGGTATTGGTGTTGATGTTAGTGTTGGTGTTGGTGTTGGTGTTCGGGTTGGTGCTGGTGCTGATGTTGGTGTTGGTGTTGATGTTGATGTTGTTGTCGTTGGTGTTGTTGGTGCTGTTGTTGGTGTTGCTGGTGTTGATGTTGATCTAGATGTTGTTGTTGTTCTATCCATTATATTCTATTATTAGTTCACTTCGATATTTAAAAGCCTAAGAAAGGTATTTAACCAATGAGGTCCAGTTCCAGTCGCCGTTAAGGATGCTCACCATGTTTTCCGTGCTGAGAGTTCTTAACCCAAAATGATACAAACGTAATTCTTTGAATACGGGACAAATTCCAAGAAAGTGAACAAATGTTTCATCATCTCTCATGTTACACATGGTGCGTTGAGTACTTCTATTGCTTGTTGAAAAAGTGCCATTCAAATACAGAAGTCCTCCTCTTGCTTTAAAGATCCATCCTATTTCGGATAAGGTCCTTCCTGAGAGTATCTACATCCCACGGTGTAGTTGAGAGCATTGTACAGTCCATGTGATGTTGACACTTGTGCTCTTTGAAGCGCCACATCCCATTCTCTTCTTTCCAATATTTGTGTCTCACCCAAATCAATTGCATTCTAAAATAACCTGTTGTTTCCAACAACCTCATGAATGTGCCTTCCATCTAATAAATTCGTCCAATGTGTAATCCAGTATATATTTTTTGTTACTATTATGTTCGCTAATATACGAGGGAGACGGTTCTAGCCATACACACAAAATATTTTCTTAATGTAGGTCATGTGACATTTCATTGTGTGAATAAAGAGAGGTTTCAATTTAAGTTCCAAGGTGAGCATGTAGTTAGGGGATGATGTTGGTACTTTCATTGTTTTTTATAGAAAATATCGTTGATCTTTTCCATTTCATCATATTGCTCATGTCCACACGCTTGTGCTCCATACCCCAAGATTGATCTTGCTACTGCGTTAAACAGTTCCAGTTTTGATGAATTACTGATGTCCTTTTTCGAAACAAAAGTATGCCAAGTCAAGTTTAAGCTCGTTTTGCCTGCTGCGCTCTTTCCTTGAAATGTTCAACCCTGGTGTCAGCCATAAACCTAAGTACTTATACTTGTTGACCACTTCAATTTCTTCCGCTCCGAGAGTCCATCCTTCTTGATTGCCTCTTCTGCCTCCATTTTTTTCTAAATATCATGATTTTGGACTTCTCGAGGTTAATAATGAGATTCCACATTTGGCAATATTCATCAAGCTTATTTATCATACATTGCAAGTCTTTTGGCGTGTTTGCAAAAATTACTATGTCGTCTGCGTACAGTAACATTCGGATGACTTGTTTATTTAACTGTATTCCTCCACCTATGAAATCATGCATGTCGTTGATAAACAGTGCAAATAACATAGGACTAAGGAGACACCCCTGTTTCACACCCATCTCTGTATCGAACCAATCTGATAGTTTTTTTCCATCCCATACTGCACTTGCTGTCCCTGCATAGAGTTCCTTAACGATGTTTAGAAATTTTTTTGACATTCCCATTCGTTTTAGCTTGACAAACAGAGCATTCCGACAAACGAAGCCCAGGCCTGTGTACAAAGTTTAAAGTTGAACTTCGGATAAAACCTGATTCACAGCCATTGTTCCGAGTAAAATGCCGAGATAGACAAAGAGCTCGAACGAATCCAAGAACTCGAAATCATCAATGCAGTGGATTACTCCAAGTGGGCTGCACCCATTATTGCGGTTCGTAAGAGTAATGGCTCAACGCGTATTTGCGCAGATTTTTCAATTGGGCTTAACGATGTTCTGCAGCCGTATCGTTACACACTGCCCACTGCCCAATCCAGAGGAAATCTCCTCCCGGTTATCAAATTCTCAATTATTAAGTCACATTGATCTATCCGATGCTTTCTTGCAAGTCCAGGTACATACAAATTTCCGGGAGTTCCTGAAAATAAATACACATTGTGGATTATTCCGATACAACCGCCTTCTATTTGGTGTCAAAGTCGCTCCAGGTGCTGCTGGAATAGCAGGTCATCGACATGATGATAGCAGGACTCTCGGGAACATCAGCATACTTGGACGACATCTTGGTGACTCCAAAAAGCATCGAAGATCATAATAAGAATTTAATACGTCTGTTTGAACGCATCCTACTTTTCGGATTCACAATTAAGACACCATTGCGGTGCGTGAGCTCGAGTATTTGGGCCATATCATCTACAGCAATGGCATTCGTCCAAATCCAGCTCAAACTCAAGCAATTGCTCAAACTCAAGCAATTGCTCAAACTCAAGCAATTGCCCAAATGCCAGCACCAACAGATTTAGTGACGTTGCGAGCATACCTCAGAGCAATCAATTTCTATGCAAAATATGTAAGAAAAATGCGTGAACTACTTCATCCACTAAACGAATTGCTGAAAAAGAATGCGGATTGGTCATGAACTCCAGAGTGTCAGAAATCTTTCGAAAAGTTCAAGTAAATTCTGCAGTCGGGTTTGCTTCTCATATATTTCAATCCAGAGCTACAATTTGTTGTCCCTGGTGACGCATTCAATAGAGGCATTGGCATTGTATTTTACATCGTTTCAAGGATGGATCTCTCAAAGCTATTAATATTCACACTAAGTGTTTCTTTTGTGCTATGCTCACTTCATGAAAACCCATTCATTTCATATTTTATTTCATTTCAGTTTTGTTTTTCCATAATCTTTTTTAAAAATATTTACGGTCACTTTATAAAAAATATATACGATTTAAATGTTTTATAACTTTAATTTGAATTTTAATTTTGAGCCACGCAAATTTGATCTCTCACACGCCTCGTTTTGGTCAAGTGCCGCCTCTGAGTTTGGATGAATGATAACAGGTTAGGTAAGCAAAACTCCATTTGCTCAAAGGTAGTTTTTCCTCAATTTGTTTTGCCGTGTAGGTATGGTTGGTATTTTATTATACATTTTGTTTTAATCTCCATGTCCGTAGAAGAGGACTTTTTTGTCATTTTCAGTTCAAAATGTTTTCAAGGTTCGCTCCTCGGCGGTCCTTCATTCATTTTCAAAGATGAATTTAGGTAGTTTTTGTTGGCAACGCAACGTTCAGTGCTTATTTATAATTAATGGCAACACTACCATTCTTCATATGTCAAACAAACTGAATTATATTTCCTTCTATGGAGACCACCATTTTTGTAATAAACTTTCTTCTTGTTCTTAGCCTCAATTGGTATACACGTGTTTTACTTAATCATCTACTTTATTTCACAGGTACACTTATAGTTTCATAGTTTTTCTTGGTGAATTTCAAGATCCAACAGTGGCGACGAGGATGGAGGATCTTTTTATTGAATTTTATTCGGCTCCAACAGGAGCAAACTAAACTACAACAAGAAACTACTAAGAGTTTATTGAATTTTATTAAGCTCCAACGAGCAAACTTAACTACAACAAGAAACTAAGGAAAAAACACCAAAAAGATTTTGCAACAACGCAACGTTGAAAGGCACTGCCGAAGTCTTCAGCACAACTCGAGCACCAGCTTATAAATGCCTTCAAATAAAAAATCAGACTTGGAAGATTATAACGACTATGCAGCGAACGTGAACAAACACTGCGAAAATTTCAAACTTGCCGAGTTAACACAGGACCAGATTAAGTGTCTTGTTTTTGTGGGTAGACTTCAGTCGCATAAATATTGCGATATCCGTACAAAACTACTTTCAACATTCAGATGGAACAAATTCAGCCCCAACCACTCTCCAGGACCTGGTGACCGAATGTCATCGCATATCTAGTCTCAAGAGTGACACCGCACTAATTGAGGTTAATAACATCATTGCGGTCCAGTACAAAAATCAAAAGAAACAAAAACCACAACATTGATTGGATAAATCAACTCGGAATCTGGTGCCAATCAACTCAATTTGTCATGCAATGAACACGGTGGATGTTGTCGTCGGTAGTCATCGAATCACAGAGAATATTAAATCTCGGTGTCCAGGTGTATTTCGGAACAGCCCTGGCCTGTGTAAGTAAGTAAGTAAGTAGTAAGTAAGTAATTGTTTACTCAGAAACTCAAAAGATTAGCTATGTACATAAATTATAGAATAATAAATTCATGAAAAAAATTGATATATATACATAGATTTGCTTAAATAAAATCTAAAAAAACATTGCATTTTGCATCAATCCCTGCGTTCAAGGATCCAGAAATCTGAATTTTTGGGGCTTCTGATTGGTCAGCTGTCAAAAAAAATCTGAAAATTCAGATGACTTTTCGTTACGTTTTTCAGATAAAAATTTTCATCTGAAAATTCAGATGACAGCTAATAAACAAGACAAAAAATAAGAATCTGCACATAGAAGCTGAACTTAATAGTAGATGCAGCTATTTTGTGTTCTGTTGTCGGTTTGGTACGACTTGTTGGTTTTTTTTTAAGTTTTGTTTTTTTGTAAGTGAATAAAATAAAAAAATAAGATTGAGAAGTAGTTTTTCCATGACATTTTGGCTTTAGTTTTTCCTTAACAAGAAGTGAAAGTTATCCCCATTTTTATTTAAAATAATTACATTTGGTGGAAAAACGCGAATAAGACGTGCATTTGGGAGTAATAACTGTTAAGATTTTTTGGTTGCCAGTGAAAATTGTGGCTTCAACTATTTTCTTAAGTATTATTATCCAAGTAAGAACAACGAACAAGCTTTTTCCAGTCAACTTACATAGTAACTTCCTCGTCAGAGTCACTTATTATGCGACAACAAAAATTCTTCCTTATATTACGTTGAGTAAAATCAGCAGGTTAACACAAGATTATGGCAGAAAAAAAATATGTGACATTTGGCTGAAATTTCAGATTTTTTGTGCGTTAAACGTTACGTTTCAGTACTGAATTTTCAGATTTCTGCCGATGAACGCACCCAATGGCTCTGTAGAGCCGTCTGTTGCGATGAAATATCCATATTTTATTAGTTCCTTATTATGTTAGTTGTTGGTGTTAGTGTTGGTGTTGGTATTGGTATTGGTGTTGATGTTAGTGTTGGTGTTGGTGTTGGTGTTGGTGTTCGGGTTGGTGCTGGTGCTGATGTTGGTGTTGGTGTTGATGTTGATGTTGTTGTCGTTGGTGTTGTTGGTGCTGTTGTTGGTGTTGCTGGTGTTGATGTTGATCTAGATGTTGTTGTTGTTCTATCCATTATAATCTATTATTAGTTCACTTCGATATTTAAAAGCCTAAGAAAGGTATTTAACCAATGAGGTCCAGTTCCAGTCGCCGTTAAGGATGCTCACCATGTTTTCCGTGCTGAGAGTTCTTAACCCAAAATGATACAAACGTAATTCTTTGAATACGGGACAAATTCCAAGAAAGTGAACAAATGTTTCATCATCTCTCATGTTACACATGGTGCATTGAGTACTTCTATTGCTTGTTGAAAAAGTGCCATTCAAATACAGAAGTCCTCCTCTTGCTTTAAAGATCCATCCTATTTCGGATAAGGTCCTTCCTGAGAGTATCTACATCCCACGGTGTAGTTGAGAGCATTGTACAGTCCATGTGATGTTGACACTTGTGCTCTTTGAAGCGCCACATCCCATTCTCTTCTTTCCAATATTTGTGTCTCACCCAAATCAATTGCATTCTGAAATAACCTGTTGTTTCCAACAACCTCATGAATGTGCCTTCCATCTAATAGATTCGTCCAATGTGTAATCCAGTATATATTTTTTGTTACTATTATGTTCGCTAATATACGAGGGAGACGGTTCTAGCCATACACACAAAATATTTTCTTAATGTAGGTCATGTGACATTTCATTGTGTAAATAAAGAGAGGTTTCAATTTAAGTTCCAAGGTGAGCATGTAGTTAGGGGATGATGTTGGTACTTTCATTGTTTTTATAGAAAATATCGTTGATCTTTTCCATTTCATCATATTGCTCATGTCCACACGCTTGTGCTCCATACCCCAAGATTGATCTTGGTACTGCGTTAAACAGTTCCAGTTTTGATGAATTACTGATGTCCTTTTTCGAAACAAAAGTATGCCAAGTCAAGTTTAAGCTCGTTTTGCCTGCTGCGCTCTTTCCTTGAAATGTTCAACCCTGGTGTCAGCCATAAACCTAAGTACTTATACTTGTTGACCACTTCAATTTCTTCCGCTCCGAGAGTCCATCCTTCTTGATTGCCTCTTCTGCCTCCATTTTTTTCTAAATATCATGATTTTGGACTTCTCGAGGTTAATAATGAGATTCCACATTTGGCAATATTCATCAAGCTTATTTATCATACATTGCAAGTCTTTTGGCGTGTTTGCAAAAATTACTATGTCGTCTGCGTACAGTAACATTCGGATGACTTGTTTATTTAACTGTATTCCTCCACCTATGAAATCATGCATGTCGTTGATAAACAGTGCAAATAACATAGGACTAAGGAGACACCCCTGTTTCACACCCATCTCTGTATCGAACCACTCTGATAGTTTTTTTCCATCCCATACTGCACTTGCTGTCCCTGCATAGAGTTCCTTAACGATGTTTAGACATTTTTTTGACATTCCCATTCGTTTTAGCTTGACAAACAGAGCATTCCGACAAACGAAGCCCAGGCCTGTGTACAAAGTTTAAAGTTGAACTTCGGATAAAACCTGATTCACAGCCATTGTTCCGAGTAAAATGCCGAGATAGACAAAGAGCTCGAACGAATCCAAGAACTGGAAATCATCAATGCAGTGGATTACTCCAAGTGGGCTGCACCCATTATTGCGGTTCGTAAGAGTAATGGCTCAACGCGTATTTGCGCAGATTTTTCAATTGGGCTTAACGATGTTCTGCAGCCGTATCGTTACACACTGCCCACTGCCCAATCCAGAGGAAATCTCCTCCCGGTTATCAAATTCTCAATTATTAAGTCACATTGATCTATCCGATGCTTTCTTGCAAGTCCAGGTACATACAAATTTCCGGGAGTTCCTGAAAATAAATACACATTGTGGATTATTCCGATACAACCGCCTTCTATTTGGTGTCAAAGTCGCTCCAGGTGCTGCTGGAATAGCAGGTCATCGACATGATGATAGCAGGACTCTCGGGAACATCAGCATACCTGGACGACATCTTGGTGACTCCAAAAAGCATCGAAGATCATAATAAGAATTTAATACGTCTGTTTGAACGCATCCTACTTTTCGGATTCACAATTAAGACACCATTGCGGTGCGTGAGCTCGAGTATTTGGGCCATATCATCTACAGCAATGGCATTCGTCCAAATCCAGCTCAAACTCAAGCAATTGCTCAAACTCAAGCAATTGCTCAAACTCAAGCAATTGCCCAAATGCCAGCACCAACAGATTTAGTGACGTTGCGAGCATACCTCAGAGCAATCAATTTCTATGCAAAATATGTAAGAAAAATGCGTGAACTACTTCATCCACTAAACGAATTGCTGAAAAAGAATGCGGATTGGTCATGAACTCCAGAGTGTCAGAAATCTTTCGAAAAGTTCAAGTAAATTCTGCAGTCGGGTTTGCTTCTCATATATTTCAATCCAGAGCTACAATTTGTTGTCCCTGGTGACGCATTCAATAGAGGCATTGGCATTGTATTTTACATCGTTTCAAGGATGGATCTCTCAAAGCTATTAATATTCACACTAAGTGTTTCTTTTGTGCTATGCTCACTTCATGAAAACCCATTCATTTCATATTTTATTTCATTTCAGTTTTGTTTTTCCATAATCTTTTTTAAAAATATTTACGGTCACTTTATAAAAAATATATACGATTTAAATGTTTTATAACTTTAATTTGAATTTTAATTTTGAGCCACGCAAATTTGATCTCTCACACGCCTCGTTTTGGTCAAGTGCCGCCTCTGAGTTTGGATGAATGATAACAGGTTAGGTAAGCAAAACTCCATTTGCTCAAAGGTAGTTTTTCCTCAATTTGTTTTGCCGTGTAGGTATGGTTGGTATTTTATTATACATTTTGATTTAATCTCCATGTCCGTAGAAGAGGACTTTTTTGTCATTTTCAGTTCAGAATGTTTTCAAGGTTCGCTCCTCGGCGGTCCTTCATTCATTTTCAAAGATGAATTTAGGTAGTTTTTGTTGGCAACGCAACGTTCAGTGCTTATTTATAATTAATGGCAACACTACCATTCTTCATATGTCAAACAAACTGAATTATATTTCCTTCTATGGAGACCACCATTTTTGTAATAAACTTTCTTCTTGTTCTTAGCCTCAATTGGTATACACGTGTTTTACTTAATCATCTACTTTATTTCACAGGTACACTTATAGTTTCATAGTTTTTCTTGGTGAATTTCAAGATCCAACAGTGGCGACGAGGATGGAGGATCTTTTTATTGAATTTTATTAGGCTCCAACAGGAGCAAACTAAACTACAACAAGAAACTACTAAGAATTTATTGAATTTTATTAAGCTCCAACGAGCAAACTTAACTACAACAAGAAACTAAGGAAAAAACACCAAAAAGATTTTGCAACAACGCAACGTTGAAAGGCACTGCCGAAGTCTTCAGCACAACTCGAGCACCAGCTTATAAATGCCTTCAAATAAAAAATCAGACTTGGAAGATTATAACGACTATGCAGCGAACGTGAACAAACACTGCGAAAATTTCAAACTTGCCGAGTTAACACAGGACCAGATTAAGTGTCTTGTTTTTGTGGGTAGACTTCAGTCGCATAAATATTGCGATATCCGTACAAAACTACTTTCAACATTCAGATGGAACAAATTCAGCCCCAACCACTCTCCAGGACCTGGTGACCGAATGTCATCGCATATCTAGTCTCAAGAGTGACACCGCACTAATTGAGGTTAATAACATCATTGCGGTCCAGTACAAAAATCAAAAGAAACAAAAACCACAACATTGATTGGATAAATCAACTCGGAATCTGGTGCCAATCAACTCAATTTGTCATGCAATGAACACGGTGGATGTTGTCGTCGGTAGTCATCGAATCACAGAGAATATTAAATCTCGGTGCCCAGGTGTATTTCGGAACAGCCCTGGCCTGTGTAAGTAAGTAAGTAAGTAGTAAGTAAGTAATTGTTTACTCAGAAACTCAAAAGATTAGCTATGTACATAAATTATAGAATAATAAATTCATGAAAAAAATTGATATATATACATAGATTTGCTTAAATAAAATCTAAAAAAACATTGCATTTTGCATCAATCCCTGCGTTCAAGGATCCAGAAATCTGAATTTTTGGGGCTTCTGATTGGTCAGCTGTCAAAAAAAATCTGAAAATTCAGATGACTTTTCGTTACGTTTTTCAGATAAAAATTTTCATCTGAAAATTCAGATGACAGCTAATAAACAAGACAAAAAATAAGAATCTGCACATAGAAGCTGAACTTAATAGTAGATGCAGCTATTTTGTGTTCTGTTGTCGGTTTGGTACGACTTGTTGGTTTTTTTTTAAGTTTTGTTTTTTTGTAAGTGAATAAAATAAAAAAATAAGATTGAGAAGTAGTTTTTCCATGACATTTTGGCTTTAGTTTTTCCTTAACAAGAAGTGAAAGTTATCCCCATTTTTATTTAAAATAATTACATTTGGTGGAAAAACGCGAATAAGACGTGCATTTGGGAGTAATAACTGTTAAGATTTTTTGGTTGCCAGTGAAAATTGTGGCTTCAACTATTTTCTTAAGTATTATTATCCAAGTAAGAACAACGAACAAGCTTTTTCCAGTCAACTTACATAGTAACTTCCTCGTCAGAGTCACTTATTATGCGACAACAAAAATTCTTCCTTATATTACGTTGAGTAAAATCAGCAGGTTAACACAAGATTATGGCAGAAAAAAAATATATGACATTTGGCTGAAATTTCAGATTTTTTGTGCGTTAAACGTTACGTTTCAGTACTGAATTTTCAGATTTCTGCCGATGAACGCACCCAATGGCTCTGTAGAGCCGTCTGTTGCGATGAAATATCCATATTTTATTAGTTCCTTATTATGTTAGTTGTTGGTGTTAGTGTTGGTGTTGGTATTGGTATTGGTGTTGATGTTAGTGTTGGTGTTGGTGTTGGTGTTCGGGTTGGTGCTGGTGCTGATGTTGGTGTTGGTGTTGATGTTGATGTTGTTGTCGTTGGTGTTGTTGGTGCTGTTGTTGTCGTTGGTGTTGTTGGTGTTGCTGGTGTTGATGTTGATCTAGATGTTGTTGTTGTTCTATCCATTATATTCTATTATTAGTTCACTTCGATATTTAAAAGCCTAAGAAAGGTATTTAACCAATGAGGTCCAGTTCCAGTCGCCGTTAAGGAGAGTTCTTAACCCAAAATGATACAAACGTAATTCTTTGAATACGGGACAAATTCCAAGAAAGTGAACAAATGTTTCATCATCTCTCATGTTACACATGGTGCATTGAGTACTTCTATTGCTTGTTGAAAAAGTGCCATTCAAATACAGAAGTCCTCCTCTTGCTTTAAAGATCCATCCTATTTCGGATAAGGTCCTTCCTGAGAGTATCTACATCCCACGGTGTAGTTGAGAGCATTGTACAGTCCATGTGATGTTGACACTTGTGCTCTTTGAAGCGCCACATCCCATTCTCTTCTTTCCAATATTTGTGTCTCACCCAAATCAATTGCATTCTGAAATAACCTGTTGTTTCCAACAACCTCATGAATGTGCCTTCCATCTAATAAATTCGTCCAATGTGTAATCCAGTATATATTTTTTGTTACTATTATGTTCGCTAATATACGAGGGAGACGGTTCTAGCCATACACACAAAATATTTTCTTAATGTAGGTCATGTGACATTTCATTGTGTGAATAAAGAGAGGTTTCAATTTAAGTTCCAAGGTGAGCATGTAGTTAGGGGATGATGTTGGTACTTTCATTGTTTTTTATAGAAAATATCGTTGATCTTTTCCATTCCATCATATTGCTCATGTCCACACGCTTGTGCTCCATACCCCAAGATTGATCTTGCTACTGCGTTAAACAGTTCCAGTTTTGATGAATTACTGATGTCCTTTTTCGAAACAAAAGTATGCCAAGTCAAGTTTAAGCTCGTTTTGCCTGCTGCGCTCTTTCCTTGAAATGTTCAACCCTGGTGTCAGCCATAAACCTAAGTACTTATACTTGTTGACCACTTCAATTTCTTCCGCTCCGAGAGTCCATCCTTCTTGATTGCCTCTTCTGCCTCCATTTTTTTCTAAATATCATGATTTTGGACTTCTCGAGGTTAATAATGAGATTCCACATTTGGCAATATTCATCAAGCTTATTTATCATACATTGCAAGTCTTTTGGCGTGTTTGCAAAAATTACTATGTCGTCTGCGTACAGTAACATTCGGATGACTTGTTTATTTAACTGTATTCCTCCACCTATGAAATCATGCATGTCGTTGATAAACAGTGCAAATAACATAGGACTAAGGAGACACCCCTGTTTCACACCCATCTCTGTATCGAACCACTCTGATAGTTTTTTTCCATCCCATACTGCACTTGCTGTCCCTGCATAGAGTTCCTTAACGATGTTTAGACATTTTTTTGACATTCCCATTCGTTTTAGCTTGACAAACAGAGCATTCCGACAAACGAAGCCCAGGCCTGTGTACAAAGTTTAAAGTTGAACTTCGGATAAAACCTGATTCACAGCCATTGTTCCGAGTAAAATGCCGAGATAGACAAAGAGCTCGAACGAATCCAAGAACTCGAAATCATCAATGCAGTGGATTACTCCAAGTGGGCTGCACCCATTATTGCGGTTCGTAAGAGTAATGGCTCAACGCGTATTTGCGCAGATTTTTCAATTGGGCTTAACGATGTTCTGCAGCCGTATCGTTACACACTGCCCACTGCCCAATCCAGAGGAAATCTCCTCCCGGTTATCAAATTCTCAATTATTAAGTCACATTGATCTATCCGATGCTTTCTTGCAAGTCCAGGTACATACAAATTTCCGGGAGTTCCTGAAAATAAATACACATTGTGGATTATTCCGATACAACCGCCTTCTATTTGGTGTCAAAGTCGCTCCAGGTGCTGCTGGAATAGCAGGTCATCGACATGATGATAGCAGGACTCTCGGGAGCATCAGCATACCTGGACGACATCTTGGTGACTCCAAAAAGCATCGAAGATCATAATAAGAATTTAATACGTCTGTTTGAACGCATCCTACTTTTCGGATTCACAATTAAGACACCATTGCGGTGCGTGAGCTCGAGTATTTGGGCCATATCATCTACAGCAATGGCATTCGTCCAAATCCAGCTCAAACTCAAGCAATTGCTCAAACTCAAGCAATTGCTCAAACTCAAGCAATTGCTCAAACTCAAGCAATTGCCCAAATGCCAGCACCAACAGATTTAGTGACGTTGCGAGCATACCTCAGAGCAATCAATTTCTATGCAAAATATGTAAGAAAAATGCGTGAACTACTTCATCCACTAAACGAATTGCTGAAAAAGAATGCGGATTGGTCATGAACTCCAGAGTGTCAGAAATCTTTCGAAAAGTTCAAGTAAATTCTGCAGTCGGGTTTGCTTCTCATATATTTCAATCCAGAGCTACAATTTGTTGTCCCTGGTGACGCATTCAATAGAGGCATTGGCATTGTATTTTACATCGTTTCAAGGATGGATCGCTCAAAGCTATTAATATTCACACTAAGTGTTTCTTTTGTGCTATGCTCACTTCATGAAAACCCATTCATTTCATATTTTATTTCATTTCAGTTTTGTTTTTCCATAATCTTTTTTAAAAATATTTACGGTCACTTTATAAAAAATATATACGATTTAAATGTTTTATAACTTTAATTTGAATTTTAATTTTGAGCCACGCAAATTTGATCTCTCACACGCCTCGTTTTGGTCAAGTGCCGCCTCTGAGTTTGGATGAATGATAACAGGTTAGGTAAGCAAAACTCCATTTGCTCAAAGGTAGTTTTTCCTCAATTTGTTTTGCCGTGTAGGTATGGTTGGTATTTTATTATACATTTTGATTTAATCTCCATGTCCGTAGAAGAGGACTTTTTTGTCATTTTCAGTTCAGAATGTTTTCAAGGTTCGCTCCTCGGCGGTCCTTCATTCATTTTCAAAGATGAATTTAGGTAGTTTTTGTTGGCAACGCAACGTTCAGTGCTTATTTATAATTAATGGCAACACTACCATTCTTCATATGTCAAACTAACTGAATTATATTTCCTTCTATGGAGACCACCATTTTTGTAATAAACTTTCTTCTTGTTCTTAGCCTCAATTGGTATACACGTGTTTTACTTAATCATCTACTTTATTTCACAGGTACACTTATAGTTTCATAGTTTTTCTTGGTGAATTTCAAGATCCAACAGTGGCGACGAGGATGGAGGATCTTTTTATTGAATTTTATTAGGCTCCAACAGGAGCAAACTAAACTACAACAAGAAACTACTAAGAATTTATTGAATTTTATTAAGCTCCAACGAGCAAACTTAACTACAACAAGAAACTAAGGAAAAAACACCAAAAAGATTTTGCAACAACGCAACGTTGAAAGGCACTGCCGAAGTCTTCAGCACAACTCGAGCACCAGCTTATAAATGCCTTCAAATAAAAAATCAGACTTGGAAGATTATAACGACTATGCAGCGAACGTGAACAAACACTGCGAAAATTTCAAACTTGCCGAGTTAACACAGGACCAGATTAAGTGTCTTGTTTTTGTGGGTAGACTTCAGTCGCATAAATATTGCGATATCCGTACAAAACTACTTTCAACATTCAGATGGAACAAATTCAGCCCCAACCACTCTCCAGGACCTGGTGACCGAATGTCATCGCATATCTAGTCTCAAGAGTGACACCGCACTAATTGAGGTTAATAACATCATTGCGGTCCAGTACAAAAATCAAAAGAAACAAAAACCACAACATTGATTGGATAAATCAACTCGGAATCTGGTGCCAATCAACTCAATTTGTCATGCAATGAACACGGTGGATGTTGTCGTCGGTAGTCATCGAATCACAGAGAATATTAAATCTCGGTGCCCAGGTGTATTTCGGAACAGCCCTGGCCTGTGTAAGTAAGTAAGTAAGTAGTAAGTAAGTAATTGTTTACTCAGAAACTCAAAAGATTAGCTATGTACATAAATTATAGAATAATAAATTCATGAAAAAAATTGATATATATACATAGATTTGCTTAAATAAAATCTAAAAAAACATTGCATTTTGCATCAATCCCTGCGTTCAAGGATCCAGAAATCTGAATTTTTGGGGCTTCTGATTGGTCAGCTGTCAAAAAAAATCTGAAAATTCAGATGACTTTTCGTTACGTTTTTCAGATAAAAATTTTCATCTGAAAATTCAGATGACAGCTAATAAACAAGACAAAAAATAAGAATCTGCACATAGAAGCTGAACTTAATAGTAGATGCAGCTATTTTTTGTTCTGTTGTCGGTTTGGTACGACTTGTTGGTTTTTTTTTAAGTTTTGTTTTTTTGTAAGTGAATAAAATAAAAAAATAAGATTGAGAAGTAGTTTTTCCATGACATTTTGGCTTTAGTTTTTCCTTAACAAGAAGTGAAAGTTATCCCCATTTTTATTTAAAATAATTACATTTGGTGGAAAAACGCGAATAAGACGTGCATTTGGGAGTAATAACTGTTAAGATTTTTTGGTTGCCAGTGAAAATTGTGGCTTCAACTGTTTTCTTAAGTATTATTATCCAAGTAAGAACAACGAACAAGCTTTTTGCAGTCAACTTACATAGTAACTTCCTCGTCAGAGTCACTTATTATGCGACAACAAAAATTCTTCCTTATATTACGTTGAGTAAAATCAGCAGGTTAACACAAGATTATGGCAGAAAAAAAATATATGACATTTGGCTGAAATTTCAGATTTTTTGTGCGTTAAACGTTACGTTTCAGTACTGAATTTTCAGATTTCTGCCGATGAACGCACCCAATGGCTCTGTAGAGCCGTCTGTTGCGATGAAATATCCATATTTTATTAGTTCTTTATTATGTTAGTTGTTGGTGTTAGTGTTGGTGTTGGTATTGGTGTTGATGTTAGTGTTGGTGTTGGTGTTGGTGTTCGGGTTGGTGCTGGTGCTGGTGCTGATGTTGGTGTTGGTGTTGGTGTTGGTGTTGATGTTGATGTTGTTGTCGTTGGTGTTGTTGGTGCTGTTGTTGTCGTTGGTGTTGTTGGTGTTGCTGGTGTTGATGTTGATCTAGATGTTGTTGTTGTTCTATCCATTATATTCTATTATTAGTTCACTTCGATATTTAAAAGCCTAAGAAAGGTATTTAACCAATGAGGTCCAGTTCCAGTCGCCGTTAAGGATGCTCACCATGTTTTCCGTGCTGAGAGTTCTTAACCCAAAATGATACAAACGTAATTCTTTGAATACGGGACAAATTCCAAGAAAGTGAACAAATGTTTCATCATCTCTCATGTTACACATGGTGCATTGAGTACTTCTATTGCTTGTTGAAAAAGTGCCATTCAAATACAGAAGTCCTCCTCTTGCTTTAAAGATCCATCTATTTCGGATAAGGTCCTTCCTGAGAGTATCTACATCCCACGGTGTAGTTGAGAGCATTGTACAGTCCATGTGATGTTGACACTTGTGCTCTTTGAAGCGCCACATCCCATTCTCTTCTTTCCAATATTTGTGTCTCACCCAAATCAATTGCATTCTGAAATAACCTGTTGTTTCCAACAACCTCATGAATGTGCCTTCCATCTAATAAATTCGTCCAATGTGTAATCCAGTATATATTTTTTGTTACTATTATGTTCGCTAATATACGAGGGAGACGGTTCTAGCCATACACACAAAATATTTTCTTAATGTAGGTCATGTGACATTTCATTGTGTGAATAAAGAGAGGTTTCAATTTAAGTTCCAAGGTGAGCATGTAGTTAGGGGATGATGTTGGTACTTTCATTGTTTTTTATAGAAAATATCGTTGATCTTTTCCATTTCATCATATTGTTCATGTCCCCACGCTTGTGCTCCATACCCCAAGATTGATCTTGCTACTTCGTTAAACAGTTCCAGTTTTGATGAATTACTGATGTCCTTTTTCGAAACAAAAGTATGCCAAGTCAAGTTTAAGCTCGTTTTGCCTGCTGCGCTCTTTCCTTGAAATGTTCAACCCTGGTGTCAGCCATAAACCTAAGTACTTATACTTGTTGACCACTTCAATTTCTTCCGCTCCGAGAGTCCATCCTTCTTGATTGCCTCTTCTGCCTCCATTTTTTTCTAAATATCATGATTTTGGACTTCTCGAGGTTAATAATGAGATTCCACATTTGGCAATATTCATCAAGCTTATTTATCATACATTGCAAGTCTTTTGGCGTGTTTGCAAAAATTACTATGTCGTCTGCGTACAGTAACATTCGGATGACTTGTTTATTTAACTGTATTCCTCCACCTATGAAATCATGCATGTCGTTGATAAACAGTGCAAATAACATAGGACTAAGGAGACACCCCTGTTTCACACCCATCTCTGTATCGAACCACTCTGATAGTTTTTTTCCATCCCATACTGCACTTGCTGTCCCTGCATAGAGTTCCTTAACGATGTTTAGACATTTTTTTGACATTCCCATTCGTTTTAGCTTGACAAACAGAGCATTCCGACAAACGAAGCCCAGGCCTGTGTACAAAGTTTAAAGTTGAACTTCGGATAAAACCTGATTCACAGCCATTGTTCCGAGTAAAATGCCGAGATAGACAAAGAGCTCGAACGAATCCAAGAACTCGAAATCATCAATGCAGTGGATTACTCCAAGTGGGCTGCACCCATTATTGCGGTTCGTAAGAGTAATGGCTCAACGCGTATTTGCGCAGATTTTTCAATTGGGCTTAACGATGTTCTGCAGCCGTATCGTTACACACTGCCCACTGCCCAATCCAGAGGAAATCTCCTCCCGGTTATCAAATTCTCAATTATTAAGTCACATTGATCTATCCGATGCTTTCTTGCAGGTCCAGGTACATACAAATTTCCGGGAGTTCCTGAAAATAAATACACATTGTGGATTATTCCGATACAACCGCCTTCTATTTGGTGTCAAAGTCGCTCCAGGTGCTGCTGGAATAGCAGGTCATCGACATGATGATAACAGGACTCTCGGGAACATCAGCATACCTGGACGATATCTTGGTGACTCCAAAAAGCATCGAAGATCATAATAAGAATTTAATACGTCTGTTTGAACGCATCCTACTTTTCGGATTCACAATTAAGACACCATTGCGGTGCGTGAGCTCGAGTATTTGGGCCATATCATCTACAGCAATGGCATTCGTCCAAATCCAGCTCAAACTCAAGCAATTGCTCAAACTCAAGCAATTGCTCAAACTCAAGCAATTGCCCAAATGCCAGCACCAACAGATTTAGTGACGTTGCGAGCATACCTCAGAGCAATCAATTTCTATGCAAAATATGTAAGAAAAATGCGTGAACTACTTCATCCACTAAACGAATTGCTGAAAAAGAATGCGGATTGGTCATGAACTCCAGAGTGTCAGAAATCTTTCGAAAAGTTCAAGTAAATTCTGCAGTCGGGTTTGCTTCTCATATATTTCAATCCAGAGTTACAATTTGTTGTCCCTGGTGACGCATTCAATAGAGGCATTGGCATTGTATTTTACATCGTTTCAAGGATGGATCTCTCAAAGCTATTAATATTCACACTAAGTGTTTCTTTTGTGCTATGCTCACTTCATGAAAACCCATTCATTTCATATTTTATTTCATTTCAGTTTTGTTTTTTCATAATCTTTTTTAAAAATATTTACGGTCACTTTATCAAAAATATATACGATTTAAATGTTTTATAAATTTAATTTGAATTTTAATTTTGAGCCACGCAAATTTGATCTCTCACACGCCTCGTTTTGGTCAAGAGCCGCCTCTGAGTTTGGATGAATGATAACAGGTTAGGTAAGCAAAACTCCATTTGCTCAAAGGTAGTTTTTCCTCAATTTGTTTTGCCGTGTAGGTATGGTTGGTATTTTATTATACATTTTGATTTAATCTCCATGTCCGTAGAAGAGGACTTTTTTGTCATTTTCAGTTCAGAATGTTTTCAAGGTTCGCTCCTCGGCGGTCCTTCATTCATTTTCAAAGATGAATTTAGGTAGTTTTTGTTGGCAACGCAACGTTCAGTGCTTATTTATAATTAATGGCAACACTACCATTCTTCATATGTCAAACAAACTGAATTATATTTCCTTCTATGGAGACCACCATTTTTGTAATAAACTTTCTTCTTGTTCTAAGCCTCAATTGGTATACACGTGTTTTACTTAATCATCTACTTTATTTCACAGGTACTCTTATAGTTTCATAGTTTTTCTTGGTGAATTTCAAGATCCAACGGTGGCGACGAGGATGAAGGACCTTAATAAGAATTTATTGAATTTTATTAAGCTCCAACAGGAGCAAACTAAACTACAACAAGAAACTACTAATAAAAATGTAATGAATTTCATTAAGCTCCAACGAGCAAACTAAACTACAACAAGAAACTATGGAAAAAATCCACCAGGAGTCTTTGCAACAACGTTGAAAGGCAGTAGCGGGGTCTCCAGCACAACGTGAGCACCAGCTTCTGCACAGGCAGACAGCGAGTTCTACATGGAAAGTTTGGGCCAGAGTATCACCGAGTTTTTTTACGCCTTTTTACAGAGGATGTTGTTCGCTTGTCGGACGAGGCTAAAACACGATTGTTGCTTAGGAAAATAAACACCCGGTGTCATCAACTGTACTTTAACCCAATTCTCCCGCAGTCGTCGAAAGAAATTACTTTCAGCGCCTCAAAAGTATCTTCGGCACGCATGAATCATTATTTAGACTCGCTATAAATGCCTTCAAATAAAAAAATCTGACTTGGAAGATTATAACGACTATACAGCGAAAGTGAACAAACACTGCGAAAATTTCAAACTTGCCGAGTTAATACAGGACCAGTTCAAGTGTCTTGTTTTTGTGTGTAGACTTCAGTCTCATAATTATTGCGATATCCGTACAAAACTACTTTCACACAATAGATGGACCAAATTCAGCCCACTCTCCAGGACCCGGTGACCGAATATCATCGCATATCCAGTCCAAAGAGTGACACCACACTAATTGAGGTTAATAACGTCAATGTGGTCCAGTACAAAAACCACAACAGCAAGTTTCAAAACGAAAAAACTTCCAAAAGAAACAAAAGGCTACCCCCAAAAGTCCATGTTGATTTTGTGGCGATATGCACTACTCAAGAGACTGCACATATAAAACACACATGTGACAAAAAAGGTCATCGAGATGGATATTGTGATGCCATAAATGAAAATAAGCGCCCAAAGTCTTCGACTTTTACCCGAATGTCGGCACAACAAGTCAACCAGTTACAGGCAAACAACTGTCGTAAGTACATCAAAGTACTCATCAACAACAGAGAGTGTAACCTTCAGTTAGATGCCACCATAGTCAATCTAATACTCATTGGTTAGTCGATGATTACCGACTGAGCCTACCACCATGGCTGGGCGAAACGCATTCTGGAGTAAAGGCGACAATAACCTTTCTAATTGAATTTATTCATAAACTCCACAGAAAATTAAGAAATTATTATTAATAGATTTATTGTTTTATAGTCTTTACTAGTACCTCGTGGCATAATGGTTAGTGCGTTGGACTGTCATGCCAAAGTTCTGGGTTCGATTCCCGGCCACTGCCACCTAAAAAACAGAAATGTTTTTTTCCGAGGTACTGCCTCTTGTGAGGGAGTGACAAATCCTCCAAGAGTATACTTGTCATGAATAAGTGCTTCTCATTAGCCGTTCGGACTCGGCAAAAAAATGTAGGTCCCCTCCATTCCTGCCAACAACACGCACACATGAATGGTTGAGAGTTGTAAGTCACTAGGCCTTGGTTCTCCACGAGCTGTTGTGCCACCAAATTTATTTATTTATTATTTTAATCTTTACTATAAATAATTTTTCTATTTATTTTCTTTAAAAAAAAACTTCTCTTCATTACTTTGCCTGAGCACGGGCAAAACAACAAAAAAATCTAAGTGCACAACTTCAACCAAAGTTCCTTAGATAGCATATTATAATTAGCATTGAGTTTTCTCACTAAATTGTTATATGCAGACGTCGATAATCATCGACTAAACAATGCTTCTTAGATAGGGTATGGTGGCATTTAACTGATAAGCCCACCACACTGCCTGGTCGAAACGCATTCTGGAGTAAGTGCCACAATAATCTTTCTAATTAAAAATCCTCATAAATCGTTTTTACTTTATATGGCTTGTAATAAAGCTCCCAGGCTTCCAGGCTCCCAGGCTCCCATCATCATCCCATCATTTTATTTTATTTTTTTTTTTTTATTTTTATTGTTTCTTCAACAATGATTCTCCTGACACTTTCTTGAGGAGAATTTGTCTCTTCTTATTTTTAATGCCACCAAAAATGTCAAAGATTCTTTGAATTTACAGTACACAAATAATAATATGTGTATGTGTACTGTGGTTGAATCAAACTTATTTTCAAAAATTCGAATAATATATTGAACGAAGATTTGACATTTTAATTGAAAGCTTTGACTAGAGCTTTTTATTTTTATTTTACTATTTTAGAAAGTCTTTAAATATTCTACTGTGTTTGGCAATACCAATTTGGAGCTTGATGGAATTGAAAAGCCGAATAGACTTTTTTTAGTGGACTCTCGTAATAAGGCTCTTAGGACCGGTTGTAAAAACGTGGTTCAAATTTTGATCCTTGGTTCAAAAATTTGTATTGACATATTTCAGCGGAATTATTCAGGTTCAAAGATGGTTCACGGTTCAAGTATGATATAGGAGCTAATTTAATGAATGGAGTATCTTTGAACCAAAGTTAGTTTGCTGAAGTCAGTGAGTTAAAATTGCTGAGCCACGAGTTAAATATTTGTACAACTGGCCCTTAATAAATTTTAAACCCCTAATGAAGTCAAAAAATGATCGGAGAAACGTTGGAAATGAATGAATTGTTTTTTTAATTAATGCATTATTTCAGTAAAGATCATTAAGTCCAACTATCTGTACAACATCTTTATTATTATTATTATTTATTAACATAAAATTACAAATTATATGCTAATAGAGTAAAGAGCACTAGCTACATAAGCTTTCCACTCAAAGATAAATTATTCTAATTTAGATACGTAACTTATTTCTAGGAAGGTAACTATCAATCTTTAAAATATTTTCGACATTTATCGTATTTAGAAAGGAATAAATATTTTGGTTGGTATTTAAGAGAAGGTTAATTTTTTTGGAGATTTCGAATGGTGATAGGCCAAGTACATGTGACATATTTATAATGTTATTGCAGTTTGGACAAAGAGGTGGATTGGATCATTTCTTAGAAGGTGTTGGTGGGTTAAGATGCTATGTCCTAAACGAAGACGGATAAAATTCTATAATGATGCTCTGGAAATTGATGAAGGATAGACAGGAGTGCATCGTTCGATGTTGATCAAAATGAAGTATTATAAGCTGATTTAGGCCCATCCGTGAAGACAGGTATCCAACATTCTGCTTTTAGGTTGTTCATAATTTCAACATAAGTGCAATAATAATATTCTACTGTTTGTGTTGTCTTTATTGTGTTTTAATAGAGTAAGCTCAAAAGACTTTGGATCAATGTTCCACGGTGGGATGGTTGAAGTGTGGTTTCCAATTATACTTATTATTAAATCTTAATCCTAAAATATCCAAATTTTCTACGCTTTCAATATTTAAATTGTTTATTGCTAGGTCAAGTTTAGGACATGATAATTTACGACATATATGTAAGACTTTACATTTATTAAGAGAAAGTTTAGCACCTGATTTATTGCACCATTTCACAATTTCTTTTACAATACTTGAAAAGGTGTGTTTTGCTTTATCCAAATCATTAAGCTTACACATGATGTAAATGTCATCCGCGTAAACACAATGATCCAGAAGATTGTATTTTTCAATCATTACACTGACATCATTGAATGACATTAAGAAAAGTACTACGGATAATGGTGATCCTTGTGGAATGCCATTGTTAAGTGAATGGGTAGCAGAAAAAGAATTGTTAACCTTAACAGACATTTTCCTATTTGAAAGAAAGGATTTAATAAAACCATACATTTTTGGACCGATTCCCCAGTTTATTAGTTTATTTAATATACGGTGGATCCCTATGCGGTCAAAATCCTTCTCGAAATCTAATGAGAGTAGCGATATGTGATTACGAGAGGATTAAGCTTTGATACGTAATGATCAATATGGAGCGGGGCGTCGAAACAGCCTCTCTTTCGTTTAAAAGCAACTTGGTTGGTGCTTATTACTTTAGTCGTTTCTAAAAACCAAAATAGGCGTTTAGCAACAATATTTTCTAAGACCTTAGACATGCATGGAATCAGTGAAACTGGGCGGAAACCTTCTATAGAGTCTATTGGCTTGTTAGGTTTTGGCAAAGGAATGATGTTGGCTGATTTCCAAGTCTGAGGAATTGTTCCGGTATTAAGTATGCTGTTGTATAAAACAAAGCCTTGATTTGACAGGTGGTGGTAAGTTTTTGATCATGGGATACGAAATACGGTCCCTACTTGGGGTTTTGCCTTGTATGACACTGAGGCAACTTTCCAATTCTATAAGCGTTATACTATTTTCTATTTGTTTCGCTGCTATGTTGTCAGTGATTTGAGACGTAGTGTGTGAAAGGCTATTGGTTTTCAATTCCTTGAACAATGATGAAAAGTTATTATCGTTCGAGAGATTAGACCAAGAACTTGCAAAGAAGTTGCCTATGTCTAGACTCGAAGATATTGGGCCTGTGGGTGTGTTAATGCATCTTATTGGACGGGGGACGAAATTACCAGTGAGACAACGGATGCTATGCCAGATTTTTGATGTGGAGGAATTTGGATTGGTTTTTGAGGTGAAATTAGTCAAAGATTTGGTTTTGCTAATTTTCATTTCAGTACGGAATAAGGCGTTTGATTTTTTGTAAGCTATAAGGTTGGATTGCGAAGGATGCTTTTTAAATGATCTCCAAGCTTTCATTTTTTGCTCTCTCAAATTCCTTTAGAGCAGAGTTCCACCAGGGAACTGTTCTGGTAGTTGAAATAGGAGCACTTTGTGGAATGGTAATGTTTGCTGCGCAACGAATAGACTTTTGAAGTGTAGCTGCTTCTTTATTTATATTTGGAGATGGAGTGCTGTTACACAAATACTTATTGATGGTTTTTTGAAAGGTATCCCAATTAGCTAAATCAGTTTTGAATTTTGTATTTGGAAAAATCTCCGACTTGTTGGATGTAGTCTTTATTTGTATAATAATAGGAAAGTGATCACTATTATAGAGATCGTCTATTGTGTTACAATAGGTAAGTGGATAAAGGGAGGGTGAACAGCAAGATAAATCGATATGCGTGAGGGTGTTGTGCGTTGAAAAATGTGTTGGAGAACCGTCATTTAAAATTGTGAGGTCTGAATTCAATAAAAAATTTTCGATCATACTTCCTCGGTTATTGGTAGTTGGAGAGCCCCAGAGAACATTCCAGGAGTTAACATCCCCACAAATAATACAGGCGTATGAATCTGACTTATAATGTTTTCAAGATCAGCCTGAGAGAATGTTTGTTTTGGTAGGATATAAATAGAAACAATAGGGAATTTGGAAGTTAAATGTATTTCTATAGCGAGGGTTAAGATGTTAGAAACTATAAAGTGGGGAATATTTTTTTAATTAGAATAGGTATGCCCTGTTTACCGGTAAGGTTATGGGGATTGTTGTGAAAATATCCCAAATAATGCTTGGGAGTTATAGGGGTAGATTGAAACGCACAATGTGTCTCTTGAAGAGATATAACACATGGCGATCTATCTTTTATTAACATTTTGGGTTCGTCGGATTTGTGAATATACCCTTGTATATTCCACTGGAGAACTTTGAAATAATTTTGTGTTTGTAAAATATATTGGTTTTTATTTTTAGGGTGGTAGGTTTTATGACTCCGCTGTCCAGAAGTTGAAACACTGAAGAGTCCAAGTGATTCAACCTCGAAACAGCAGAGTCAGAGTTTTGGGAAAAGTTGTTTTTATTATATAGATTAATCATCGCTATATTATAATAATTATATAATTATATTCGCAGCGTTGTGAATATAAATATCGTTGTTTTGCATTAAATGTTGCGTGGTTTTTGAAATAGGTGATTTTGGGATTGAAGAAAGGCTGTTTGAAATTTTGGTTGTTGGTGGCAAATTTATTTTTGTGTTTTGAATAGAAATAGTGTTAGCTTTGATTGCGTTTGTTGTCATATTTGATGAGGATGGGTTAAGTTGCATATTGTTTTCTTGAAGAGTGATTTCTGTGAACTGGGTATTATTGTTTTGTGTGGATGAAGTTAGTGGTTGTGAAGTTGGTGGTATGTTTTGTGATGAGTCTTTGCTACCGGAGCTATTATTTGTTGTGGAAATGGGAAGGGAACTATTAGTGGCAAGGCAATTAGCACATATTTTTCTTGAACACGCGGTATTTTGATGAGGTGGTAGATTGCATATATGACACATTGGATTGTTGTTGCATTTTTTAAAGGTGTGTCCGAGAATTTGACAATTCCAGTACCGCATGGGATAAGGGAAGTACTCAGACACTTTGGCTTTATACCAACCTATTTCCACGGTGTCAGGAGGCTGGAAGGCATCGAAGGTAAAGGGTATTCACCCTGTTGTTCTATTGTTAGACTCAACTATATTAGTGAATTTGTAGATTTCAGTGACGTTTTGCGATTTCATTTCGGAAAGGATTTCAGCTTCGGGCACGTTTATGAGACAGGGGGCATAAACAATTCCTTTTGAGGCGTTAAGTTGATTGTGCAATGTGATTGAGACAAGGCATAATCCTGAAAGATTTTTGGTGGAGATAAAATTATCAGCAATTTTTTGATTCTTGGTCAATATTAGAATTTTACCATCTCTCAGTTGAGATATTTGTTCGTATTCTGTACTAATTGAATCTATTGCTTTTCTTAGCGCAAAAATACTGAATGACGTGAGAGATTGTTTTTCATTCTCTGGGACAATTAATATAAACCTTGTATTTTTGGAAATTGTTTTTTTAGGGAATTCAGGGAAATCTTCGAAAGGAATGTTTGATTTTCTGTTTTTTTTTTTTGACTAGGTTCCAATAGCGAGACTTCAGAAAGTCCGCCAAAGCGGCACCCAGGTTTCATTTTAGGTCCTGAGGCCATGTGGTTATGATGGAAAATCACTACACACGCGATAGATCAAAACTATTCACTTGAATGTGTACGAGTGAAAGAGAAAGAAATGTGTTTATTTAAGCTAAAACGGGTTATTTAATTAATAATAGCTCTAAGCGCAGCGAAAGGAGTCGAGTTGACAGAGACAGAGATGATTACTGCACGAAAGCTAGTCGGTGACTGTGCTAAAATATATAATCAATAATAGTATACAGAAAAAAGATATCGATTTGAAAGCCAACAATTTTCTTGAAAAAATGCTAATCACTACTAAAGCTTGCTTCACAATGCGATGAGGAATAATAACGCAACCTGTCTTCATTCAAAGTCAAGTCATTACATAATAGTTTAAGGATTATTTTTATTCAAAGTTGAACATAACTTTAAATTTGTTTCTATTCACTCAAAATTGACGTTTTGAACTTCCGATTTTAAACTCTAGAGTTGATAAACTTCAGATTTTATCAACTCCCAGAAATGGGAGAAGTTAGTAGAGGACAGCGGCGCATTTCCTTCATTTGGTTCGGAGTCCAGGATTTGGCCCGCCTTTGAAAAATTTAACCGCCAACTCCTGGAAAAAAAATTTGCGGGCACTTATAACCGTGACTTTAAATTTCACTTTCGTCTTTCACAGCCAAAAACAATGATGTTGCTGGATTTTATTAAGGATTCACATCCTTATGACGAGAGAAGCTATAAAAGTTTAAATTGAATCAGTTCTTTCCGTTCGTAGATATTGGGACTGGATGTATAACCAATATCGGTGTATGAGGGATTATAGGTACACGAATGATGATATCGAATACCAAAGTCTGTAGTTGTCTTGTTTTTGCACCGCACATGAAAAATTTGAAAAATGAAAACATTGTTAGAGGTAACAAATCTTTAGGGATTTGGCTCTCAAACGATGCTTCATCCTACCAAAATATTATTTTAAACTGTAAAACAACAGTTGGTACAATGGCTTGTAGGTGTGTGATGAAGAAAATGAAGCCTTTAATTATTTTCACAAAAAAAAAAATGGAGCAAAAACCAGACAACACAAAAATACACACAACAAATTAATTTAGATTTTAATGAAAATTCTCTTTTTTATAAAAAAATTTAACTTATTCAATGTCTTTCTATTGTCTTTCGAAGAAAAAATGATTTTTTGAGAATATTTTGTGTTTTGATTTTAAAAAAAAGTTTTTTTTGTATTTTTCTCAACATTCAAAATTATAGAGTTATCTGGTTTTTGCACCGGATGCTATTACTTAAGACCGTGTTAGTTCTTCTTCAAGTGCTGTCTGTAGTCCTTGGTGGAAGTGCGCGTCTGGGTGCGGATATTGGTGGTTTGGCGGCGATTTAAATGTTTATGCTTTCGTGGTGTTTGGTAGACACATAATAATTCCATAAAATAATTTTCGTCTTTACGTCCATTTAACATGCTTCAGCCAAAACGGGTTTTCAAATTTATAATATTTATTAATACAGTCGCAAATTATGGTATGGAGTTATCATGTTTGTACCGAAAACCACATATCTGTAAGACGAGATAAAAGGAATTAAGTGTGCCAAGAACCTTAACAAGGATTTTTATTGTTTTCCATCATAAATGATTAGTTCAACCATTGTTTTTTTACTTGCGAAATAGGTACTTTAGGGCAAGTTTTGGATTCGTGCAAAAAAAAAATCGAGATAACAATCAATCATGACATTACGAAGATAGAGAACACCAAAAAAGTGGGTAGCACAATTCTGTCTGTCTGTCTGTCCGTATATTGACCTACAGTCTAAGCCACTGAAACAATTTTCTATAAATTTTGAACTTAAAGTGTTTTTGTAACTCTCAAGAGGGGAAATTGAAATTTTTTTTAGCAACAAAAAAACGGTACTTGCGCTTCAACCGTTAATGAAAAGCTTATTTATCTCAAAAACGGCTTTCAGGATTTTGATAAACAAAAATCAATGTATTACTGTAGGTAAGGTGTACTTTTTGATAAAAAAAAAATTACCGAAAACCGTTACTAACGGTACCTGCCAAATAACGGCTTTTTTAATTTTCGATTTTCTCATTAACGGCTAATACGATTTCAATCAAAATTTGTATGCAAAAAGCTCTTTTAAAATGTTAATATATACAATAATATGTATATATACAATAATATATATACAATAATATATATACAATAATATATATACAATAATATAATAATATATATACAATAATATATATACAATAATATATAATATATATATTGTAATATATACAAATTTTGAAAAAAAAGGCCATGTGGTTAAGATGGAAAATCACTACACACGCGATAGATTAAAACTATTCACTTGAATGTGTACGAGTGAAAGAGAAGGAAATGTGTTTATTTAAGGTAAAACGGGTTATTTAATTATTTAATTAATAATAGCTCTAAGCGCAGCGAAAGGAGTCGAGTTGACAGAGACAGAGACAGAGACAGAGATGATTACTGCACGAAAGCTAGTCGGTGACTGTGCTAAAATATATAATCAATAATAGTATACAGAAAAAAGATATAGATTTGAAAGCCAACAATTTTCTTGAAAAAATGCTAATCACTACTAAAGCTTGCTTCACAATGCGATGAGGAATAATAACGCAACCTGTCTTCATTCAAAGTCAAGTCATTACATAATAGTTTAAGGATTATTTTTATTCAAAGTTGAACATAACTTTAAATTTGTTTCTATTCACTCAAAATTGACGTTTTGAACTTCCGATTTTAAACTCTAGAGTTGATAAACTTCAGATTTTATCAACTCCCAGAAATGGGAGAAGTTAGTAGAGATAACTTAAGAGTTGACATATTAATATTATTTTTTTCTTTTCAAAATGCAAACAATCATTTTGCTTCAGAGGTTTGTGCTCTTCAATTATCCTGAACAGAAAAATAAAAATTAAAAAAAAGTTATAACATTCCAAAGCAGTTCTTATTATTATTTTTGGAATAAAAATCGGCTATCAGCTTCTTCGGCCAGACCGGAACGGGACAGCGGCGCATTTCTTTCATTTGGTTCGGAGTTCAGGATTTGCCCCGCCTGTGAAAAATGTAACCGCCAACCCCTGGAAAAAAAATTTGCGGGCACTTATAACCGTGACTTTAAATTTCACTTTCGTCTTTCACAGCCAAAAACAATGATGTTGCTGGATTTTATTAAGGATTCACATCCTTATGACGAGAGAAGCTATAAAAGTTTAAATTGAATCAGTTCTTTCCGTTCGTAGATATTGGGACTGGATGTATAACCAATATCGGTGTATGAGGGATTATAGGTACACGAATGATGATATCGAATACCAAAGTCTGTAGTTGTCTTGTTTTTGCACCGCACATGAAAAATTTGAAAAATGAAAATATTGTTAGAGGTAACAAATCTTTAGGGATTTGGCTCTCAAACGATGCTTCATCCTACCAAAATATTATTTTAAACTGTAAAACAACAGTTGGTACAGTGGCTTGTAGATGTGTGATGAAGAAAATGAAGCCTTTAATTATTTTCACAAAAAAAAAATGGAGCAAAAACCAGACAACACAAAAATACACACAACAAATTAATTTAGTTTTTAATGAAAATTCTTTTTTTTTATAAAAATTTAACTTATTCAATGTCTTTCTATTGTCTTTCGAAGAAAAAATGATTTTTTGAGAATATTTTGTGTTTTGATTTTAAAAAAAAGTTTTTTTTGTATTTTTCTCAACACTCAAAATTATAGAGTTATCTGGTTTTTGCACCGGATGCTATTACTTAAGACCGAGTTAGTTCTTCTTCAAGTGCTGTCTGTAGTCCTTGGTGGAAGTGCGCGTCTGGGTGCGGATATGGGTGGTTTGTCGGCGATTTAAATGTTTATGCTTTCGTGGTGTTTGGTAGACACATAATAATTCCATAAAATAATTTTCGTCTTTACGTCCATTTAACATGCTTCAGCCAAAACGGGTTTTCAAATTTATAATATTTATTAATACAGTCGCAAATTGTGGTATGGAGTTATCATGTTTGTACCGAAAACCACATATCTGTAAGACGAGATAAAAGGAATTAAGTGTGCCAAGAACCTTAACAAGGATTTTTATTGTTTTCCATCATAAATGATTAGTTCAACCATTGTTTTTTTACTTGCGAAATAGGTACTTTAGGGCAAGTTTTGGATTCGTGCAAAAAAAAAATCGAGATAACAATCAATCAGGTGTACTTTTTGATAAAAAAAAATTTACCGAAAACCGTTACTAACGGTACCTGCCAAATAACGGCTTTTTTAATTTTCGATTTTCTCATTAACGGCTAAAACGATTTCAATCAAAATTTTTATGCAAAAAGCTCTTTTAAAATGTTAATATATACAATAATATGTATATATACAATAATATATATACAATAATATATATACAATAATATATATACAATAATATATATACAATAATATATATACAATAATATATATACAATAATATATATACAATAATATATAATATATATATTGTAGTATATACAAATTTTGAAAAAAAAAATCGTATTTTTAAAAAAATATCAACATTTTTTTTTTTGAAAATTCAATATTTCAAAAATGGCTTGATGAATTTTTTTGAAACTAGTTTTAAAAATGTGTTTTAATATATACTCAAATTTGACATACCAAAACTTTTTTTTTAAATGTTATTAAAATTTTGTATATAAACAAATATTTTTTTAGAAAACCGCTCCAACGATTTAATTTTTTTTTGCATATATTTATATTTTTTCAAGAAATTAAATGGCATACTTGTTTTTGGGCTTTAAGTTTTTTAACTAGTTTTTTAAACAATTAAAAGAACGATTTAAATGCTTTTTCTACTAGTTTCATATTTTAAAAGTTCTTTATTGCAACCAACTTAAACATAAGAGCAAGTACGTGCGATCCAGTCGTTCATTTTATTTTATTTTATATACCTACACAAACGAATATCATAAAAAATAACATACAGAACTTGAAAGAAATTAGTTTGATTGAATTGCTTCACAAATATCCCATCGATTATATTTTTTTTTTAATTCAGAAGGTGGTCCACTTTCGATTTTTAACTTAGAAATTGAGAACAAAAATAATGAATAAAAGGGAAATTCAACTTGCGTTTCAACTCTGGAGTTGAAGACAACATTAAATTAACTGAAAAAAATAGTAAACGATATTCAGTTATTTTCCTTTAATTTAAAATATCCGATTAATAGAAATCAAGATATGAGCTTTTGAAAAGGAACTTTATCAGCGTTTTAAACTAAGAGCCCACAGCAGATTTTTAAAGTAAACGAAAGCAAAAGAAGAAGAATAAGTAAGCTTGAGGTTATTCAAGAAATAAGTCTAGCAGTCCATAACCGGGGTGTTCACGCTAACACTAAAAACACCTAAAAATCAAACAATCCTAACCTACCGCAAAAGTAAACAAATCCACATTCACTCTTTTTTACCTACCATAAGTAGCTCACATTTCAATTTATTTTTATTCCAAATTTAATATACATACACTCATTCACCTCTTACAATTAATTGCACATCCAAACATATTTAGTTTTATTCTGCATTTAGCGTACATTCACCTTTTACAATTAACAATTGCACATCTTGCAATTCTATTCCACACTTAAGGATTGCCTAATTTAAATATGACACCTTATGCCCTTTTTACTATTATTACTCCAAGACATATTATTCATCAATAATTATAATTGATTTATTGATTATTTTGACTGACTAAGCAATTTGTTATTTAGTATATTGTTGCAAAGCAACATGCATCACACGGATATCCGCCGGCATTCCATTTTTAATCAATCGTTAAAACACCGACGGCATAGAAGTGCGATTGCCGACGGCAAAACATACATGCACATTTTTTAATCATCGCCATACATACCGAAAAATATAGGCAAAATTGGGAGGCCATAAAAGAGACACAAATTCAAATTGTTTTCATTCCTAATTTGTGGGTGTTAACTCCGAAACATAAGTTTTGATGTTTTATTTTTGGCACCTCCCACTATGCGATGTTTTTTGTGTGCGTGTATGCATCAAATTGTTAAGCTGCGGTTGATGGTCCACCAGGGGAGACAACTTTGGATTGGCAAAAACCCTAAGAATATGAGAGGTGCGAGGTGAAGCTACAGCCAGATATGATCACGAAGATCCCTCTATAGGTCAATGATCTCTAACTGTACCAACGGAAATCAGCTGTTTCATCTATGCCGAGTCATTGCAGATGAGCCGAGGTTTCCTTATGGCAATAACGAATTTATATTTGAATTCCAATTTTGAAAGCCGAATAATTAACAAATCAAATTAAAAAAGTTAATTTTAATCCTAAGAAAGGAAAAAGAACCAAGTCGTTTTTTTCATTGGTGTATTTTTTTGCTATTGATTTCGCTGCTATCGATTGTTTTTTTTTTTGGTTAGCTTTTTGGTTGCATCCTATACGGCAACTTTTGGATTAAGCTTCGCGACTAGTTGACTGCGGGGTTTAGAATCTACTTTTCCTTTTTTTTTTGCGAATTGTCCTGGCGACAAACTTATATAATAAGTTTAAGTTCTTGAACAAAATTTATATTGTTTCGGTTATCATTGAAGAAACTGGTCTTTTGATTATCTTGGCCAGCGGTAAGGGGTCAGTTTGATTCTTGTTTCATTGAAATCTCGACACTCCCAAGCACGTGAACTCGGATATTGTGGTGTTTCTACCAAGAATTATCCACTGTTATCAAGGTGCATCGCTTTGACTAACAAATACGAGTTATATCGTACATTTTGGTGACCCCGACGTGATCTGGGAATCAGTCGATTCAAGATTTCTGTGTATCATGTATCATACCAACCTGTACCTTACATAGGGAAACGATCACATACATTCAGTCAACAGAGACTGCAGCAGACCTCATCACATGCATTCAGTCAACAGAGACGGCATCAGACGTCATCACATACATTCAGTCAACAGAGACGGCATCAGACGTCATCACATCAAACAGGCATTAATCGCAACTTAAGTCATGGAGAAGCAAGCATCACTCCAGCAGACAATTGGGTCTGAAATTGAAAAACTCATCAGCAACTTTAAGAAGGATTCAGCTGACCGAAAGTCACTTGAATACTACAAAGAAAGATTACGAAGATTGGAGGTGCATTGGAGTCAATTCGATTCCACAGACAGTGAAATTCGAAATTCGTTCTACCAAACAACTAGACCACCCTTATTTCACGAAGGGTTATTTTGATGCCGTAAGGACGACCTTTACAGAATATAAAAATCTGTTTCGAGGTCAGATACAGCATCTCGAGTCAATGGAAAATCCCCAGCAGAAGTCAAAGTCAGCTAAAAACATCAGTGTGGACATCCAACAGCAACCAGAGGACGACGGTAGCTTTAGAAGAAAAAACTCCGACGTACAAGGTCTAAATGATGTTTCACGATTACAAAGGCGTCAGCAGTACCTGATGTATACGCTGCAACTTTGCCCGCTTTCGCTTGCCCATGTCGAAACAACAACTGGGTCAAAACACTTTTGGGAAATTAGCAGAAACACAATCAGTCAATATTGGGCCCAAGTTGAATCAACCCATTTAAACTTAGCGGAACTAAGCAATTCCACCACAACCGACGAAAACACCTTCACGTACAGGCAAATGGAGGACACGGTTTGAAGAGTTATGATAAGATGTGCGGCCGAAATTGAAAATCTTTCCGGCTCACATCAACACACAAGAAACTTAGACGTCCAAATTCATTTCAAGTTGCCAAAAATGTCATTACGGAAATTCGATGGTGACTACTTGACGTGGACGTAGTTTTTCGACCTTTTCACACAAATGGTCGATAAGCAAGATATGGCGAAGTGTCAAAAAATGCGAGACCTGAAGACAAATCTAACTGGGGAAGCAGAAAAGTTAATCCGGCATCTACGGCTTACAGAAGAAAGCTGTGCATCAGCATGGCAAATACTTCAAGACAGATACAATAACATAAGGCTTTTAACAACGGTACTCTTCAATCAGTCAGCCACTTGCGTTAAGGCACTTCATGATACCACTAATGAATGTCTGCTAGGCCTGAACAACCTCGGAGTCAACATCAAAAGTTGGGACCCACTCATCGTCCAACTGCTGATTAAAAACCTGGACCGAGTTACTCATGGTTTATATGAGCAATCTCTTAAAGAGCCGAGAGCCTTACCGTCGATCAGTGACTTCCTCAACTTCTTGGAAACACGTTTTCAGTCCTTAGAGACTCTTGGCAACAAGGGTCGTCATGGGGAAGAGCATGAGCGTAAACCAGCAGCAAGATCTTTTGCAACAGTTGCAGCAGCTAAATCAACTAAACCACTCTGCCCGTGCTGCAACAGTAACGACCACAAACTATACGCCTGTACAAGGTTCTTGCGCACTACCCCGGAATCTCGATTATCAACGGTCAAAAAGTTACGGGTGTGCTTAAACTGCCTCAGTCCAGGACACATGACACATCAGTGCTCAGCCCGAAGATGCACAAAGTGCTCCGAAAGGCACAACACCCTCTTACACATAGACAGCTCATCAGCAAGTAACACTGAAAAGGTCCTCGACCTCAAGGGTCGACGAACTTCACAGAAACCTGAGAAGGAGAGACCAGTAACATCAGTTACAGCAGTGGCCCAAAGCACCTCCGCTGCAGCAGTAGCTCCAAAGGAGAAAGGTTAGGTTTTTCTCAGTACTGTTGTTGTTTGCATAAAGGACAGCGAAGGTACTACAGTGAACTGCCGAGCATTGCTTGACTCAGGATCACAACTCAATTTCATTACAGAAAAGTTGTCAAGAAGATTGAACATTCCTGAATTTGCCGAAACAATGCGAATTCTTGGGATTGCGGAAGGAACCAGACAAGCCAATAAGAGGGTAAATCTCACATTAAGATCCAGAACATCTGACTTCTCCACCTATTTAGAAGCATTTGTTTTACGTCAGATCACTCCAAGTCAACCAACTTGAAGAATCAACACTGCCTCTTGGCAGATTCCAGACGAAATAAAATTGGCAGATCCGCACTTTACCTCCTGACCTCCTACTGGGAGCAGAATTGTACCATCTATTCCTAACCATAGGATAGGTGTAGGCTTGCCAATTCTTCAAAACACTCATCTCGGTTGGGTAGTGGCAGGCAAAATGGAAGGCTGGTCAACACGTTCATCTATCTGTGGAATCTCTATCGAAAGCGAACTGCAAAATAGCCTCGAAGAATTCTGGAGGGTTGAGGAAGTTCAAACAAAAAAGAATCTTTCACAATTGAAGAACGCAGATGCGAAGCTCATTTCGCGGACAATACCATCAGAAATCTAGAAGGACGATTCGTCGTCCGACTTCCTTCTAAGGCCAATAATAATAATTTGGGTGCCTCAAAAAATCTTGCCCTTCAAAGTATTATTGCTCTGGAAAAAAGACTAGCAAGGCAAAATAACCTAAAAGAACAATACAGCAAGTTTATTGAGCAATACATTGGATTAGGAAACATGATTTTAGTCAAGTTCATGGAATTCACTACTGCCTGCCACATCATTGTGTACTCAAACCAGAAAGCATAACAACAAAGTTACGAGTAGTTTTTGATGCTTCTGCAAAAACTTCAAGCAATGTCTCCCTCAATGATATACTGTCAACCGGACCAACCATCCAAAGCGAGTTATTCACAACGCTTCTTCGCTTTCGGCTTCATCGTTATGTATTCACTGCTGACATTGAAAAAATGTATCGACAGATACTTATTCACCCAGAAGATCGAAGATTTCAGTTCATCTTTTGGTGAAATCATCCAGCAGAAGAACTGCAAGTGAATCAGCTGAACACAGTTACGTACGGGACCTATATTTGGCCACAAAGTATCTACAGAAGCTGGCTTCAGAAGGGGCAAATGACTATTCTCTATGTGCAAAGGTCCTAAGCACAAACTTTTACGTCGACGATGTAATGACTGGGTCCGATAGCTTACCCCAAACCTTGGAGATGCGAGACCAACTAAATTTCTTATTGAAAACCACCGGCCTTACTCTACGGAAGTGGTGCGGCAACGATCCAGCCCTATTGAAGAACTTCCCTATTGAGGACGTAGCCCTTCAGTTGGACCTGGACACTGGCAATACAACACACATAAAAACTCTCGGTCAAGGATGGTTTCCCAATCAGACACATTCATCATAAACATTCAGCCCAGCAAGACTGAAAAAATCACCAAGCGGACAGCGTTATCCGACATATCACAGTTATTCGATCCACTTGGATTCTTGGGACCAGTCGACATTACGGCAAAAATCTTTGTACAAAAGCTCAGGTGGCTACGACTGAGATACACCTCTACCCAAAGAATTGCAGTTGGAATGGACCAAATATAGAGAAAATCGAAGCTATTTGATAGGCGTTAAGATTGATCGACATATATTTGCACACAGGATTCCAAATTCCAAGTACATGCTTTCGCAGACGAATCCGAAAGGCTTATGGAGCAGCTGTCTACCTAAGAGCTGGCAACAAGGACAAAATTACCACTGTCAGACTTCTGTGTGCCAAATCAAGAGTACCACCAGTTAAGAATCTTTCCATGGCAGCTGAATTAGTAAATCGCATCAAGACAGATTTACACTAAGAATCGTGTCCGACATTCTAATGGACAGATTCTGAGATAGTACTTGCATGGATTAACTCGCCGTCATCATCTTTTCACACCTTTGTCGCCAATCGGATATCTGCAATACAAACAATCACCTTAATTCCACAATGGCGACACGTCCGGTCAAGGGATAATCCTGCCGATCTCATATCCCGAGGTATCTCAGCCCACAAACTGGCAGCTTGTAATTAATGGTTTTATGGACCTCTCTTCTTACACGGATCAGAATCATCATGGCCCCCCTCTTACAACAACAAACAAGAATGTGGGCTTCAGCGAAAAATAACCAAGGCAACCAAAGCCCACACCTTATCAGCTATAGAGCAGCCAGCCAACTTCATCTATTTGATTGACCACCAGACCAACTTCAGAAGATTGCAGAGAATTGTAGCAGACATCTTACGATATTGCCACAATCTAAGAGCCTAAAAGAGGGAGGACCGCATCATAAAATCGGATCCTCCCAAACCAACTGAGCTCTACAAGGCGCTAATTCATATTGTGAAAAACATGCAAAGAGAAGGGTTTGAAGAAGACATAAAACATCACGAACGCTTTTCGGAAGCTCCAAAGGGAAGTGCAATCACTAGCTTGACTCCATTCATTGACGAGGAAGGAGCATTAAGAATCGGTGGACGTCTGGAAGCAGCTTCTTTGCCAAATGAAACCAAACACCCACTGCTTCTTCCCTCTTCTCACCACTTCACAAAGATGCTGATAGTTTCCTATCACAAAGAAAACCTCCACTGTGGACCTCAAGCACTTTTACCCACATTGAAACAAAAATTCTGGCCCATAAAGGGAAAGGCAATAGCCAGATCAGTTGTGCAGCAGTGTATAAGATGTACAAGAGCCAAAACAAAAACTGTTAACACAAATAATGGGAAGTCTTCCTGCTCATAGAGTCCAGCCAGCACGCCCATTCCTAAACGCCGGAGTTGATTTCTGTTTACCAATTAAAACTCACTACAAAGTAAGAGGAAAACACCCTCAAAAAACTTACATTGCAGCATTTCCTGTTTTGCCACAAAGGCGGTCCATTTAGAGTTAGTGACAAATCTATCAACAAATGGTATTATCGCTGGTATGAAGAGATATATTGGAAGACGAGTGTAACGAGTAGTTTTGTCTAATAAGGGTCTTTGCTGGCATGCTGAAACCCTTCCTTAGCTCGTCGGTGGGGGTGGTTCTTTGACCCATTAACTCATTACAAAAATTATTCATGCCAGTCTTATCACCAAAGTTGATATTGATGTGCGAGAAATGTGGCCTCAACCCTCCCTACCTTGGTTGCTTCCCTCGCTAGAGCAACCCCTTTAATTAGCATCTTCCTATCTTCATCACTTCATCATCCCTTAACACTTCCCCTCATTCACTCCTTTCAAATAAAATTTAAAACTCCATTGTTTTAGATATCATTAAAGTTTCAAAAGTATCTTTGTTTATTCATGCTTATTTATTTCTATAATAATTAAAATTTAATTTTTTTTAAATGAAGTTTATTTTCTTTTTACTATAGTTTAATAGACATAATTCAGATTTACGTTAAAAGAAATTAAAGAAAATCTATTTCAAATTCTAAATCACGCGAGTTAAGTTTGTGACCGAAGCGGAGCTTAAAAAAAACACTTGTTCCACGTTTGAATGTTCTAATCAGAATGCATTTTTATTCAACTTATCAAATGAAAACTTAATTCTATTTACAATAATATATGTATTTCTAGGAAAAGGCAATGTATTGAATGCTTTATTTATGGAAGAATGTAAAATGCTTAATTGACAAAAATAAGTTTAGCGGATATTGGCAAAAAAAAGGAATACTTGGAAAATGTTTATTTAACCTAATAATTTAAAATTGAATACTGCTCGCACAATTCCTGGAATTGGGTCGATGACATCTATTGCATGGGTTTAAGTTGGTTGTTGGCCGGAAATGGGAGAGGGCAAGTTAGGTTTCGGATGTAACTCCTCCCCCCTTAGAATAGAGCGACAGCCACAATGACGTCATTGGGGATGGAGCGAAAGATTGTAGTGTGGGTTGTTGATCCTTGATGCGATGGGTTTTTCTCTTTCTTTCTATGATGGTGAAGGCGATGGTGATAATCATTATGGTTAAGAAGACGTAGACTGCTGTTGATGCTGATATTAGATGAAGGACTTCGGTTTTTGCATAGAATTTTGAAAGGTTTGAGTTGGTGATAAAGTTGTATTCCTTTAGTTTTTCCAGGTTCAGGACTTCTTTAATTATTGTAGCTTTGATGTCACTACTTGGGGGTGGTGGAATATGGATTTCGTCCCAAAAAGTGTCAGGACTGTCTTCATATGTGAGACCGTTGATTTCTATGTTGCAATTCTGGAAGTGGATAAGTGTTGTGCCTTCTATGACAGATGTCTTTGTGCTGCAAGTAGAGTTTATTAGAGATTTTGGTGCATTTAATATTAAAATATAGTTTTTCTCTGGTTGAGAAATTTCGTATGATTTTCCTTCATCAGTGAAAGGGCAGTTAGCTGCTTCGTTCTTCATTAATTTCCCCATGCATTCAGAGTTATTGATGTCTTCTTCGCGATGTGAATTTATGCAGTAGTACGTTCCTTCTATCTTGGGGCAAGGTGTTGTAAAGTGCTGTATTTTATTTTCATTAATGTTTACATATGGTTGGATTATAAGAAATTTTGTTTCATTTATTGGAAGGGGAATGACATGGTAAAAAAAGTATTTTTCATTAGATATGTTAGGAATGCGCACGTTAAATATAATGTTAGAATTATTGTAATATGCCTGTAGTCCAAGAAATTCGTATATTTGTTCATTACTTTCAATTTTGACATTTTGATTTGTAAATCTGTTTTCTATTTGATGTAGTTCTTGCGCATTTAATAAAAATTTTGGAATAATGTTTAATTTACTAAGGATAACTGCTTCAGCAATGTTTGATATATGGTTTGTTAGTAGGTCGATGTTAAAGTTTATTTCATTCAAATATTGTGTTTCAAGAAAGATATGATATTCTCTTTTTACAGCATTATATAATTCCGAAAGGAATTCTTCTATTTTATTTTGTTGATTATTAATGTGTGATGTAATGTTCTTAAATCTTTCTATTGTTTGAAAATTAATGGCATTTTGGGATAAAATTTTATTAGTAATGTTAGTAAGATTTGAGTTAAGATATTCTATTTGTTCGTTAATAGCTTGTGCGTCTTCCGCATCCATATTTCCGGTTATAAATTTAATAACTGATCCAAGTCCATTGACAAGACCTCTTTTATTTCTTTTTAACGGATATAGTGTATCAAATTTATTTTTTAATTCTTTTAGTTTAAGTTTTGTTACATGAATTGGGTTAGTAAATGTAGCTCTTTTTTCAAAAAAATTGAGCGTGTTAGTTATCTGTTGGATGTTATACTGATAATCTTCTTTTGTAATAGTTCTTGAGGGTCCTAGTCGGAGGGTTAGTATGCCGCGATCTTTCGGAAAATTGAAGATTTCTATTAATTGGGTTACTACTAGTGGAATGCTGTAAAAAGGGATTACAAGTAATAGAATCAATTATTTTTTTTTTTTGTATATATTTTTTTTTTTTTTTATTATATTGTTTGGATAGCCTCTAATCATATGCCGTGATTTCGCTACCATGTTACATTCATATGCCGTGAATGTATTTATTTATTATTGCTTATATGTTTTAAAGGGATTATAAGTAATAGAGTCAAAAAATTTCTTTAAACATTATGTATACAGAATTTTTTTTTAATTTTTTTTTTTTTTTTTTTTTAAATATATTTTTTATATATATTTTTTTTTTATATTATTATATTGTTTGGATATTAAAATCATTTAAGGGTTTCTCAGATATTGGGATTCCGTCGTTTGAATTTTCTTGAGCACTATGAACTGTTTCTAAATCTTCGTTATTATTGAAAAGTTCTTTGTTTTCAGGATTATAAATTTTTACGCGACTAAGGGCATCAGCATTTGTATTAGCCTTACCCTTTTTATACGTGATTTCATAATCAAATTCCTCAAGTTTGAGGCGCCACCTGACAAGTTTAGAGTTCGGCTCTTTAAGATTCATAAGCCAAAGTAGGGGTTTGTGATCCGTTACTATTTGGAATTTCCTTCCGAATAAGTAGGGTCGAAAATAGCGTGTAGCCCATACAATTGCTAGCAGTTCTTTTTCGATGGTTGAATAATTACATTCGCTTTTTGATAGAGTTCGACTAGCGTAACAGACAGGTCGGTCGCTTCCAATTTTACCTTGTGAGAGCACTGCTCCTAGAGCGGAGTTACTAGCGTCTGTTGTTAGGACAAATGTTTTGGTAAAATCGGGATGTTGAAGTATAGGATCATTTATTAAGAGATGCCTACAAGTCTCAAAAGCTTCAATATAATTTTGGTCTAGTTTGATTTCAGCATCCTTTCTAAGGCAATTTGTTAACGGCTTAGTTAGTTTGGCTAGGTCTTTGATAAATTTCCTGTAGTACCCTATCAATCCTAAAAATGCTTTTATTTCAGTACGAGTTTTTGGAATAGGAAAATTTTTGATGGCATGAATTTTGGAAGGGTTTGGTTTAATTCCTTCTGGAGTAATGATATGTCCCAGAAAGGCAATTTCCTTTTGGAGGAACTCGCATTTATCCATTTGGATTTTGAAATTTGATTCTCTTAACTTTTCAAACACCTTTTTTATGCTTTGTATGTGTTCCTGAAGGGAGGTAGAGCAGATGATGATATCATCTAAATACACAAGACATATGTTGCCAATTAGTTCTTTTAAAACGTTGTCCATCACGCGTTGAAATGTAGATGGGGCGTTTTTTAAGCCAAAAGGCATTCTAAGAAATTCGTAGTGCCCTCCTTCGACATTGAATGCAGTTTTCTGTATGTGTTTTGGGTCCATTTCAATTTGGTGGAATCCGCTTGCGAGGTCAAGTGAGGTGAAGTACTGACATTTTCCCAGCTTGTCTAATATTTCGCTTATATTGGGCAGTGGGTATCGATCGGATATGGTTTTTTCATTGACTTTTCTATAGTCTATAACTAACCTCCACTTTTGTTTCCCGCTAGCATCTTGTTTTTTGGGAACGATCCATACAGGAGAGCTCCATGGAGAATAGCTATGGCGTATTATGCCTTGATCTAACATTTTAGATATCTGTTCTTGTACCTCTTTTTTATGTACGAAGGGATATCTGTATGATTTTGTATAGGTTGGGACTTCATTGGTGATGTTAATATTGTGTTTAATTTGATTTGTGAAAGTTAGTGGTTCCCCTTCTATATATATTATATCATTGTATTCTTTACAGATTTTAATTATCTGTTTTCGTTCCTCAACGTTTAAGTGTTCGGTTCTAATTAATTGAGCTATATCTTATGGGGGAATGGATTTCATGGTTTCTTCATTAAAGTTGTTAATTTCTATGAAATTATTTGGTTCATACAGTTCAGTTTCTAATGGTTCTTCTATTACTATTGTTTTCTCGGTATTAGAGTAATTTATTATCTCTACAGTACTATAACCGTTTTCAGCATTGTATAAACCTTGTGTAATGCAAAGGTCCGGCTTTAGTTCTGTAGTTTCGATAATTATATTGTCATTGGCATCTTTAACTGGAAGTTTAGCGAGGGTCTTACTATTTGCTGGGATAGTGAGTTTGCCAGAAGAGTAATTTGGCTTGAAATTAATTTTGATTTTGGAATTTTGCGTTATGAGCATTTTGTTTTCTAGGTCTATTTTCGCATTAATTGTGAGAAGAGTATCCATACCTAGGAGGCCATCGAAAAAATTGTGAAATTTGAAGATGAGAAATTTAAGAAATCCATTTTGATTAAATTCAGTAAAAATGGGAAGATTAGTTTGTTTTTCTAGTTGGTATTTTTTGAAAACGGTAGTTATATGGATAGGATTGCATTTGATTTGTTTTTCGTCGGGGATGAATTCAGGGTTAATAAATGAAGCTGATGCACCCGTATCTATGAGGAACCTCAAGGGTCTACCAAAAGGTGAAGAAATATTAATATATGGTAGAGTGTTAGGGTGTGACCTTGGGTCTAAGTATCCTGTGGGCTCCTGGAGGCTGCATTGGAAAAATTTTGATTATCGGAAATGTTTGTTGATTCGTTATTGAAGTATGTATCTAATTGTTGAAAGGAACGTCCGTTTTCGTTATCAACTTCCTGGAAGTTGAAATTTGTATTTCTGACTTGTTGACTAGGACTGATTTTTATTTTTGAGGATGGATTGGAATTGTTGTTATGATAAGCATTATTCGAGGGTCTGAATTTCTGAAATCTATTGAATTGCGTTTCGTTTCTGTGGAAGGTTCGAGAATGAGTTGGCTCATTAAAGTTATGTGCATTTCTAATTGGGAGTAATTTAGGGATTGAGTTATTTGGTCGCCATTGGTTTGGGTTATTATAATATGTTTTTGTTTGGTTTTGGTATGAATTGTATGTATATGGTTTGTATCTATGTTGTTGCGAATATCTTTGATAAGAAATGTTTTGTTCCTTAATGCAACAAGATAGAGCAGTAGCTAACGAATCAGGTTGCATAGTCCTTACTCTTGAACCAAGTGTTTCGTTGAGTCCACTCAAGAATGAGTTGAGGCACATTTCGGAGTACAAATCCTTTTTCGCTTGGATAACAGACGTATTTCCTTCCTGAATAAGGATGTTATTGCATAAAGCAGACTGAATTTCAATTATTTCACCGTGAAAGCATTGAACCGATTTATTGAATTGCCTTATGTTGTGGAGATCTCTAATGAGGGATGTTTCCGTTCGTTTATCAGAATAGTGAAGGATAAGGTTTGTTTTTATTTCATCCCAAATTAAAGGGGTCCCGTACATATTAAGTACCTCATTTGCCTGGCCTTCGACCTTGTTGCGTATGGCCCTGAGGAGTATTTGGCCATACGGGGTGTTATCAGTTCCTCTTATGTATAGAAGAATTTCTTCTACATTATTAAGGAACTCGTATAAGAGACGAGGGTTACCATCAAACCTGGGAAGGTCTTTGATGGCATCAGGTATCCTAAGGGAATTAAAAATTTCACCGTGGTTTATGGTTTGATTAGTGTTTTGTGTAGTGTTATCTTGTTCTAAACTCATGTTGAATGATTCAGTACTAGAGAATGAAGGATCTGTATCTTCGGGTATGGAATTGAGGCTCTCAGAGAAGCGATTTAGACTACTAGAGATAGATTTGAAGTTGTAAGGGAAAAGTGAGCGTCGTGGTTTTACAGGTCCCTTTTCTTTATGCATTAATCAAATTTTATACGATTAAATATTTTATAATCTCACAAAAATGTGAGCGATTTTAAATGATGAAAATAATATGTAATATGTTTAAAAAGTATATTATAATATATAAGTTTCATAAATTTTTAATTAAATGTTTAGGAAATGATTAATTGATTTTTTTTTTTTTTTTTTTTAAACTAGCACTTACAAACACATGCACCCAAGAAGAATTTTCATACTGATTTTCCTTTGTAGCTCTGTAGGTTCAGTGAACGGTGATAAAGGGTCAAAACCCAATAGCTGGTTGTTCCAAGATAAAGCACTGGTTATCCAGAGTCTTCTTTTTAATTTCACTGTGATTTTCTATTTGCACTTGTATGTATATATTTTTATAGTTCTTTAGTCTTTGAAGTTTTCTTTAGATTTTATATTTGCACTGATTTTTTTTTTTTTTATTATTATTTCTTTCTTTTAATCTCTATTTGCACTTATTAAGGTTCTTTTTTTTTTTTTTGAATAAGATTTTAGTTGTTCACCGGACTAACGACTGCGCCAGTTAAGTTTGTGACCGAAGCGGAGCTTAAAAAAAACACTTGTTCCACGTTTGAATGTTCTAATCAGAATGCATTTTTATTCAACTTATCAAATGAAAACTTAATTCTATTTACAATAATATATGTATTTCTAGGAAAAGGCAATGTATTGAATGCTTTATTTATGGAAGAATGTAAAATGCTTAATTGACAAAAATAAGTTTAGCGGATATTGGCAAAAAAAAGGAATACTTGGAAAATGTTTATTTAACCTAATAATTTAAAATTGAATACTGCTCGCACAATTCCTGGAATTGGGTCGATGACATCTATTGCATGGGTTTAAGTTGGTTGTTGGCCGGAAATGGGAGAGGGCAAGTTAGGTTGCGGATGTAACTCGCGCGTTCGACTTATTTCAAAATGGAGTTGTATTCTCCTTTGTCTTTTAAATATGTTTTTGTTAAGACAATGTTCCCCCAATCAAATCTCCCGAAATCCAAATATATATAAATTTAAAAGAATTTTGATATGTGATCAGGGTTTAAACTTATACATAAAAACTTACCAACGTATCCTTTGATGGGGTGGCCACTGCATCTGGATCCGAAGAGAAACCTGTCACTTTTCACTTTGGAGTTCACTTTAAATTTATATAATTGTTTATTTGAATTTCACTAGTTTCTTATTTAAATGCGTTTCGCAGATGTCTATGCCTTTGAAAAGACTTTCCTTTAACACTTTGTATAAGCAAAAAAAAAAAAATTATTTAAAAAACAATAAAAAAAATGGTCGCTTTCAAATGATAACGGTCAGCGTGTTACTAAAATTGTATTAAATTCCCGGAACTTCTTGTCTCCGTCGATATCCTGGATTCGAAAGTTCAAGATCCAAATCTCACAAATTCTTTCCTTTCTTGGAACAGCTACTTAGGTATCAAATCTGGGTATAGATTGAAAAAAAAATCAGGCGGCCCTTATGACGTAGCCGCCAAATAATTTAAGATTTTTTTTCGAAGGTAGCTATAAAAGAAAGTTAAATAGCTACAGTTAAAACTCAATCTACTTGCCTTTTGAATTACAATGAAATTACCTTTTCTATTTAAAATTGAAACCTAGTAAGTTTCGCTGATAAAATCAACCTCTTTTTTTTTTTTTTGTTCCTTATTTGAAATTTTGATTTTCCTTTTCCAATTATGGAAGAATATCACACCGATATATTGTGCTTTATATCTTATTTTAGGATTTTATTTCTAAAGACTTTGTTCTTAAAAGAAATCTCTTTACAACTATCACGGTGTACTGTCGGTTAATCAATGTACTGTTCCTACCTACTGTAGTTGCAATACTTAATTCTTCTTTTATTTTCTAGCAACAGCTAAATTTCTCCTCCCTGGTGAGTTTCAATTAGAGTTCATTAACCCTATGAATTCTCCTATTTCAAATTTCTGTTTATTCGTTCTCCCCTTATACAGCTTTGGATTAACTTGCCCTAGTCTCGTTTTGTTCTTTTCTTTCTTTTTTTTTTTTATTTAATTAGTCTGCAAAGACTGAAATAAAACAAAATATTTAATTTAAAATATAAGCATGTCTCTTTCTTATTCACTATCCTGCCAAGCTTGTATTTGTTGTTCTAGAAACTGAATGTTAATTTAAGCATGTGTCAAAAGATCGGATCGTTAGTAGCCGTGTTTGTTTAATATTCAACATTAAATTAGTGTAAATAATTAATTTTCGAATATTTTCGGAACCCGTAACAGGACTATTCTTTTTTCAGATATTATCATATCTTAAATATGCATACGAACCCACAAAACGAGGATACCTGTTCCGAATAACCTGAAAACATTCATCCCTAAAATTGTTGGGTTTTCGGCGGTAAATCATTAAGTGCGACATATACATACAGCTTCAAACAACCTACCAAATCTATACTTTTGTTGAAGTAATTGGAGAGAGTGAAACAAAACAAAATAATAAAAAAATGAAGTTTAAATAAACTCTTAACAAATATAGCGATATCTATTATTTGCAGCGATGACGAGTGTTGTTTCTTTTTCTTTTCCTTTTTTTTTTTTTTGTTTACATTGTTTATCTATCAACTCGAATAACATAAAGTACGAAGTGTCCAAAACAAATTTATCGATTTGCTTTATCAAGATGTTTTTTTTAAATTTAGGCGAGTTATATTGATCTTAAAATCTAAAATCTCGAGTGCTCTCATATTTAAATTCAACGTGGGAGCCGTACCCTTCACCTTCGAGTCTTGTGCCGGGCAACTCTACTTGTCAGATAAGTCTTCATCATTAATAATTTTTGTATAACGTGATGCTTTGTGAAATTTTTCCTTTTCTTTTCAGATCATTGCCGGTTGTCTTTAGAGTGAAAAACTCCTATGAGTTTACCATCCCGAGTCTCTAACTCATACATACAGTTGCCGACAATTCTTCTTACCCTGGATTTTAAAAACTTCGGCATCAATTTTGAATTTATTCCACGAACGAAGTTGCTTTGGCCAAAATTGCGGTGAAATACTTCTTGGCCTGCCGTATATTTTACATGTCTAGCGCGTAAGTTATAAGTATTTTTAGATTTTAAGTGAGCCTTATTTAAATTGACACCTATCTTTTGTCGATTTAATATAATTTTAGCAGAATTTGGTATGGCTAATATCTCTGGGTCAGAGAGGACTTTCAAATTTCTCAATATAGGATATGTAGAACCATGTACAATCATATTCTGCCCAAAAAGTGCAAAATATGGTTGGCAGCCTATAGCCTCGTGAACATCGGATCTCAACAAATACAAATCCCAGTCATTTTGTTCTTCTGAGACTAAAACTCTTAATTTGCTTAACACACTTCGATTGACTCTTTCTGAATTGTTGGCCTGGGGGGAGTATAAAGCAGTCTTTTGATGCGTTACACCATACTTCTTCAAGAAATTTTGAAACTCTTTTGAGATAAATTGTCTGCCATTATCTGAGTGTAAATATTCCGGTATACCAAATAAATGAAAAACTTCTTCTTCTAAATACTGAATTATTTTTAAAGAATTCGCCTTACTCATTGCTTTCAAAAACGTGAATTTTGTAAAATGATCAACTACTATAAATATGTATACATTTCCCTTTTTTGTTCGAGGGTATGGTCCCAAAAAATCTAAATACAGACGCTGCATCGGTCTTTCCGATACTGTCTGATGTACGATCGGTGCGCGCAGAGTAATATTAGGTGATTTTATGGTTTTACAAATCTCACACTCACTCACAAATAATTTAATGTCTGTTACCATCTTTGGCCAGTAATATTTTTCTCGTATTCTGGAGTATGTCTTAGCGAATCCGCTGTGGCATGACAATTAAGTATTGTGTGACATCTCTATTACAGTTTGAGTAAGCGTCTCAGGCAACCATAAACGCCAAAGGGTATCTTCTTCTCCTACCTCACCGTTCCTAAACTGTACCCTTTTGTACACATATTTTCCAGATACTACAAGATCGGGAAGATCACGCTCTCCCTCAGCTTGGAATATTGTTCCATGCCAATTGATGCTTCCGAAATCTGTTCGCAGTCTTCGTCTATAACAGCTTTGTTCATTGAAATCACTTCCATGTCTACTCGAGAAAGGGTATCGAGCACTATGTTAAGAGATCCTTTTCGGTGTTCAATACTGAAATCGAAACCTTGCAGTTCCAAGCTCCATCTAACCAGTCTCCCACTCAAGTCCTTCAATGACATAAGCCACTTCAGACTTGAGTGATCAGTTATCACGCGAAAAGGTAAACCTTCCACATACGCCCGAAACATTCTTATGCTCAACACCGCAGCAAGACATTCCAACTCGGTAACTGTATAGTTTTTCTTAGCTTTGTTGAGCTTCTTTGAAATATAGGCAATTGAACGTTCATTTTGATTCTCATCAAGCTGGAAGAGAACGCCACCTACGCCCTCTGATGACGCATCACATTGTATCGTGAAAGGCTTTTTGAAATCCGGTTGGGATAAGACCGGGGCTGTCAAAAGTGCCGTTTTAAGTTTTTCAAACCCTACTAGTGCTTCTGGTGTCATTTCAAACTTCTTTTTTTTTTTAAGCAGTCTGTTAACGGAGAAGCCAAATCCGAATAATTCTTAATGAACCTTCGGTACCAACCCGTAAGTCCCAAAAACCTCCTTACTTGTCTCTGAGTGCCAGGAATGGGAAAATTCACCATTGCTTCGATCTTGTCAGGGTTAGTCTTCAAAGTTCCTTGGCCGACTATATAGCCGAGATACTTGATCTCTCGCATACAGAACCTACTCTTATCGAGGTTTATGGTTAGATTCGCGCGGCGTAAGCAGGTCGCGACTTCATTTAATATTCGAATATGGGATTCAAAGTCTTCAGTGCATATCAGAAGGTCATCTAAGTATACAAACACATTGTCCCGAAGACTTGAAGGAAGAATCTGGTCCAATGTACGACACATGGTTTGTGTAGCATTGCTCAAACCGAAAGGCATAACTTTAAATTGGTAAAGCGGTCTACCGGAAACAGCAAAAGCTGTTTTCTTCCTCGAACTTTTTTCCAAAGGGATTCGCCAATACGCGTCTTTAAGATCAATGCCAGATATATAATGAGTGTCTTTTATTCTACTGAGAAGACCTTCGATATGTGGCATAGGATAAGCATCATTCACCGTCACCGCGTTAACTTTTCTAAAGTCTAAACATAAACGAACCTTACCCGGTTTTCTAACCAAAACCAATGGGCAACACCATGGAGAGTTGCTCTCCTCGATAACACCAAGTCCTATCATACGGTCCAACTCCTTATAAACTTCCTCCTGACGGACTGGAGACAATGGGTAGTGACGGGATTTGATTGGCACTGCGTTACCAGTGTCAATCTCGTGAATACCAACGTGCGTTTTTCCCAAACCTTGCTGAACAAAGTTCGGGAACAGTTTTTTTGCAGCTTCCAACCTAACCTTTTGTTCGGGTGGAAGTTCTATCATTTCCGCTTTATCATTGACATTCTCTTCTACTTCCTGTATTCCCTTCCCAACATTGGCTTGGATCTCGTTAACTTGAGGTAAGAGATTAAACTCTCTCTAAAAGTTCATCCCTAGATATAACTTTTGCGTTAGGTTTGGAATTAGATAAAAGCAAATGGTTTTAGTAAAGCCATTGTAAGTAGTGGAAATATCACACTAACCTACGATGTTGTGAGCCTTACCATCTGCAGAACGGACAATGTTTTTATATGGCTTTACATCAAGTCCAGCTCTCTTTACCAAATCCCAACACTCATTACCTAGCACAGAGATAGAAGCACCACTATCTAACAACCCAAAAGAGGACTCTCCGTTGAGTTGTACATTAGCGTACATTCTACCATCTGTGTTGGATGAAATGATGGATTCCACGATCAGTCTTCGAAATTTTTGGCGGTTCCTAAACCTATGCCTACATTTCTGAACTTTTCCACTGGTGGCTTTACTATTTGTTCCCATTATCCGAGAGCGAACTTTATAGTAATTCATTTTACGATCTCTCTCGGCCCTTTTTCTCGTCCCTCCGACAGTTTTCCGAATGTTTAGTACACTCTGGTGTGCTTACTCCCTTTGCACCACATACACTGTTAGAACGAATGCCCCCTTTCCTCACAGTTCCAACAAACAAAGCTTGATGGAGTGCCTGCTCTATTAAACTTCGAAATAGCCGCGATATCTTCATCATTCACTTCAAGTGGATCTTCTTCGTTTTGTGCTGCTATTTCGTGTACTAATTTTGTTGAAGGAACCCTCTTTGCCAAAAATTTCTCTGCTTCCCTAGCCTTGATTCGGAGCTGCTCCAATGTTTTAACATCGGATGAAAGTAAAATTTCCCCCAATTTCTCTTTAGCATTATTACGAATGATATCTACCACCTTCTTGTTGTCAAATGGTTCTTTTAAGCGGTCATTCAAAGTAACAACTGAATTATAAAACTCGTCAAAAGACTTTATATCCTTGTCTACGAGTGAGCAATCGCATATAAATGTCGACATCACTTTCCTGACGTCCAAATTCTTTCCACATCTCGGTTTTCACCTCTGCAAACTTAGCACTAGGTTTCTTGCGCAAAAACCTCCAAAACCATTCATTTGCTTTGCCACTGAGCAATGTATGAAAATGAGAAGTCAATTGCTCATCTGTGTACCCAGATGAAATTTGCAGACGATCAACCTTGAATAAGAAATCACCTCTATTTTCTTTGCCATCGTACTTTATATTCCATCTGTATATATATATATAGAGTTTCTGCATACCATCCTGGCCAAGGCCAAGAGTACCCATCTTAACGTCAAGATTGGGCTCTATAATAACCCTAGCAAAAGAGTAGTTAAAGAAACCAAATTATTAGTTCAAGAACTACATTATAACATATTTATAACACATAATAAAAACAAAAGTTTGTATATATTTTGGCTAAATTACACTATTTTTAATAAAAGCACTGAGTTTTTTCTTAAATTGATTCATTGTGGGTTCACTTTTTAAGTATGTGGGCAGGTTATTAAAATAAATAATACCATCATGTAAAATACAGTTTTGAGTACGGCTTAAACGACATCTCTCCGGTCTTAAGTTATTGCTATTTCTTAAATTGAATGGTTGCGCTTCGGATACATCTAATATTCCATCGGATACGTATTCCGGTAGCTTACCATTACGCATTTTAAAAATAAAAATCATAGCATCATAAATAAGTCTCTGCTTAACATTCATCCAATTTAAGCAATCCAGCATGAATCGAATAGGAGTGTAAATATTCGTCCTCAAGATAATTCTCATACCCCTGTTCTGAAGTCTTTGGAGTCTTAATTTGACATCTGCATTGGATCCAAACAGCAAAGTTGAGCAATAATTGAAGTGCGGCATTACTAATGCGTTGTATAGGAGAATAGAAGCTTCAAATGACAGTTGCTTTCTTATTCTACTCAAAAAATATATTTTCTTTGAAATCTTGGCACAGACTTGATTTGAATGTTCCTGTAAATTGAGATTTTCATCTATAACAACACCTAAGTATTTTATACTTTCAACACAGTTTATTAATGCACCATCCATACAGATATCAATTTCCTCATTTATACGAAATTTCATACATTTAGTCTGTCTAACCGACATACCTCCCGAGTGCTACTATTCGACACGAAACTTCTACTACTGTTAACAAGTGGAGTGACGGACTGCCTGGACTGTTCGTCAGGAGACATTTGCGGATCTGTACTCGCAGTAGAAGGAGCAGCCTGAACATCACTAGGTTTATTAAGATTATCCAATTTGCCTACAACTTTATTCATGAAAGCTTCCATTTGTTCAAAAACTCGCATTTGATTAATGAACAGACTTCTTTCGATTCGATCAACTAAATCTTCTTGTTCCCCTCCTGCAGGTGCTTGGTAAGATCGTGAGGAGTCTAAATTTTCAATCCTGACCTCTTGAAGTGGTGGTGCGCCTTGAGTAGGTGGTATCTCATTTATAGGTTGGACTTCCCTAGGAAGATTAGATGTTTGGTTGCTCTGATTGTGAGACATATTTGTGCTGGAATCGGACACTATCGATTCTAGTTCTCTTGAAAAATTAATTGAGTTATCCAAATTGAACCTATCAATTTTGGTATTAAACCTACGGACAAAACTTTCAAATCTCGCTTCTAAAGTTGAACGAATGTTTCCCCAGCTTGCAAACAAAGAGATTCTCTGGTTGTTATTGTCGGTCATAGTCTTCTACCCCTAGCCTATTTCCGGATTTTAACTAATCTCCTTAAGAAAAAGGAAAGCCTATTTAAATAAAAAAATAAAACTTCAACCGGAAACCTATAAATCAAAGAGATACACGTCAGAAAATCAAAAATGAATACCTGCTATATCTAAAATAATATTCCCGATCTAAAATCTATATGAAATTCCAAACTTCTACTCTCAAATCCAAAACTTCAAAATTTTCTTTTGTTTTCTTTTACTGATATCGTTGTGATTCGCAAAAAAAAAATAAAACCGATAAATAAATAAAACTAATAAAAAAACAAATAATATTCAAAAAATATGTTCCAAAATGTTGATAAAACTTTTTTTAAAAAAAATCATAAACTGTTGAAAGAATGGATGAGGAGCAAGATCAAAGGAGACGACGACCGAAGTCAAGGAAGATGCCGTAATTCATTGAGCCAAAAAAAAATTATGGTAAAAATTTGGTAACTATGTATGTGTTTATCTACTCTATTGATTTATGAAATAAAAAAATTTATAATATAATTGTTTCAGGACGACATATGCCAATTCTATTAGCAGTGAAGGCTCTGAAAACTGCAGAAGAATTATACGGAAGGATCTCTGAAAACGGTGTAATCGTCTTCAAGTCTCTTCCAATTTGATTCTAAGAATGCCCCAAGGTGTCCGGCCATGTAGGTACCTGTTACTCAAATACACTCAGACTCGGACTACTACGTACATTTTAGTATGGTTGTAAAAGTATATGTTTGGCTTCAACTATCCTGTGGTAACTCAGTACCGAATGCTTCCAACTCAGTGACCGGGACTCACAAGAAAGATGAAACCAAAATCAAAAAAAAAAAAATGTTTAAAAAAAAAATGTGAAAAACTGTAAAAAAAATCAAAGATATTGTAAATTCGAAAGTATGTGGCTCATAAAAATATACCTCGCTATTTTCTAATAGCGGAAAACACGTTGGGCGCCAGTTTGTAACGAGTAGTTTTGTCTAATAAGGGTCTTTGCTGGCATGCTGGAACCCTTCCTTAGCTCGTCGGTGGGGGTGGTTCTTTGACCCATTAACTCATTACAAAAATTATTCATGCCAGTCTTATCACCAAAGTTGCTTGGTTGCTTCCCTCGCTAGAGCAACCCCTTTAATTAGCATCTTCCTATCTTCATCACTTCATCATCCCTTAACACTTCCCCTCATCCACTCCTTTCAAATAAAATTTAAAACTCCATTGTTTTAGATATCATTAAAGTTTCAAAAGTATCTTTGTTTATTCATGCTTATTTATTTCTATAATAATTAAAATTTAATTTTTTTAAAAGAAGTTTATTTTCTTTTTACTATAATTTAATAGACATAATTCAGATTTACGTTAAAAGAAATTAAAGAAAATCTATTTCAAATTCTAAATCACGCGCGTTCGACTTATTTCAAAATGGAGTTTTATTCTCCTTTGTCTTTTAAATATGTTTTTGTTAAGACAATGTTCCCCCAATCAAATCTCCCGAAATCCAAATATATATAAATTAAAAAGAATTTTGATATGTGATCAGGGTTTAAACTTATACATAAAAACTTACCAACGTATCCTTTGATGGGGTGGCCACTGCATCTGGATCCGAAGAGAAACCTGTCACTTTTCACTTTGGAGTTCACTTTAAATTTATATAATTGTTTATTTGAATTTCACTAGTTTCTTATTTAAATGCGTTTCGCAGGTGTCTATGCCTTTGAAAAGACTTTCCTTTAACACTTTGTATAAGCAAAAAAAAATTATTTAAAAAAGAATTAAAAAAATGGTCGCTTTCAAATGATAACGGTCAGCGTGTTATTAAAATTGTATTAAGTTCCCGGAACTTCTTGTCTCCGTCGATATCCTGGATTCGAGAGTTCAAGATCCAAATCTCACAAATTCTTTCCTTTCTTGGAACAGCTACTTAGGTATCAAATCTGGGTATAGATTGAAAAAAAATCAGGCGGCCCTTATGACGTAGCCGCCAAATAATTTAAGATTTTTCTTCGAAGGTAGCTATAAAAGAAAGTTAAATAGCTACAGTTAAAACTCAATCTACTTGCCTTTTGAATTACAATGAAATTACCTTTTCTATTTAAAATTGAAACCTAGTAAGTTTCGCTGATAAAATCAACCTCTTTTTTTTTTGTTCCTTATTTGAAATGTTGATTTTCCTTTTCCAATTATGGAAGAATATCACACCGATATATTGTGCTTTATATCTTGTTTTAGGATTTTATTTCTAAAGACTTTGTTCTTAAAAGAAATCTCTTTACAACTATCACGGTGTACTGTCGGTTAATCAATGTACTGTTCCTACCTACTGTAGTTGCAATACTTAATTCTTCTTTTATTTTCTAGCAACAGCTAAATTTCTCCTCCCTGGTGAGTTTCAATTAGAGTTCATTAACCCTATGAATTCTCCTATTTCAAATTTCTGTTTATTCGTTCTCCCCTTATACAGCTTTGGATAAACTTGCCCTAGTCTAGTTTTGTTCTTTTCTTTCTTTTTTTTTATTTAATTAGTCCGCAAAGACTGAAATAAAACAAAATATTTAATTTAAAATATAAGCATGTCTCTTTCTTCTTCACTATCCTGCAAGCTTGCTGCCAAGCTTGTATTTGTTGTTCTAGAAACTGAATGTTAATTTAAGCGTGTGTCAAAAGATCGGATCGTTAGTAGCCGTGTTTGTTTAATATTCAACATTAAATTAGTGTAAATAAATAATTTTCGAATATTTTCGGAACCCGTAACACGAGGTAACTGTCGTCACTTATACTGTGACAATGCAACAAACTTTGTTGGTGCGAACAACCAAATATAAGATCCGACAGAGCATATACACACTGAAGTGGCAAGGGAAAAAATTAAAAACGTTTTCTCCCCAAATGAAATAGAGTTTCACTTTATACCCTCCCGAGCACCTCACTTTGGAGGATGGAAGCTGCTGTAAAGTCAGCGCAAAGAATTTGCTATGTCGTTCCCTTGGCGGAGCCTCATTAAAATACGAGGAACTTGAGACATTCATTATTGAAATCGAAGCAGTTTTTAATTCCAGACCAATCACTTCGATGTCAGACAATCCCAATGACTTAATGGCTCTCACTCCAGGTCACTCCATCATTGGAGAACAATTGACCAACCCAACGGACCCAATTGCAAACACTCTGGAGGTCAATCCATCGAAACAATTTAAAGCAATTTTCAAGATAAAAGAAGAATTTTGGAAAAGATGGCACATTGAATACCTCAATGAACTTCAACAGAGGCATAAATGGCAGCAAAAATGCGAAAACTTGCTTCCAGGAACGTTGGTCATCATCAAGGAAGACAACTGCCCAGTCATGAAATGGCCACTAGGAAGAGTTATCCAAACCTATCCTGGCACTGACGGGGTGGTAAGGGTAGCCGATACAGACAGCTACGAGTATCTTTCGAAGACCAATTCACCGGTTAGCTCCATTGCTAGTCAACACAGAAGCAGACAACACAAGCTCAGACCAACAAACATCAGTTCTTCTTGCAACGTCCATGCAAACAACCCAGGAACTTGAAGACGGTGAGATTGCCCAAGAAGACGAAATAGCACCACCCCCAAAGAAAAGGACACACAACCCATTCAACATTTGTTGGACAGTGCTCATATCTATGGTAATGGGCAACCAGGTGAAGGTGTCACCATTCAAAACTACCCCCGGAATTCACTTAGGAACAGCACACATTATTTCTGATCAATGGGACATAGTGGTGTACTATGAACTAAGATCTAACTGGAAGGAAATAAAATGGCTAAACATCGGCCACAACAAATTAAAGGAGTTTTGCAAACAAATGAACCCCGCTGATTCCTGCTTAACGTTCTTGAAACAATTTCAACACCTTTTGCAAGATATCAATAACAAGCATGGACTTTTAGAAGAAAATGTTGTTCGTTCAAGACGTGGTGCAGTCGACATCGTTGGAAGTCTAGCAAACTCACTCCTTGGAGTATTAGATTCGAAATATGCCCAACACATGGCCCATGTCATATCCACTCTACATGTCAACGAGAACCACTTGCTACAGATGATGAAGAACCAGACATCCATTATTGATTCAACAGCAAATATAATGCCCACTAACGAAGGAAGACTAGAAGGACAATTCCAACTGCTAGATAAGGAACTCATTTCCAACATCAATCAACTGAACAAGACAAACAGTCAAGAACAGCAGTTACAACTTTCCCAACTAATGCTTGCTCATTGTTTTCAATTATTCACAGAGGCCACAAACATTCAAAAGGTGCAAACACTACTTCTTGTGGACTTAATCACAGATGTTCATCATGGAAAAATTAATGCCAATTGAAAACATCCCAACGATGCAACGAGAAATACGCAACATAAAGGCCCATCTACCACCAATGCTACGTCTTCCAGAAACAAACGGAAATATAGCCATATTTTACAAATTGATGACGGCAAAAGGTAGAATCGTTGGATCAAACATAATTTTTAAACTATCACTTCCATCGATCACAACTGAACACTATGAGCTCTACAGTATGATTCCAGTTCCAGTCAAAATCAACACATCCTTCATTGCAATAAGACCATCTTCTGATTACATTATTATAAACCTGCATCGAACGAAATTAGTGTGTAATAACACACTAAATGAGGCAGAATTTAATAACAATTCTAAAAGATGACACAGAAGGGCTCTATTATCAGACTTTGTGAGTTCAATCTCATGAATCAGATTTTTGATCATGCATTCTGTCAACTCGAGAAATATGTGGATGAGCAGTTTTGGATCGAATCATTGGATATACTCGCTTCGAAATCCAACATTAATAAATGTCGTCTGTGAAGAGAATCTTACCCAAATCCGATTAAATAACTGGCATCTTAACAATCCCAGCTGATGTATTGTAAAACAAGATCTATTTACCATCCACGGACATAACGTTTTTACAAGCGCTACACGAGCATCCTATGTCCCGACAAGTAACTTATCACAATTCATAAACAACTCAACACAATCAGTGCAGATAATTCATTATCCGATAGAACTCCGGAGTATGGTCTTCCGAACTACAATTATTACAAAAGGAAATCGAGCAACAAAAACTTAAAGAAACATTAATTCAAGTAAAAAATACGGACACTCATCAAATTATAATCAGCTATTGCGCATTTGGTTGCACTTTAATGATCATTGGATACGTCATCTACAGAACCATACGAACCGACGTCACCGCAATTATCACGCACACTGAAAACACCTAAAAATCAAACAATCCTATCTTACCGCAAAAGTAAACAAATCTAAATTCAGTCTTTTTTACCAACCCTAAGTAGGTCACATTTCAATTTATTTTTATTCCACATTTAATATACATACACTCAATCACCTCTTACAATTAATTGCACATCTAAGCACATTTGGTTTTAGCATTTAACGTACATTCACCTTTTACAATTAACAATTGCACATCTTGCAATTCAATTCCACACTTAACGATTACCTAATTTAAATATGACACATTATGCACTTTTTACTATTATTACTCAAAGACATATTATTCATCAATAATTATCATTGATTTATTGATTAAAATTAAAATTGCTATTGTTTCGTTTTTATTGAAGAAACTGGTCTTTTGATTATCTTATCTTCCACCATCGGTAAGGGGTCAGTTTAATTCTTGTTCCATTGAAATCTCGACACTCCCAAGCACGTTAACTCGGATATTCTGGTGTTTCTACCAAGAATTATCCACATCAAGGTGCATCGCTTTGACTTTAGTGATGAAACAGTGCATCGAAAAAAAATATGAATGCTACCTCGAGGGTAATCGTGTTAGCAGAAATTGGTTTTCCTCCCTTCCTACATAATGCTTCTCTTGTCACTGAGACAATTTGAGTGCATAGTTCGCCCTTTCGGGCTCTTTTCTTTTGTTAATTTTTTATTTTTAAAGTCTTCAAATATATCTCAATTTTTCGGCGACCTTAATGAGAAAACATCACAACCACCTACCTTCAGAAGTAGAATTTAATCCAATTATGTGTTCTTTTAATTTGGAATACATAGTTTTTAATCTATTATTCAATCACAATCCAATCACTCCCTTAAATAACTTAAGTAACTTAAATAACCACCCTAAGTTCATTGTTATAACACCCTCCGACCCTGACAAATCTTTCAAAAACTATAGTGTCTTTCTGCTTAAAAAAGCAATTGATAGTATAAGTACTCATTATGAAAGTATTAGCCAATTGCGAGATGGAAACCTTCTCATTCTTAAATCTGAAAAAATTGCAAATATTTTCTTATCCAAAAAAAGACTCTCAAACCTCATCTGCTGCATCCGATAGAAATTCTCAAAGTTCAATCAAGAAAAAGAGGTTCTTAAGATTAAAACAATTCAAAAATGTTCCATGGCTGAAGCCAGACAAATCTTTAGGGAACATTATCCCCTTCAAACTTCTAACCCAACCTTTTTCAAACCCACTCGATAACACTGATAATAACAGAACAACAACCATACCCGCTTCTTCTCAAATAAGTAATTCCGATTTAAATCAACAACTTTCTTCCTCATTTACCTCACACAAACAAAAAAAAAAACCCTAAATCCGACACACAAACCTTTGTAGCTAGTTCTAGTGATGATTCTAATCATTAACCTATCTCAACAATAACTTCTCAACCACTAAATAAAAGAAAATTTTGACCACCAATAACATTTAAATTCTAATGATGATGCCAAAAATCAATCTACCTAATCATCTCCCTCGCCCCAACAAGAAAAAACACCAGTACACAAACTAAATCACCGACCTCCACCCAGCATTCCTAAACGCAATTTACAAAACGATACACAACTTTCACCTATAACTAAAATAACTCAACAACAACTAAGTCAAAACAATTATTTTCTAAATGAAACCGATAAAATGGATGATGATACTGATTCCATATAATAACACAACAATCTCCAAAAAAAACGACTCCGGCGATCGGGGGCTGGATCAGGCGGGCTCATCATTGAGCCCGCTTGACCCTACCCCCGGACGTCGGAGTCACAATAATCACCCAACGGGCTTCACCCAGTATGTTTATTTACATACTGTGCAGAAGCCCTCACCCCCTCCACCCCAATATAAAGCTCAACTTTAGGTTCTCCAATGGAACCTCAAAGGTTACGTTAATAACTACGATGAGCTGAATATCTTAATAAAAGAAAAGAGACCCAACGGTAATATGCCTTCAAGAAACCCACTGTCAATACGACTCAGCCCCATTTTCTCCTAAGACATTTAAGTCTTACTTTAACAACCTGCCTTCCAATACTACCTCAAAACAAGGCGTCGCGCTCCTTGTTAGACACAATATCCCCCATAGAGAAATTCATATTAACTCGAACATATCATGCGATAGAAATCATGTTACCTATCAAAATCTCTATTTTATCATTTTACATTCCGCCACACAAACATTTTTCGAAAAACGACCTTGAAACTATATTTAATCAACTTTCTCATCCAGTCATATTAGCAGGAGATGTGAACTCTTGGAATACCCTCTGGGGTTCCCCTTTTACAAATAACAGAGGAAAAATATTGAAGATTTTATTTTGGATTCCGACCTTTCTATCTTAAACGACGGCTCTCCAACCCATCTCTCCACTCACAGCTCCCTCACCCATGTCGACATCACTTGCAGCTCTCCGGAACTCCTACTTAAATTACATTGGCACACTGTCGATGACCTTAATAATAGCGATCATTTCCCAACAATCACAAGCATTAATCTTAATCACCACACACCAAACTCATTCCCCATATTCCCAAATTCAAAGTTGATTTAGCCAACTGGCCGGTATTCCAAAAGGAAGTCACGAAATCTCTAACCGACAAACATTCATCATCCAACACAAATAAAGAAGCCGCAATCATCCTTAAAGCAATCAGATCTGCTGCGAACATAGCCATTCCTCAGACATACCCAAATCAACACAAAAGAGTAACACCGTGGTGGAATTCTCAACTAACTGAACTCCGTAAAGCTAAAATGATGGCCTGGAAAAAATTCAAAAAATCTACTAATCAAGAAAACTTGATTGCCTTCAAAAAATTAAACTCCAAATTCAGAAGACAGCTTAAAATCGCAAAAGCAAAAAGCTTTGAGGATTTCACATCGAACATTTGCCCGGAAACCTCACCAGGTAAAATCTGGAATAGTATTCGTTCTCTAACTGGTAATCCCACTTCACTAGCCATCAACTACCTCATTTCACCAAACGGCCCACTCTCAGACCCCACTGAAATTGGGAACTATATTGTCACTGCTGGTCTAAATACTCGAACGCCTATAACGACATGAGGAATTCAAAATATTGAAATATGAAGCCACTTATAATTCACTAAAATTGAGCTTGAAGCCTGTCTTTATAAACTAAAGGTAAAACTCATAATAGGGACAGAATATGGTACCCTATGATTAAAAATCTTCCAGATGAGACGAAACAAAGACTTCTTAATCTATACAACAATATCCTTAACACTGCAGTCATTCCCCAAAGCTGGAAAACAGCCTCAATTATTCCTATTCCCAAACCCAACAAAGACAAACTAACTCCAGACAGCTTCGGACCCATTTCTCTCTGTTTTTGGCTGTAAAGCCTTTGAATTATTTTAATTTATTTAATAAAAATTACTTTATAAAATTGAAAAAAAAAAACACAACACAACTTTTTCTGTTAAGCACACTTTTTACTTTTACGATGGATGAAAAAGAAGTGACATTACAATTTGACGTCTGACGTTTCGTTGATTTCACGTGATAGAAAATTTTACTGAGATTTCAGATGGGCCGTTCCGCCAGGTTTCCCTCAGATGTCGTCAGCTTCATTCTGATGACGCAACATTCTCCCCGGGCGCGAAAGGATTGGAAGTTTTAAGTTGTTGCAGCCTTTGAAACAAAACCTTTGCTGATCTTTCGTGTCATGCATCCTGTCAACTCGAGAAATATGTGGATGAGCAGTTTTGGATCGAATCATTGGATATACTCGCTTCGAAGTCCAACATTAATAAATGTCGTCTGTGAAGAGAATCTTACCCAAATCCGATTAAATAACTGGCATCTTAACAATCCCAGCTGATGTATTGTAAAACAAGATCTATTTACCATCCACGGACATAACGTTTTTACAAGCGCTACACGAGCATCCTATGTCCCGACAAGTAACTTATCACAATTCATAAACAACTCAACACAATCAGTGCAGATAATTCATTATCCGATAGAACTCCGGAGTATGGTCTTCCGAACTACAATTATTACAAAAGGAAATCGAGCAACAAAAACTTAAAGAAACATTAATTCAAGTAAAAAATACGGACACTCATCAAATTATAATCAGCTATTGCGCATTTGGTTGCACTTTAATGATCATTGGATACGTCATCTACAGAACCATACGAACCGACGTCACCGCAATTATCACGCACACTGAAAACACCTAAAAATCAAACAATCCTATCTTACCGCAAAAGTAAACAAATCTAAATTCAGTCTTTTTTACCAACCCTAAGTAGGTCACATTTCAATTTATTTTTATTCCACATTTAATATACATACACTCAATCACCTCTTACAATTAATTGCACATCTAAGCACATTTGGTTTTAGCATTTAACGTACATTCACCTTTTACAATTAACAATTGCACATCTTGCAATTCAATTCCACACTTAACGATTACCTAATTTAAATATGACACATTATGCACTTTTTACTATTATTACTCAAAGACATATTATTCATCAATAATTATCATTGATTTATTGATTAAAATTAAAATTGCTATTGTTTCGTTTTTATTGAAGAAACTGGTCTTTTGATTATCTTATCTTCCACCATCGGTAAGGGGTCAGTTTAATTCTTGTTCCATTGAAATCTCGACACTCCCAAGCACGTTAACTCGGATATTCTGGTGTTTCTACCAAGAATTATCCACATCAAGGTGCATCGCTTTGACTTTAGTGATGAAACAGTGCATCGAAAAAAAATATGAATGCTACCTCGAGGGTAATCGTGTTAGCAGAAATTGGTTTTCATCCCTTCCTACATAATGCTTCTCTTGTCACTGAGACAATTTGAGTGCATAGTTCGCCCTTTCGGGCTCTTTTCTTTTGTTAATTTTTTATTTTTAAAGTCTTCAAATATATCTCAATTTTTCGGCGACCTTAATGAGAAAACATCACAACCACCTACCTTCAGAAGTAGAATTTAATCCAATTATGTGTTCTTTTAATTTGGAATACATAGTTTTTAATCTATTATTCAATCACAATCCAATCACTCCCTTAAATAACTTAAATAACCACCCTAAGTTCATTGTTATAACACTCTCCGACCCTGACAAATCTTTCAAAAACTATAGTGTCTTTCTGCTTAAAAAAGCAATTGATAGTATAAGTACTCATTATGAAAGTATTAGCCAATTGCGAGATGGAAACCTTCTCATTCTTAAATCTGAAAAAATTGCAAATATTTTCTTATCCAAAAAAAGACTCTCAAACCTCATCTGCTGCATCCGATAGAAATTCTCAAAGTTCAATCAAGAAAAAGAGGTTCTTAAGATTAAAACAATTCAAAAATGTTCCATGGCTGAAGCCAGACAAATCTTTAGGGAACATTATCCCCTTCAAACTTCTAACCCAACCTTTTTCAAACCCACTCGATAACACTGATAATAACAGAACAACAACCATACCCGCTTCTTCTCAAATAAGTAATTCCGATTTAAATCAACAACTTTCTTCCTCATTTACCTCACACAAACAAAAAAAAAACCCTAAATCCGACACACAAACCTTTGTAGCTAGTTCTAGTGATGATTCTAATCATTAACCTATCTCAACAATAACTTCTCAACCACTAAATAAAAGAAAATTTTGACCACCAATAACATTTAAATTCTAATGATGATGCCAAAAATCAATCTACCTCATCATCTCCCTCGCCCCAACAAGAAAAAACACCAGTACACAAACTAAATCACCGACCTCCACCCAGCATTCCTAAACGCAATTTACAAAACGATACACAACTTTCACCTATAACTAAAATAACTCAACAACAACTAAGTCAAAACAATTATTTTCTAAATGAAACCGATAAAATGGATGATGATACTGATTCCATATAATAACACAACAATCTCCAAAAAAAACGACTCCGGCGATCGGGGGCTGGATCAGGCGGGCTCATCATTGAGCCCGCTTGACCCTACCCCCGGACGTCGGAGTCACAATAATCACCCAACGGGCTTCACCCAGTATGTTTATTTACATACTGTGCAGAAGCCCTCACCCCCTCCACCCCAATATAAAGCTCAACTTTAGGTTCTCCAATGGAACCTCAAAGGTTACGTTAATAACTACGATGAGCTGAATATCTTAATAAAAGAAAAGAGACCCAACGGTAATATGCCTTCAAGAAACCCACTGTCAATACGACTCAGCCCCATTTTCTCCTAAGACATTTAAGTCTTACTTTAACAACCTGCCTTCCAATACTACCTCAAAACAAGGCGTCGCGCTCCTTGTTAGACACAATATCCCCCATAGAGAAATTCATATTAACTCGAACATATCATGCGATAGAAATCATGTTACCTATCAAAATCTCTATTTTATCATTTTACATTCCGCCACACAAACATTTTTCGAAAAACGACCTTGAAACTATATTTAATCAACTTTCTCATCCAGTCATATTAGCAGGAGATGTGAACTCTTGGAATACCCTCTGGGGTTCCCCTTTTACAAATAACAGAGGAAAAATATTGAAGATTTTATTTTGGATTCCGACCTTTCTATCTTAAACGACGGCTCTCCAACCCATCTCTCCACTCACAGCTCCCTCACCCATGTCGACATCACTTGCAGCTCTCCGGAACTCCTACTTAAATTACATTGGCACACTGTCGATGACCTTAATAATAGCGATCATTTCCCAACAATCACAAGCATTAATCTTAATCACCACACACCAAACTCATTCCCCATATTCCCAAATTCAAAGTTGATTTAGCCAACTGGCCGGTATTCCAAAAGGAAGTCACGAAATCTCTAACCGACAAACATTCATCATCCAACACAAATAAAGAAGCCGCAATCATCCTTAAAGCAATCAGATCTGCTGCGAACATAGCCATTCCTCAGACATACCCAAATCAACACAAAAGAGTAACACCGTGGTGGAATTCTCAACTAACTGAACTCCGTAAAGCTAAAATGATGGCCTGGAA